>CM040421.1:79219358-80419358 GCA_022702705.1 Papilionanthe hookeriana x Papilionanthe teres | reverse complement strand
AGAGGGAGTAAGAAGAGCGTGAGAAAGAGCTTGAAAGAAAGAGGATGAAAGAGAGATAGAGATGAGGATGCAAATAGAAATTGTGTTTGAGAGAGCTAGAGATAAATAGAGTGACGGTAAGGCTGATAGAAAGAGAGACGAGAGGAGAGGAGAGGAGAGAAAGAGGTAGGGAAAAATGAGTGAGAGAGAAAGCAAGAAAGAGAGAGAAATGAGTGAAAGAGAGTGAGAAAGAGAATGCTCCATGAGAGAGAGAGATGGAGGGCAAGAGAGAGGGAGGTATGGAGAGAGAAGAAGAGAAAGAAAGTGTGAGAGAGAGAAGCGAGAGAAGAGAAAGATAAGTTGGAGAGAGGGCAAATAGAAAAGGCAACAGAGTAAGACAGACCGAGAGAGTGTGAGGGGGAGAGAGGGAGGGAGAGACAGGGATAAGCATGGAAATATGGAGCGAGAGATATAGAGAGATCAAAAGAGAAGTAGAGAAAAAGAGAGAAGGGCGTAGAGATAATGAGAGAAGTGTATGAGAAAGAGATTGAAATAAAGAGAAAAAAGAGAGAGAGATGAAGAGAGAGAGAGAGTTGCATGGTGAGATAGAGAGAGCAAGGGAGGAAGCAAGAGAGAGGGAGAGAGAGGGATGGAAAGATTGAATGAGGGATATAGGAAGTGCGAAAGAGAAGCAGAGAGAAAGAGAGAAAGGAATAGAGGGAGTGAGAAGAGTGTGAAAAAGAGCTTGAAAGAAAGAGGAAGTAAGAAAGATAGGGATGTGGAGGCAGATACAAACTGTGTGATAGAGCGAGAGATAGAAAGAGTGAGAGTGAAGTAGATAGAATGAGAGAATAGAGGAGAAGAGAGGAAAGAAAGAAATAGGGTGTGATTCAAGAGAGGAGGAGAAAGATGGGGCGTGAGTGAAATGAAAGAAAAAAGAAAGAGAAAGAACAGATTGAGAGAAAGAGAGAGAACATAAAGGTGAGAGATAGGAAAAGAGAGAGTGAAGCAAGGAGGAAGGAAAGGTAGGAAAGAGTGTGTGTGAGAGAGGGAGGGAGAATAAGTGTGAGATATACGTAGATAGTAGGAAAAAGTGAGTGAGAGTAAGTGAAAGAGGGAACTGCTTCATGACTGAGAGAGAGTGGAGGGCACGAGAGAGTGATGAAGAGAGGAAGAGTAATAGAAAGTATGAGAAAGGGATAGATAAGTGAGAGAGAAAGAGAAAGGGAAATAGAGAGTGAGAAAAAAGTAGAAAGAGGGAGAATAGAGAGAGCAAATATGTGGTGGAGATTAACAGAGTAAGAGAGGAGCGAGAGAGAATGAGATAGAGAAGATAAAGGAAAAAATGGAGAAAAGTCGAGGTTTATATATATATATATATATATATATATATATATATATATATATATATATATATATATATATATATATATATATAAAAGAGAGGGAAAGAGGGGAGGGGAAGAAAGGAAGGGAGAGAAGAAGAGAGGGAGAGAGAGAGAGACAAAGTGCGAATGTAGAGAGGGAGAGAGTGAGAGCGAAAGAAGCCGAAGGAGGTGGATATAGAAAGAGATAGGGACAGAAAAGTAGGGATATATAAAGTGAAAGAAGATGCGAAAGAAGATGCGAAAGAGAATGTGGGAGAGAGAGAGATAGATAGAGGATTGGAGGGAAAGAGAGGGGGAATAGAGAAAGAGAGTGAGATAGAAAAGATAGAGTGAGGGCGAGAGAGGGTGAGAGAGATATATAAATAG
This sequence comes from Papilionanthe hookeriana x Papilionanthe teres, assembly GCA_022702705.1. Taxonomy (NCBI): domain Eukaryota; kingdom Viridiplantae; phylum Streptophyta; class Magnoliopsida; order Asparagales; family Orchidaceae; genus Papilionanthe; species Papilionanthe hookeriana x Papilionanthe teres. The sequence continues at coordinate 80,417,625 of CM040421.1, read as the reverse complement.
AAAGAGGTCGAGAAAGCTATAGAGAGAGTTGATGAGAGACAGAGTGAGGCAGGGAGCGATGTATTCAAGAGAGAAGGAGAGAGGGGGAGTGAGTGAGAAGAGAGAATGAAGAGAGAGCACGAGAGAGGACAAGAGTAGAAAAGTAAGAGAAATACAAAAGTGAGAGAGGTAGGAATGGATAGAGTGAGTGAAAGAGGGAAGGAGGGTAAAGAGAGGGGCGAGAGTGAGAATGAAAGAGAAAAGGGGAGAATGAGAGTGAGAAAAGGTAGAGAGAAGAAAGTAAGAGAGAGCAAGAAAGAGAGATAAAAGAGAGAGAGGGAGATGGAGGGCAAGAGAAAGGGATGTATGGAGAGAGAAGAAAAGAATGAAAGAGTGACATAGAGAAATAAGTCTCTTGCTCTCTTTATCTTCTCTCTATCTCATGTTTCTTCCCTCACTTTTTCTTCTCTCTCTCAGTTTTTCTTTCTCTCACACTCTCTCCCTCTCCCTCTGGTGCCCTCCATCTCCCCCTTTCTCAAGGATCTCTTTTCTCTCTCATTCTCTTCACCTCCCTCTCACTCTCATTTTCCCTCCCTTTGTTTTTTCATTTTCCCCTTCTTCCTCCTCTCACTCTCACCTTTCCTACCACTTTCTCATGAACTATATCTCTTTCTCTCACTCTTGCCCTCTCTCTCACTTTGTCTTTTTTCCACTCTTCTCACTCACTTCTCATCTCCCTCCTCTTTCTTTCTCTCACACTGTTCTTTCTCTTTATTTTTTCTCTCATTTCAACAACTCTCCATCTTTCTCCTCTACTCTTAAATTAATCCTTACGACTTTCTCTCCTCCACTCTCCTCTCCTTCGTTACTCTTTCTATTTGCCTCACCCTCACTCTATCCATCTCTCGCTCTCTCAAACACTATTTCTATATGCCTCTTCATCTCTCTCTCTTACTCCCTCTTTCTTCCAAGCTCTTTCTCGCACTCTTCTCACTTCCTCTACCCTTTTCTCTTTCTTTCGGTCTTTACTTCTCTTTCGCTCTTCCTATATCTCTCACTCACTCTTTCCATCCCTCACTCTCTCTTGCTTCGTCCCTTCCTATCTTTCTCTCTCACACCTTGAAACTCACTCTCTTCTCTCTTTCTCATCTGTGGCTTATGTTGCTCCTTCTCTCTATCTCTCACACAGTTTTTCTTTATCTCGTACTTTCTCTCTCCCTCTCTCATGCCCTCCATATGTCTCTCTCTTACTCTTTCTAGCACCTCTCAATTTCTCTCCATTGCCCTAACTTGTTCTCTCTTTTTCTTACTCTATCTGGCTCTCACTCTACCTCTTTTGATCTCCCTCTCTCTCACCTACTGCTCTTGTTGTCTCTGTCCTCTCCTCATTTCTGACTGTCTAACCACCTGATCCTCTTTATATATATCACTTTCTCTATCAACCGCTTCATCTCTCCGTCTCTCTCCATTATCTCCCTCATTCTTTCATGCTTGATATCAAACTATTCATTCTCCCTCTACCACCTTCTCTCTTTCTCTAGTCTTCTTTTACTATTTCTAAATTATTCACTCTCTCTTTAGTCGTCACACCCTCCATCACTATCTCTCTTTCTCTCTCATCCTTTGTATTCCTCTCTTGTCATTACTTTCTCACTATGCTACTCTTTTACTCTCTCTTTCTCATTTTTCTCTTCCACCATGCTACTCTCTTATCCGTTCACTGTTTCTCATCTTTCTCTTCTCTTGGTCATACTCTCTCTCTCATTTTCCATATTATCTCATTCTCGCTTACTTCCTCGTTCATGCCCTCTATCTCTCTATCTCTACTCATTATGTACCACTTTGTTGCTCTATCTATCCCATCCCTAACAGTCCCCTTTGTTTATCTACTTGTTCTCTCACTATTCCTCTGCCACTCTTTCTTCCTCTTTCCCTTCCTTCCTTTCTACCCTCTCGCTCACTTTTCTTACTATCTTTCACTCTCTATCTTTCTTTCTCTCCATCTATTTCTTCCTCTCTCAATCTCTCTCAATCATTCTCTCTGCTCTCTCTCATGGTGCTCATTTCTTTCTTTCTCTCACTCTTTTCCCTATCTCTCTCTCACTAACTCCTCTCTATCTCCATCTCAACCTCATTCTCCATCTCACACACACTCTCTCTCCTCCTTTTTGCCCCCTTCCTCCTTCCCTTACTCTCTCCTTCTTTCTACTATGTATTCTCTCTCTCTTTCTCTCACACTTGCCTATCACTCACTCTCTTCTCACTCACTACTCTTCTCTCCTGAATCCATACCTCTCTCCCACTCTCTCCTCTACCACCCTTTCTATCTGACACATTTCTCTATCTATCTCTCTCTCTCTCAAACACTCAGTATCTGTCTCTTCAAATCACTCTCTCCCACTTCTCTCCCTTTCTTCAAGCTCCTATCACTCTTCTCTCTCCCTTTATCTCATGTCTCTTTACTTCTTTTGCTCTCTCTATATCTGTCACTCTGTTTCCATCCTTATCTCACTCTCTCCCTCCCCCTCTCTCTCATTCTTTCTTACTGTCTTGTTTTTTCTCTCACCCTGCAACTCTCTTGTTCCCTCTCTCTTATATCTCTGGCATCATTCTTTTCTTTTTCTCCTTCTCTCTCTCCCGCTCTCACTGCAACTGTTTATTTCCCTCGTTCTCCCCTCACTTGTGCTCTTCATCTCTCTCACTCACACGTGCGCATTAAGCTCTTCTTTTACTTGTTCTCGTACACACTCCTTTCTCTCACAATTTATCCTTCCCACCATCTCTATCTCTCTCTCACTTATCGTCCATTCCTCTCTCTCACTCTCACAATCTCTCTCCCCTCTCTAAACCTCTTTCTCTCCTTCTTTTACTCTCTTATGTTTTCACTCTCGCTCTCTTTCTCTCTTCACTCTCTCTTCTCACTCACTGCCCCCTCTCTACTTTTTTAAATCCATTCATCCCTCCCTCTCACTTTTCTCCTCACTTTTCTATTTTTATCTACCTCAACCTCTCCTATCTCTCTCTCTCTCTCTCTCTCACTCTCTACTTATCTCCTCATCTTTCTCTCTGTTTGTCTTTCAAGCTCTTTCTCATACTCTTCTCTCACCTTCTATCACTTATTCTATCCACTTCTATTTTGTACTCTTTATATCTCTCAATCTTCTTTCCATCCAAATATCTATCTCTCCTTTACTCTCTCTCACCCTCTCTTCCTTTCTTACCATCTCTCTCATTCAATAACTCTTTTGCTCTCTTTATCTTCTCTCAATTTCATCTTTCTCTTCCCTCGCTTCTTTTTTTCTCTCTCTCTCACTTCCTTTCTCTCATGCTCTCACCCTCTCCCTCTAGTGCCCTCCATCTCTCTCTTTCTCATGGATCTCTTCTCTTTCTCTCTCTCACTATTTTATTTCTCTCTCATTCTGTCTACCTCTGTTTCACTCTCGTTCTCCGTCCCTCATTTCATTTGCCTTTTGTTCCTCCTCTAACTGTCTCCTTTCTTACCACTCATGAACTATCTTTTTCTCTCTCTTGCCCTCTCTCTCAATCTATCTTTTCTCTCTTCTCTCTCCCTCGTCATCTCCCTCCTCTCTCTTCTCTCACTCTGTTCTTTGTTTTTCTTTTCTCTCTCATTTTACCCACTCCCCATCTTTCTCCTATGCTTTTGAATCAATCCACACGAGTTTCTCTCCTCTCCTCTCGTCACTGTTTCTATTGATGAAAAGATAGAGTGAGATATAAAGAGAGCAAAATAGTAGATAGAAGAACAGTGTGAGAAAGATCTTGAAAGAAAGAGAGAGAAGGGAGAGTTAGAGAGAGATGAAGAGACATATAGAGAGGGTGAGAGAGGTAGATAAATATAAAGAGGTTGAGAAAGATAGAAAAAGAGAGAAGAGTCTCCAGAGTGAGGTAGGGAGGGATGGATTCAGAGAGAAGGAGAGAGAGGGGGAGTGAGTGAGAAGAGAGAACGAAGAGAGAACGCGAGAGAGGGCAAGAGTAGAAGAATGTTAGAGGGGTAGGAATGGATAGAGTGAGTAAAGGAGGGAATGAGGGTAAGAGAGAGGGGGACAATGAGAATGAGTGAGAGAATGAGGGAGAATGAGAGAAGTGAGTGAGAAAGATCAAGAAAGAGAGAGAAGTGATAGAGAGAGTGAGAATGAGAAAAGCTCCATGAGCAGGAGAGAAAGAAAAAAGGAGGTTAAGAGAGAGGGAGGCATGTTAGAGGTGAAGAGAAGGAAAGGGTGAGAGGAGAGGAAGCGAGAGAAGAGAGAGATAAGTTAGAGAGAAGAAAGAGAGGGCAAATAGACAAGGTAACAGAGTAAGACAGAGCGAGTGTGAGTGAGGGAGAGAGTGGAGGCAGAGAGGGAGATAAGCATGGAAAAATGGAGTGAGAGATATACATAGAGCAAAAGAGAAGTAAAGAGAAAAGGGCGTAGAGATAAAGAGGAACGGTGTGAGATAGAGATTAAAATAAATGAGAGAAAAGAGAGAGAGATGAAGAGGCAGATTAAAAGTGTGTGTGAGAGACCATGAGATTGAAAGAATGAGTGCAGAAAATAATAAGAGAAAGGAGAGGAGAGAGAAGTAGAGGAAAGAATTGATTCAAGAGTGCAGGAGAGAGATGAGCAGTGAGTGGGAAGAGAGAGAAAAGAGGGAGTGAGTGAGAGGGCAAGAGGGAGTGAAAGCGAGATAACTTATATGAGAGAGTGGTAGGAAAGGTGAGAGTGAGAGAAAGAGGAAGAAAGCAAATGAAATGAGTGAGGGAGGGAGAGGGAGAGTTGAGGGAGAACGAGAGTGAGAGTGAGGTGGAGAGAACTTGAGAAATTAAAAAGAGAGAGAGATAGAGAAAGAGAAGAGATCCATGAGAGAATGAGTGATGGAGGGCACGAGTGGAGAGGGGAGAGAGAATGAGAGAAAGAAAGAGTGAGAGAGAGAAGAAATAGAAGCAAGGGAAGAGAATGATGAGATAGAAAGAAGATAAAGAGATCAAGAGAGTTATTTGATAGAGAGACAGTAAAACAGGAAGAAATGATGGGAGAGAGAGCGAGAGCGAGATAAATATTGGGTTGGAAGGAGATATTTAGAGATATAAAGAGTGAAAAATTGAAGTAGATAGAATAAGTGGTAGAAGGAGAGAGAAGAGTATGAGAAAGAGCTTGAAAGAAAGAGAGAAAAATATGAAGCGATAGGTAGAGAGAGTAAGATAGAGATAGATATGAGAGATTGAGGCAAATAAAAAGAGAATCATGATGACAAAAGTGAGAGGGAGGGATGGATAGATTTAAGACAAGAGGAGAGAGGGCAGAGAAGACTTAGATAGAGAGAGAGAGTGAAAACATCAGAGAGTAAGGGATGGTGGGAAGGAGGTCGAAGGAGAGGGGGAGGGGGATTATGAGAGTGAGACGGGGAAGGAGGGTGAATGAGAGTGAGATAGAGGTGGAGAGAAGGATAAAGAGGAGCTCCATGCTTGTGCGTGAGAGAGAGAGAGAGAGATGGAGAGCACAAGTGAGTGAGGGAGGGAGAACAAGAGAAACAAATAGCGATAGTGAGAGTGCAAGAGAGAGGAGCAAAAGAAGAGAATGATGAGAGAGAAAGAAGAGAGGTAAGGGACAAGAGAGTTGAAGGGTGAGAGAGAAAAGACATGAGAGTATGAGAGAATAAAAGAGAGAGGAGGAGGGAGAGATCGAGATAAGGATGGAAAGAGAGAGTAACAGATATATAGAGAGATGAATGAGAGGAGCTTGAAAAAGGATGAGAAGTGGGAGGGAGAGATATGAAGAGACAGATTTTGAGTGTTTAAGAGAGAGATATGTAGAGAGAAGGTAGAGAAGTTTTTGAGAGAGCCAACAGAGAAGAAAGTGAGACAGAGAAAGAACATAGCAATATGAGAGAGAGCAGAGAGAATGATTGAAAGAGATCGAGAGAGTGAGCATTAATAGGAGAGAGAAGAAGAAATAGATGGAGAGATAGAAAAATAGAGCGAGAGATAGTAAGAAAAGTGAGAGAGAGGGGAAAGAGGGAAAATAGTGTTAGAGAAAGTAAAAAAGATAGAGTAATGGACATAGAGAGTAAAATGGATAAGTAGAGAAAGGGATAAAGGAAGGTGAACGAGAGAGAAGGGGTAGAAGGAGAAAGATTAGTTTGAGATAGAGCTTGTAAAAAAGAGAGAGAAGAGGAAGAGATGGAGAGATGATAAGGCAGAAAGATTCTGAGAGAGATAGATGGAGAGAGAAGTGAGATAGATAAAGAGAGAAGTATAGAGCAGACGAGAGAGTGGGGAGCTAGTGAGATGATAGAGAAGAGAAAGAGAGTGAGAGTGAGGGAAAAAAGAGAGAATACATAAGAGAGAGAGTGAGGGTAAGAGTGCGGGAGGGCAAGAGAGGGGGAGATAGAGTACGAGAGAAAGGGAGAGAGAAAAGAGTGAGATGGAGGTAGAGAGAGGAAGAGTTTAACATAGAGAGAGGAGAGAAAGGGTGACAGAGAGAGGAGAGAAAGGGTGAGAGAGAGAGACTGAGAATGAAAGAGAGGGAAAGAGGTAGAGAAAAAGTGAGATAAGGAGTGAAGAAAGTGTAAGAGAATAAGTGAGAGATAAAGAGTTGTAGGGATATTAAAAGTGAACTGGGAGAGGGAGAGACAGGTGAAGGACAGAGACGGAGAGTGTGAGAGAGAAAAGAAAGGGAGATAGAGAGTGAGACAGAAAGAATAAAAGTGGGAGAGAAAGATAGAGGAAGAGTCTAAAAGAGGGGGAGAGAGTGAGAAAGAGAGCGGTGGAACAGAAGAGATGGAGAGAGAATGGGGCGGATGAATTGGGGTAGAGAGAAAGGGTGAGAGTAAGAGAGAAGAACATGAGAGACAATAAATACAAAAACTTGGAGAAGGGAGATGGGAGAAGAGAGTGTGGAGAGAGAGTGAGAGGAAGAGGGAGAGAGTTGGAGAGAGAGAGGAAGAGAGAAAGTGGTAGAGAGGTAGATGAAGGGAGAGGCAAAGGGAGAGAGCAGTGAGAGAGAGAATGAGGCAAAAAGAGATGGAGAAAGGGGTGGGAGACAAAGTTTGAGACAAAGATAAAGATTGAGAGAGAAGAACAAGGGAGAAGAGAGTGTGTGTGCGTGGTGGAGAGAGAGTGAGAGTTGGAGATAGACAAGGAGGGAGACCAAGTGTAATAAGAGAGTACGAAAGAAAGATGGGGGAGAGAGTGTACGCAAGAAAGGGTGGAAGAGAGAGTGAGAAAGGGGCAGACAAAGGAGAGACAGAGTGAGCGATAGATAAAGAGAGAAAGATGAAATAATAGTGAGAGAAAGGGAAAGAGAGAAAAGTGATAGAGAATGTGAGAACAAAGAGTGAGAAAGTGATAGAGAAAGAAAGTATGTGTGTGAGAGAGAGAGTAGAGAGAGACAGAGAGAGCAAGAGAGTCAGAGAGATTGAGAAGAGAGCGAGAGAGAATGAAAGAGTGAGACAAATAAAAAAGAGAATATAGAGCATGAAAAGAGAGAGAGAGATTGAAGAGAGCAAAAGAAGAGAAAGAACAAGATAGATAGAGGGAGGAAGGGAGGGAGAAGGAGTAGTAGAGTGAGTTAGATATATACAAAAATAAATAGAAAGATGGGAATAAAACAAGAGAGTGATTGTGAGATAAAGAAGGGTAGGAGAGAGAGAAGAGGAGCAGAGAAAGAGCTAGAGAAAAGAGAGATAAGAGTAATTGAAAAAAGAGCTAAGGAGTTAATGAGATAGAGAGAAAGAAAGAATGAGATATTGCGAAAAAGGGGAGATATATAGAGAAAGGTAGAGATAGGGATGCGAGGGAGGGAGGGAGAGAGAGGGAGTGGGTAGAGTAAAAGGAAAACCAAGGGAGATAGATAGAGAGTGTGAGAGAAAGAGAGAGAGGGGATGGGTGAGAGAGAAGAAGAGAGAAGAGAGAGTTAGAGAGCAATGGATAGAGTGAGAGTTAAAGTGAGCGAGTACCAGTGAGCATGAAAGAGAATAGAAGAGTGGAGAAAGTGAGCGAAAGAGATATGAAAGGGGAGTTATAGTGATGGACAGTGATAGAACAACAAATTAGTAGATAATGAGAGGGAGATAGAGAGAGATATAGAGGGCATGAATGAGGAAGGGAGAGATAATGAGAGAACAAGGAATACGAGAGAGAATGAGTAAGAGAAGACAAAGATGAGAAAAAGAGAGAGAGAGAGAGAGAGCAAGAGTAGCTTGGTAGAAGAGAAAGAGGAGATATAGAGAGAGCAATAGAGTAGCATGGTGAGAGTGTGACAACAAGAAAGGAATATAAAGAAGGAGAGAGAAAAAGAGAGAGAGTGAGGGAGAGTGTGAGGGCAAGTGGGACAATGGAAAGAGAGAGTCAAAGATTTAGAGATAGTAGAATAGAACTAGAGAAAAGAGGAGTTAGAGGGACAGTGAATAGTGTAAGAAAGAGCATGAAATAATGAGTGAGATAATAGAGAGAGACAGAGAGATGTAGAGTTTGATAGAGAGATAGATATAGAGGTTTAGGTGGAAATAAAGTGAGAAATGAGGTGAGAGTCAGCAAGAGCAATAGGGTCAGAAGAAATGTTAAGAGAGGAAGAGTGAGAGAGAGATGGAAAAATGTGGAGTGAGAGAGATGGAAAATTGTGGAGTGAGAGAGCAGATAGAGTATAAAAAGAGAGAGAACAACTTTAGGCAATGAAGAGAAATTGAGAGGAGCTAGAGAGAGTGAGAGAGGGACATATGGAGGGCATGAGAGAGGGAGGGAGAAAGAACGCGATAAAGAAAAAGTGTGTGAGAGATAGAGAGAAGGAGCAAGATAAGAGAAAGATGAGAAAGTGAGAAGAGAGAAAGTTGTAAGGAGAGAAAAAGAGAGGTAGCAAGGGAGGAAGCAAGAGAGAGGGATGGAAATAGCCAGTGAGACATACAAGAAAAGAAAAAGTGAAGTAGAGAGAAAGAGTGAGAAAGGGGTAGAGGGAGTGAGAAGAGTGTGAGAATGAGCTTGAAAGAAAGAGGAAGTAAGAGAAATAGAGATGAGGAGGTAGATAGAAACTGTGTGTGAGAGTGTGAGAGATAGATAGAGGGTGAGGCGGATAGAAAGAGAGACGAGAGGAGAGGAGAGGAGAGGATTGTAGAGAAGGCGATAAGAAGTAAGAGAAAGAGAGGGAAGCCATAAGGGAGAGCGGTAGAAAAGGAGAGAGTGAGGGAACGGTCAAAGGAGGGTAAGAGAGCGAGTGTGTGAGGGAGAATAAGTTTGAGATAGACATAGAGAATGAAAAAAGTTGAGAGAAAGTGAAAGAGAGAAGAAGGGACGAGAGTTAGAGAGAGAAGAAGAAGAGCTCTATGACTGAGAGAGAGATGGAGGGCATGAGAAAGTGAGGGAGGGACAGAGGACAAGAGAAAGAAAGAGTGAAAGAGAGAGAAGAAAGAGAGAAGAAAGAGAGAAAGAGGTAGGGAGAGAGAGATGGTAAGATAAAGAATGAGGAGAGAGAATGAGCGACAAAGATAAGGGTAGGAGAGAGGGGGTAGATAAAGAATGAGGAGAGAGAGAAATGAGATTGAGAGCGAGAAATAGTGAGCTATAAATAGATTTCAAGAGTACGGGGTAGGAAGCTAAAGAGAGAGAATGGGTAAAGTTAGGGAGAGATGGAGAGAGAGAGTGGGAGATAGAAAGAAGAGCATGAGAGAGAGGAAATAAAGAGTATGATCACTTAAGAGAGAAAGAGAGAGGGATGAGAGAAGGGCAGAGGGAGATGATGTGACAAGAATAAAGAGACAGAGAAAAAGTGACATGAGTGAGATAAGAGGTAGAGAAGGTGGAGGAGAGAGAGAAAATGAGAGTGAGGGAGAGAAAGTGAGAAAGAGATAATGAGTGGATTAATAAAGAAGAGTGAGAAGAGGAGTGAGAGAGAGTAAAAGAGTAGTGGGTATGGGGGTGAGAGAGAGAGAGAGAGAGAAAAAGAGAGAATGTAGAGAGAAGAGCAATAGAGATAAATGCGAGAGTGAGAGAAGGGAGAGAGTTAAAGTGAGAGAGATAGGATGAGAAAGAGAATGTGAGAGCAAGGGAGAGGGAGGGTGAGACAGAGAGGTAGAAAGAGGAAGATAGAGAAAAAAAATGGTGACGGAGATAACAAATGAGTGAAAGCAAGAGAGTGATTCAGAGTGAAGGAAAGAGTGGGAGAGAGTGTGAGAGAAAGGAGAGAGAGATAGCGAAGGGGAAGAGAGAGACATAGAGAGAGGGATGGAGAGAGCGAGAGAGAGAAATAGAGAGAGCATGAGAGATAGAGGATAAAAGAATAGAGGGTATGTTGAGAGAGAAAGAGAGAAAAATATAGAGAAGAATGAAAAAGAGAAAAAAGATAAAAAGCGAGTTAGAGTGTGTGTGTGTGTGAAAGAGAGAGAGTGTAAGATTAAGCTAAAGAATGAGTAAGAGGGAAAGAGAGATAAAAGAAAAAATCCAAGATAGAGAGTGTAAATGTATGAGAAAGAGAGAATGCGTGAGTAAGAGCTAGTCCGAGAGGAAGATGGAAAGAAAGAATGAGATAGAATGGTTGAATGAGCGAGAAAAAGATGAAGAATTAGAAAAGGGAGAGATCAATACAATGATTATGAGAGAGATTCATTTATAGAGGAAGAATAAGAGAGGGAAAACTGTGGAGAGGAGAGAGATATAAAAAAGTGCAATAGAGAGGGAGCGAGAGTGAATATTAGGGAGAGTGAGAAAGAGATTGAGAGAGAGTGAGATATAAATTGTGAGGGATAGAGAGGGTGAGAGAGTAGGAGCAGAGGAGAGAGAGTTGGAGATAGATGGAGGGAGGTAGATGGGAAGAGAACGTTTGAGAGTGGGAGAGAGAGAGAACGTAAGACAGAGTTTATAAAGTGATGGAGGAGCAAAAAAAAAGAGATAAATTGAGACAATGACTGAGATAAAAAGAATAGTTTTGGAGTGGGACGGAGAAATTGAAAATACGAGAGAGAATGAGGAGAGGAAGATAGAGAAGGGAGAGAATAGAGAGAAGAGAAAAAAAAAGTGAGGGAGTGAGTGAGAGAGTGAGACAAAGATTATGAGGGAGGAAGATATAAGATGAGGGAAATAGAAGGGGCAAGAGATTGAGAGTGAGGGAGAGAGTGATTGAGAGAGGTAGGTAAAGATTGAGACATAAAGAGAGAAAAAGAGAACAAGAAAGATATTGAGAGAGAAATATAAAGTTAGAGAACAAGAAAAGGGGGAGAGAAGTTGGGGGAGAGACTGGAGAGAAAGAGACAGAGAAAGCACAAGAGCGAGCAAGGAGATCTAAAAGATAGAGTGATAGAATACAGATAAAGAAAGTGAGGGGCGAGATAGAGAGCTAGAGGGACTCAAATAGAGAAGAGGCTAGACAACAAAACAAGGGAAATATATTCCAAAATAAAAAGAGAAAATTAGAGTGATAGAGAGTATGATAGTGAGGGAGGGAGAAGAGCTAAAGAGAAATGGAGAGAGTTAGAGAAGTGAGAGTGCCATAAGAGAGACAAGGAGATGGAGAATGAGCAATATTGGGAGCAGGTGAGAGGGAGAGAGACTAAACAAAGATTGTGAGGGTGATTGAGGGATAGAAAGAGAGAGGGATAGAAAGAGAGAGGGATAGAGGGGAAAGAGTGAGAGAGAGATATGGTGACAAGAGAGGGGGATAGAGATTTATATGGAGAGAACGAGAAAGAATAAGGGAGAGAGAGCTGAGAGTCAGAGATTTGGCCGAGTGAGAGAGAGAGCTAGAGAGAGGGAGAGTCGTGAGATAGTGTGAGAAAGATAGAGGGGGAAAGCGAGAAAGAATAAAGGGGAGGGAAATTGAGGGAGGGCAAAATGGAGAGAAAGGGATATGAAATGAGATGTGAGAGAGGAGAATGAAAAAGGGAGTGAGAGAGCAAGATGGGTTAGAGAGTGAGAGATAAAGAGAGATGAAGAGATGATGAAGAAAGGGATGAAGTAGAGATTGAGGGAGAGAGAGGGAGGGAGAGCAAGAGGGAGGAAGGGAGAGGGGAGAAAGAGATATGATGAAAAATGATCGTGTGGGCGAGATTGAGGAAATCAGGGATAGGGAAAGTGGGAGAGAGATAACGGAAAGAGGGAGAGAGGATGAGAAAAGGATAAAAAAGAGAGATGAAGAGAGGTAGAGAGATGTAAATAAAAAAGAAAGGGAGAGAGATAGATAGATTGTGAGTGGGAGACAGAAAAAAGTGAGAGTGAGAGAGATACAAGAGAGAGAGAGAGAGTTAATGATGAAAAAGAGAGAGAGTGTGGGTATGGGTAGGTAGATAAGAGTGAGCAAGAGAGAAAGTGAGAATGAAAAAAGTTAAGTGCTAGCAAGAGAGAAGGAGAGAGAAGAGAGAGTGACAGAGTGGGGGAGAGAAAGATAAAGTTAAGTTGAGGGATGAGAGATTCCAATGAAGAGGGAGAGGGTGAGAGATAGTGTGAGAGGGAGGGAAACAGAGTTTCGGAGAGAAGGAAAGAAAGTGAGAGAGCGGGGGACCTGAGAGAAGAGCAATATATATAGCAAGAGAGAGAGAGAGGGTAAGATCGAGAGTTGAGGAGAGAATGAGAGAGAGAGTAAGAGGTAATTGAGGGACAGAGTGGTAGAAACAAGCAAGAGTAGAGAGTGAATATAAGGAAGAGAAGAGCGATAGAGTGTGTGTGAGAATGGGAGAGAGAGGCTGAAAGAGAAAGCGAAAGAGGGAGGGAGGAATGGGAGATTGAGTGAGGGGAAAAAGGGATGGAATGGGAGATATATGAAGAGAGTGAGAGAGAGAGAAAGAGGTAGAATGGAGGAGAGAGAGGGTGACTGGGAAAGAGAGCGATACAGAATGTTTGATAGATAGAGGGAGGGATAGAGAAAGAGGGAAGAGGGGGAGACAGAGAGGGAGGGAAATAGATGTAGAGATAGGGATGGTATGAAAGAAAGTGTGTGTGGAGTGTGAGGGAGAGAGAGAGGGTGATAGAGGGAGTGAGTGAGTGAGAGAGACATGGAGAGTGAGAGGGAGAGAGATAGGGTGAGAAGAGTAAGGGAGGGAAAAAGAGGAATGGATGGAGTTAGAGAAGAGAGAGCATAAGATAAAGAGAGTGCAAGAGAAAGTGAGGGAGAGTGAATGAGAGAGAGAGAGAAGAGAGAGAGAAGATTGAGGGAGGGAGAGAGCAAGATGGAGAGCGAGATAAAAATTATGAGAGAAACCAATAATAAGAGGAAGAGTGGGAGGAAGGAAGAGAGCGGGAAAGGGAGATAGAAAAGAGTGAGAGAGGAAGAGAGAGGGAGTAGAAGAAAGTGAGGTAGACTGATGCAAGCGGCTGTAAGAAGAAGTAAGAAAGATGCAAAGAGAAGGGAGAATGGGATGGAGACATAAAGAGAAAAACTAAAGATAGAGAGAGATAGAAAGAAACTAGGAGAAAGAGAGAAAGGGATCGAGGTGTGAGGAAGAGAGAGGGAGAAAGAGCGAGTAAGAACTAAAAGATAGGAGAGCAGGAGAGAGGGAGAGAAAGCTAGCGAGAGAAGAGATTGTGAGTGAGAAAGTGTGGGAACAACAAGAGAGTTTGTGAGAGAAAAGGAGAGAAATAGAACGAGCAAATATAGAGCTAAAGAGAGTAAGTGAGGGAGAGAGAGGGAAAAATGAAGGAGAGACAAAATGAGTAAGAGAGAGTATAAAAGAGAGATGGAATGAGACAATTAGAGAGAGAAGTAAAGAGAGAGAGGGAGGAAGGGAGAGAGAGGCTGAGCAGAAGGAGAGAAAGCTAGAGAGATTTTGAGAGAAAGATCAGACAATGAAGTATGGAGATAGAGGGAAAGAGAAAAAGAAATTGTGATAGGGAAGTTGCATGCAATCGAAAGAATGAGAGAGAAAGAGAGAAAGCGAGAGGGTGAGAGAGAATGAGTAAAAAGGGGAATGATAGAAATGGACATAGATAGAGAAACAAAGTGGTAGATAGTGAGTGAGAAGAGAGATAGACAGCACAAACGAGGAAGGGAGAGAAAATGAGAGAATAAGGATTGAGAGAGAGCATGAGCAAGAGAAGAGAAAGATGAGAAAGAGAGAGAACACGAGAGTAGTATGATGGAAGAGAAAAATGGAAAAGAGAGAGCAATAGAGTAGCATGGTGAGAGAGTGATGACAAGAGAGAAATACAAAGAAGGTTTGAGAGAAAGTGAGAGAGTGAGGGATGGTGTGAGCGCGAGTGGGAGAAATGGAAAGAGAGAGTGAAAGATTTAGAGATAGTAAAGGAGAACTAAAGAATAAGAGAAGGAAGTAGAGGGAGAACGAATAGTGTGAGAAAGAGCATGAAAGAATGAGTGAGATAATATAGAGGATGAAGAGACGAAGAGATTCATAGGGAGAGATAGATTGAAAGGTTTAGAAAGTGAGAAATGAAGAGAGAAGAGAGACAACAAGAGCAGTAGAGTGAGGGAAAGGGAGATAGAAATAGGTGGAGTGAGAGAATATAGAGTAAGAAAAAGAGAGAATAAGTTAGGGCAATGGAGAGAAATTGAGAGCTAGAGAGTGTGAGAGGGAGAAATGGAGGGCATGAGAGAGAGGGATAGAGAACGAACAAGATAAAAAAAGTGCGTGAGAGATAGAGAATGGAGAAAAATAAGAGAAAGATGAGAAAGAGAGAAGGGAGAGTGTTGTAAGGTGAGTGAGAAAAAGATACAATGGTCCTGAGAGAGAGGGATGGAAAGAGTGAGTGAGAGATATAGGAAGAGAGAAGAGAATTAGAGAGAGCAAGTGAGAGAAAAGGATAGAGGAAGTGAGAAGTTTGTGAGAAAGAGCCTGAAAGAAAGAGGGAGTAAGAGAGATAGAGATGAAGAGGCAAATAGAAACTGTGTGTGAGAGAGTGAGAGAGAGATAAAGTGTATGTGAGGCAAATGGAAAGAGTAATGGGAGGAGAAGAGAGGAGAGAAAGAGGTAGGGATTTATTCAAGAGTGGAGGAGAAATATTGGGTGTGGGTGAAATGAGAGAGAAGAAAGTGAATGAACAAAGTGAGAGAAACAGAGATATTGATCAATCTCACTCTCTCTTGCTTGATAATTACTACTCCATTAATTTATCTTTCCTTCTCTTTCCAATATCTCCCTCTCTCTCTCCCTCTCTCTTTCTGCTCTCTCTCACTCACTTTTTTCCACTATCTCTCCATCTTTCTCACCATCTATCTACATCTCACCCTCACTCTCATTCTCACTCTTTCCCTCTTTCTCTTCTCTCGCTCACTCTTCTCTCTCTCATCTTCCCTCTCTTGTTCATTCCCTTTCTTCTATCATTATTTGTTCTTTCTCACACATTTTTTCTTATTGCTCTCTCTATGTTCTTCACTCTCTCAGCCTTTCTCCTTCTCTCAGTCACACTCTTCACTTGATCTCTCTTGATATTAATTTATCTCTCTATTTCCCCCCAAATGCTCTTTCTAACTTACTCTTTCATTCACACTTTTTCTCTCCTTAATCCCTCTCTTTTTTAATTTCTTTCTTCCCTCTCACTCTCACTATGTCTTTTTGTTTCATACACACTCTCCCTCTCTTACCTATCCCTATCAACATGTTCTCCATTTTCTCTGCAGCCTCCCTCTCTCCCCCACTCCCTTGCTCTCTATTCCTGTCTCCCACTCTCACATTTTCTCTTTGAATCACTCTCACAATCACTCTCCTGTTCTCTGATCCTCTTGTTATCTCTCTCTCATGATATATTTCTCTCTCTCTAACTTTCTCTATCTCTCTAATTCCCCCTCTCTCTAGCTCACTCTCAATTCTCTCTTTCTATCTATTTCTTTCCTTCTTCTATATCTCTCTCCACTTTCGCTCACTCTTCTCTCTCTCCATGTCTTTTGGACTATCTCTGATTCTGGATCTCTCTTACGTTCTACCATTTATTATCTCTCTTACTCTTCTTTCTCTCTATCTCTATCTCACTCTTTCTACCACGCCCTCTCCCTCTTCCTGTCCATCTCCCTCTTCCTCTTGAACTCGCTTTCACTCTCTCTTTTTATCTCTCTGTTAGCCTCAATCTATTTCACTTGCTCAATTTCTTCTCTTGCTCTCTCTTCAATCTCTATCTCTCTTATTTTTCTCTATACTTCCTCTCCTTTCTCTTCCTCTCTCTCCCATGCCCAATCCCTCTATCACTCTCTCCCCCTCTCACTTGTTCTCTCTATCTCTATCACTCTACCATTCTCTCTTTTTCTCTTTAACTATCTAGCTATCCGTCTCTATCTCTTTCTCTCCCTTCCTCTCTCTCTCTCCCTCATAATTTCTATCTAACACACTCTCCTTTCTTTCATACTCTCCAACACATATCTCTCAATCTTCACACCCTCTCTCGTCTCGCTCTAAATTCTCTCTTTCTATTTATTTCATTCCCTCTTCTCTATCTCTTTCATTTTCCCTCACTCTGCTCCCTCTTCCCATGTCTTCTAGTCTCTCTCTGATTCTGGATCTCCCTCTCCTACCAATCCCTCTCTCCCTTTCTATATGCACCCTATCTCTCTCTCTCACTCACCCTACTTTGCACCCTATCTCTCTCTCATATCATGCTCTTTTTTCTCTCTCTTTTCTCTCGCTCTCTCCCACTCAGACTCACTCTCCTGCTCACTCAACCTCTCTTTCTCCCCGTCCCTACCTTGAAGTCTCTCTATCTCTCTATATCTCTGCCTCGCTCTCCCTCTCACTTACTCCCTCATCTTTCTCTCGCTCTCTCTTTCTCCCTCATCTCTCTTTCTCTCTCCCTCACTCTGTCTCTTTTTCATCGTTCCCTCTGTCCCACTTTATCTTTCTTACGTTCTCTTACTCATTCTCTCCCCTCCCTTTCTCACACATGCACTCTCTCTCACTATTCTCTTTCTCTCTCCCTCTCTCACACTCCTTTCTCTCGTTTGCTTGATCTCTCTATCTCTATTCTATCTTTTGCTCTCACTCTCCCTCATTCTCTCCATATCTCTCTTTTTTCCCCTCTCTCTTTATATCACTTTGTCGTTATTTCTCTCTTTCTATCTCTCTCTTCTTCCATTTATCTCCCCTCCCTTTTTCCCTCTGTCTTTGCCTCTTTCTTTATCCTTCACTTTAACTCACTCCCTTCTGTTTTCATTTCTCTCCCTACTCTTCTCTCTCTTTCCTTCTCACTTCCTCTAAGTCGCAACTTCTCCCTCTTCTTCTCCCCCTATGTTGGTCTCTCTATCTCCCTCCATCATTCTTTTACTCTCTCTCCCTCTCTCCTCTCTCACTCTCTATATTCCATTTTTTCATTCTTTCATTCTCTCTCATTCTTCTCTTTGGATCTCACTTTCTCTCTCTCTCACTCTCTCTATCACTCCAATTTCTTCCACCCTCTCCCACTCTCCCTCTATCTCTCACATAATCTTGATCAGTCTCTCTATCTCTTGCTCTTTTTTTCTCTCAGTCTCTTGCTCTCCCCCTCAACATCACTAACTCCTCTCTCTTACTCTGTCTTCTCTTCTCCACTCTCTCTCCTCTATCTCCCTTTCATAATTTCTCTCACTTCATCTTACTTTCAATCTCTCATAATTTTTCTCTTACACTCCCTCTCCTTCTCCCTCAATTTTTCTATCTCTCCATCTCTGTCACCCTCTCTTTGTCTCTTCTTTCACTCCCTCTTATCTCTCTTACTTTTCACTCTCACGTATTCCCTTTAGTATGGCGTGAAATAGAGAGAGTGAGAGTAAGGGAGAGAAAGATAAAGGGACTCAGTGAGTGTGAGATAAATGGACAGTGAAATTGATTGATATAGAGTGAGAAGAGTAAGGGAGGGACCTCTCTCCCTCCCTTTCTCCCCTCACTCTCTCTCACTCTAACTTACTCAGTTGCCATCTCTATTTGCCCTCGCTCCCTTCTCTCGAACTTATATTTCTCTTCTCTCGCTTTTGTTTCTAACTCCTTCCGTCTCTTCTTCTCTCTCCATACCTCTTGCTCTATGCCCTCCATCTCTCTCTCTCTCATGGAGCTCTTCTCTTTCTCACTCTCTATCTTTTCTCTCTCTTTCTTTCTCTCTCTCGTTCACTTCTCTGTATCTCTATCTCACTCTCATCCTCCCCCTATCCCTCTCTCATTATCACTTTCCCCTTGTCTCTCTTACCCTTCTTCACTCACTCTATCCATTTCTACCTCTCTCACTTTTGTATTTCCCTCTCTCTTCATTCTTTCTTCTCACTCACTCCCCCCTCTCTTCTTATCTGTTGAATCCATTTCTTTAACTCCCTCACTCTCTTCTTCATCTTTCTCTTCTCTCTTTTATCTTTCCACTCTCTCCCAGCTTCCATTTTTTTATCTTCCTCAACCTCTCCTATCTATCTCTCTTTCACACTCTCTAGTTATCTCTATATCTTTTTCTCTCTCTCTCTTTATCTCAACATCTTTCTCATAATTTTCTCTCTCCTTCTACCACTTATTCTCTATACTTCCATTTTCCCCTCTTTATATCTCTCCATCCCTCTTTCCATCCTAAAACTTGTTCTCTCTACTTCTATTTTCCTCTCTTTATATCTCTCCACTCTCTTTCCATCCTAACACTTGTTCTCTCAACTTCTATTTTGCCCTCTTTATATCTCTCAATCTCTGTTTCCATCCTAGTATATATCTCTCTCTCGTTTTCTCTCTCACCATATCTCTCTCTCATCCAACAACTCTCTTGCTCTCTTTATCTTCTCTCACTTCCTTCACTTCTTCTCTCTCACTCTTTCTTTCTCTCATTCTCTCTCCCTCTCTCTCGTGCCCTCCATCTCTCCCTCTCTCATGGATCCATTCTCTTTCCCTCTCTCACTCATTTATTTCTCTCACTCTCGTTCTCCCTCTCCCTCCCTCCCTCGTTTCATTTTCCCTTTCTTCCTCCTCTATCTCTCACCATTCCTGCCACTCTCTCTTATGAATTATCTCTCTTTCTCTCACTCTTGCCCTCTCTCCCACTCTCTCTATTTTATGTCTTCTAACTCACTCCTCATCTCTCTCCTCCTCTCTTGAATCAATCCCTCCCTCTCTTTCTCTCCTCTCCTCACCTCTCTTTTCTCTTATTATTTGCCTCACACATTCTTTCTCAGTCTCTCTCACACACTCTCTATTTTCCTTTTCACGTCTCTCTCTTATCTTTCTTTTTTTCAATCACTTTCTCACTCCCTTCTCTCTTTATCTCTATGCCCTTCTCTCTTTCTCTCTTCTTTTCATTTGTTGTATCTATATCTCTCACTCCAATGTTCCATGCTTATCTCCTTCCCTCCCTCCCTTTCTCCCCCTCATTCTCTCTCGCTTTATCTTACTCTAATGCCTTCTCTATTTGCCCCCTCTCTCTCTTCTCTCTAACTTATGTTTCTCTTCTTCGCTTCTCTCTCTCTCTCACACTCGTTCTTTCTCTTCTTATTTCTCCATACCTCCTCTGTCATCCTCCATTCCTCTCTCTCTTGCTCATGGAACACTTATCTTTCTCACTCTCTCTCACTCTTTTCTCTCTCTTTCTTGCTCTCTCTCACTTCTCTCTACCTCTATCTCACTCTCATTCTCCCCCTTTATCTTTCTCATTCTTACTCTCCCCCTCTCTCTTACCCTCTTTCCCTCTACACTCACACTATCCATTCCTACCTCTCTCACTTATGTATTTCTCTCACTTTCTTCTACTCTTTCCCTCTCTTACGCTCTCTTTACATTCTCTCTTCTCACTCACTCCCCCTCTCTCTCCTTCTCCCTTGAATCAATCCCTCCAAGCCTGACTCTGTCTCTCCTTTTCTCTATCTTTCTATCATTCTCAACCTCTCTATATGTCTAATCATCTCTCTCTCGCTCGCACTTCTTTCTTTCATGATCTTTCTCACACTCCTCTCTCTACATGTGCCTCTTTTATCTACCAATATATTGCTCTCTCTATATCTCGCACTCTATCTATTCATCAATTTATCTCTCTGTTCTAGACTCTTCCACCCTTACCATCTCTCTCTCCCCCTATAACACTATTGCCCTCTCTGTCTTCCCTCTTTCTGCTCTCTTTCACCCTTTCTTTCTTTTGTTCTCTCTCCCTCCATTACTCTCTCGTATCCTCCATCTCTTTCTCTCTGTCATGGAGCCTTTCTCTTTCTCTCTCTCACTTTCTCCCATTCTTCCCTCTTTCACTTACTCTCTCTGACATTTTCCCACTCTCTACGTCTATTATCCCTCCCACACACACTCTCTCTCTTACCCTCCCTTTCTCATTCTCTCACTCTCTCATTTCCTACCTCTCCCTTATGTATTCTCCTCTTTCTCTCACTATGTTTTTTTTCTTTCTTTTCTCTTTCATTTCACTCACTCCCCATTTTTCTCCTCTTCTTCTGAATCACTCCCTACCTCTTTCTATCCTCTCCTATCTTCTCCTCTCATCCGTCTATCTTTCTATCTCTCGCTCCCTCACACACAGTTTCTATCTACCTTTTCATCTTTATCATTCTCACTTCCTCTATCTTTCAAGCTTTTTCTCACACGCTTCTCACTCCCTCATTCCCTCTACCCCTTTGTGTCTCTTTCTCTTTCTACTTCATCTTTGCATTTTCTATATCTCCTACTCACTCTTTCCAGCCCTCTCTCACCTTCTCTCTTGGTTCCTCCCTTGCTCTCTCACCTTGCAACTCTCTCTCTTCATCTCTCTCTTCTCTCTGCTTATTTCAATATCTTTTTCACGCCCATCTCTCATTATTAATACACTGTTCTATATATCTCTCATTCCATCTTTCCATGCTTATCTCCCTATCTTCCTCTCTCTCTCTCTTCCTTACTCTCTCTCTCTCGATCTGTCTTACTCTGTTTCCTTATCTATTTTCCCTCTCTCTTCTATCTACTTCTCTCTCTAACTCTTTATTTCTCTTCTTCCTCTCCATACCTCCCTCTCTCTTGCCTCCATCTCTCTCTCTCTCTCTCTCTCTCTCTCTCTCTCTCGGACATTTAGCTCTTATCTTTGTCACTCTCTCTCGTTCTTGCTCTCTAATTCACTTCTCTCTACCTATATCTCACTCTCATTCTCTCGCTTTATCTCACTCATTCTTACTCTTCCCCTCTCTTTCTTACCTCCTCCCTCCTTCACTTACTCTATCCTTTCCTACCTCTCTCACCTATGTATTTCTCTCACTTTCATCTACTCTTTCCCTCTCTTGTGTTCTCCCTTCATTATCTCTTCTCAATCACTCCCTTATCTCTCCTTCCCTTTTGAATCCATCCCTCCTTGCCTCACTATGCCTCTCATCTTCTCACTCTTTCTATCATTCTCAATCTCTTTCTATTTATTTATCTCTCTCACCCTCTCTCCCTTGCTCTCTTCCCCCTATTTTCCTCTAAATTTATTTCTCTTTCTACTTCATTTTTGCATTTCCTGTATGTCTCACTCACTCTTGTGCATCTCTCACTCCCCCTCTGTCTTACTCTGTTGCCATTTTTATTTTCCCTCTCTCCCTTCTCTCCAACTTATCTTTCTCTTCTCTAGCTTCTCTCTCTCACTCTTTCTTTCTCTTCTTCTCTCTCCATACCTCCCTCTCTCTTGTCCTCCATCTCTTACTCTCAATAATGGAGTTCTTCACTTTCTCACTCTCTCACACTCTTTTGTCTCTATTTCTTGCTTTCTCTTACTTGCGTCTCTTTACCTCTATCTCACTCTCTTTGTCCCCTTTATCTCTTTCATTCTCACTCTCCCCCTCTCTGTTACCCTCCTTCCCTCTTTCACTCACTTTATCCATTCCTACATCTCTCACTTTTGTATTTCTACTCTTTCCCTCTCTTGCGCTCTCTCTTAATTCTCTCTTCTCACTCACTCCCACTCTCTCCTCTCTTGAATCAATTCCTCCCTGCTTCACTCACCCTCTCTCATCCTCATTCTATCTTTCCTATCTCACTCTCTTTCTTTATTTCCCCTCTCTATCCCTCCAATCATCTATCTCCATCTCTCTCTCTCACGGTCTCTCTTGCATTTTCTTCCTCTCTTCATATCCCTCCTTTTCTGTCTCTATCTCTTTCTATCTCCACCTCCTTCCCCTTCATTTGCTCTATCCCTCTCCCTCTCTACATCCACTCATTGTCTCTCTCCCTTTCGCTCTCTACCTTCCTCTCTTCCCCGCTCTTTCCCTCTCTCTTTTACTCTCTCACTCTCTTTCTATGATGCTCTCTCTTCCTCTATTTGGATGTATTTTGCTCTTAATTCAGTTTCTCTTTCTCTCCCTCTTGGTATCTACATCATGCTCTGTCTCTCCCTCTCCCTCACTCCATCACTCTCCCTCACTCCCCACTCCCGCTCCTTTACTCTCTCTTTCTCCCTCTCTCTCCACTCCCAAAATTTCTCTCACTCTACCGTCCTCCATCTATCTCTCACTCTCTCCTCTACTCCCGCTCCACTCTCTGACTATTTATTTTTCACTAGTCTCACTCTCTCTTAGTCTCAATTACTCTCCCTCCTTCTCACTCATACTCTTTACCTCTCTCTAAGTAATTCTCCCCCTCCATCTCACTCTCTCCCTCACTTTCTTGGCTCACTATTTCTCTCTTATCTCATTATCTCGCTCTAATGATTCTTCTCCCCTATCTCCCTATTTCTTTTTTCCTCTCTCTCTTGCTACCAATTTCTTTCAAACACACTCTCTTGCTCATTCTCATCTCTGTCACCCCCCTCTCTCTCTCACGCTCACTCTCCCCCTCCCTTTTTTTATCTTGCTCTTTCTCTCTGACTCATACTTCTTTTTCTTTCTTCTTAGAGAGTGAGAAGGAATAAAATAGAAAGTTTGAGAGGATGCAGAAAGGAGAGTGAAATTGATATAAAGAGGGAAAGTGAAAGGGAGGGAGATAGCAAGGGAGTAAGAGGAAACATAGAGATAGGGAGGAGCGAGAAGGGAAGAGATGAGGAGAAAGAGCAAAGAGGAGAGAGAAAACTAGGGAGAGCTACAAAAAGCAAGATCGGTATAGGGAAGGATGAGTTATTGAGGGAGAGAGAAAACAAGAGAGTCTGAATGGGAGAGTAAGAATATTGAATGAGAAAGAGTGAGAGAGAGAGAGGGAGGGAAGGGGGAGAGAGGGGGGGAGTGAGAGGGATTAATAAAGTGAGAGAAAAAGAGAGTGTGAGATAGAGAGAGAGAGTGATGGAAGGAGAGATTAAAAACTAGAGAGAAAGTAAGAGAGGGAGATAGAGAATGTGAGAGACTGAGAGAGAGAGTAATTGAGGGAGAGAGGGAGAGTAAAAAAGAGGGAGTGCGAGAAAGGTAGAGAGAAAGCAAGGGCAAAAGATATGGAGAGGTATAGATATAAAGACTTTGAGATATAAAGAGAACAAGTGACAGAGAGAGGGAGGGAGGGAGAGAAGAGCATAATGAAGAGCTAGAGAGAAAGCGAGAAGAGAGAGATGAAATGTGCAAAAGAAGATAGAGTGAGAGAGAATGTAAGAGGAAGGGATATTGAGAGAAAAAGCTACAGAGGGAGAGATAGAAGATGAAAAGAGAGAGAACGTGAGAATGAGAAAAGATAGTGAATAACAGAAGGATAATGAGGGAGAGAAAGATTTAGGGAGAATTTAAGAGAGGGGGATAGAGGATAGGGAGTTAGATGGTGGGAATGAGAGGTGGAAAGTGAGAGAAAGAGTCAAATTACAAGAAATAGTGTGAGAAACAGAGATAGTGAATCAGATATAGAGAAGAGAGAGAATAAAAAATAGTGAGCCAGAGAAGTCTAAGTGAGAGAGAGGGATGGAGAGGGAGGGAGAGAGAGGAGGAAGAAATGTGAGAGAGATAAAGCTAGTGAGAGCTAGAGAGAGTAGAAGGGGAGAGAGTGAAAGAGACATAGACATGGAGATAAGATAGTGGGAGTGGAGAAAGAGGGGAGAGAGTGAGATAAAGAGGGAGAATCAGAGACAAAGAGAGGTGGAAGAAGGGCGAGAAATAAAGAGACGTGGAGAAGGATAAAGGGATAGTGAAGGAATGAGGGAAGGGAGAAAGGAGGGAGAGATAAAGTTAGAGGAAAGCAAAAGGTAGTGAGAAGTAAGTAAGAGGGAGAGAGAGGGAAAAATAGAAGCGACTTTCTATTTTTCTCATGGAGCTCTTGCCCACCATGTCTCTATTTCATGGAGTTTTTCTCTTTCTCGCTCTCTTTAACTCTTTTCTCTCTCTATCTCGTTCTCTCTCACTCACTTCTCTGTACCTCTATCACGAATTTATTCTCCCAATTTCTCTCTCTACTTCTCACTCTGCCCCTCTCTCTTACCCTCCTTCCCTCTTCACTCACTCTATCTATTCCCTCCTCTCTCACTTATGTATTTCTCTCACTTTTTTCTACTCTTTTCTTCCCACGCTCTTTCATCATTCTCTCTTCTTACTCACCCTTCCACTCTCTCCTTCTTTCTTGAATCCATTTCTTTAACTCTCTCACTCACTTCTTCATCTTTCACTTCTCTCTTTAATTTTTCCCCTACTCTCCTACCTTCCTTTCTCTTTTTATATTCCTCAACCTTTCCTATCTATCTGTCTTACACACTCTACTTGTCTCTTCATCTTTCTCTCTCTTTCTTTCAAGCTCTTTCTCATACTCTTCTCTCTTCTTCTATCACTTGTTCTCTCTACTTCTATTTTTCCCTCTTTACATCTCCCAATCTCTCTTTTCATCCCAATATTGATCACTTTTCTCGCTCTCTTGCCCTCTCTTTCTCTCTTACTATCACTCTCTCTCATCCAACGACTCTCTTCCACTTTACCTTCTCTCTTTCTCATCGTTCTCTTCCCTTGCTTCTTAAGGAGAGAAAGAGTGAGAAAGAGAGTTAGATAGAGGTAGAGAGAAGTGAAAGAGAAAGATCAAAAAGAGTGTGAAAAGAGTGAGAGAGAGTTTGAGGTATAGAACAGCTCCTTGAGGAAGAGAGAGAGAGATGGAGGACAAGAGAAACGGAGGTATGGGAGAGAAGAAGAAAAATAAAGAGTGAGAGAGAGAGAGAAGCGAGAGAAGAGAATGGTAAGATAGAAAGAACAATGAAAGGGCAAATAAAGGACAACTGAGTAAGAGTGAGAGTAAGTGAGGGAGAGAGAGGGGAAGAGAGAGAAAGATAAGCATTGAAAGATGGAGAGAGAGATATAGAGAGAGAGAAAGATAGAAGTATAGAGAGAAGGGCATAGAGATAAAGAGAGAAGGGTGTGAGAAAGATATTAAAATAAAGAGAGAGAAAAGAGAGAGACAAAGTGCCAGGTAGAAGGTGTGTGTGAGAGACCGAGAGATTGAAGGAATGAGTAAGGCAAATAATAAGAGAATGGAGATGAGAGGAGAGGAGAGAGAAAAAGAGGGAGAAATTAAGTCAATAGAGCAGGAGAGAGATGGAAATGAGTGAGACGAGAGAAAAAAAGGGAGTGAGTGAGAGGGCAAGAGTGAGAGAAAGGGAAAGAGAGAAAGTTATAGAAAAAGTGAGAAAAAAGAGTGAGAATGTGATAGAGAAAGACTGTATGTGTGAGTGTGTGAGAGAGAAAGAAAGAGAGAAAAAGAAAGCATGAAAAACAGAGACAAAGATAGAAGAGAGAGTGAAAGAAGAGAAAGAACATTTTAGAGAGAGGAGGAGAGGGAGATGCAGTAGCAGAGTGAGTGGGATTTATACAAAAATAAATAGAAAGAGGGGAATAAAATAATAGAGTGATTGTGAGATAAAGAAGGGTAAGAGAGAGAGAGAGAAGGGGAGCAGAGAAATACCCAGGGAAAAGCGAGTTGAGAGCAATTAAAGAGAGAGCTAGTGAGTTAATGAGTTAGAGAGAAAAAGAGAGTGAGATATTGAGCAAAAGGGGAGATATATAGAGAAATGGAGAGATAAAAATACAAAGAGGGAGATAGAGAGAAGAGAGGGCAAGAGAGGGCAGAGAGAAATGTGGGTAAAAGGGTGTCAGAGAGGGACGGAGAGAGAGGGAGGGATGGAGTTAAAGGAAAAACAAGAAAGAAAGATAGAGAGTGTGAGAAAAAAGTGTGAGGGTGGGAGAGGGAAAATGAAGAAGAGAGAAGAGAGAGTTAGAGGGAGGGATAAACAGTGAGAGCGATGGATATAGTGGGAGTTAAGGTGAGCGAGTGCCAGGAGAAGAAGATTAAGAGAGTGGGGGAAAGTGAGGGAAGAAGATATAAAAAGGGGTGTTATAGACATTGAGAGAGATAGAACAACAAAGTTGTAGATATGAGAGGGAGAGAGAAAGATATATAGAGGGCACGAACCAGGAAGGGGGAGAGAATGCAAGAACAAGGAATGACAGAAAGTAAATGAGCAAGAGAAAAGAAAGATGAGAGAGAGAGAGAGAGCGAGAGATTAGCACGGTGAGGGAGTTATGACAAGAGAGGAATACGAAGGAGAGAGAGAATGAGAGAGAGTAAGGAAAAGTGTGAGGGCAAGAGGGAGAAATGGAAAAAGAGAGTCAAAGATTTAGAGATAGAAAAAGAGAACTAGAGAAAGAGGGAAGGAGTTAGAGGGAGAACGAATACTGAGAGAAAGAGCATGAAAGGATGAGTGAGATAATAGAGAGAGACAGAGAGATGTAGAGTTTGATAAAGAGAGAGTTTTAGGTGGATAGAAAATGAGAAATGAGGAGAGAGACAATAAGAGTAGTAGGTCAGAGAGTGATGATAAGAGAGGAAGAGAATGAGATAGATGGTTGAGAGAGGGAGCAGATAGAGTAAAAAAAGAGAGAGAATAGGTTTAGACAATGAAAAGAAATTGAGAAGTGCTAGAAAGAGTGGGGAGTGACATATGGACGACATGATAGAGGGAGGGAGAAAGAACAAGATAAAGAAAAAGTGTGTGAGAGATAGAGAGAAGGAGCAAGATAAGAGAAAGATGGGAAAGAGAGAAGAGAGAGATAGCAAGGGAGGAAACAAGATAAAGGGATGGAAAGAGTGAGTTAGAGATGTAAGAATAGCAAAAGAGTAGTGAGAAAGAGTGAAAAAGGGGTAGAGGAAGTGAGAAGAGTGTGAGAACAAGCTTGAATCCATTCGTCTCTTGCTTAGTTTCGTCTGTTGCTCTATCTTCAATCTCTCTCTCCTATGGTTCTCTATACTTCCTCTCATTTCGCCCCCCCTCTCTCTCTCAAGCCCACTCCCTCTATCCCTCTCTCCCCCTCTAACCTGCTCTCTCTATCTCTATCACTCTGCCATTCTCTCTTTCTCTCTCTTTCTCTTTCTAGCTATCTATCTCTATCTCTTTCTCTCCCTTCCTCTGTCTACTTTATAATCTCTATCTCACACATTCTCCATCACATATCTCTCAATCTTCACTCCCCCTCTCTATCTTGCTCTCAATTCTCTCTTTCTATATATTTCTTTCCCTCTTCTACATCTCTCTCCCTTTTCTCTCACTCTTCTCCAGAAGAGGTATGCATAAAAGTCTTTGCTCTCAGGAGTAATCCTCATACCCTGTCAGTATTCTGGATTTGAAGAAGTGCTGATTTTCAGGAACGGAAATCTTATGATATATTGGTAATTTCTTATAAGAATCATCCTCGCCTTAAACGTATCTTCATGCTTGAAAGTTGGATAGGCTGGCCTTTAAATAAAGACTATATGATGTCCAATTTATATGGAAATGCTCATTGATTGAAATTGAAATGAAATCTGGATATAAGTAAAATAAGTAAAAAGGGGTTTTTTATCATTCAATGAGCATCTTGGTATTCCTCTTCTAGAGGAAAAACAAAAAAAGTAACTGGACTTTCATTCGTATTGCGGAGGGACTAAAATAAAAAAAAAAAAGAAAAGAGAGAAAAAAATGAAAAAGAAAGTAAAGAATATCTATTTTGATATACCAAGTTATTACTCCATTTCCTCGTGTTACCAGTTCAAATCTGGTTCCTGACACATAAATAATGTATCGGTTAGATATCTGGCTCTCATTCTACCACTTTTGATCTCCCTCTTTCTCACCTACTGCTCTTGTTGTCTCTGTCCTCTCCTCATTTCTCACTGTTTAACCACCTGAACCTCTTTATATATATCACTTTCTCTATCAACCACTTCATCTCTCCGTCTCTCTCCATCATCTCCCTCATTCTTACATGCTTATTATCACACTATTCATTCTACCTCTACCTCCTTCTCTCTTTCTCTAGTTCTCTTTTACTATTTCTAAATCATTCACTCTCTCTTTAGCCCTCACACCCTCCATCACTATCTCTCTTTCTCTCTCATCCTTTGTATTCCTTACTTGTCATTACTTTCTCACTATGCTACACTTTTACTCTCACTTTCTCATTTTTCTCTTCCACCATGCTACTCTCTTATTATTTCACTGTTTCTCATCATTCTCTTCTCTTGGCCATTCTCTCTCTCTCTCTCTTTCCTTATTCTCTCATTCTCGCTTACTTCCTCGTTCATGCCTTCTATCTCTCTATCTCTACTCACTATGTACCACCTTGTTGCTTTATCTATCCCATCCCTAACTGTCCCCTTTGTTTATCTCACTTGTTCTCTCACTACTCCTCTGCCACTCTTTCTTCCTCTTTCCCTTCCTTTCTACCCTCTCACTCACTTTTCTTACTATCTTTCACTCTCTATCTTTCTTTCTCTCCATCTATTTCTTCCTCTCTCAATCTCTCTCAATCATTCTCTCTGCTCTCTCTCATGGTGCTCTTTTCTTTCTTTCTCTCACTCTTTTTTCTATTTCTCTCTCTCACTAACTCCACTCTATCTCCATCTCAACCTCATTCTCCATCTCACACACTCTCTCTCTCCTCCTTTTTGCCCCCTTCCTCCTTCCCCCACTCTCTCCTTCTTTCTACTATGTATTCTCTCTCTCTTTCTCTCACTCTTGCCTATCACTCAATCTCTCTCTTTTATCTCTTCTCTCTCTTCTCACTCACTACTCTTCTTTCCTGAATCCTTACCTCTCTCCCACTCTCTCCTCTACCACCCTTTCTATCTAACACTTTTCTCTATCTATCTCTCTCTCAAATACTCAGTATCTGTCTCTTCAATTCACTCTCTCCCACTTCTCTCCCTTTCTCCAAGCTCCTTCTATCACTCATCTCTCTCCCTTTATCTCATGTCTCTTTACTTCTTTTGCTCTCTCTATATCTGTCACTCTGTTTCCATCCTTATCACACTCTATCCCTCCCCCCTCTCTCTTTCTCGTTCTTTCTTACTGTCATCTTTTTCTCTCACCCTGCAACTCTCTTGTCCCTTCTCTCTTCTATCTCTAGCATCATTCTTTTCTCTATCTCCTTCTCTCTCTCCCGCTCTCAATGCAACTGTTTATTTCCCTCGTTCTCCCCTCACTTATACTCTTCATCTCTCTCACTCACACGTGCGCATGGAGCTCTTCTTTTATTCGTTCTCACACACACTCATTTCTCTCACTCTTGTTCTCTCACAATTTATCCTTCCCACCATCTCTATCTCTCTCTCACTTATCGTCCATTCCTCTTTCTCACTCTCACAATCTCTCTTCCCCTCTCTCAACCTCTTTCTCTCCTTCCCTTACTCTCTTATGTTTTCACTCTCACTCTCTTTCTCTCTTCACTCTCTCCTCTCACTCGCTGCCCCCTCTCTACTTTTTTAAATCCATCCATCCCTCCCTCTCACTTTTCTCCTCACTTTTCTATTTTTATCTACCTCAACCTCTCCTATCTCTCTCTCTCTCTCTTACACTCTCTACTTATCTCCTCATCCTTCTTACTGTTTGTCTTTCAAGCTCTTTCTCATACTCTTCTCTCACCTTCTACCACTTTTCTATCCACTTCTATTTTACACTCTTTATATCTCTCAAACTTCTTTCCATCCAAATATCTATCTCTCCTTTACTCTCTCTCACCCTCTCTTCCTTTCTTACCATCTCTCTCATCCAATAACTCTTTTGCTCTCTTTATCTTCTCTCAATTTTATCTTTCTCTTCCCTTGCTTCTTCTTTTCTCTCTTTCACACTTCCTTTCTCTCATGCTCTCACCCTCTCCCTCTAGTGCCCTCCATCTCTCTCTTTCTCATGGATCTCTTCTCTTTCTCTCTCTCACTATTTTATTTCTCTCTCATTCTGTTCACCTCCCTTTCACTCTCGTTCTCCCTCCTCTATCCCTCTTCCTCCCTCCCTCGTTTCATTTGCCTTTTCTTTCTCCTCTAACTGTCTCCTTTCCTACCACTCATGAATTATCTTTTTCTCACTCTTACCCTCTCTCTCAATCTATCTTTTCTCTCTTCTCTCTCCCTCGTCATCTCCCTCCTCTCTCTTTCTCTCACTCTGTTCTTTGTCTTTCTTTTCTCTCTCATTTCACCCACTCCCCATCTATCTCCTCCGCTTTTGAATGAATCGACACGACTTTCTCTCCTCTCCTCTTGTCACTGTTTCTAAAGATGAAAAGATAGAGTGAGATATAAAGTGAGCAAAATAGAAGTAGATAGAAGAACAGTTTGATAAAGATCTTGAAAGAAAGAGAGAGAAGGGAGAGCTAACGAGAGATGAAGAGACATATAGAGAGGGTGAGAGAGGTATATAAATATAAAGAGGTTGAGAAAGATAGAAAAAGAGAGAAGAGGAGAGACAAAGTGAGGTAGGGAGGGATGGATTCAGAGATAAGGAGAGAGAGGGGGAGTGAGTGAGAAGAGAGAACGAAGAGAGAACTCGAGAGAGGGCAAGAGTAGAAGAAAGTTTGAGAGGTAGGAATGAATAGAATGTGTGAATGAGGGAATGAGGGTAAGAGAGAGGGGACAGCGAGAATGAGTGAGAGAATGAGGGAGAATGAGAGAAGTGAGTGAGAAAGATCAAGAAAGAGAGAAAAGAGTGATAGAGAGAGTGAGAATGAGAAAAGCTCCATGAGCAGGAGAGAGGGGAAAAAGGAGGTTAAGAGAGAGGGAGGTATGGTAGAGACGAAGAGAAGGAAAGGGTGAGAGGAGAGAGAATCGAGAGAAGAGAGAGATAAGTTAGAGAGAAGAAAGAGAGGGCAAATAGACAAGGTAACAGAGTAAAATAGAGCGAGTGTGAGTGAGGGAGAGAGTGGAGGCAGAGAGGAAGATAAGCATGGAAAAATGGAGAGATATACATAGAGCAAAAGAGAAGTAAAGAGAAATGGGCGTAGAGATAAAGAGAGAAGGGTGTAACATAGAGGTTAAAATAAATGAGAGAAAAGAGAGAGAGATGAAGAGGCAGATTGAAAGTGTGTGTGAGAGACCGTGAGATTGAAAGAATGAGTGCAGAATAATAAGAGAAAGGAGAGGAGAGAGAAGTAGAGGGAGGAATTGATTCAAGAGAGCAGGAGAGAGATGAGCAGTGATTGAGAAGGGAGATAAAAGAGGGAGTGAGTGAGAGGGCAAGAGGGAGTGAAAGCGAGATAACTTATATGAGAGAGTGGTAGGAAAGGTGAGAGTGAGAGAAAGAGGAAGAAAGCAAATGAAATGAGTGAGGGAGGGAGAGGGAGAGTTGAGGGAGAACGAAAGTGAGAGCGAGGTGGGGAGATCTTGAGAAATTAAAAAGAGAGAGAGAGAGAGAAAGAGAAGAGATCCATGAGAGAGTGAGTGATGGAGGGCACGAGTGGAGAGGAGAGAGAGAATAAGAGAAAGAAATAGTGAGAGAGAGAGAGAGAAGAAGTAGAAACTAGGGAAGAGAATGATGAGATAGAAAGAAGATAAAGAGAGCAAGAGAGTTGTTAGATAGAGAGACAGTAAAACAGGAAGAAAGGGTGGGAGAGAGAAAGCGAGAGCGAGATAAATATAGGGATGGAAGGAGATATTTAGAGATATAAAGAGTGAAAAATTGAAGTAGATAGAATAAGTGGTAGAAGGAGAGAGAAGAGTATGAGAAAGAGCTTGAAAGAAAGAGAGAAAAATATGAAGTGATAGGTAGAGAGTGTGAGATAGAGATAGATATGAGAGATTGAGGCAAATAAAAAGAGAATCGTGATGAAAAAAGTGAGAGGGAGGGCTGGATGGATTTAAGACTAGAGGAGAGAGGGCAGAGAAGAATTAGAGAAAGAGAGAGAGAGAGAGAGAGAGAGTGAAAACATCAGAGAGTAAGGGAAGGTGGGAAGGAGGTCGAAGGAGAGGGGGAGGGGGATTATGAGAGTGAGAGAGACAGGGAAGGAGGGTGAATGAGAGTGAGATAGAGGTGGAGAGAAGGATAAAGAGGAGCTCCATGCTTGTGAGTGAGAGAGAGAGAGATGGAGAGCACAAGTGGGTGAGGGAAGGAGAACAAGATAAAAAAATAGCGACAGTGAGAGTGCAAGAGAGAGGAGCAAAAGAAGAGAATGATGAGAGAGAAAGAAGAGAGGTAAGGGGGCAAGAGAGTTGAAGGGTGAGAGAGAAAAGACACGAGAGTATGAGAGAATAAAAGAGAGAGGGGGAGGGAGAGATCGAGATAAGGATGGAAAGAGAGAGTAACAGATATATAGAGAGAAAAAGTAGTAAAGAGAGAAGAGTGAGAGGAGCTTGAAAAAGGGTGAGAAGTGGGAAGGAGAGATATGAAGAGACATATTTTGAGTGTTTAATAGAGAGATAGGTGGTGAGAAGTAGAGAGATGTTTTTGAGAGAGCCAACAGAGAAGAAAGTGAGAGAGAGAAAGAACATAGCAATATGAGAGAGAGCAGAGAGAATGATTGAAAGAGATCGAGAGAGTGAGCATTAATGGGAGAGAGAAGAAGAAATAGATGGAGAGATAGAAAGATAGAGCGAGAGATAGTAAGAAAAGTGAGAGAGAGGGGAGAGAGGGAAAATAATGTCAGAGAATGTAAAAAAGATAGAGTAATGGACATAGAGAGTAAAATGGATAAGTAGAGAAAGGGATAAAGGAAGGTGAATGAGGGAGAAGGGGTAGAAGGAGAAAGATTAGTTTGAGATAGAGCTTGTAAAAAAGAGAGAGAAGAGGAAGAGAGGGAGAGATGATAAGGCAGAAAGATTCTGAGAGAGATAGATGGAGAGAGAAGTGAGATAAATAAAGAGAGAAGTATAGAGCAGACGAGAGAGTGGGGAGCTAGTGAGATAATAGAGAAGAGAAAGAGAGAGTGAGAGTGAGGAAAAAAAAGAGAGAATACACAAGAGAGAGAGTGAGGGTAAGAGTGAGGGAGGCCAAGAGAGGGGGAGAAGAGCACGAGAGAAAGGGAGAGAGAAAAAGAGTGAGATGGAGGTAGAGAGAGGAAGAGATTAACATAGAGAGAGGAGAGAAAGGGTGAGAGAGAGAGAGAGAGGAGAGAAAGGGTGTGAGAGAGAGACTGAGAATGAAAGAGAGGGAAAGAGGTAGAGAAAAAGTGAGATAAGGAGTGAAGAAAGTGTAAGAGAATATGTGAGATAAAGAGTTGTAGGGATATTAAAAGTGAATTGGGAGAGGGAGAGACAGGTGAAGGACAGAGACGGAGAGTGTGAGAGAGAAAAGAAAGGGAGATAGAGAGTGAGACAGAAAGAATAAAAGTGGGAGAGAAAGATAGAGGAAGAGACTAAAAGAGGGGGAGAGTGTGAGAAAGAGAGAGGTGGAAGAGAAGAGATGGAGAGAGCATGGGGTGGAAGAATTGGGGTAGAGAGAAAGGGTGAGAGCAAGAGAGAAGAACAGGAGAGATCCCTCCTCTCTTTTTCTCTCACTCTATTCTATCTCTTTCTTTCCTCTCTCATTTCACCCACTCCCCATCTTTCTCCTCTGCTCTTCAATCACTCCCTGCAACTTCCTTTCCTCTCCTCTCCTCTCCTCTCCTCTCGTCATATTTCTATTCGCCTCATCCTCACTCTATCTATCTCACGCTCTCTCACACGCTGTTTTCATTTGCCTCTTCATCTCTATCTCTCTTACCCCTCGTTCTTTCAAGCTCTTTCTCACACTCTTCTCACTTCCTCTACCCTCTTTTCTCTTTTTCTCTTTCTACTATCTCTTCTTGTCTCTCCCATTAATACTCACTCTCACGATCTATCTCAATCGTTCTTTCTACATTCACTTATCTTTTCTTTTTATCTCTCACTCTTTTCTTTGTTTCTCTATCTCACTAACTCCTCTCTACCTCCATCTCACTCTCATTCTCCTTCTCACTCTCTCTTCTCTTTTTCCCCCTTTCTCCTTCCCTCGCTCTCCTTACCTACCTCTCTCTATTATGTAATCTCTCTCTCTCTCTCTCATTCTCTCACCCTTGCCTACCTCTCGCTCTCTCCTTTGTCTCTTCTCTATCTTCTCATTCACTACTCATCTCTCCTTTTCTCCTGAATCTATCCCTCTACTCACCCTTTCTATCTGCCACACCTTCTCTCTATCCATCTATCTCTCACAAATACTCAGTATCCGTCTCTTCATATCTCTCTCTCCCACTTCTGTCCCTTTTTTTAAGCTACTTCACTCACCTTTCTCTCACCCTCTATTTATTCTCTCTTTACTTCTTTTGTTCTCTTTAATTCTGTCACTTTCTCCTTCCATCCATATCACACTCTCTCACTCCCACTCTCTATTTCCCCTTCTCTCTCTCTTCTTTCTCTCTCATCCTTCTCTATATCTCGCTCTCACTATCAGTCTTTGTTTCTCTTGTTCTCCACCCTCCCTCACTTACTTATGCTCTCCATCTCTCTCTCTCATTCACAAGCATGGAGCTCTTCTTTTTTTATTAATTCCCCACAATCATTTCTCTCACCCATGGTCTCTCATACTTTATCCTTCTCTCCACCTAGCCCTCCCTCTCCCTCTCTTTCGACCTTCTTTCCTCCTTCCCTTACTCTCTTATGTTTTGACTCTGTCCGTCTCTTTCTCTAAGTCTTCTCTTCCCTCTTGTTCTCTCTTCACTCTCTCTTCTCACTCACTGCCCCCTGTTCTTCTATCTTGAATCATCCATCCCACTCTCTCACTTTTCTCATCACCTTTCTCTTTCTATCTGCCTCAACCTCTCCTATCTATCTCTCTCTCATACTCTCTACTCGCCTCTTCATCTTTCTCTATCTTTCTTTCAAGCTCTTTCTCATACTCTTCTCTCTCCTTCTGCCACTTTTCTCTCTGCTTCTATTTTACCCTCATTATATCTTTCAATCTCTCTTTCCATCCTAACATCTATCTCTCTCGCTCTCTCTCTCTCCCTCTCTTCCTCTCTTACCATCTCTCACTCTCATTCAACAACTTTCTTGCTATTTTTATCTTCTTTCTTTCTCATATTTCTCTTCACTCGCTTCTTCTTATTCTCTCTCTCACTCTTTCTTTCTCTCATTCTCTCTCCCTATCTTCATTTCGTTCCCCCTATCTCTCCCTCTCTCAAGGATCTCTTCTCTTTCTCTCTCTCTCATTACTCCACTTCCCTCACTCTCGTTCTCCTTCCTCCCTCCCCTGTTTCATTTTCCATTTCTTCCTTCTCTCACGCTATTTTTCGTAGAACTCTCTCTTATGAATTATCATTCTTTCTCTCACTCTTGACCTCTCTCTCACTCTCTTTTTTCTCTCTTCCTACTCACTCCTCATCCCTCTTATGCTCGCTTGAATCAATCCCTCCCTTTCTTTCCTTCTCCTCAACTTTCCTCTCCTTTCTCTTATTATTTCCCTCATTCTTTCAATCTTTTGGTCTCTCACACACACTTTCAATCTGCCTCTTCATCTCTCTCTCTCTTCTGTCTCTTTAGTTCAATCGCTTTCTCACATTCTTCTCTCTTTATCTCTACGCCCTTCTCTCTCTTTCTCTCTATTTCACTCCATCTTTTCATGCTTATCTCCCTCTCTTCCTCCCTCTCTCCCTCCCTCTCTCCCCCTCACTCTCTCTCGCTCTGTCTTACTCTGTTGCCTTCACTATTTTCCTTCTCTCTTCTCTCTAACTTATTTCTCTTCTCTCACTTCTCTCTCCAACTAACTCTTTCTCTTCTTCTCTCTCCAAGCTCTCTCTTGCTCATGGAGCTCTTCTCTTTCTCACTCTCTCTCACATCTCTCGCTCTCATTCTTGCTCTCGCTCTCTTTCTTGCTCTCGCTCTCTCACTTCTCTCAACCTCTATCTCGCACTCATTCTCCCCCTTTTCTCTCTCATTCTCACTCTCCCTTTCTCTCTTACCCTCCTCCTCCTTCACTTCTGTATTTCTCTCACTTTCTTTAACTCTTGCCCTCTCTTGTGGTTTCTCTTCATTCTCTCTTCTTACTTACTCCCTTTATCTCTCCTATCTTGAATCCATCTCTCTACCTCACTTTGTCTCTCTTCTTCTCTCTCTTTTTATCTTTCTCAACCCTTTCTATATATATATCTCCCTCACCCTCACTATATGTCTGTTCATCTCTCTCTCTTCTCTCTCTTTCTTTCATGATCTTTATCACACTTCTCTCTCTACATGTACCTCTTCTATCTACTTTTGTTTTGCTCTATTTGTATCTCTCACACTATCTTTTCATCAGTATATCTCTCTCCCCTCCCTCTTCCTCTCATACCATTTCTATCTCTCCTACAACTCTCTTGCCCTCTCTATCTTATTTCTTTATTCTTTCTTTCACTCTTTCTTTCTATTTTCTCTCTCCCTCCCTCACTCTCTCATGCCCTCCATTTCTCTCTCAATCATAGAGCTTTTCAATTTCTTTCTCTCACTCTCTAACATTCTTCTCTCTTTCACTTTCTCTCACTTTTACCCACTCTCTATGTTTATCTCACACTTATTATCCCTCCTTCAAACACACACATACACACACTGTCTCTCTTTCCCTCCCTTCATCCTTCCCTCACTCGCTTCTTTCATCCCTCTCTCCCTAATGTATTCTCTCTTTCTCCACTTAGTTCTTTCTCTTTCTTTTCTCTCTCATTTTAGTCACTCACCATCTTTCCCCTTCGATCTTGAATCACTCGCTACGCCTTTTGCTCCTCTCCTCTCCTCTTGTCTCTCTTTCTATTCACCTTACCCTCAGTATATCTATCTCTAGCTCTCTCTCACACAGTTTCTATTTGCCTCATCTTTATCTCTCTTATGTTCTCTTTCTTTCAAGCTCTTTCTTACGCTCTTCTTACTCCCTCTATCCCCTACCCTCTCTTTCTCTCTCTACTTCACTTTCACACTTCCTACATCTCTCAATCACTCTTTCCATCCCTCTCTCTCATACACTGTTGCTTCCCACTTGCACACTCTCTCACCTTTCAACTCTCTATCATCATCTCTGTCTCTTCTCTGTTTGTTTTAATCTCTCTCACATCCTTCTCTCTTTATCTCTACACCCTTTTCTCTCATTCTCTCTCTACTTCTCTTTTGCTGTCTCTACTTCTCTCTTGCTCTGTCTTACTCTGTTGCTTTCCCTATTTGCACTCTCTTCCTTTGCTTCTATCTCACACACTTTTTTCTCTTCTTCTCTCCCCATACCACCCTCTCTCTGGCCCTCCATCTATCTCTCTCTCACTCTCATGGAGCTCTTCTCTATATCAGTTTCTTTAACTCTTTTCTCTCTCTTTCTTTCTCTCTATCACTCACTTCTCTCTACCTCTATCTCACTCTCATTCTGCCCCTTTCTATCTCTCATTCTCACTCTCCCCCTCTCTATTACCCTCCTTCCATCTTCACTCACTCTATCCATTCCTATGGTGGGCAAGAGCTCCATGAGAAAAATAGAATGTCGCTTCTATTTTTCCCTCTCTCCCCCTCTTACTTACTTCTCATTACCTTTGCTTCCCTCTAACTTTATCTCTCCCTCCTTTCTCCCTCTCCCTCATTCCTTCACTATCCCTTTATCCTTCTCCACGTCTCTTTATTTCTCTCCCTTCTTCCACCTCTCTTTGTCTCTTATTCTCCATCTTTATCTCACTCTCTCCCCTCTCTCTCCACTCCCACTATCTCTTCTCCATGTCTATGTCTCTTTCACTCTCTCCCCTTCTACTCTCTCTAGCTCTCACTAGCTTTATCTCTCTCACATTTCTTCCTCCTCTCTCTCCCTCCCTCTCCATCCCTCTCTCTCACTCAGATCACACTTATTTTCCCTCCGTCACACACACACACTCTATGGCTTGCCCTCCCTTCCACCTTCCCTACCTCTCTCCCTTATGTGTTCTCTCTCTTTCTCTCACTCTGATCTTTCTTTTTATTTTCTCTCTCATTTCACTCACTCCCCATCTTTATCGTCTGCTCTTGAATCACTCCTTACCTCTTTCTCTCCTCTCTTCTCCTCCCGTCTCTATTTCTAGCTGCCTGACCCTCAATCTATCTCTAGCTCTCTCACACAGTTTCTATTTACCTCCTCATCTTTCTCTCTTTTACTTCCTCATTCGTTCAAGCTCTTTCTCACATTGTTCTCTCTCCCTATACCCCTCTCTCTCTTTCTTTCTCTACTTCTCTCTCGGACTTCCTGTATCTCTCCTCATTCTTTCCATCTCTCTCTCCCTCTCTCTTGCTTCCTCCCATGCTCTCTCTCTTCTCTCTCTTTATTTCAATATATTTTTCACACCTCTCTTTATCTCTATGCCCTTCTCTCACTTTCTCTCTCTACTTCTCTTTTGTTATCTCATTATCTCTCACTCCATGTTTCCATGCTTATGTCTCTCCTTTCTTCCAGCCTCTCTCCCTTCCTCCTTCTCTCTTAACTTCTCTCTATCTGTCTCACTCTCTCCCTCATACTATCTCTCTCTCTCTTACTTTATCTCTCTTTCATCTTTCCCTCTCTCTCACTCCTACTCTCACTCACTCTTTATTAGCTTGCTCTATTTCTCTCCCTTTCTCTTGCACACTCTCTTTATCTATTCCCACACTTTCTCACTAATAATCTCTTCTCTCCCTCTCTCTTGCTCTCCTATCTCTAGCTCTTAATCTCTATTTCTCCCTCTCTCTCCTTCACTCCTCGATCTCGTTCTCTCTTTCTCCCAGTTTACTTCTATCTCTCTCTATCATCTGTTTTCTTATGTTTCCCTCCTATTATCCATTCTCTTTGCATCTTTCTAACTTTTGCATACAGTCACTTGCATATGTCTACCTCACTTTCTTCTACTACCTCTCTCTTCCTCTCTCTCACTCTTCTCTATCTCCCTCTTTCACTCTCTTACTTCCTCCAACTCTTCCTCTCCCACTCTCTCCATCTCTTCTTCTCTTTTTTTCTATTTACCTCCATCCCTTTCCCTCTCTCGTCTCTTGCTTTCTCAATCTCTCACTCCTTCACATGCACTATTCCCATCACTCTTCCCTCTTTCTTTCTCTTCTCTCTTGCTCTCACTCCCACCCTCCCTCTCTTTCACACACACACACTTTCTCTCTCTCTCATACTCTCTTTTATGTCTCAGCCTCTCTCTTCTCTCCATCTCTTATCTCCCTCTTTCTCTCTCCTCCCACTTTTTATCCTTATCTCTTTCTATCTTTTTCTTTTTCTCTTCCTCTCTTGCTTTATGCTACACTCTCATTTTCTCTATCTCTCCCTCCAACTCTAAGTTTTCTTTTTGATCAAAATATCTCTATCTCTCTCACCTACTCTTTTATTGATTGTTCTCTAGATCTCTCTGTTCACACTCTCACTTTCCTTCTATATTGCTCTCTTTCACTCTTTCTTCTCGTACTTCCTAATCTCTCTCTATTGCATATCTCACTCACTCTTCTCTCTTTCTCATCTCTCTTCTCTAGCTCTATCTTCACCCTCTCTCATTTTTTTCTCGCTCTCCGCCTTCCTCCCTCTCTCATGGCCTCTAACTCTCCTTCCCTCTCTCCCACCTCTCTCTATCTCCCTTTTCATTCGCACTTTATCTCTTCTCCTCTCTCTTCTTTCCATTTTCCCTCCCTCTGTCTCTTTCACTTGTCTCCTCTTCATATCTATCAACATGTCCCTCTCTCACTCTTTCTCCACTTCCTCATTTATCTTTTCTCTCACACGCACTCTCTCTCTCTCATTTATCTCTTTTCTTTTTATCTCACCTCCCTCTCTATTACACTATCCCCTCTCTCACTCTCTTGTGCATTCTATCTTACATTCTTTCTATTTTGTCCCTCTCTGTATCCCTTCCTCTCCATCTCATACTTTCTCTATCACTCACTCTTTCCAGTCTTTCTCTTTATTTCTCACCTTTTCTTTTATATCTCTCCCTTCATTCCCTGTCTTATTTTTCAATCTATCTCCTCACTCTCACAGAGACGCACATTTTCTCTATCTATCTCCTCACTTTTTCCCTCTCTCTTTTCCTCTCTCTCTATCACTCTCAATTTCCCTTCCTTGATCCTTCACTTTGTCTCTCTATCTCTCTTACGCACTCCCTCCCTCATTTCCTCTTTCCCTCCTCCCCATCCCTCCCTCTCTCTCGCTCGCTTTCTCTCCCACTCTATTTCTCTATCACTCTCACTCTTGCTCTCTCTCAATCCTGCTCTATTTCCCTCCCTCTCTCGTACTTATACTTTCTTTCAGTCTCTCTCTCCATCTCTCTTTATCTTCCTCTCTCACTCTCTCATCTGAAGTCCTTCTCTCTATATTATTTTATCTCACTTTTTATCCATTATCTCTTGCTATTGTACACCCTCTATCAGTCTCTCATTCTCCTTTTCTCTCTTTATATCTTTCTCTCTAACTCAGCCATGCTCTCTCACTCAATCTCTCTCACATTTGTTCTCTTGCTATCCCTTTTCTCTATATCTTTTATTTCACTCTATCATTCTCTACTACTAAGTCTTTCTCCCTCACTCTTATAATCCTTCTTCACTTCCTCTCTCCTTCACACTGTCTTCATCTCTACCTCTCTCTTTGTCCCTTGATCTCACTCTCTCCTTCTTTCTAACTTAATCTCTCTCTCCCACCCTCTCTCATCATCTTTCTATCTCCCTCTCTCTTCTCTCACTCCGATTAAACTCTCACTCTGCCTTTCATCCCCATCCTTTCACACTTTCTCTTCTCTCTCTTGCTATGTCTCTTTCCCTCCCTCACTCACTCACTAGCTCACACTATATTCTTATCTATCTCTTTTCCCCTCTATACTCTCTTTCACTCTCTCCACAATTTTCTGCTTTTGGCTCTCTATCCCACACTTTCCCACTCTATCTCCCTCTCTATCTCTCTTTCTATCACTTCATTGTTCTCTCTCCTTCTCTCATGTCTTTATATCATACTCTATTTCTCTATTTCCCCGCTCACTCTCTTATCTCTTTCTCTCTTTTCTTATCTTATTTATCTTTATCATCATTCCCTCTATTTTTTCTATCTCCTCATTCTCACACAAATGCACACATTCTCTATCTCCTCACTCTCTCTTCCTCTCTCTTTCCCTCTCTCTCTATCTCTCTTATACCCTCCCTCCCTTCTTCCCTCCCTCCTTTTCCATCCCTTCCTCACTCTCGCACACTTTCTATCTCACTCTTATTCTCTCTTACTATATCTTGCTTAATTTTTTCCCCTCTCTTACTTGCGCTATCTTCCAGTCTCTCCCTCCATCTCTCTCTATCTTCCTCTCTCACTCTGTCACATGGAGCCCTTCTCTCTATATCTTTTTCTCTCACTTTTATCCTATATCACTTGCTATTGTACTCCCTCTCACAGTCTCTAATTCTCTTTATTTCTCTTGATATCTCTGCCTCTACTCTCACAAGTTCTCTCGCTCACTCTCTCTCACATCTCTTTCCCTTCTCTCTCTCCCCCTTATATTTCCCTCTATCATTCTCTACCCTAACTCTTTCGCCCTCTCTCTTATAATCTCTCCTTGCCTTCCTCTCTCCTTCCAACTCTTTTAATCTCAACCGCTCTCTTCATCCCTCGATCTCTCCCTCTCCTTCTTGATCACTCATTCTCTCCATCCCTCCCTCTCTCACCCTCTTTCTCTCTCACTCTCTCTTCTCTCACTCTTACAAACCTCTCACTCTCTATTTTCATTCCCTTCCTTTCTCACTTTCTCTTCTTTCTCTATCACTTTCTCTATCTCTCTCTCACTCTCTTGCTATGTCTCTCTATTACTCCCTCACTCCCTCACACTCTATCTATCTCTCTCTCTTTTCCTCTATACATCTCTCTTTCTCTCTTTTACTCTCTTTAGCAATTTTTCACTTTTTCCTTTTTTATATGTCTCTCTTTCTTTCCCTTCATTGTTCTCTCTCTCCTTCTCTCATGTCCTTTCTATTTTACACTCTTTCTCTATTCACCCACTCTTTCCCTCTTATCCTCCATCTCTCTCTCTTACAGTCCCTCTGCATCTTCTTGCTCCTTACCTATCTCACCTTTTCTATCTATATCTCTTTCTATCTCCACCAATATTTTCCTTTCTCTCTTTTATCCACATTTCTCTTTCTCTCCTCTAACATCTTTCTCTCCATTTTGCTCTTCCTCATCTCTCACATACATTGTCTCTCTTCTCTCAATCTTGCTCCCTTCCTCCCACTACCTCTCTCTCTCTCGCCTCTATCTTACCCTCTCTCATATAGTTTCTCCCTCATTCTCTATCTCTCTCTTTAACTCTCACACTCTCTTCTTCGTCTTTCTCTTCTCTCTTCCCAGCAAATGGAGGGCAAAAGAGAGTGATGCGAGGAGAGAGAAGAAGAGAAAGAAAGGGTGACAGAGAGGGCAAGAGAGTTGTAGGGAGAGAGAGATGGTAAGAGAGGAAGAGAGGGGGGCAAGACAGATATATTGATAAAAAGATAGAGTGAGAGATTTGGAGAGAGCAATATAGAAGTGGATAGAAGAGGCACATGTAGAGAGAGATAGATATGGAGAAGGTGAGGCAGATAGAAATGGTGAGTAGAGGAGAGGGAGGGGGAGAAGCACAGATTCAGAAGAGAAGGAGAGAGGAGAAATGTGTGAGAAGAGATAGAAGAGCAAGGGGAGCAAGAGATAGGCATGAGTGAGAGAAAGGGAGAGAGATAACACATAATAGAGAGAAGTAGGGAAGGAGGAAGGGGCAAAAAAGAGGATAGAGAGAGTGAGAGGGAGAATGAGAGTGAGATGGAGGTAGAGAGGAATTAGTGAGAGTGAGGAATAGAGAAAAAAGGATGAGAGAGAGAAAAGAACACAGTGAGAGAGGAAGAGTGAATAATTGAGAACGATGGAGACAGTTAGTATTAAAAGAAGAGAGAGGAAGAAAAAGATGGAGAGATAGAAAGATAGAGAGTGACAGATATTACAAAAAGTGAGAGGTTGGGAGGGAGAACGAGGGAGAACGAGTGGTAGAGAAAGTAAAAAATTTGAATGAAGTAGTAGGTTCAGAGAGAGCAAGAGAGTGATTGCATAAGAGAAATAGATAAGAGCAAATAGAATAGTAAAAATAAATTGAGAAGTGAGAATGAGAGAGAGATGGGGGAAGAGAGAGAATCAGATGAAAAAAGAGAGAGAGGAGTGAGAGAAGAGAAAGATTAAAATGGGAGAAGTGAGGAAGAGGCGTTGAGAGTGAGTGAGGGAGAGAGTGAGATAGAGATTTAAATGGAAAGAGAAAGAAACATAGAGAGAGAATAGATAAGTAGAGAAGAGAAAGAGAAGGTGAGTGAGAGAGAAGGGGTAGAACTAGAAAGATGCGTGTGAGAAAGAGGTTGAAGGGGAAGAAAGAGAAGAGGTAGAGGGGGAGTGATGATAAGGCAGATGTAGACTAAGAGAGAGATTGATGAAGAGTGAGGTACGATAGATAAAGAGAGAAGAGAAGAGGAGAGGAGTGATGGGGGGATAGTGAGATGAGCGAGAAGAGAAAGAGACTATGAGAGAGAGGGAAAAATACAAAGAGTTAGAGAGAGTAGGAGGAGAGAAGGAGGGCAAGA
Organism: Papilionanthe hookeriana x Papilionanthe teres; assembly: GCA_022702705.1. Lineage (NCBI taxonomy): Eukaryota > Viridiplantae > Streptophyta > Magnoliopsida > Asparagales > Orchidaceae > Papilionanthe > Papilionanthe hookeriana x Papilionanthe teres. Next base: position 80,374,143 of record CM040421.1, on the reverse strand, counting down.
GAGAGAGAGAGGTAGAGAGAGCGACAGAAAGAAAGGGAGGGAGAATGAGAGTGAGATGGAGGAAGAGAGAGTAAGAGAGATACGAAAAGAGAGAAAAGAGAGATATGAAAAGAGAACTTCTCCACGAGAGAGAGAATGAGAGAGCGGTTTGGAAAGCACAAGAGTGGGCAGGGGTAGTGAGAAAGAGTGGAAGAAAGAATGAGAGAGAAGAGAAAGAGAGTAGAGAGAGCAAGAGAGTTGCAGGGTGAGATAGTGTTGGTAGAAAAGGAAGAGAGGGAGAAAGAGAGTATGTGAGAGAGATAGAGATAGGGATGGAACGAGATAATGATAGATATAGAGAGAGCAAAAGAGAAATAGAGAAAATAGGAGGTTGGGGAGATAGATGTGTTTAAGAAAGAGCTTGAAAAAGGAGAGATGATGAGGCGGATAAAGAGAGAGATATATAGAAAGAGAGAGGGTGATCAAAAGTGAGAGGAAAGGAGATGAGAGTGTCTGAGGGGATTTATTTAGGAGAGGAGAGAGAATAGGAGTGAGTGAGAAGAGAGAGCAAGATAGAGGGCAAGAGTGAGAGAAATAGAGAGTTAGGAAGGGATAAAGCGAGGAAAGGAGGGAGAGCAAGAGTGAGGGGGAAAAGAGAGGGAGAGAGGAAGGGAGGGAGAGTGTGAGTAAAATGGTGGTAGAGAAAGGGAGAGAGTGAGAGAGCGAGCAAGAGAGAAGAATTAGAGAGAAAAGATTTATCTCTATTTACTGTCTTATATCTCTGTGCCTTTCATCCCTCTACTTTCCTCCGTCTCTTTTGTTCTGTCCCTTATCTCTTTCTCATGCACTCTATTCTCTTCCTTCACCTCTCCTCTCATTATATCTCTCTCCCACTTCTCTCTATCTAGCTACTATCTCCTCACTTTCTCTCTTTTTCTCTCTCTCTCAGCATGTCACTTTTTCTCTATTGTGTTCTCCATCCCGTCATCTCTTGTCCTCCCTCAGCCTCACTCTCTCTCCCTTTCAAAATCTCATTCTGACTTTGTATCTCTCTCTCCCACTTTTTTTTTACTTTCTCACTTTCTCTTTCCCTCACTTCCTATTACTCTCTCCCTCTCATCCCCACTATCTATTTCTTAATCTCATTGTCTCTCTCTTGTACTATTTTATATCTCTCTCTCCTTCTCTATCACTCTTTTAACCCTCTATATCTCTCTCATAATAGCTATATTGCTCTCTGTCCCTTTTTGTATTTCTCTGTCTCGTTCCTGCTCACCAAACCATTCTATCTCCCTCTCGCTCGCTCTCATGCACACACTCTCTATTTCTCTCTCATATTCTCACTCTATCTTTTCTCCTCCATCTCTTGTACTCTCTCTATCTCTCTCTCAATCTCTCCCTCCATGTCCTATTCATTCACTCTTACTATCTCTCCCTCTCTTCATCTCACTCTCTCTCCCCCTCCACCATTTCTAGCTCCATCTCTAGCACTCTCGCCCTTTATTTATCACTCACTCTCCATATCTCTCTTTCTTTTATCTTTTTCTCATTTTTATCATTCTATGTCTCCTCTCTCTTGCTCTGAATATCTCTCCCAATCACTCTCCTATTCTCTCTTTCTCTTGTTATGTCTCTCTTGTTGTCTTTCTCTCTCCTTTTTATATCTCACTTTCTTCCCCTTCTCTCGCTCTAGTTCCCTCCATCTCTCTGTCACTCACTCTCCCTCTCTCTACCTCTCTCCTTCTCTTTCCCCTTCTCTATCTCTCTCCTCTCTCTCCATCACGCTGAATCTCTCTCACAATCACTCTCTCATTTTCTTTTGTTTGTTATCTCTCTCTTGTTATCTTACTCTTACCACTCCATTGATCAAGATCTGGAATTTTGGAGAGGGAAAGAGAGATAAAAAAATATGTGTGAGAAAGAGGAGGACAGGAAGATAGAGAAGGGAGAGAAAGAGTGAGAAGAGACAGAAAAGGGAGGAAATGAGAGAGTGATATACATATTATGAGGGAGGAAGTTATAAGATGGAGTAAAAAAGAAGATGAAAGCAATCAAGAGTGAGGAGGGAGAGAGAGGGAGAGAGTGACTGAGAGAGGCAGGGAAACAACATATGATAAAAAAGAGCAAAAGAGAAAACAGAGTACGAGAGAATAGGAGAGAGATATAGAGTGAAAAATACATTGTTAGAGAACACGAGAGAGGGGGATAGAAGTTGGGAGATAGACTAGAGAGAAAGAGAGAGAGAGCAAGAGTGAGCTAGAAGATAGAGTGAGAGAATAGAGAGTGAAACAGAGAGAATAATTAAGAATAGAGAGAAAGGAAGTGAGGGGAGATATAAAGAGCTAGAGAGAATTATATATAGACGAAGCTATATCAAATGAAAAAGGGAAAATTAGAGTGAGAGAGAGCCATAGAGCGAGAGAGAGAAGAGCTAAAGAGAGATGGAGAGAGATAGAGAAGTGAGGGTGGCATAAGAGAGATAAAGAGAAACCATATTTAAGAGAACAAGAGATAGGTAGATTTAGGGTGAGGCAGAAAGAAAGAGATACGAGAGGAGAGGAGAAGAGAGAAAAAGTTTAGGAGTGATTCGTGAGGGGAAGAGAAAGATGTGAGCGATTTAAACAAGAGAGAAAAGAAAGAGAAAGAAAGAGAATACATGAAGGAGAGATGTAGGAAAGGATAGAGTGAGGGAAGGAGGAAGGAAGGGCAAGAGTGTGTGTGTTTGAGAGAGAGAGAGAGGGAGAAATGTGTGAGATAGACATTGAAGCGGGGAAAATTGAGAGGGAGTAAGTGATAGAGAGAAGAATTGGAGAGAACAAAGGAGAGAAAGAGTAGATCTCTATGACTGAGAGAGGGATGGAGGTCACAAGAGTGTGAAGGAAGGAGAGAAAACAAAAGAAAGAAAGACTGAGAGGGAGAGAAGAAAGAGGAAGACAGTGAGGGCAAGAGATTGTAGAGAGAAAAGAGATGGTAAGGAGGGATAAGAGGGGAAAGAGAGAGTGATATATTGATGAAAAGATATAGTGAGTTATATGGAGAGAAGTAGATAGAAGAGGAACATGTAGAGTGAGGAGGGTGAGAAAGATCTTGAAAGAAAGTGTGAGAAGAGACAGCGAGAGAGAGACGAAGAGACATATAGATAGGGTGAGAGATATATAAATAAACAGCGGTTGGGAAAGATATAAAGAGAGAGAAGAGAAGAGAAAGAGTAAGGTAGGGAAGGATGGATTCAAGAGAGGAGAGAGAGGGGGATTGAGTGAAAAGAGAGAATGAAGAGAGGGGGCGATAGAGCGATACAGTAGATGAAAGTGAGACAGATACTTAAGTGAGAGAGGTAGGAATGGATAGAGTAAGCTAAGGAGGGAACGAGGATAAGCGAGAGAGCAGGTGAGAATCAGAGAGAGGAAGAGGAAGAATGAGAGTGAGATATAGGTAGAGAAAGTGAGTGAGAAAGAGCAAGAAAGATAGAGAAAATGGTGAGAAAGAGAAGAGCTCCATGTGCGAGAGAGATGGAGGGGAAGAGAAATGGATGTATGGAGAGAGAAGAAGAGAAAGAAAGAGTGAGAGAGCAAAGTGAGAGCAGAGATAACTAAGTTAGAGAGAAGAGAGGGAAAATATAGAAGGATACAGAGTAAAACAGAGCGAGAGAGAGTGGAGGGGATAGAGGGAGGGTGAGAGGTAAGCATGGAAAGATTGAGAGAGAGATATATAGATAGAGAAAAAGAGAAGTACACAGAGAAAGAAGGAGAATGGCATGGAGATAAAGAAAGAAGGGTGTAAGACAGTGATTGAAATAAGGAGAGAGAAGTGAGAGAGATGAAGAGGCAGATAGAAGGTGTGTGTGAGAAATTGAGAGATTGAAAGAATGAGTGAGGCAAATAAGGGAAAGGAGAAAAGATGAGAGATAAAAAGAGGAAGGGATTGATTCAAGAGAGCAGGAGAGAGATATGGAGTGGGTCAGAAGAGAGAAAAAAGAGAGAGGGCAAGAGTGAGAGAATGAGAGATAATTCATAAGAGAGAATGTTAGGAAATATGAGAGTGAGAGGAGGAAGAAAGGGCAAATGAGGGAGGGAGGGAGAGGGAGAGAGGAGGGAGAGAGGAGGGAGAAGAAATCCATGAGAAAGGGTGAGAGGGAGAGAGAATGAGAGAAAGAAAGAGATAGAGAGAAGTAGAAGAAGAGGGAAGAAGAAAAAGATAGAGAGAAGGTAAAGAGCAAAAAGAGTTGTTGGATGAGAGAGAGATGGTAAGATTGAAAGAGAGGGTGAGAGAGCGAGAAAGAGATCGATAGTGGGAAGGAAAGAGAGATTGAGAGATATACGAGATGGAAAAATAGAGCGAGAGAGGACAAGTCGTAGAAGGAGAGAGAAGAGTATGATAAAGAGCTTGAAAGAAAGGGACACGAGAAAGATGAAGAGACAAGTAGAGGCTGTGTGAGAGAGATAGATAAGAGAGCTTAAGGCATATAAAAAGAAAAAGTAACCTGGGAAAGAAGGGGAAAGATAGAAGAGAGAAGAGAAATATGAAGAAGAGGGTGAGAGAGTTAAGGAAATGGATTAAAGAGAGAAGGAGAGAGAGAGCGAGTGAGTGAGAATAGAGAATAAAGAGAGAGCATTAGAGAGAGCAAAGAGTTGAAGAAAGTGAGAGATAGGAAGGGATAGAGCGAGTGAAGGAGGGAGGGAGGGTAAGAGAGAAGAAGAGAGTGAGAGTGAGAGAGAGAAAGGGGGAGAATGAAAGTGAGATAGAGGTAGAGAGAAGTGAGTGAGAGAGAGCAAGAAAAAGAGAGAAAAGAGTGAGAAAGAGAAGAGCTTCATGAGAGAGAGAGGATGGAGGGAAAGAGAGAGGGAGGTATGGAGAGAGAAGAAGAGAAAGAAAGTGAGAGAGAGAAGTGAGACAAGAGAAAAATACTTTAGAGAGAAGAGAGAGGGCAAATAGAGACTGCAAAAGAGAACTAGAGAGAGAAAAAGAGAACTAGAGAGAGAAAAAGAGAAGTAGAGAAAGAGTGAGAAGAGCAAAAGAGAACTAGAGAGAGAAGGGCATAAACATAAAGAGAGATGGGTGTGAGAAAGTGATTAAAATAAAGAGAGAGAAGAGAGAAATAAAGGAGATAAAATTGGAAGGCGAGAGAGAGCAAAAGATGAAGCAAGAGAGGGATGGAGTGAGTGAGTGTGAGAGAGCTTGAAAGAAAGAGGATGTAATAAAGATAGTGATGAGGAGGTAGATAGAAACTATGTGTGAGAGAGCTATAGATAGATAGAGTGACGGTAAGGCTAATAGAAAGAGAGACGAGAGGAGTGGAGAGGAGAGAGAGGTAGGGAGCTATTCAAGATCGGAGGGGAAAGATGGGGAGTGAGTGAAATGAGAGAAAAGAAGGAGAAAGAACCAAGTGAGAGAACGAGAGAGAATACATAATGGAGAGAGGGAGGAAAGGAGTGAGTGAGGGAAGGAGGAAGGGAGGGATCAGTGACTGAGAGAGAGATGGAGGGCACGAGAGAGTGAGGGAGAGAGAGAGAAGAGTTCAATGACTGAGAGAGAGGTCAAGGGCTTGAGAGAGTGAGAGAGGAAGAATAAAGAGAAAGAGAGAGAGAGAGAGAAGAAAGAGTGAAAAGGAGAAGATAGATAGAAGATAGAGAGGGCAAGAAAGAGTTCTAGGGAGAGAGAATAAAGTGTGAAAGAGAGAGAGAATAAAGAGAGAGAGGGTAAGAAGTAGGGAGAGAGTTAGATGGTAGAGAGGAAGAGGGGGGAGAGCGAGGTATACTGATGAAAAGATAGAGTGAGAGATATGGGAGAGAAAAATAAAAAACATAAATGTAGAGAGAGGAGTGTGTGAAAGATCTTGAAAGAAAGAGAGAGAAGAGAGAACGAGAGAGAAATGAAAAGGCGTATAGAGAGGGTGAGCGAGATATATAAATAAAAAGAGGTTGAAAAAAATAGAAAGAGAGAAGAAGAGAGACGGTGTGAGGCAGAGAGAGATGAAGAGAGAGCACGAGAGAGGGAAAGTGTAGAAGAAAGTGAGATAAATAAAAAAGTGTGAGAGGAGAGTGAGGAAGAGGGGGAGAGTGAGAATAAGAGAGAGAAAGGGGAGAATGAGAGAGAGATGGAGTTAGAGAGAAGTGAGTGAGACAGAGCAAGAAAGGGAAAGAAATAAGTGAGAGGGACTGAGAAAACGAAGAGCTCCTTCATGAGCGAGAGAGAGATGGAGGGAAAGAGAGGGAGATATGGAGAGAGAAGAAGAGAAGAAAGACTGAGAGAGAGAGAGAGAAGAGAAATAAAAGTTAGAGAAAAGAAAGAGGATAAATAGCGAAGGTAACAAAGTAAGACATAGCGAGAGAGAGTGAGAGGGAGAGCTGGAGGGAGGGAAGGAGATAAGCATGGAAAGATGGAGTAAGAGTAGAGAGAGCAAAAGATAAAAAGAGAGAGAAAGAGAGAGAAAGGAGTAGAGATAAAGAGGGAAGGATGTGAGAAAGAGATTGAAATAAATAGAGAGAAGAGAGTGAGATGAAGAGGCAGATAGAAAGTTTGTGTGAGATTGAGAGATTGAAAGAATGAGTGAGGTAAATAATATAAGAAAGGAGTTGAAACGAGATGAGAGGAGAGAGAAAGAGAGGGAGGGATTGATTCAAGAGAGTGGGAGAGAGTGAGGAGTGAGTGAGAAAAGAGAAAAAGGAGAGTGTGAGAGAGAGGGCAAGAGTGATAGAAATAGAGATAATTCATAAGAGAGAGTGTTAGGAAAGGTGAGAGTGAGAGGAGGAAGAAAAGGCAAATGAAATGAGGGAAGGAAATGGAGAGAGAAAAGAGAATGAGAGAAAGAAAGAGTGAAAGAGAGAAGAATAACATGCAAGGGAAGAGAAAGATGAGAAAGAAAGAAGATAAAGGGAGAGAAAGATGAGAGATAAGTGTGTGAGAGAGAGATGGCAAGAGAGTTGTTGAATGAGAGAGATAGATTGTAAGAGAGGAAGAGAGGAGAGAGATTGATATTGGGATGGAAAGAGAGATTGAGAGATATAAAGAGGGTAAAATAGAAATTTAGATAACACGTGGTAGAAGGAGAGAGAAGAGTATGAGAAAGAGCTTGAAATAAAGGGAGAGAAAGATGAAGTGACAAGTAGAGAGTGTGAGAGAGAGATAGATAGGAGAGACAGAAGTGTGAGAAGGATCTTCAAAGAAAGAAAAAGAAGGGAGAGCGAGATAGAGATGAAGAGACATATAAAGAGGTTGAGATATATATATAAATAGAATGAGGTTTAGAAAGATAGAAAGAGGGAGAAGAGGGGAGATAGAGTGATGGAGGGATGGATTCAAGAGAGAAGGAGAGAGAAAGGGAGTGAGAAGAGAGAATGAAGAGTGAGCGTGAGAGAGAGCAATAGTAGAAGAAAGTGAGAGAAATACATAAGTGAGAGAGGTAGGAATGGATAGAGTGAGTGAAGTAGAGGAGGGTAAGAGAGAGGGGAAGAGTAAGAATAAGAGAGAGAAAGGTGGAGAGTGAGAATGAGATAGAGGTAGAGAGAAGGGAGTCAGAAAGAGCAAGGAAGAGAGAGAAAAGAGAGAGTGAGAAAGGGAAGAGCTCCACAAGCGAGAGCGGAGGAGACTCAAGAAGGGGAAGAGAGAGGGAGGTATGGAGAGAGAATAAGAGAAAGAAAGAGTGAGAGACAAGCGAGAGAAGAGAAAAATACGTTAGAAAAAAAGAGGAGAAATAGATAAGGCAGCAGAGTGAGACAGAACGAGAGAGTGAGTGGGAGAGAGGGAGGGAGAGAGGGAGATAAGAGAAAAAAGAAGTAGAGAGAGAAAGAGAAAGAAGGGCATAGAGATAAAGGGAGAAGGGTGTGATAAAAAGATTGAAATAAAGAGAGAGAAGAGAGAGAGAGAGAGATCAAGAGAAAGAGTTGCAAGGTGAGAGAGAAAGAGCGAGCAAGGGGTAGAGGGAGTGAGAAGAGTATGAGAAAAAGCTTAAAAGAAAGTAGAAGTAAGAGAGATAGAGATGAAGAGGCAATATAAACTATGTTTGAGAGAGCAAGAGATAGATAGAGTGAGGGTGAGGCAGAAAGAAAGAGAGAGGAGAGGAGAAGAGATGAGAGAAAGAGAATGGGAGAGATTCATGAGCGGAGGAGAAAGATTGCAGTGAGTGAAATGAGAGAGAAAAGAAAGAGAAAGAACAGAGTGAGAGAAAGAGAAAGAATACATAAGGGAGAGAGGTAGAGAAAGAGAGATTAAGGGAAGGAGGAAAGGAGGACAAGAGAGAGTGTTTCCGAGAGAGAGAGAGAGAGGGAGAAGAAGAGTGAGATAGACATGGAGAGTGGGAAAAAGTGACAAAGAGTAAGTTAAAGAGGGAAGAATGAGAGAGAGCGAAGGAAATAAAGAGAAGAGCTCTATGAATAAGAGAGACATGGAGGGCAGGAGAGAGTGAGGGAGGGAGAGAGACAACAAAAAGAAAGACTGAAAAAGAGAGAGAAGAAAGAGAGAAGATAGAGAGGGAAAGAGATTTATAGGGAGAGAGAGATGGTAAGGGAGGAAAAGAAGGGAATATCTATATATATATATATATATTGATGAAAAGATAGAGTGAGCTATATGCAGAGAGCAATGTAGAAGAAGTTAGAAAAGGTATATGTAGTGATAGGAGTGTGAGAAAGATCTTGAAAGGAAGAGTGAGAAGAGAGGGTGATAGGGAGACGAGAATACATATAAAGAGGATTAGAGAGATATATAAATAAAAAGTGGCCAGAAAAGATAGAAAGAGAGAAGATGAGAGACAGAGTAAGGTAGGGAAGGATGGATTCAAGGGAGGAGAGAGAGGGTGAGTGAGTGAAATGTGAGAATGAAGAGAGCGGGCGATAGAGGGAAAGAGTGGAAGAAATTTAGAGAAATACTTAATTGAGAGAGGTGGGAATGGATAAAGTCTGTGAAGGAGGGAAGGAGGACAAGAGAAAGGAAGGGGCAGAATGAGAGTGAGTTTGAGGTAGAGAGAAGTGAGTGAGAGAGAGAGCAAGAAAGAGAAAGAAATGGGTGAGAGAGCGAGAAAGTGACAATCTTTAAGAGCGAGAGAGAGAGAGAGAGAGAGAGAGAGAGAGAGAGAGAGAGAGAGAGAGAGATGGAGGGCGAGAGAGAGGGAGGCATGGAGGGAGAAAAAGAGAAAGAAAGTGAGAGATGAGAAAGCTAATTAGAGAGAACAATGAGAGGGCAAATAGAGAGGGCACGGAGTAAGACATAGTGAGAAAGAGTAGGGGGAGAGAGGGAGAGAGGGAGATAAGAATGGAAAGATGGAGTGAGAGCATAGAGAGAGCAAAAGAGAAGTAGAGAGAGAAAGAGAGAATGGCGTAGAGATAAAGAGAGAAGAGTGTGAGAAAGTGATTGAAATTAGGAGATAGAAGAGAGAGAGAGATGAAGAGGCATATAGAACGTGTGTGAGAGACCGAGAGATTAAAAGAATGAGTGAGGCAAATATAAAGGGAAAGGAGAGAAGAGAGAATGATAGGGAGGGATTGATGCAAGAGGACAGGTGACAGATGGGGAGTGAGTGAGGAGAGAAAAAAGAGAGAGTGAGAGTGAAGGCAAGAGTGAGAGAGAGATAATTCATAAGAGAGAGTGGTAGGAAATGTGAGATGAGATAAGGAGGAAGAAAAGGCAAATAAAACGAGGGAGGAAGAGAGAGGGAGAGGGAAAGAGGAGGGAGAATGAGAGTGAGATGGAGATGGAGGGAATGAGAGAGAAATAAAAAAGTGAGAGAGAGAGAAAAAGAGAATAGATCCATGATAAAAGGAGATATGAAGGGCACTAGAGGGAGAGAGGGAGAGAATGAGAGAAAGAAAGAGTGAGAAAAGAAGAAGAAGCGATGGAAGAGAAAGATGAGATAGAGAGAAGGTAATGAGAGCAAGAGAGTTGTTGGATGAGAGAGGGAGATGGTAAGAGAAAAAAGGAGGGTGAGTGAGTGAGAAAGCGATTGATATTTTGATGGAAGAGAGATTGAGAAATATAAAGAGGGTAAAATAGAATTAGTGAGAAAGAGCAAGGGGAGAAATGATGAGAAATGATGAGAGGGAGATAGAGGAGAGAGAGTGGAGAAGAGTAGAGAGAGTAGGAGAGAGAGGAGTTAGAGAAACGAGGGGAGAGCAAGAGGCGGGAGAAAGAAAGAGCAAGAGAAAGTGATCATGATAGATAAAGAGAGAGAGATAGAGAGAGTGGTCAAGATTATGAGAGAGATGGAGGGAGAGTGGGAGTGAGAGAGAGGGAGAGTCGGAGAGGGTGTAAAAAATTGGAGAGATGGATAGAGAGAGTGTGAGGGAGAGAAAGTGAGATCCAAAGAGAAGAAAGATAGAAAATGAAAGAGTGAGAAACATGAAATATTGAGAGTGAGAGAGATGAGAGAGGGAGAAAGAGTGCGAGAAAGATGGAGGGAGATAGAGAGAGCACGGGGGAGAGCAAGAGGGAGACGGTGGGACTTAGAAAATGTGAGAAGGAAAGAGAAAGAGAAAAGTTGGGAGAGAAACGATATGAGAAAGGAGCGAGCGAAAGTGAAGGATAAAGAAAGCCGCAAAGATAGAGGGAGAAAGGGAAGCAAGATAAATAGAAGAGAGAGATAGAAAGCAAGAAATAACGAGAAAGTTAATTAAAGAGAGGGAAAACGAGAGAGAGATAAGGATAGAGTGAGGGAGAGTGAAAGCAAAAGATAGAATGGAGATAGTAAGAGAGCAAGCAAAGGAGAGAAAGGAGTGTGAGAGAGCGTTTATTTGAGAGAGTTTTTATGTGAGAGCGAAAAAGAATAGTGAGAGAGAGTGCATGTGTGAGAATGTAAGGGGAGAGAATAAGATAAGGGAAAATAAAACAGATAAAGTGGGAGAGAGGGAATGATGAAAAAGAGACAAAGTGAGGGAGAGAAAGAGAGATGAGGGAGAAAGATAGAGAGCATGAGGGAGAAAGATAGAGAGCATGAGATAGAAAGATGAGGGACTAAGTGAGAGGGAGAGTGAGGGAGAGATATAGATAGATAGAGAGACTTCAAGATAGGGATGGGGAGAAAGAGAGGGTGAGTGAGCAGGAGAGTGAGGCTGAGAGGGAGAGAGCAACAGAAAAGGGAGAGGAAAAAAAGCAAGATAAGAGAGAGAGAGAGAGCAAAGTAGGGTGACTGTGAGAGAGAGATAGGGCGCAAATAGAAAGGGAGAGGGAGATAGGTAAGAGAGAGATCCAAAATCAGAGAGAGTCTAGAAGACATGGAGAGAGGGAGAAGAGTGAGAAAAGAACAAGAGAGATAAAGAAGAGAGAACGAAATAGATAGAAAAAGAGAATTAAGAGATAGAGACATATAGCTAGATAGTGAAAGAGAGAGAATAAGAGATTGGCAGAGTGATAGAGATAGAGAGAGCAAGTGAGAGGTGGAGAATGTGTTAGAGAGAGTGGGCATGGGAGAGAGAGTGGGAAAGAAATGAGCGGAAGTATAGATAACAATAGGAGAGCAAGAGAGATTGAAGAGAGAGAAAGAGAACAAACTGAGCGAGTGAAATAGATTGAGAGTGATAGAGAGATAAAAAGAGAGAATGAAACTGAGTTTAAAGTGAAAAGGGAGAGGGAGAGAATGAGGGAGAGGGAGAGGGAGTGGTAGAAAGAGTGAGATAGAGAGAAAGAAGAGTAGGAGAGAGATAACAAAATGGGAGAAGGTAAGAGAATCCGAAATCAGGGAGAGTCTAGAAGACATGGAGAGAGATTGAAGAGTGAGAGAAAAAGGATAGAGATGAAGAGGGAAAGAAATAGATATAAAGAGAGAATTAAGAGTTAGATAGAGTGAGAGGGGGAATTGAGAGATAGAGAAAGTGAGTGAGAGAGATATATCACGAGAGAGATATAACAAGAGGATGAAATAACAAGAGTGATTGTGAGAGTGATTCAAAGAGAAAAGGAGAGTGGGAGACTAAGATAGAGGAGAGTAAGAAATAGTGGAGAGAGAGCAACGGAGTGGGGGGGAGAGAGGGAGGTGTTGACCTCATTTTTGATGAGGTCTTCTCTTCTTCTCTTTAGTACTTAGGATCTAGCCTTAGGCTTTTCCTTTGACTATCTTAGAGGACTAGAATTGGGATCCACCATCTAGAATTTCAAACCACTTAACTCCCTGCAAACTCCACAAACTTGACTGTAGACCCCTAATCACCTAGAGGGTTGAAATCAAGTGTGGAAGTCTAAAGGATGAGTTCTCATAGGACTCTTTGGCCTTAGGACTGCCACAGGTGGCCTGGTCTGATGAAGGGGCTGACTTACACACACACTACACTCATACACTACACTTCCATACACCTCCTAAAACACACCCATACCCAATTTGACCTCCTGACTCATGCAGGTGATTCACATGGATGGTCCTTAACCCCTAAGCCCTTGGCTAGAGGGTTAGGAACAACATAGTGAATGCCTCGAATGAGTCCCTTCATGGCTCATATGGGCTTGATGTGGCTTCATGGCTCAACCAAAATTATTTTATTCCACTTATATTCACCCAATCTTCAATTTTCCAAATTTTCAATTTCGACCCCGGGACCCTACACCCGCCGAGCCTACCAAATGCCCTTGAAATTACCCAAATTTTCCAAAAATCTCCAAATCACCCAAAATTCCTCAAAACCAATCCCAAACATTTCCACATCACTCAAATTGATCATCCATAACCAAAAATACCAAAAATTCCAAAATACCTCCCAATACCCTCCAAATACCCAAAATACCCCTCTTAGCCAAAAAATCCAAAAATTCAGAAAATTCCCAGAAAATTCCAGAAAATCCCAAATATTCCCAATTTCATTTTCTTCAACTACACCATGGGCCAATTTTGTCAATTTACCCCACTTTTATCAAAACCCCCAATTTGACCCATTTTAACCCAAAGTAAACCCGATGTCGAACCTAACCTACCCAATTGACCTAAATTCTGGTCCAATTCAATTCTAAACTTCAATTCAACATCCCCAACACCAATCTAGACCAAATCCAAGCTCAATTTGATTGACATTTGGATCCAATTTCACTTTTGGCCTTAAAGCCCAATTTGGACCCATGACCCAAACTTAACCCAAACTCACCCAATTCAACTCCAATTAACCCCAAATCTTTTCTAAATCTTCCTTAACATTCCCACAAACAAAAAATTAACATGATTTGCCCAAAATTTAGATCCAAACCCCACTCAAATTCAACCCAAAGCTAAAAGGCCCATTTTTGACCTAAACCCAAGCCTAACCCAGAATGAGCCCAAACCCCAAAATCAAAGCCCAACCAAAGTCAAAACCCCTTTGAAACACTCCCATAAATATTTCTCAACATTAATTTTACATCAATTTCAACCCTAGCCCAACATTGGCCCAAGTTAGCCCAATTTGACCTACATAGGCTCACTTACCAAATAAACCCGAATTCAAACCAATTCGACTCCAAATCACACCAAATTGACTCCAAGCCCTTCATAGAACATCCCTAAACCAATTATGACATTTATTTGACAAGGCCCTTCACAAAATCTTTACCCAAATGCCCATCCTAAAATCAAAAAAGCCCATTTCCCCTTAAACTTTCCTAAAAGCCCACTTCCTTCAAATTCAAAAGCCCAAATTCATCCAGAGCCCACATGGCACTTCCCCTCATCATCCATTTAATCAAAATTTTCCCTAAGTTCCAAAGTCATCAATTAAACAATTCCAAATCAAGCCCCATACAAATTCCCATCAAAATATCAAAATTTTCTTAAATCCCTTTTTATGAAATTGACCGAAGCTTTTCCCGAGCCGAATGGAGCCAAGGATGAGCCATTCACAAGCCATATGAAGCCATGAAAGTTTGGCATGTGACCATGCCATTAATGGCAAAAGGAGGAGGTCCTTTAACCATCTCCTAAAAGTCATTAGCCTTAAGCATGTTTCCCCTTAACCAAGATTTAATCCAAATATTCTTGGATAAGGACATCACCACCTCTTGACCGGCTAGCCTAACTCGATCTTCTCGACCCAAGACCAGCCATGGGGAGGTGAACCCGACCCCGAACCAATAGGTTGACCAATTTCGAAGCCAAAGTGGCCTCTCCCCCATACCATTTTAATCCAAACACTTTACACATGTCCAAGCCCGATTGACTTCACCATTGCCGAAGCCACGACCTCCACGAGTCGAGATGGTGACCCATGCTGCTCGGCCGGCCGCTCGGATCGCCGGAAAACACCATACCCGAGAGCTCACATGTGAGCCAACTTTGGAATTCCACCTTGCTGAGCTGCCCCATGCCCAATGGCCACCATGGCTGTTCTTCCCATGACCGGAGCGGCTGATCCCGACCCTTGGCCATCCACAGGAGGCTCTCCGGCCACCTCTATTTAAACCCGACCCCCTCGCGGTCATGAGAGGAGAGTTGCACAAACCTTGCCGAAACTGCGCCAAAATTGTTCCGGACCCTTCTCCACCCTTAGAGCGAGTTGATCCCCGGTGTCGATTTGCCCTAATCCCCGCTGATAAAACTCGATTTCCCAGCTGAAATTCCACCCGAAACCGGGACACTTCTCCACGGTGAGCCAATCCCCAAATTGATTGGTTCTACACCTTCACCGGACCGAGGGAAGGTGTCCACCAGCAAAAGCCCCATCTCCGAGGCCACCCGGTTGCTCCGGCCTCCAAGCTTTGTGATCGGGCGTGGTCGAAGTCCAACCTAGACAATTCACCGAGACCGGGAGACTTCATGCGGAGCTTGCTAGGATCCGATCGAAAGTGCAACAACTCTCGGATCGAAGCCACACTTCTGCGAGCAAAGGTATGAGCTAATTCTTCATCCCGAGCTTCTGGAGATTCTCCATTTCAAATGCTTCGATTTCGATGCATGATAGCCGTATAGATGTGTTCGTCTCTTCAAGACGAATCCATAGAGCATGAGAACATGAAAATCCATTGAGTATCGAGTGAGATATTAGGGATTTAGTGTGGACGGCTCTCGGGTGAGGATACTTGGGGACGATGAACGGATGCCGTCCATTTAATACACGCGCGGACGGACGGCCAGGATCGCGTCGGATCGGAAGACGGAGCGATACGGCGGGCCCTGGAGCGCCGACTCGGATGGCGGCGTCGAATGGGATCGCGACGCGTGTGCGTTCGGAGATGCCGAGGATGACGCGGCGCCGCGTGGATAAATAGAAAATTAGGGATATTTTCTATTTATTTAATTCCCTAAACTTCAAAAATTCATAACTTTGTGTAGGAAAATCGGAAAAATAAAATAAAAATACCTTCTTGTTCGGTGAACGAGAGGAGAATAATGTGGAAAAGAAATCATTTAATTTCATCAAGTATTTTATTTTTTATAATTTATTTACTCTCTGCATACATTTAATTCTCCATGCATGTCTACAATTCACCATGGCATGAGACCATAGGGCTTTTGAAGCCTCTGAATTTGGGAACATTCCACGAATTTTCCAAAGTCGGAGGCCATCCCTATGAAGAGTTATTGATTTTTCAAATTCATGTCACTATTTTGAGTATTTTAATTCCAATAAATAGCATGTTGTGAAATAAATTCTAGAAAAATTTGGTGATGTTCTTTATGACTGAGAGAACCCTAGGAAAAATAGGACTTGAGTTAGTTCACTCAAAATAACCCTAATTGGCTTAAATACCCAAAATTGGACTTTAATTAATTAGAGTTAACCATACATCAAATTGACTTCAAATCAATTCTTCATTGACCTGTAGGATCAGAAGAACCCACCATAAAAGTTTGAAGTCAATTGGACTTGGTTAGCCCTACTAAATGGGTTGATTAAGCCATTTAGTCATTTTAAACTTTAAAAAATTCATAACTTTCAAAATATCTTTCAAAAATTCACCAAATTGGTTTTGGAGCCTCTCTGATATCAGGGGAATTTAAGAAAATTAAAATTTCAATTTTCTAAAAAAGTTGATTTTTAATATTATTTTAATATTTTTAATAATTAAAAAATAATAAAAATCACAAAAATAATAAAATTCACCAAAATGTCACATTTTGAATTTTAATCACTTAGGAATAAACCCCATATTTTTGTTAGGCCTATTTGGTGAGATATTAATTTTTAAAAGCTCTAGGGTGATTTTAAAATTAAAAAATGTATTTTCTAGCATTTTCACTAAAATAATTATAATAAATCATAGAAAAATCAGAAAATTGCAAAATTTGCTTCTCTGATTTCCTTGATATCAGAGAGATTTTTGAAAAACATAAAATTCATTTTTCAATATTTATTTTATTTTTTAAATTAATTAACACTCCAGAACTTAAAATATTTATAATAAAAATAATATAATTCAAAAAATCACCAAAATTGGTCCAAGTGGTCCCCTGGTCATTAGGAATGTCCCCTAATTTTCTTAAGGACAGAAACTTTCCCTTGGTCATGTTATTAAATTTTCCTTGGAAATCTCTATTTTCTACCAAAAATAATTATATAAATAAATTAAATACAAGAAAAATCACATTTTCTCCTCTCATGTCTTTATTGACATATGAGTGAAGTCACATAAAAATTTCAAGTTCATTGGAGTTCAATTTAGTGAGTTATGAAATTATTAAGCTTAAAGGGTAAAGTGGTAATTAAATTTTTTTTTTTAATCCTTAATTAAAACTTTAGGTTTAATAAAAAATTAACAAGTAAAATATTTGATCCTAATCTGATTTGGATGATTGAAATTTAATAATTGAAGGGTAGAAACCCATTAAGCAATTTAAAATGATTAAACTTTAATTAAATAATTGATTAAATTTGGAAGAATAATAAAATTGGAATTATTAAAATAGGGATATTATTAGGAAGAGATTTATTCTTTAATTTAAAAAATCCCTAAATTAATCATTTCATTAATGTTTAATTCTTAATTAAAATGATAATTCAAATTTAAAACATTAAAAGACTTAATCATTAAACTAAAATTAAATTATTGAACTCTTTTAAAGTTTTAATTAAAATTAAAATGAATAAAATTAAATTAAAAAATTAAATTAAATCAAATTAAATCAAATTAAAAATTAAATTAAAAATTAAATTAAATTAAATTAAATTAAATTAAAAATTAAATTAAATTAAATTAAATTAAATTAAATTAAATTAAATCAAATTAAATTAAAAAAAATTAAATTGAATCAAATTAATTTAATGTAACATCAAATCAAACTAAATTGAATTAAATTAAATTAAATTAAATTAAATTAAATTAAATTAAATTAAATTAAGTTGAATTAAATAACATCACCTAAGACATAAAGAAATAAGCCTAAAATAACTTGAACAACTATTCCAAATTTAAACCCTTCGATTGAAATTAAGCTAAATCACAAACCATTTGAACACCAATTTACCCTCAAAAGCTTTAGTTATCATAACTCCTGAACGGAATATTAAATGAAATGTTACTTCACTTATAGGACATTCAAATATCCTAGTTCACTGAGCAAGTTAACAAAACTTGAAAACCTCGGACGATCGATTCATTTACATAATTAAATTCATTTGGACTTAAAACAATCCTAGAAATATTGAAAATATGTTTAAGATTCTTCTTAAGCACTTCCTCAATATGATAGGATATTTATAAGAACAATTGAACTTAATTGTTCTTTGATGAAGAAAATCGTCTTCGAACCAAAAACACAAGGAACCTAGACGTCATAGGAAATGACTAAGCTATAGGATTAGGAATTTGGTAGAAAACCATAACCCTTACCTTAGCTTTACCAAGGAACTTGCTTAAATGTTCTAATCGTGTTTTAAGTGCGGCTTGGAATGACGGGAAGACCCTCCAGGTACGCTTTTATTTTATCGCGATTTACTTTCCTGCAATTTACTTTCTTGCAATTTACTTTATTGCAAATGCACTTTACTTTTCTCGCATGATAAAACAAGCTGTTGCATGAAAACCCACACCTTTAGGATAGTCCCTAAAGCTGAAACCAAAACTAAGTTAAAAGTCATTGCAAGATAAAATTCACCGCCACAACATTTCAAAATATAAGACAACTCAAAATTTAATCACAAACGGAACAACAAAGCTACAACTACAACTAAATTAAAACGTCTCATTGAATGATCGGGAATACCTCGGATGATGTAACCCACGTGTTGCTAACGGGATTTCCCACGGTCCAAATGAAAGTGCGGAACTCATTTAGTTGAGTTTAGCAAATTCATCTGGACTAAGTGAATTCGATGAAAATAACGGTGCCGGATGACGGAACCGTGGGATCTTAATCGGTTCGTTTAATCAACTTTAAGATCTGTTTTAATTAAAATGTTAAAAACACACGGAAATTAAGACTTTCTTTAAACCAAACACTTCTCTCATCTCACTGATTTATGACTTCTAAAACTAAACCTCTGCAACAACAAGGAGCTCGGAGCATGGTGGGCGGCACGGCCATCGTCGTCGGCAAAGCTGAAATCTACATCGACAAAACTTTCTTAGAATTAAATAACCGAGCCATAGGACTTCGAGGTAGTTTGCACAGGGCAACATAAATCCTCAACTCTTCGTTAGGCATTTGCATGATCATATCATGTAAATTAAGCCCTAACCGGTCTTAGGATTTCCGAGGTAGTCGTCCGATACGATATAAACCCTCACATCTTCGAGATTATTTGTATGATTTTATCATACGAATATAAGTCCTAACTAATTAAAATTGGCGAGGATCAAAATACTAAATAAACATTAGGACTTTCCTAAATCCAAGCCAAACAATAGGATAGTCGGGAGATTATCGAAGTTCACTTCGAATCCGTAATTTCTCCTACTTTTCTTCCTTTGAATTCCCAAAATAAAATGTTCCAAACTTGATCCATTCCCTATTGAGATTCAAAAAATTCAATCCTTTGAAAACTTAAACTTTGAAATTCTTGAGAGCGAGAATTATTGATTATTATCGAGCGTTTTCTTAGGTGATTCCGTCACTTAAGATGTAATTAACTATAGGGGCTTGCCCTTATAGGGAATTTTAAAGAACCCGAGTAATATAAACCCTGTTTAATATTTTCATATTAAGCGGGGAATTTGTCGGCTTATAAAATTGGTTCGCGGACGAAACGAATGTCACAAATCTTCTAGTTTATTTAACCGAGCCCCACCATCAAGCCGTGTGTCTATCCATAGGGATAGATACACGGTTTGTGATGCGGTGCTCGTTTATATAAACTATTTGGGATGTGAGATCGGTTTGATTTCATATCTTAAAATCTTCAAATTTAAAATTATTTTCAAAATCAAATACTACTTTCTAAATTATATACATATTTAAATTAAATTTAAAATTCGCCGACAATTTCGCAGCGACCTTTTAAAAAATACAACACTCAGCCTAAAAATATGCGACAACTTCGCGACTCCGGGGAAAGTTCCTCTCTCCATTCTAATCGGACAATTACGCTTTCAAAAATCGGTAGTGCATCCATGTCCCTTATGGATCAAACTACCCTTCTTTCCGTTGGGATACTATGTTCATTTCCACCTTGAACAAGTATAACCAACATTCTCTCGGATTTAGGAGCCACTTGTTTAGACACCCCTAAACGGAGAGGTTCCGAGATCCTTTTACCTCATTTACGAGGTGGGGTGGACCCCCGATAGGTGTTAGTTTAGGAGTGATCCTTCGAGTCGAGAAGTCTTGCTTAAGACTCTCTTTTCCTTTCCAACTCCGATTCGGATTCCTTACCTTCTCTACACCTTTGAACACTCCGTTCTAAATAAACAAACCCTCTAATAAGTGATTCTTTTAATAAGTGATTCCTTCTTATAAATACATGAACAAGAATGAGTTCGGACTCTTTTCGATTCCTTTCTTTTCGTCCTAAAGAAAAGAAGCATAACTTGGGACTGACAACCAGAATCTACCTACGCGAAATGGAAGCCCCGAAGCCGATTTTCTCTTTTACCAATGGGTGGACTTCGCCGTCTATAGGGATGAGTTGCCCGACAATGGAATCATCCGATTTGGACGAGGATTTGAAAACACGAACGTCGAGATCACCGACGTCTCCCTCTTTGCAGCGACGAACAAGGTATCCGAAGCCGAGGAGCCGCTGCTGAGTTCGACCTTAGGTCGACCCAAGAATTCCCTCCTCTGCGAAGGATCTCGACTAAGAGGAATACTCGTTGTCCGCGGGAGGACTGTTCTTACTACCCCCATCTGGTCTAGTTGTTTCGCACCTACCCCGACTTT
This sequence comes from Papilionanthe hookeriana x Papilionanthe teres, assembly GCA_022702705.1. Classification (NCBI taxonomy): domain Eukaryota; kingdom Viridiplantae; phylum Streptophyta; class Magnoliopsida; order Asparagales; family Orchidaceae; genus Papilionanthe; species Papilionanthe hookeriana x Papilionanthe teres. The sequence goes on along the minus strand of CM040421.1, from coordinate 80,353,967 downwards.
TGCCAAATCAAAGGGGAAAGAAATCCGAATTATGATGGACTCATTACGCGTGGAGGGTACGAGATCTTCTGTAAGACCTTACGTTTTCGAAATCGGGTCCGGTTCGAAGATTCCGTCACCGACGAGGACCCGAAGAAGAAACGAAGTAGAAGGATCGCTAGAGAAGCGGAAGCTGCTGAAATTGCTTTCCTAGAGAAAATTCCGAAGCTGCCGGAATATACACCGCTGCTCGAATACATACCACTCTTGGGAGGAAGCGGGTTTCATCCCCTCTCCGCCGCGAGAAGATGAAGAAAATATTCGCAAGATTGCTTGCCACATTACCACGACCCGCATATTACAACGATGCCGCAAGAAAAGAACTAGAACTACGCCGTTTGCTCGACTGCGAACTTTGGTAGAAAAGTTAGCAAAGAAGGAAAAGCGCCCGTATCGGAAATTCTACGAAGGATAGGGCGGGTGCCGATCAAATCCCATCTTGGGCCCCGAGTAGAACCCGCCATCATGACGGAAAAGCCGAGTAAAAGAATGAAGGCTAGTCCGCCCGTTGTCGTCTCGGGATTACAAATTAGGGAGGATACCACCTTCCAGGCATTTGGCCGACGGACCATGCGGTCCTAGACCTTCGCGCGTTAGAAGGATGGTATGGCGTCCCACTATCGGGCGATTGAGATTGAAACGACGGCCGAGAAAGAAAGTCTCGCCGGGAGACTTGAATGCGAAGAAAGTGCTTACCGCGATGAAGGGGACTCGTGAGAAGGGGACCCGGCGGCTATCGCACGACAACCACGAAGACACACGAAAGCCCCGCTAGAAGATGCCATGGAAAAGTTGAGAACCGATATCCGACGATTGGCAAAAGAAGAGAAGAAAAGTTCGGAGACGAGATTGATTCATCGGAATTCATGGACGACGAATACGCGAGAAATCAACATGGTTGAGACACGAGCTTCATCGGCTTCGCAAGGTGCTCCTGCGGCCGCAGAAGAGAGGAGCCGAGGCGATGAGAAGGCGGCTTCGGGAAAAAGACGACACGATCGCTCGAATGGCGAAGAGGATGGAAGAAATGGCCGTAGCTCCGGCCACTCTCCGAGTCGAGTACAACCACATAGAGAGACACCCCGAGAGGTCATTCACATTGTAGACGGAGGAAAGGAGATTACGTCCGTCAATGGGGATGATCGAGTGAAAAGGATACAACACAAAGTATGATTCCCGAAAAGGATATCGAGAACTTGGTGGAACGAGCGGAGTGCGAGAAGCCTTAGCACAATCGAAGAGCGGGACATCCATTCGGACGGGTAGACCTTACCCGGAAGAATTCGACGCCGTCCGATACCCGAAAGGCTTCGTACCACCTCTCGTTCAAGACCTTCGACGGAACCGGGAACCCCAGACGGCATGTGGCACACTTTCGTGCCGGTTGTTGCAATGCGGCGGGAGCGATGCATTACTCTTCCGACGGTTCGTCGGCGGTCCGTCGGGAATCGCCTTCGAGCGGTATGCGGAGTCACGAATGGTTCGGTGAAGACGTTCTCGGAGCTAGAGAACCTCTTCATCGAGCGATTTGCGGAGCTCGGCACCACATCACTATAGGTGATTTAGTGGTAGAGAAGCGAAGCCGAATGAAACCTTGGTGGACTACATACTTCGATGGAGGAACCTAAGTATGAAGTGTGAGCCACGAGTTACAAGAACGAGCATGCGATCGGCATTTTACTAAAAAGCATCCATGGCCCGATAGCACTTCTCCTCAAGGGATTTACTATTAAGACTTTCGAGAAGTTGTTAAGCAAGGCCGGAAGCTTGCAAGAGGAGGCAAAGCAATTAAGTTTCACCGATAAAACAGATAAACAAAAGCCTGTAAAGACTTTTGAAAAGAAATCCGGGATCGTTGCGGCGGTTGACAAAGGCAAGCAGCCGATGCAAATACCACCGAACGGCCGCGAGCAACCACAACGGAATTACCAGCAACCCCGGCCCAGCTATCAGTCATCTCTGCAGTATGAACAACCACCTCGTCCGCAACGTACATTAAGGGAGCTTTTGAGCAGAGAATATCCGTTCAAGAATGAAGCAGTGCCGAAAATGTTCCGCAGTTTGATGAAGACCCCAGATTTCCAACTACCAGAACCTAAGAGACCAGAAGAAGTCGACAAGAAAGGTGATCCCAACTTTTGCCCTTACCACCGGATGCTTGGGCACAAGATAGAAGATTGTATTACCTTCAAAAGTTGGCTCAATGACAACCTGCGAAAAGGGAATATAACGATCCCGAAGGAGTACATGAAGGAACCCCAGAAAGGAGGTTCCGTCAATGTTGTCTCGGTCGATCCCATCATTCCGATAGATCCCTATACGACCGACGATGGATGGACTACCGCTTGGACGAGATCTTCGAAAAAGATTTTAGACGACATCCAAACCGCTTCGGTGCGAGCTTCGATTCGGAGTTCGAAACACGTTAAGCCGGTACTTATCACTTGCGATAGAAGAACCACCTCAACAAGAGACGATTGAAGAAAAGAAGAAAATTGACGAAGAAGAGAAGACTGAGGCACCTAAGGCTAGACTAGGGGCTGCTTATCCTAGGATAGTTGTTTCCGATTCGGGGGAGAAATCCCTCGAACCCCTGACTCTGTATGATTATTTACTCACTCCGGTGGAATCTTATAATGATGAGGGTTATGGCGTTGGCTACGTTTTGACTGTTTCTAACGATTACGTAACTAGCGACAATCAACCTAATCCGGACGTCGATTCCGATACAAATAACAATTCTCAAATCATACACAATCTCGACGATCACAATGATGAAGAAGACATCCACCAAGAAGGCTACGAGAGTTCGACGAAGCAACGAATCTATTTGCGAGTTTCGAGGAGCTCCGGTCACAATAGAGTTAGAGCCTTCGGACTCCGAAGCTAATCTCGAAGAATCTGTCATTCCAATTCGAAGGAGACACCGAGCAAACTCAATGCTAAACTTAGAAGAAATCACGAAGTCAACTTAAGAAGTGGAAGAGTTCTACCTCCGAGAATGGGTCCAAAGGACAAAGGAAAGCGGTGGTTGTTCAAGAAGAACCAACCCCGGCGGAAGAAATACCCATTCGAGAAGAAGCGAGAGACACATGAAAATAAAGTGGACTACAACGTGCTAGCCCATCTTAGGAAACTACCGGCCAAGCCGAGCATTTATGATGCTCTCATCTTATCAAAGGAGATGAGAGAAGCTCTGATCAAGGCCTTACTTGATCCGGAAATTTGCTTAGCTCAAATGGCCTAAGATTCCTTAGATGAGGTTTGCTCGTTAAAGGAACAATAAGGTGTTACCTTCACGGACAATGACCTACTACTTGGAACGACGAGATCACGACCGACCGTTGTACATTTCGGTTACAATCGGAAAATTTACACTCTCCGAGTATTGGTGGATCCGGGAGCATCGATCAATATAATGAATCTTCGAACGCTAGCATACTTGGAAATTGATGCTCGCGAGCTCGAGGCGGACAAAATGTTATTAAGAGGATTCGACCGGAAAGGAGAAAGAGCCCTCGGCTCGATAACACTGCTAATGAAGACCGGTGACTTAGCAAAGACAACCGCGAAATTTCACATAATTGATTCGAAACGTCGTTCAACGCTCTACTTGGGCCGACCATGGATACATGAAAACGGGATGGTACCATCATCTCTACATCGGTGCATCAAATACTACGATGGAGGGGAACGAGTGCATCAAAGGTGACTTACAACCATTCTCCGTACATGAAATTGGAATCCACGAGGATGCGGCTTATTATGCACCACCGAAGAAAACGATCTTCTCCGAGAGATACCATAACAAATGAAGCAAAGAAAGTTCGGGACAACGAAGAACACCGAAGTTCTAGTCCAACGATCACTCACCACTCCCTTACGGCGAGATGGTGAAGGTTTCTCCACAACTCGCATCCGAGGTCGAGGCCGGGGACGAGGTCGTGGTAGAGACGTTAGGACGATTGGACGGAGGAAACCGACCATCAATGTCGATTGGGAAGATAGTTCGAAGAAGAAAAAGAAATCAAACAAGAAGCGACGACAATAAGTCGAAAGAAGCCGCAATTCAAAATCCCTATTGAAGATGAAAGAAACGAAGAATATGAATCGATGTACGAGAAGATTAACCACTATGTACATACTTATGACCACGACCCCGATCCATTTTAATAAGATTGAGGGTATGGAGGTCGAAGAGGTACGTAGCGGTGGTGCAAAACCCATCAAATTCTACCGTGGTGCTCCTTCCTCCAAAGCTGAAAATAATGTACAACTTGAAGATGCTACTTCATCGAATTAATGGAATTGCCTTTTGAGTGGTACTCTCCCTGTGTTCAAAATTTAATTCGGCGTGGTTTCTTACCTCGACAATGGACAAAAGGTCGATCACAACGTTTTGAAAATTTATGGAATAACTCCGGTCGTCCACCCAACTCAAAGCATGATCTCGGATTCGGCACGGTAGGATCGGTTGATGATGCTGAATTTTGCTTGGTTGTCACTTGCGAATCTAATGAAAAGCGCATGGAAACTACGGACGAACTCGAAGATTTACAAATTGGAGACGCTCCACCGGAATTCGAAGAAGAAATCAAATCTACGATAGATGAGTTAACGGAAGTTAACTTAGGTACTAGCGAAGAGCCTAGACCTACCTTTGTTAGCTCCTTACTCGATAAAGAAGACTCGGAAGAAATAATCGAGTTATTAATGGAATTTAAAGACTGTTTTGCTTGGAGCTACGATGAGATGCCGGGATTAGCTCCGGAGGTCGCAATCCATAAGCTAGGGGTGGATCCCGCTTCGTTCCGGTCGGACGAGGTCCCGAGAAGAATGCGGCTAGAAATCGAACAACAAGTCATAGCTGAAGTTAAGAAGCTAATAGACGCTAAATTTGTCCGTGAAGAACAATACCCGACTTGGTTAGCCAACGTGGTACCGGTCGGGAAGAAGAATGGTCGGATCGGAATTTGTATGGATTTCGGAGATTTAAACAAGGCATGCCCGAAAGATGAATTCCCTCTACCGATCCCGGAATTAATGATCGACATTGCTTCGACACATGAAATATTCTCGTTCATGGATGGATCTTCGGGATACAACCGAGATAAAAATGGCTCCGAGAAGATGAAAAACTTACGGCATTCGAACGCCGATCGGAGTATATTGCTACACGGTGATGCCATTCGGACTCGAAGAACGCAGGAGCAACCTACCGGAGAGCGATGACAAGAATTTTTGATAATCTCATCCACAATCGAGTTGAATGCTACGTGGACGATGTGGTCATCAAAAGCAAAGTAAAGGAAAACCACTTGTATGATTTGAGAATTGTTTTCGAACGATTAAGACAATTTAACCTTAAAATGAATCCCTTAAAATGCGCCTTCGGCGTCACCTCCAGGAAATTCTTAGGATTCGTTGTCCGACATCGTGGAATTGAAATCGACCCGGAAAAGATTAAAGCCATCTTAGAAATGCCACCTCCCAGAACCTTAAAACAACTACGATCTTTTCAAGGAAGTTGGCATATCTTCGACGCTTTATCTCGAACTTGTCGAGTAGGTGTCGGCCTTTCTCGGCACTAGTTAAAAAGGACGCCAAATTTATTTGGGAAGAGAAATGCCGAGAGGGCCTTCGAGGACATTAAACAATACTTAATGACACCTCCTGTCTTAGCGAGCCCAGATCTCGGGTAGACCGCTAATACTTTATACCGCGGCTTTAGACGACTCTCTCGGAGCCTGTTAGCTCGAGTCGATGATGAGGGTAAAGAAAATGCTCTTTATTACCTAAGTCGTCGTTTACTGCCGACGGAAATAAGGTATCCCGCAATTGAAAAGCATTGTTTGGCCCTGATCTTCGCCGCTCAAAAGCTCAGGCATTACATGCTTTCTCATAAGGTCAACCTGATCTCGAAGTTTAATCCATTGCAATACTTGATGACTCGTCCAACGCTTTCCGGCAGACTTGCCAGATGGTCGATGATATTATTGCAATTCGATATAACTTTCGTGCCTCTTCGTGCCGTAAAGGGACAAGTCTTAGCGGACTTCCTTGCGAGCACACCCTTTGCGGCAGAATCTCCTCTCGATGACGATGCGCGGATGAACAAATAATGAACCTAGAAGACCTTGATGATCGACGTTGGGAATTATATTTCGACGGAGCATCTTCGGCGCACAAAGACGAAGAATCGCAAGTGATAGTGCCGGTAAGGCGGGAATCGGGCTAATCTTTATAACACGGAGCGGGGGATGTTAAGATACTCCTACCACTTGACGGAGCCGTGTACAAACAACGAAGCGGAATACGAAGCCCTCATAACGGGACTGGAATTAACTATTCGAATGGGTATAACGGACATCAACATCTACGGGGATTCGCAATTAATCATTCAACGGATCGCCGGACGAGTACGGAATTTTAAAACCAAGACTCGAGCAATACTTCCGGTATGCCATACAGTTGTTGGAACAGATTCCGAATGTGACAATCTACAAAATTCCCGAAAGAAAACGCTTTAGCGGATGCGGCTAGCTCGTCTCGCAAAAGAATTTGCTCGTTTGCAAGATGAATCGATGGAAGTGTCAATTCACGGACGTCGGGTCCTATCACGGCTCGACATAGACACGATACACAAATCGAGAAAGGAAAAAGGATCAATTGCGAGCGAGTGACGGAAAACACGGAAGATTGGCGACAACCATTAATAGATTACTTGCAAACGGGAAAACTACCGGATGATAGGTCGTTAGCCCATCGGATCAAGAAAAGAACTCGTCTTATGCATTAATAAACAACATATTATATAGAAGGTCTTTTGATCGGATGTGGCTAAGATGCCTAAGCGGGTCCGAGGCTCGTGAAATTGTTAAAGAGATACATTCGGGACTCCGTGGCGCTCACCGGTCGGGTCCAAAGATGAAAATGAAAATTAAAAGACTAGGGTACTACGGCCCTCGATGATGACCGACTGCATGAAAATCGCCGAGAGGCGTCATCGGTTGCCAAGTGCACGGAGTGGTTCTACACCAACCTCCAAATGTGCTACATCCAGACAATTGCATCGTGGCCATTTGAATGTTGGGGCACGGATATAGTGGGTCCAATAGAACCACCGTCGTCGAAAGGACATCGCTTCATCCTTGCGGCTACGGATTACTTTTCCAAGTGGGCGAGGCGGTTCCACTTAGAGAAGTGAAAGCACATCACGTACTACAATTTTTCAAGAACCAAGTTGTCTACCGTTTCGGGTGCCGCTCAGAATCATCTCGGATAATGGGTCAGCATTCAGAAGTACGCAAATCAACAATTTTGTCAGGAAACATGGAATCGGCGGCGATATTCAACGATTTACTACCCAAGAGCAAACGGCCTTGTCGAAGCTTTTAATAAAACTCTCGTTCAAATTTTAAAGAAAACCTTGGACGATAATAAGAGAAATTGGCACGAGAAGTTGTTAGAAGCCTTATGGGCCTACCGGACAACTTTCGAACTCCTACTCAAGCTACACCTTACGCTCTGGTGTATGGGTCCGAGGCAGTGTTGCCCTTAGAAGTCCAGCTTCCTTCACTTAGGATTGCAGTTGCAAACAAACTCACGACGGAAGAGAATGCCAGATTACGATTAGAAGAATTGGAAAGCCTGGAAGGAAAAAGACTTGCAGCGCAACAGAATTTAGAACTATACCAAGCTAAGATGGTTCAAGCTCATGACGGATCGGTCCGCCCAAGAACCTTCAAAGTTGGTGATTTAGTTCTCGTTCTCAAAGACCTATTCTTGCACACCGCAAGATAGGAGGAAAATTTGAACCCACTTGGGAAGGACCGTTTGTGGTTGAAGCGGTATACTCGGGAGGTTCCTACCGGCTAGTAAGCTGCCAAGGAGAACGACATATGCTTCCGATCAATGGACGATACTTGAAAAAGTACTACGGCTACCTGATGTTTCGAAGGAATGAATTCTTCAGCCCTAAGAAACACGGGCGAAGTAATTACTTATGACTGGGTCCGAACCCAAAAATAACAAAAAATGTGCTAAAATAAATAAAATCATGATAATAAAGTTTTCTTTGTTTTCTCTCTTCCAAATCAAAATCTCTTTCCTGATCTTATCCCATTTCATTCCTGTTGAATTGAAAATACAAAAGTAATAAAAAATTTTGTCTTTAATAAACATTTTCTTAATGTTCTTGTTCTTAGTACAGCCCCTGATCCTTTTCCTTGTCTTTTCGCAGGGAAATGTCGAACGGGCGGTTGGTCTGAACTTTAAGAATGGCGTAAGCCTTGCACTCGATGAAAAGAGGGTGAAAGATGGAGCGATAATCGAGATTGACTCGGATTTCGCACCAGCAGGCCTACAGTACGAGGAAAGTGACTGGGTCCCGGTTGACCGAGAAGAACTGCCCGGACAGACAGTGATGAAAGTGGGTGGCCCAAGCCACCAATCCAGCAGCAAGAAAAGAAAGACAAACATTGAAGAAGATAAGAAAATGAAGTCTGTAGTCGCTACAGCAGAAGGCAGGCTTGTCAGCGCCGCGCCCACAGAGATTCAAGAAGTTCGAAGAGCTACTCTCACAGCAACGCAACGAAGAAATAAGAATCGCCGTATCCGTAAGATGTTAACAAAACTAGCCGCGAACCGAGCACGACGAGACGAGTTGCTAATGTCGGTGCATACACTTCGAGGACACCGGTTCACCGGGAACCCGAAGAAAGGAGGCCGGCTCCTAGGATAACGAAAGAACCGGGGAAATCTCCGGAAGATCGAAGAAAGAAGGCTACCACGCCACCGGATAGAACCACCAATGATGCATGACCTTGTTGCGAAGCAACCCCGGGGGATGTCCCGACGGGCATCATCCACGAGGAGCCAAGGTATGCGGGAGAACGTGAAGGGATTGAGCCATATATCCCACGATACGTCACCGAGCCTCGCCATCTGCGAGATCATTCCGGAATACGAGCTGGAGAGAATGCGGAATGTTGAAAAGAAAACCTTTGAATACTTCGAGAGAATTAAAGGCGAGAAGAATCAATATACTAGAGGGCCTCGAGCTACATACAGACGTATTCTCAGAGTATGAACAGCAGCAAATCGTGGATTGCATCGGGGATTTGAAAAGAATGGGCCGAGCGGGCCGCCTAAGGGAAAACACATACTCAGAACCCCGGAGATGGATGCCAGGGAAGGGAAGAATCACAATACAATGTGGATCTTTGTTACAACTTTGCGGAGGACGGAAGGGAAACCCACGGGAATACTCCGTCATGGGCAAGTGGATCCGATGCCATTAGTCATCGAGAGAATGGTAAAGAGATTGATAACATGGAGGGTATTGCCGGCGGATTGCATACCCAATAGCTGCATTATTAACATCTACAAGCGGGGTGATCGTATACCCCCGCACATAGATCACCACGACTTTGTCGGACCTTTCTGCACGGTTTCTTTTACGAACGAGTGTAATATCATGTTCGGATGCGACCTCCGGATAGCGAGCCCGGGTGAGTTCCGAGGGCCGGTAAAGATACCATTACGGTAGGTTCCGTCATGATATTGAAGGGCAACGGAGCGAGATATCGCCAAGCATTGCATACCGGGAGTACCGGTGAAGCGGATCTCGGTTACTTTCGGAAGGATGGACGACGGGAAGACACCTTACCATTTCCAGCCGGACCCGGAGCTAGAGAGCCTCCGGCCTTACGAGCTGTGAGTTACATGGAAAATATCACACCTCCGATGTACATCCATACGGCATCCTTGCCGAGGATGGCTTGGAAGGTGATGTTATTGACCATGTACCTCACTTATTCGGTACATGGATTTTTGACGGATACCTTTTTGGATGAATCGACAAAGATCATACATAGTCCGTTTTGAGTCTATATGGATTGTATGAGATGTATTCCGGATCAAGTTGTACGATGTATCTTCGACATGATTGGAATGAAAGTGACCATGTCACAATTTTGGCCTTCACCTCTTTTGTGCAAATTGGTCAGGAAACGCCATTAAAAGTTAAATGAACTTCGAACAAAGAACAGAAAAGAAACGAAAAGAATAAAAGAAAACTTTCCTTAAAATTTTAAAAAAATGATAAACTCCAAATTCACGATAAAATAAAATTTGAATCGATAAAAGACAAACAAAATGACCACAAAATCTCAATCAAATTTCAAATTCAATCTTTCCAAATTTCAAATCAAATCTCAATCAAATTTCAAATTCGATCTTTCCAGATCTCACATCAAACCTCAATCAAATTCAAACTTACCCTTCCAAATCTGAAGTCCAACCTGTTCTACTCTCTCCCTTGTCTGGGAAGGAAGCGGTTGATTCCATTGACACGGATCGAATCTGATGGCGAGGAATTACATTCAATCCAAACCAGCAACTTTCAATCAACTCTTCTGAATGGGATATGTAACATCTACATATTCCCTCCTAATCTATTTCCTCCCATGAAAGTCTTTTACAACTTTCATGAAATTCTCGAAACACCAAAATTCCACACTTTTCAAATCAACACTACAAATCTTTGCAAAATCAATTACCAATCAAAAAATCAACTTTTTGAGGTTGAGGATTTTACATCCGAGACTGGTACTTGCTTTAGGATTCTTTCCTATTGCACTGAAATACATCAAAATCAACTTTTTGAGGTTGAGGATTTTACATCCGAGACTGCACTGCTTTAGGATTCTTTCCCTATTGCACTGAAATACATCAAAATCAACTTTTTGAGGTTGAGGATTTTACATCCGATACCGCACTGCTTTAGGATTCTTTCCCTATTGCCTTTGAAATACATCAAATTCAAACTTTTGGGTCGAGGATTTTACATCCAAGACTGCACTTGCTTTAGGATTCTTTCCTATTGCACTTGAAATACATCAAATTCAAACTTTTGGGTCGAGGATTTTACATCCAAGACTCGCATTGCTTTAGGATTCTTTCCTTATTGCACCTTGAAATACATCAAATTCAAACTTTTGGGTCGAGGATTTTACATCCAAGACTGCACTTGCTAGGATTCTTTCCTATTGCACCTTGAAATACATCAAATCAAATTCCGGGGTTAAGGATTTTACATCCGAGACTGCATTGCTTTAGGATCATTTCCCTATCGCAATGAAATACATCAAAATCAAACTCTTGAAGTTAAGGATTTTACATCCAATACCACATTACTCTGAGATCTTTCCTCATTGTAATGATCCAATCCAATCGATTCGATCTTCTTTTGGGGTTGAAGATGTTACATCTAAAACTTGAAAATTCCAATTTTCATTTCAAATCAAATCCCTTCAAAATTAATCTTAACAAAACTTCGATCTAAATTGAAACTCCAAATTGAAATCTAAACTCACACATCATGACTTGAACATGAAACAAAATAAAATCTAAATCGAAATTCTCCCGGATCATGTGATTTGGGATTCACCTCCTTTTCCTTTCCCCGGCGAGAGTTCGAGAATCTCCGGTTCCGGAGATATACTTGACACTCCCCAGCGAAGCTCTTCTACTTCGTCCTAAGTTTGTTACTTGGACATCTGTGTTGGTTTTGTTGATCGCTTCGGTCAACACCAATACGCGCGGTGTGCTCCGTCGGCTCACCACACCTATTGGGGGTCCATTTGTTGACCTCATTTTTGATGAGGTCTTCTCTTCTTCTCTTTAGTACTTAGGATCTAGCCTTAGGCTTTTCCTTTGACTATCTTAGAGGACTAGAATTGGGATCCACCATCTAGAATTTCAAACCACTTCTTAACTCCCTGCAAACTCCACAAACTTGACTGTAGACCCCTAATCACCTAGAGGGTTGAAATCGAGTGTGGAAGTCTAAAGGATGAGTTCCTATAGGACTCTTTGGCCTTAGGACTGCCCTGGGTGGCCTGGTCTGATGAAGGGGCTGACTTACACACACACTACACTCATACACTACACTTCCATACACCTCCTAAAACACACCCATACCCAATTTGACCTCCTGACTCATGCAGGTGATTCACATGGATGGTCCTTAACCCCTAAGCCCTTGGCTAAGAGGGTTAGGAACAACATAGTGAATGCCTCAAATGAGTCCCTTCATGGCTCATATGGGCTTGATGTGGCTTCATGGCTCAACCAAAATTATTTTATTCCACTTATAATCACCCAATCTTCAATTTTCCAAATTTTCAATTTCGACCCCGGGACCCTACACCTGCCAAGCCTACCAAATGCCCTTGAAATTACCCAAATTTTTCAAAAATCTCCAAATCACCCAAAATTCCTCAAAACCAATCCCAAACATTTCCACATCACTCAAATTGATCATCCATAACCAAAAATACCAAAAATTCCAAAATACCTCCCAATACCCTCCAAATACCCAAAATACCCCTCTTAGCCAAAAAATCCAAAAATTCAGAAAATTCCCAGAAAATTCCAGAAAATCCTAAATATTCCCAATTTCATTTTGTTCAACTACACTATGGGCCAATTTGGTCAATTTACCCCACTTTTATCAAAACCCCCAATTTGACCCATTTTAACCCAAAGTAAACCCAATGTCAAACCTAACCTACCCAATTGACCTAAATTCTGGTTCAATTCAATTCTAAACTTCAATTCAACATACCCAACACCAATCTAGACCAAATCTAAGCTCAATTTGATTGACATTTGGATCCAATTTCACTTTTGGCCTTAAAGCCCAATTTGGACCCATGACCCAAACTTAACCCAAACTCACCCAATTCAACTCCAATTAACCCCAAATCTTTTCTAAATCTTCCTTAACATTCCCACAAACAAAACATTAACATGATTTGCCCAAAATTTAGATCCAAACCCCACTCAAATTCAACCCAAAGCTAAAAGGCCCATTTTTGACCTAAACCCAAACCTAACCCAAATGAGCCCAAACCCCAAAATCAAAGCCCAACCAAAGTCAAAACCCTTTGAAACACTCCCATAAATATTTCTCAACATTAATTTTACATCAATTTCAACCCTAGCCCAACATTGGCCCAAGTTAGCCCAATTTGACCTACATAGGCTCACTTACCAAATAAACCCAAATTCAAACCAATTCAACTCCAAATCACACCAAATTGACTCCAAGCCCTTCATAGAACATCCCTAAACCAATTATGACATTTATTTGACAAGGCCCTTCACAAAATCTTTACCCAAATGCCCATCCTAAAATCAAAAAAGCCCATTTCCCCTTAAACTTTCCTAAAAGCCCACTTCCTTCAAATTCAAAAGCCCAAATTCATCCAGAGCCCACATGGCACTTCCCTCATCATCCATTTAATCAAAATTGTCCCTAAGTTCCAAAGTCATCAATTAAACAATTCCAAATCAAGCCCCATACAAATTCCCATCAAAATATCAAAATTTTCTTAAATCCCTTTTTATGAAATTGACCCAAGCTTTTCCCAAGCCAAATGGAGCCAAGGATGAGCCATTCACAAGCCATATGAAGCCATGAAAGTTTGGCATGTGACCATGCCATTAATGGCAAAAGGAGGAGGTCCTTTAACCATCTCCTAAAAGTCATTAGCCTTAAGCATGTTTCCCCTTAACCAAGATTTAATCCAAATATTCTTGGATAAGGACATCACCACCTCTTGACCAGCTAGCCTAGCCGATCTTCTCGGCCCAAGACCAGCCATGGGGAGGTGAACCCAACCCCAAACCAATAGGTTGACCAATTTCAAGCCAAAGTGGCCTCTCCCCCATACCATTTTAATCCAAACACTTTACACATGTCCAAGCCCGATTGACTTCACCATTGCCAAGCCACGACCTCCACAGTCGAGATGGTGACCCATGCTGCAGGCCGGCCCGCTGGATCGCCGGAAAACACCATACCCGAGAGCTCACATGTGAGCCAACTTTGGAATTCCACCTTGCTGAGCTGCCCCATGCCCGATGGCCACCATGGCTGTTCTTCCCATGACCGGAGCAGCTGATCCCAACCCTCGGCCATCCACGGTAGGCTCTCCGGCCACCTCTGATTTAAACCCGACCCCCTCACGGTCATGAGAGGAGAGTTGCACAAACCTTGCCGAAACTACGCCAAAATTGTTCCGGACCCTTCTCCACCCTTAGAGCGAGTTGATCCCAGGTGTCGATTTGCCCTAATCCCCATCGATAAAACTCGATTTCCCAACTGAAATTCCACCCAAAACCGAGGACACTTCTCCACGAGTGAGCCAATCCCCAAATTGATTGGTTCTACACCTTCACCGGACCAAGGGAAGGTGTCCACCAGACAAAAGCCCCATCTCCAGGCCACCCGGTTGCTCCGGCCTCCAAGCTTTGTGATCGGCCGTGGTCGAAGTCCAACCTAGACAATTCACTGACACCGGGAGACTTCATCCGGAGCTTGCTAGGATCCGATCGAAAGTGCAACAACTCTCGGATCGAAGCCACACTTCTGCGAGCAAAGGTATGAGCTAATTTTTCATCCCGAGCTTCGGAGATTCTCCATTTCAAATGCTTTAATTTCAATGCATGATAACCGTATAGATGTGTTCGTCTCTTCAAGACGAATCCATAGAGCATGAGAACATGAAAATCCATTGAGTATCGAGTGAGATATTAGGGATTTAGTGTGGACGGCTCTCGGGTGAGGACACTTGGGGACGATGAACGGATGCCGTCCATTTAATACACGCGCGGACGGACGGCCGGGATCGCGTCGGATCGGAAGACGGAGCGATACGGCGGGCCCCGGAGCGCCGACTCGGATGGCGGCGTCGAATGGGATCGCGACGCGTGTGCGTTCGGAGATGCCGAGGATGACGCGGCGCCGCGTGGATAAATAGAAAATTAGGGATATTTTCTATTTATTTAATTCCCTAAACTTCAAAAATTCATAACTTTGTGTAGGAAAATCAGAAAAATAAAATAAAAATACCCTCTTGCTCGGTGAACGAGAGGAGAATAATGTGGAAAAGAAATCATTTAATTTCATCAAGTATTTTATTTTTTATAATTTATTTACTCTCTGCATACATTTAATTCTCCATGCATGTCTACAATTCACCATGGCATGAGACCATAGGGCTTTTGAAGCCTCTGAATTTGGGAACATTCCCTGAATTTTCCAAAGTCGAGAGGCCATCCCTATGAAGAGTTATTGATTTTTCAAATTCATGTCACTGTTTTGAGTATTTTAATTCCAATAAATAGCATGTTGTGAAATAAATTCTAGAAAAATTTGGTGATGTTCTTTATGACCGAGAGAACCTAGGAAAAATAGGACTTGAGTTAGTTCACTCAAAATAACCCTAATTGGCTTAAATACCCAAAATTGGACTTTAATTAATTAGAGTTAACCATACATAAAATTGACTTCAAATTAATTCTCCATTGACTCTGTAGGATTAGAAGAACCCACCATAAAAGTTTGAAGTCAATTGGACTTGGTTAGCCTACTTAAATGGGTTGATTAAGCCATTTAGTCATTTTAAACTTTAAAAAATTCATAACTTTCAAAATATCTTTCAAAAATTCACCAAATTGGTTTTGGAGCCTCTCTGATATCAGGGGAATTTAAGAAAATTAAAATTTCAATTTTCTAAAAAAGTTGATTTTTAATATTATTTTAATATTTTTAATAATTAAAAAATAATAAAAATCACAAAAATAAAAAAATTCACCAAAATGTCACATTTTGAATTTTAATCACTTAGGAACAAACCCCATATTTTTCTTAGGCCTATTTGGTGAGATATTAATTTTTAAAAGCTCTAGGGTGATTTTAAAATTAAAAAAATGTATTTTCTAGCATTTTCACTAAAATAATTATAATAAATCATAGAAAAATTAGAAAATTGCAAAATTTGCTTCTCTGATTTCCTTGATATCAGAGAGATTTTTGAAAAACATAAAATTCATTTTTCAACATTTATTTTATTTTTTAAATTAATTAACACTCCAGAACTTAAAATATTTATAATAAAAATAATATAATTCAAAAAATCACCAAAATTGGTCCAAGTGGTCCCCTGGTCATTAGGAATGTCCCCTAATTTTTTTAAGGACAGAAACTTTCCCTTGGTCATGTTATTAAATTTTCCTTGGAAATCTCTATTTTCTACCAAAAATAATTATATAAATAAATTAAATAAAGAAAAATCACATTTTCTCCTCTCATGTCTTTATTGACATATGAGTGAAGTCACATAAAAATTTCAAGTTCATTTGAGTTCAATTTAGTGAGTTATGAAATTATTAAGCTTAAAGGGTAAAGTGGTAATTAAATTTTTTTTTTTAATCCTTAATTAAAACTTTAGGTTTAATAAAAAATTAACAAGTAAAATATTTGATCCTAATCTGATTTGGATGATTGAAATTTAATAATTGAAGGGTAGAAACCCATTAAGCAATTTAAAATGATTAAACTTTAATTAAATAATTGATTAAATTTGGAAGAATAATAAAATTGGAATTATTAAAATAGGGATATTATTAGGAAGAGATTTATTCTTTAATTTTAAAAAATCCCTAAATTAATCATTTCATTAATGTTTAATTCTTAATTAAAATGATAATTCAAATTTAAAACATTAAAAGACTTAATCATTAAACTAAAATTAAATTATTGAACTCTTTTAAAGTTTTAATTAAAATTAAAATGAATAAAATTAAATTAAAAAATTAAATTAAATCAAATTAAATCAAATTAAAAATTAAATTAAAAATTAAATTAAATTAAATTAAATTAAATTAAATTAAAAATTAAATTAAATTAAATTAAATTAAATTAAATTAAATTAAATCAAATTAAATTAAAAAAAATTAAATTGAATCAAATTAATTTAATGTAACATCAAATCAAACTAAATTGAATTAAATTAAATTAAATTAAATTAAATTAAATTAAATTAAATTAAATTAAGTTGAATTAAATAGCATCACCTAAGACATAAAGAAATAAGCCTAAAATAACTTGAACACTATTCCAAATTTAAACCCTTCAATTGAAATTAAGCTAAATCACAAACCATTTGAACACCAATTTACCCTCAAAAGCTTTAGTTATCATAACTCCTGAACAGAATATTAAATGAAATATTACTTCACTTATAGGACATTCAAATATCCTAGTTCACTGAGCAAGTTAACAAAACTTGAAAACCTCGGACGATCGATTCATTTACATAATTAAATTCATTTGGACTTAAAACAATCCTAGAAATATTGAAAAGATGTTTAAGATTCTTGTTAAGCACTTCCTCAATATGATAGGATATTTATAAGAACAATTGAACTTAATTGTTCTTTGATGAAGAAAATCGTCTTCAAACCAAAAACACAAGGAACCTAGACGTCATAGGAAATGACTAGCTATAGGATTAGGAATTTGGTAGAAAACCATAACCCTTACCTTAGCTTTACCTAGGAACTTGCTTAAATGTTCTAATCGTGTTTTAAGTGCAGCTTGGAATGACGGGAAGACCCTCCAGGTACGCTTTTATTTTATCGCAATTTACTTTCCTGCAATTTACTTTCTTGCAATTTACTTTATTGCAAATGCACTTTACTTTTCTCGCATGATAAAACAACTGTTGCATGAAAACCCACACCTTTAGGATAGTCCCTAAAACTGAAACCAAAACTAAGTTAAAAGTCATTGCAAGATAAAATTCACCGCCACAACATTTCAAAATATAAGACAACTCAAAATTTAATCACAAACAGAACAACAAAGCTACAACTACAACTAAATTAAAACGTCTCATTGAATGATCGGGAATACCTCGGATGATGTAACCCACGTGTTGCTAACAGGATTTCCACGGTCCAAATGAAAGTGCGGAACTCATTTAGTTGAGTTTAGCAAATTCATCTGGACTAAGTGAATTCGATGAAAATAACGGTGCCGGGATGACGGAACCGTGGGATCTTAATCGGTTCTGTTTAATCAACTTTAAGATCTGTTTTAATTAAAATGTTAAAAACACACGAAAATTAAGACTTTCTTTAAACCAAACACTTCTCTCATCTCCTGATTTATGACTTCTAAAACTAAACCTCTGCAACAACAAGGAGCTCGGAGCATGGTGGGCAGCACGGCCATCGTCGTCAGCAAAACTGAAATCTACATCAGCAAAACTTTCTTAGAATTAAATAACCAAGTCATAGGACTTCGAGGTAGTTTGCCTAGGGCAACATAAATCCTCAACTCTTCGTTAGGCATTTGCATGATCATATCATGTAAATTAAGCCCTAACCGGTCTTAGGATTTCCGAGGTAGTCGTCCGATACGATATAAACCCTCACATCTTCGAGGCTATTTGTATGATTTTATCATACGAATATAAGTCCTAACTAATTAAAATTGGCGGGATCAAAATACTAAATAAACATTAGGACTTTCCTAAATCCAAGCCAAACAATAGGATAGTCGGGAGATTATCGAAGTTCACTTCGAATCCGTAATTTCTCCTACTTTTCTTCCTTTGAATTCCCAAAATAAAATGTTCCAAACTTGATCCATTCCCTATTGAGATTCAAAAAATTCAATCCTTTGAAAACTTAAACTTTGAAATTCTTGAGAGCAGAATTATTGATTATTATCGAGAGTTTTCTTAGGTGATTCCCGTCACTTAAGATGTAATTAACTATAGGGGCTTGCCCTTATAGGGAATTTTAAAGAACCCAGGTAATATAAACCCTGTTTAATGTTTTCATATTAAGCAGGGGAATTTGTCGGCTTATAAAATTGGTTCGCAGACCAAACGAATGTCACAAATCTTCTAGTTTATTTAACCGAGCCCCACCATCAAGCAGTGTGTCTATCCTTAGGGATAGATACACGGTTTGTGATGCGGTGCTCGTTTATATAAACTATTTGGGATGTGAGATCGGTTTGATTTCATATTTTAAAATTTTCAAATTTAAAATTATTTTCAAAATCAAATACTACTTTCTAAATTATATCTATATTTAAATTAAATTTAAAATTCGCCGACAATTTCTGTAGGCGACCCCTTTTTAAAAAATACAACACTCAACCTAAAAATATGCCGACAGGAGGCTGGAGAGAAAATGGGGAACATATAGATAGGGATAGGTGAGAGAGGGACAGTGTGTGTGAAATAAAAAGACTAAGAAAGAGTGAGTGAAGAAAGAAATTAAAAGAGGGGGAGATTAAGGAGAGAAAAAGTGTCAATGAAAGAATAAATTAGAGAGAGCGTTTGGGAAGGAAATAGATAGATGAATTCAAATCAAGATACAAATGAAGTGAAAAGTGTCAGAAAGAGAGGAGGAAAAAGGGTGAAAGAGAGGGGACCATAGAGAGAGAAATTAGAGGAAATATGTGAGAATGAATATATAATGAGAGAATAAAAGGAATTAGAGAGAGAGGGAAAATGAGAGAGAGAGAATAGTGAGCGGAAGAAGAGAAAGAGGGTAATAGTGAGAATGAGAGTGGGAGGGAGAGATACAGATAGATGATGAGATAGATGAAGAGAGAGGAAAAAAAGTGAGTGAGAGAGAGCAGG
Organism: Papilionanthe hookeriana x Papilionanthe teres; assembly: GCA_022702705.1. Lineage (NCBI taxonomy): Eukaryota > Viridiplantae > Streptophyta > Magnoliopsida > Asparagales > Orchidaceae > Papilionanthe > Papilionanthe hookeriana x Papilionanthe teres. Next base: position 80,334,411 of record CM040421.1, on the reverse strand, counting down.
AGTAAGGGAGAGAAAAGGGAGATAGATCAATGAAATGAGATATAAGAGATAGAAGAAGGAGAATTTGATGGTGTGGTAATTATAAAGCAACAAAGAGAGAGAGAGAGAGAGACTGATCAAAGCGAGGGAGAGAGTGAGATGGAGGGGGAGAGTTATCGAGAGACAGATAAAAAAGTGTATCAATGAGAGAGAGGGAGAGTGATTGAAAGTAAGAGGGAGAGAGAGATTAGTGAAAAATAAAGAGTAAGAGAGTGGAGCGGGAGTAGAGGAGAGAGTGAGAGATAGATGGGGTCCCTTTCCCTCTCTCTCGCTTTCTCTCTCTCCATCATTTTATTTCTCTCTCATTCTTCTCTGTCCCTATACCTCTCGTCTCCTTGCTCTTCATTATCTCTTTAAGTCTCCCTCTTTTTGTCTGTCTCACTCTCTCATTTTTTCTTCTCATGTATTGTTCTATCTTTCTCTCCCTCAAGTACGCTTTCTTTATCCTTTACTTTCTCTCACTCCCTTCTCTTATCATTTCTCTCCCTACTCTCTCTCTTTCTCTTTCCTTCTCTCTTCCTCTAAGTCCTACATTCTCACTCTTCCTCTCCCACTCTGTTGCTCTCTCTATCTCCCTCCATCTTTCTCACACTCTCCCCCCTCACTTCGCACTCTCTCCTCTCTTACTCTCTAAAAATGAGAGAAAATGTGTAAAAAAGAACAAATAATGAGAGAAGAATGGAAATGAGAGAGAGGGAAAACGAGAGAGAAAAAAGAGTGAGTGAGAGGGGAGGGGAAGAAAGGAAGGGAGGGAAGAAGAGAGGGAGAGAGAGAGACAAGGTGCGAATGTAGAGAGGGAGAGAGTGAGTGCAAAAGAAGCCGAACGAGGTGGATATAAAAAGATATAGGGACAGAAAAGTAGGGATATATAGAGTGGAAGAAGATGCAAAAGAGAATGTGGGAGAGAGAGATAGATAGATAGAGGATTGGAGGGAAAGAGAGGGGGAATAGAGAAAGAGAGTGAGATAGAAAAGATAGAGTGAGGGCGAGCGAGGGTGAGAGAGATATATAAATAGAAAGAGGTCGAGAAAGCTATAGAGAGAGTTGATGAGAGACAGAGTGAGGCAGGGAGCGATGTACTCAAGAAAGAAGGAGAAAGGGGGAGTGAGTGAGAAGAGAGAATGAAGAGAGGGCACGAGAGAGGACAAGAGTAGAAGAAAGTAAGAGAAATACAAAGTGAGAGAGGTAGGAATGGATAGAGTGCGTGAAAGAGGGAAGGAGGGTAAAGAGAGGGGGGAGAGTGAGAACGAAAGAGATAAGGAGAGAATGATAGTGAGATAAAGGTAGAGAGAACTAAGTAAGAGAGAGCAAGAAAGAGAGATAAAAGAGAGAGAGAGAGAGATGGAGGGCAAGAGAAAGGGATGTATGGAGAGAGAAGAAAAGAATGAAAGAGTGAGATAGAGAAATAACTCTCTTGCTCTCTTTATCTTCTCTCTATCTCATGTTTCTTCCCTCACTTTTTCTTCTCTCTCTCAATTGTTCTTTCTCTCACACTCTCTCCCTCTCCCTCTGGTGCCCTCCATCTCCCCCTTTCTCAAGGATCTCTTTTCTCTCTCATTCTCTTCACCTTCGTCTCACTCTCGTTTTCCCTCCCTTTGTTGTTTCATTTTCCCCTTCTTCCTCCTCTCACTCTCACCTTTCCTACCACTTTCTCATGAACTATCTCTCTTTCTCTCACTTTTGCCCTCTCTCTCACTTTGTCTTTTTTCCACTCTTCTCACTCACTTCTCATCTCCCTCCTCTGTCTTTCTCTCACGCTATTCTTTCTCTTTAATTTTTCTCTCATTTCAACAACTCTCCATCTTTCTCCTCTACTCTTAAATTACTCCTTACGTCTTTCTCTCCTCTCCTTCGTTACTCTTTCTATTTGCCTCACCCTCACTCTATCTATCTCTCGCTCTCTCAAACACTATTTCTATATGCCTCTTCATCTCTCTCTCTTACTCCCTCTTTCTTCCAAGCTCTTTCTCGCACTCTTCTCACTTCCTCTACCCTTATCTCTTTCTTTCGGTCTTTACTTCTCTTTCACTCTTCCTATATCTCTCAATCACTCTTTCCATCCCTCACTCTCTATTGCTTCGTCCCTCCTATCTTTCTCTCTCACACCTTGAAACTCATTCTCTTCTCTCTTTCTCATCTGTGGCTTATGTTGCTCCTTCTCTCTATCTCTCACACAATTTTTCTTTATCTCGTACTTTCTCCCTTCGTCTCTCATGCCCTCCATATGCCTCTCTCTTACTCTTTCTAGCACCTCTCAGTTTCTCTCCATTGCCCTAACTTGTTCTCTCTTTTTCTTACTCTATCTGGCTCTCACTCTACCTATTTTGATCTCCCTCTCTCTCACCTACTGCTCTTGTTGTCTCTATTCTCTCCTCATTTCTCACTGTCTAACCACCTGAACCTCTTTATATATATCATTTTCTCTATCAACCACTTCATCTCTCCGTCTCTCTCCATTATCTCCCTCATTCTTTCATGCTTATTATCAAACTATTCATTCTCCCTCTACCTCCTTCTCTCTTTCTCTAGTTCTCTTTTACTATTTCTAAATTATTCACTCTCTCTTTAGCCCTCACACCCTCCATCACTATCTCTCTTTCTCTCTCATCCTTTGTATTCCTCTCTTGTCATTACTTTGTCACTATGCTACTCTTTTACTTTCTCTCTTTCTCATTTTTCTCTTCCACCATGCTACTCTCTTATTCTTTCACTGTTTCTCATCTTTCTCTTCTCTTGATCATTCTCTCTCTCTCATTTTCCTTATTATCTCATTCTCGCTTACTTCCTCGTTCATGCCCTCTATCTCTGTATCTCTACTCACTATGTACCACTTTGTTGCTCTATCTATCCCATCCCTAACAGTCCCCTTTGTTTATCTCACTTGTTCTCTCACTACTCCTCTGCCACTCTTTCTTCCTCTTTCCCTTCCTTTCTACCCTCTTGCTCACTTTTATTACTATCTTTCACTATCTATCTTTCTTTCTCTCCATCTATTTCTTCCTCTCTCAATCTCTCTCAATCATTCTCTCTGCTCTCTCTCATGGTGCTCATTTCTTTCTTTCTCTCACTCTTTTCTCTATTTCTCTCTCTCACTAACTCCTCTCTATCTCCATCTCAACCTCATTCTCCATCTCACACTCTCTCTCTCCTCCTTTTTGCCCCCTTCCTCCTTCCCTCGCTCTCTCCTTCTTTCTACTATTATTCTCTCTCTCTTTCTCTCACTCTTGCCTCACCCACTCTCTCTTTTATCTCTTCTCTCTCTTCTCACTCACTACTCCTCTCCTGAATCCATACCTCTCTCCCACTCTCTCCTTTACCACCCTTTCTATCTGACACATTTCTCTATCTATCTCTCTCTCAAACACTCAGTATCTGTCTCTTCAAATCACTCTCTCCCACTTCTCTCCCTTTCTTCAAGCTCCTTCTATCACTCTTCTCTCTCCCTTTATCTCATGTCTCTTTACTTCTTTTGCTCTCTCTATATCTGTCACTCTGTTTCCATCCTTATCTCACTCTCTCCCTCCCCTCTCTCTCTCGTTCTTTCTAACTGTCTTGTTTTTTCTCTCACCCTGCAACTCTCTTGTCCCCTCTCTCTTCTATCTCTGGCATCATTCTTTTCTCTTTCTCCTCTCTCTCCCGCTCTCACTGCAATTGTTTATTTCCCTCGTTCTCCCCTCACTTGTGCTTTTCATCTCTCTCACTCACACGTGTGCATGGAGCTCTTCTTTTATTCATTCTCGCACACACTCATTTCTCTCACAATTTATCCTTCCCACCAACTCTATCTCTCTCTCACTTATCGTCCATTCCTCTCTCTCACTCGCACAATCTCTCTCCCCCTTTTTAAACCTCTTTCTCTCCTTCCCTTACTCTCTTAGGTTTTCACTCTCGCTCTCTTTCTCTCTTCTCACTCACTGCCCCCTCTCTGCTTTTTTAAATCCATTCATCCATCCCTCTCACTTTTCTCCTCACTTTTCTATTTTTATCTACCTCAACCTCTCCTATCTCTCTCTCTCTCTCTCTCACTCACTCTCTACTTATCTCCTCATCTTTCTCTCTATTTGTTTTCAAGCTCTTTCTCATACTCTTCTCTCACCTTCTATCACTTAATTTATCCACTTCTATTTTGCACTCTTTATATCTCTCAATCTTCTTTCCATCCAAATATCTATCTCTCCTTTACTCTCTCTCACCCTCTCTTCCTTTCTTACCATCTCTCTCATCCAATAACTCTTTTGCTCCTTTATCTTCTCTCAATTTCATCTTTCTCTTCCCTCGCTTCTTTTTTCTCTCTCTCACACTTCCTTTCTCTCATGCTTTCACCCTCTCCCTCTAGTGCCCTCCATCTCTCTCTTTCTCATGGATCTCTTCTCTCTCTCTCTCACTATTTTATTTCTCTCATTCTGTCTACCTCCGTTTCACTCTCGTTCTCCCTCCTCTATCCCTCTTCCTCCCTCCCTCATTTCATTTGCCTTTTCTTCCTCCTCTAGCTGTTTCCTTTCCTACCACTCATGAATTATCTTTTTCTCACTCTTGCCCTCTCTCTCAATCTATCTTTTCTCTCTTCTCTCTCCCTCATCATCTCCCTCCTCTCTCTTCTCTCACTTTGTTCTTTATCTTTCTTTTCTCTCTCATTTTACCCACTGCCCATCTTTCTCCTATGCTTCTGAATCAATCCACACGACTCTCTCCTCTCCTCTCGTCACCGTTTCTATTGATGAAAAGATAGAGTGAGATATAAAGAGAGCAAAATAGAAGTAGATAGAAGAACAGTGTGAGAAAGATCTTGAAAGAAAGAAAGAGAAGGGAGAGCTAGAGAGAGATGAAGAGACATATAGAGAGGGTGAGAGAGGTATATAAATATAAAGAGGTTGAGAAAGATAGAAAAAGAGAGAAGAGGAGAGACAGAGTGAGGTAGGGAGGGATGGATTCAGAGAGAATGAGAGAGAGGGGGAGTGAGTGAGAAGAGAGAACGAAGAGAGAACGCGAGAGAGGGCAAGAGTAGAAGAAAGTTAGAGGGGTAGGAATGGATAGAGTGAGTAAAGGAGGGAATGAGGGTAAGAGAGAGGGGGACAGTGAGAATGAGTGAGAGAATGAGGGAGAATGAGAGAAGTGAGTGAGAAAGATCAAGAAAGAGAGAGAAAAGAGTGATAGAGAGAGTGAGAATGAGAAAAGCTCCATGAGCAGGAGAGAGGGAAAAAAGGAGGTTAAGAAAGAGGGAGGTATGGTAGAGACGAAGAGAAGGAAAGGGTGAGAGAAGAGAGAAGCGAGGAAGAGAGAGATAAGTTAGAGAGAAGAAAGAGAGGGCAAATAGACAAGGTAACAGAGTAAGACAGAGTGAGTGTGAGTGAGGGAGAGAGTGGAGGCAGAGAGGGAGATAAGCATGGAAAAATGGAGTGAGAGATATACATAGAGTGAAAGAGAAGTAAAGAGAAAACGTCGTAGAGAGAAAGAGAGAAGGGTGTGAGATAGAGATTAAAATAAATGAGAGAAGAGAGAGAGAGAGAGAGATGAAGAGGCAGATTGAAAGTGTGTGTGAGAGACCGTGAGATTGAAAGAATGAGTGCAGAAAATAATAAGAGAAAGGAGAGGAGAGAGAAGTAGAGGGAGGAATTGATTCAAGAGAGCACGAGAGTGTTGAGCAGTGAGTGGGAAGAGAGAGAAAAGAGGGAGTGAGTGAGAGGGCAAGAGGGAGTGAAAGTGAGATAACTTATATGAGAGAGTGGTAGGACAGTTGAGTGAGAGAAAGAGGAAGAAAGCAAATGAAATGACTGAGGGAGGGAGAGGGAGAGTTGAGGGAGAACGAGAGTGCGAGCGAGGTGGAGAGAACTTGAGAAATTAAAAAGAGAGAGAGAGAGAGAAAAAGAAGAGATCCATGAGAGAGTGAGTGATGGAGGGCACGAGTGGAGAGGGGAGAGAGAATGAGAGAAAGAAAGAGTGAGAGAGAGAAGAAATAGAAGCGAGGGAAGAGAATGATGAGATAGAAAGAAGATAAAGAGAGCAAGAGAGTTGTTTGATAGAGAGACAGTAAAACAGGAAGAAAGGGTGGGAGAGAGAGCGAGAGCGAGATAAATATTGGGATGGAAGGAGATATTTAGAGATATAAAGAGTGAAAAATTGAAGTAGATAGAATAAGTGGTAGAAGGAGAGAGAAGAGTATGAGAAAGAGCTTGAAAGAAAGAGAGAAAAATATGAAGCGATAGGTAGAGAGTGTGAGATAGAGATAGATATGAGAGATTGAGGCAAATAAAAAGAGAATCTTGATGACAAAAGTGAGAGGGAGGGATGGATGGATTTAAGACAAGAGGAGAGAGGGCAGAGAAGACTTAGAGAAAGAGAGAGAGAGTGAAAACATCAGAGAGTAAGGGAAGGTGGGAAGGAGGTCGAAGGAGAGGGGGAGGGGGATTATGAGAGTGAGAGAGACGGGGAAGGAGGGTGAATGAGAGTGAGATAGTGGTGGAGAGAAGGATAAAGAGGAGCTCCATGCTTATGCGTGAGAGAGAGAGAGATGGAGAGCACAAGTGAGTGAGGGAGGGAAAACAAGAGAAACAAATAGTGACAGTGAGAGTGCAAGAGAGAGGATCAAAAGAAGAGAATGATGAGAGATAAAGAAGAGAGGTAAGGGGGCAAGAGAGTTGAAGGGTGAGAGATAAAAGACACGAGAGTATGAGAGAATAAAAGAGAAAGGGGGAGGGAGAGATCGAGATAAGGATGGAAAGAGAGAGTAACAGATATATAGAGAGAAAAAGTAGTAAAGAGAGAAGAGTGAGAGGAGCTTGAAAAAGGGTGAGAAGTGGGAGGGAGAGATATGAAGAGACAAATTTTGAGTGTTTAAGAGAGAGATAGGTAGAGAGAAGGTAGAGAGAAGTTTTTGAGAGAGCCAACAGAGAAGAAAGTGAGAGAGAGGAAGAACATAGCAATATGAGAGAGAGTAGAGAGAATGATTGAAAGAGATCGAGAGAGTGAGCATTAATGGGAGAGAGAAGAAGAAATAGATGGAGAGATAGAAAAATAGAGCGAGAGATAGTAAGAAAAGTGAGAGAGAGGGGAGAGAGGGAAAATAGTGTCAGAGAAAGTAAAAAGATAGAGTAATGGACATAGAGAGTAAAATGGATAAGTAGAGAAAGGGATAAAGGAAGGTGAACAAGAGAGAAGCGGTAGGAGGAGAAAGATTAATTTGAGATAGAGCTTGTAAAAAAGAGAGAGAAGAGGAAGAGATGAAGAGTTGATAAGGCAGAAAGATTCTGAGAGAGATAGATGGAGAGAGAAGTGAGATAGATAAAGAGAGAAGTATAGAGCAAACGAGAGAGTGGGGAGCTAGTGAGATGATAGAGAAGAGAAAGAGAGTGAGAGTGAGGGAAAAAAGAGAGAATACACAAGAGAAAGAGTGAGGGTAAGAGTGAGGGAGGGCAAGAGGGGGAGATAGAGTACGAGAGAAAGGGAGAGAGAAAAAGAGTGAGATGGAGGTAGAGAGAGGAAGAGTTTAACATAGAGAGAGGAGAGAAAGGGTGATAGAGAGAGAGAGAGACTGAGAATGAAAGAGAGGGAAAGAGGTAGAGAAAAAGTGAGATAAGGAGTGAAGAAAGTGTAAGAGAATAAGTGAGAGATAAAGAATTGTAGGGATATTAAAAGTGAACTAGGAGAGGGAGAGACAGGTGAAGGACAGAGACGGAGAGTGTGAGAGAGAAAAGAAAGGGAGATAGAGAGTGAGATAGAAAGAATAAAAGTGGGAGAGAAAGATAGAGGAAGAGTCTAAAAGAGGGGGAGAGAGTGAGAAAGAGAGAGGTGGAAGAGAAGAGATGGAGAGAGAATGGGTGGAAGAATTGGGGTAGAGAGAAAGGGTGAGAGCAAGAGAGAAGAACAGGAGAGACAATAAATACAAAAACATGGAGAAGGGAGATGGGAGAAGAGAGTGTGGAGAGAGAGTGAGAGGAAGAGGGAGAGAGTTGGAGAGAGAGGAAGAGAGAAAGTGATAGAGAGGTAGTTGAAGGGAGAGGCAAAGGGAGAGAGTAGTGAGAGAGAATGAGGCAAAAAGAGATGGAGAAAGGGGTGAGAGACAAATTTGAGACAAAGATAAAGATTGAGAGAGAAGAACAAGGGAGAAGAGAGTGTGTGTGCGTGGTGGAGAGAGAGTGAGAGTTGGAGATAGACAAGGAGGGAGACCAAGTGTAATAAGAGAGTACGAAAGAAAAATGGGGGAGACAGTGTACGCAAGAAAGGGTGGAAGAGAGAGTGAGAAAGGGGCAGACAAAGGAGAGACAGAGTGAGCGATAGATAAAGAGGGAAAGATGAAATAATAGTGAGAGAAAGGGAAAGAGAGAAAAGTGATAGAGAATGTGAGAACAAAGAGTGAGAAAGTGATAGTGAAAGAAAGTATGTGTGTGAGAGAGAGTAGAGACAGACAGAGAGAGCAAGAGAGTTAGAGAGATTGAGAAGAGAGCGAGAGAGAATGCAAGAGTGAGAGAAAAATGAAAAGGAGAATAGAGAGCATGAAAAGGGGGAGAGAGATAGAAGAGAGCAAAAGAAGAGAAAGAACAAGATAGATAGAGGGAGGAAGGGAGGGAGAAGGAGTAGCAGAGTGAGTGAGATATATACAAAAATAAATAGAGAGATGGGAATAAAACAAGTGAGTGATTGTGAGATAAAGAAGGGTAGGAGAGAGAGAAGAGGAGTAGAGAAAGAGCTAGAGAAAAGAGAGATAAGAGTAATTGAAAAAAGAGATAAGGAGTTAATGAGATAGAGAGAAAGAAAGAATGAGATATTGCGAAAAAGGGGAGATATATAGAGAAAGGTAGAGATAGGGATGCGAGGGAGGGAGGGAGAGAGAGGGAGTGGGTGGAGTAAAAGGAAATCCAAGAGAGATAGATAGAGAGTGTGAGAGAAAGAGAGAGAGGGGATGGGTGAGAGAGAAGAGAGAGTTAGAGAGCAATGGATAGAATGAGAGTTAAAGTGAGCGAGTACCAGTGAGCATGAAAGAGAATAGAAGAGTGGAGAAAGTGAGGGAAAGAGATATGAAAGGGGAGTTATAGCGATGGAGAGTGATAGAACAACAAATTGGTAGATAATGAGAGGGAGATAGAGAGAGATATAGAGGGCATGAATGAGGAAGGGAGAGATAATGAGAGAACAAGGAATACGAGAGAGAATGAGCAAGAGAAGACAAAGATGAGAAAAAGAGAGAGAGCAAGAGTAGCTTGGTAGAACAAAAGATGAGATATAGAGAGAGCAATAGAGTAGCATGGTGAGAGAGTGACAACAAGAAAGGAATATAAAGAAGAAGAGAGAAAAAGGGAGAGAGTGAGGGAGAGTGTGAGGGCAAGAGGGACAATGGAAAGAGAGATTCAAAGATTTAGAGATATTAGAATAGAACTAGAGAAAAGAGGAGTTAGAGGGACAATGAATAGTGTAAGAAAGAGCATGAATGGAAAAAGGTGGAGTGAGAGAGCAGAGAGAGATGGAAAAAGAGAGAGAACAACTTTAGGCAATGAAGAGAAATTGAGAGGAGCTAGAGAGAGTGAGAGAGGTACATATGGAGGGCATGAGAGAGGGAGGGAGAAAGAACGCGATAAAGAAAAAGTGTGAGAGATAGAGAGGAGCAAGATAAGAGAAAGATGAGAAAGAGAGAAGAGAGAAAGCTGTAAGGAGAGAAAAAGAGAGGTAGCAAGGGAGGAAGCAAGAGAGAGGGATGGAAATAGCCAGTGAGACATACAAGAAAAGCAAAAGTGAAGTAGAGAGAAAGAGTGAGAAAGGGGTAGAGGGAGTGAGAAGAGTGTGAGAATGAGCTTGAAAGAAAGAGGAAGTAAGAGAAATAGAGATGAGGAGGCAGATAGAAACTGTGTGAGAGTGTGAGAGATAGATAGAGGGTGAGGCGGATAGAAAGATAGATGAGAGGAGAGGAGAGGAGAGGAGAGGAGAGAAGGCGGTAGGAAGTAAGAGAAAGAGAGGGAAGCCATAAGGGAGAGAGGTAGAAAAGGAGAGAGTGAGGGAACGGTCAAAGGAGGGTAAGAGAGCGAGTGCGTGAGGGAGAATAAGTTTGAGATAGACATAGAGAATGAAAAAAGTTGAGAGAAAGTAAAAGAGAGAAGAAGGGACGAGATTTAGAGAGAGAAGAAGAAGAGCTCTATGACTGAGAGAGAGATGGAGGGCACGAGAGAGTGAGGGAGGGAGAGAGGACAAGAGAAAGAAAGAGTGAAAGAGAGAGAGAAGAAAGAGAGAAGACAAAGAGAAAGAGGTAGGGAGAGAGAGATGGTAAGAGAGGAAAGAGGGGGAGATATATATATATATATATATATATATATATATATATATATATATATATATATATATATATATATTGATTTAAAGATAGAGTGAGAGATATAAAGAGAGAAAAATAGAAGTAGATAGAAGAACAAATCTTGAAAGAGAGAGAGAGAAAAGAGAGTGGGAGAGAGATGAAGAGACATAGAGAGGGTGAGAGAGATATATAAATATAAAGAGGTTGAGAAAGATGGAAGAGAGAGAAGAGGAGAGATAGAATGAGGCTATGAGGGATGGATTCAAGAGGGAGAGCGAGGGGGTGAGTGAGAAGAGAGAATGAAGAGAGAATGCGAGAGAGGGCAAGAGTAGAAGAAAGTGAGAGGTAGGAATGGATAGAGTTTGTGGAGGAGGAATGGAGGGTAAGAAAGAGGGGGGAGAGTCAGAATGAGAGAGAGAAGGAGGGAGAATGAGATTAATATAAAGGTAGAGAGAAGTGAGTGAGAATGTTCAAGAAAGAGAGACAAAAGAGTGAGATAGAGTGTGAGAAGAGAATAGCTCTGTGAGCAAGAGAGAGAGAGAGAGAGATTAAGGGCAAGAGAGTGGGTAGTATAAAAGAGAAGAAGAGAAAAAAAGAGTGTGATAGAGAAGCAAGAGAAGAGAAATATAAGTTAGAGAAAAGAAAGAGAGGGAAAAAGAGAAAGCAACGGAGTAAGACAGAGCGAGAGTGAGTGAGGGAGGGAGAGAAGGATGGAAAGATGGAGTGAGAGATATAAAGAGAGAAAAGAGTAGAGACAAAGATAGAAGGGTGTGAGAAAGAGATTAAAATAAAGAGAGAGAAGGGATAGAGAGACGAAGATGCATATATAATGTGTGTGTGAGAGACCGAGAGATTGAAAGAATGAGTGGGAGAAATAATAAGAAAAAGGAGAGGAGAGTAGTGGAGAAAGATAGAGAGAGAAATTGTTTAAAGAGAGCAAGAGTGAGATGAGAGAGAAAAGAGGGAGTGAGTGAGAGGACAAGGGTGAGAGAAAGAGAGATAATTCATATGAGAGAGTGTAGGAAAGGTGAGAGAGATAGAAATAGGAAAAAAGGGCAAATGAAATGATTGTTGGAGGGAGAGGGAGAGAGGAGGGAGAACGAGAGTGAGAGAGAGGTGGAGAGAATGAGAGGAAAAAAAGAGTGAGAGAGAGAGAAGAAGAAGCGAGTGAAGAGAATAATGAGATAGAAAGAAGATAAAGAGAGAAAGAGAGTTGTTTGATGAGATAGAGAGAGACGGTAAGAGGAGAAGATAGGGTGGGAGAGAGAAAGCGAGAGTGAGATAGATATTGGGATGGAAAGGGAGATTGAGAGATATAAAAAGGGCAAAATAGAAGTAGGGAGAAAAAGTGTTAGAAGGAAATAGAAGAGTATGAGAAAGAGCTTGAAAGAAGGAGAGAGAGAAAGATAAAGTGATAAGTAGAGAGTGTGAGATAGAGATAGATAATAGAGATTGAGTCAAATAAAAAAAGAAACGTGAGAAGAAAAGTGAGAGGAAGTGAAGGATAAAGAAAGTGGCAAAGAGAGAGGGAGAAATAGAGGGGAGACAATGAGAAAAAGAGTGAGATAGAAGAGAGAAATAACGAGAAAGTGATATAAAGAGAAAGAAGGATAAAGAGAGATTGAAAGTAAAAGAAAGAAGAGAGGTAGAGAGATTAAACGAAAGAGGAGTGTGTGAGAAAGGGGGGAGGATAGAATAAGATAAGAGAGTAAAACAGATAAAGAGGGAGAGAGGAAATGATGAAAAAGAGACAGAGTGAGGTAGAGAGAAAGATAGAGAGCAAGGGAGAGAAAGAGGAGGAAGTAAGTGAGAGGGAGAGCAGAGAGGGATGTAGAGAGATAGTGAAACTTCAAGATAAAGATGGGGAGAAAGAGAGAGTGAGAGAGCGGGACAGTGAGAAGAGCTAGAGAGAATGAGAGAGGGACATAACGAGTTGCAAGGTGAGAGAGAGAGCAAGGGAGGAAGCAAGAGAGAGGGATGGAAAGAGTGAGAGAGATATAAGAAGTACGAAAGATAAGCATAGAGAGAAAGAGAGAGAAAGGGGTAGAGAGAGTTAGAGGAGTATGAGAAAGAGCATGAAAAAAAGTGGAAGTTAGAAAGATAGAGATGAGAAGGCAGATGAAACTATGTATGGGAGAGCGAGAAATAGAATGAGTGAGTGTGTGGTAGATAGAAAGAGAGAAGAGAGGAGAGGAGAGGAGAGAAAGAGAAAGAGATAGGGAGTGATTCAAGAGCAGAGGAGAAAGATGGGGCTTAACAAAAATGAGAGAGAAATGAAACAGAAAGAATAGAGTGAGAGGAAGAGAGAGAATACATAAGGGTGAGAGATAGGACATGAGTGAGTGAAGGAAGAAGGAAGGGTAGGAGAGAGAGTGTGTGCATGAGAGACAGAGGGAGAATAAGTGTGACATAGACGTAGAGAGTAGGAAAAAGTGAGAGAGAGTAAGTGAAAGGGGGAAGAATGGGAGATAGTGAAAGAGAGAAAGAGAAATGCTTCATGACTGGGAGAGAGTGGAGTGCACGAGAGAGATAGAGGGAGGAAGAGTGATATAGAAGTGAAAGAGAGAAAGAGAAAGAGAAAGGGAAAGAGAGAGAAAAAGTAGAAAGAGGGAGGAAAGAGAGATAACAAATATGTGGGGTAGATTAAGAGAGTGAGTGGAAACAAGAGAGAAAGGGATAGAGAAGATAAAGAAACAAAAGGAGAAAAGTAAAGCTTTATATATATTAATATAGAAGAGAGAGAAAAAGTGGGTGGCGAGAGGAAAGGAGAGAGGAATTGAGGGAGAGGGAGAGAGACAAAGAGTGGATGTAGGGAGGGAGAGAGTGAGAGTAAAAGAAGGGGAAGGAGCTGGAGATAGAAAGAGAGAGACAGAAAAAGAGGGATAGGTAGAAAGGAAGAAGATGCAAGAGAGAACGTGAGAGAGAGAGATGAGGATTAGAGGATAAGAGAGGGGGAATAGAGAAAGCGAGTGGGATATAAAAGACAGACTGAGGGTGATAGAGGGTCAGAGAGATACATAAATAAGATGAGGTCGAGAAAGTTATAAAGAGAGTAGAGGAAAGATAAAGTGATGCAGGGAGAGATGTATTGAAGAGAGAAGGAGAGAGGGGGAGTGAGTGAGAAGAGAGAATGAAGAGAGTGCGCGAGAGAGCAAGGGTAGAAGAAAGTGAGAGAAATACAAAAGTGACAGAGGTAGGATGAATAAAGTGAGTGAAAGAGGGAAGGAGGGTAAGAGAGAGGGGGAAGAGTGAGAATGAAAGAGATAAAGGGGGGAATGAGAGTGAGATAGAGGTAGAGAGAATTAAGTACGAGAAAGAAAGTAAGAGAGAGAAATGAGTGAGAGAGAGTGAGAAAGTGAAGAGCTCCATGAGCGAGAGAGAGAGAGATGGAGGGAAAGAGAGAGGGAGGTATGAAGAGAAGAAGATAAAGAAAGAGTGAGAGATAGAAGCTAGAGAAGAGAAAGATAAGTTAGAGAGAAGGGAGAGAGGGCAAATAGAGAAGGCAACTGAGTAAGACAGAGTGGGAGAAAAGGGAGTAAGCAAGGGAAAATCGAGTGAGAGATGTAGAAGAGCAAATGAGAAGTAGAGAAAAAGAGAGAGAAGGATGTAGAGATAAAGAGAGAAGGGTGTGAGAAATAGAAAGATGAAGAGAGAAGTTGCAAGGTGAGAGAGAAAGAGAGAGCAAGGGGTAGAAGTAGTGAGAAGAGTGTGAGAAAGAGCTTGAAAGAAAGTGGAAGTAAGAGAGATAGAAATGAGGAGGTAGGGTAAGAGAGCGAGGTAGGAATGGATAGAGTGAGTGAAGAGGCAAGCAGGGTAAGAGAGACAGGGGGAGAGTGAGAATGAAAGAGATAAACGGGGAGAATGAGAGTAAGATAGAGGTAGAGAGAAGTGAGTAAGAGAGAGCAAGATAGAGAGATAAAAGAGTGAGAGAGAGAGTGTGTGAGAAAGATAAGAGCTCCACGAGCAAGAGAGATTGAGAGAGAGATGGAAGGTAAGAGAGAGGTATGGAGAGAGAAGAGGAGAAAGAATGAGTGAGAGAGAAAAACGAGAGAAGAGAAAGATAAGTTAGAGAGAAGAGAGAGGGCAAATAGAAAAGGTATCACAACAAAATAAAGCAAGAAAGAGGGAGGGAGAGAGGGGGATAAGCATGGAATTATGGAGTGAGAGATATAGAGAGAGTAAAAGAGAAGTAGAGAGAGAAAGAGAAAAGGGCATAGAGATAAAAAGAGAAGGGAGTGCGCAAGGGATTGAAATAAAGAGAGCGAAGGAGAGATGAAGAGTGATATAGAAAGTGTGTGTGAGAGACTGAGCGAATGAAAGAATGTGTGAGGCAAATAATAAAATAAAAGAAAGGCTAGGAGAGGAAAGAGAAACAGAGGGAGGGATTGATTCAAGAGAGCAAAATAAACATAAAGAGTGAGTGAGAAGAGAGAAAAAAGAGAGAGCAAGAGAGAGGAAGAAAGGGCAAATGAAATGGAGGGAGGGAGAGAGGCGGGAGAACATAGGTGACAGAGAGGTGGAGATAATGAAAGAGAAATAAAAGAGCGAGAGAGAGAGAGAAAGATAAGAGATCCATGAGAGATGGAGAGATGGAGAGATGGAGGGCATGAGAGGAAGAGGGGGAGAGAGAATTAGATAAAGAATGAGAGAACTAGAAGCGAGGGAGGTAAAGAGAGTAAGAGAGTTATTGGATGAGAGAGAGATGGTAAGAGAGGAAAAGAGGGTGAGAGAGAGAGAGCGAGAGAGAGATAGATACTAGGATGGAAAGAGAGATTGAAAGATATAATGAGGGCAAAATGGATGTAGAGAGAGCAAGTGGTGGAAACAGAGAGAAGTATATGAGAATGAGCTGGAAAAAGAGAGAGAGAGAGAGAGAGAAAGATGAAGTGATAGCATGAGAGTGTGAGAGAGATAGATAGGAGAGGTTGAGGCAGATAAACAAAAGGTAGTTGAGAGACAGAAGGAATGATAAAAGAGAAAAGAGAAAGATCAAGAAGAGAATAAGTGAGTTAAAGAAATAGATTGAAAAGAGGAGAGAGTGGAGTAGTGAGTGAGAAGATATAATGAAGAGAGAGCGCAAGAGTGAAAGAAAGTGAGAGAAATTTTAAGTTAGAGAGGTAGGAATGGATAGAGTGAGTGATATAGGGAAGGAGTGTAAGAGAGATAGGAGTGAGAATGAGAGAGAGAATGGGGGAATAAAAGTGAGATAGAGGTAGAGCGAAGTGAGTGAACAAGAGAAACAAAGAGAGAGAAAAGAGTGAAAAGGGAGTGAAAAAAGAAGAGCTCCATGTGAAGAGAGAGACATGGAGGCAAGAGAGAGGGAGGTATGATAGAGAAGAAGAGAAAAAGAGAGAGAGAGAGAGAGAAGCGAGAGAAGGAAAAGTTAAGTTAGATAGAAGAGAGAGAGGGCAAATAGAGAAGGCAATATAGTGAGAAAGAGTGAGAGAGAGTGAGGCAGAGAGAGGAGGAGAGATATGGAGAGAGCAAAAAAGTAGAGAGAGAAAGAGAGAGAAGTGAATAGAGATAAAGAGTGAAGGGTGTGAAGAGAGAGTTGCAAGGTGAGAGAGCAAAGGATGAAGTAAGAGAAATGGAGAGAGAGAGATGGAAAGAGGAGGGAGAGATATAGGAAGTCTGAGAGAGAAGTTAAGAGAGTAAGAGAGGGGTAGAGGGAGTAAGAAGAGTGTGAGAAAGAGCTTGAAAGAATGAGGAAGTAAGAGAAGATGACGAGGAAGATTGAAACTATGTTGGAGATCTATAGATAGATAGACGAAGGGTGAGGCAGATAGAAATGGAGACAAAGGACAAGAGAGGAGAGAAAGAGGTAAGGAGTGATTCAAGTGTGGAGGAGAAAGATGGGGAGTGAGTGAGATGAGAGAGAAAGAATGGAGCGAGAGAAAGAGAGAATAGATAAGGGAGAGAAGTAAGAAAGGAGAGAGTGAAAGGAGGAACAGAGGGCAAGAGAGAGTGTCTGTGTGTGTGAGGGAGGAAGAATAAGTGTGATATAGAGTAGAGAGTGGGAAAACGTGAGAGAGAGAAAGAGAAGAGCTCTATGACTGAAAGAGAGATGGAGGGCACGAGAGAAACAACAAAAGAGAAGAGAGGGAAGAACAAGAGAGAGAACATACAAATGAAGTAAATGAAGAGAATGAAAAGATAGAGAGATAAAGGGAGAAAAAGGAGGAAATATATATTGGAGTGAAACATAGAAGAAAAGAATGAAAGGAATAGGAAAGGAGAGTGGAAGAGAGAGAGACAGAAAAAGAAATGAAGAGAGGAATGGTGGAGGAAGGGGAGAGAGAAAGAAAGGTAAGGAGTTAGAGAGAAAGAGTTATAGACAGAGTGGATGGATAGGTGAGAGGGAGAGATTTTGTGAGGGAAAGAGAATAAGGGAGGGAGGGAGCAAACAAGTGAGAGAGTGAAGAAAGAGCAACAAAGGGATAGTGAGATGGGTAATGAGTGGGGTAGATGAGATAGAGCAGGAGAGAGTGAGATGAGACATAGGAGGGAGGGAGGGGAGAGATGGAGAGTTGAGAGAATTAAAGAAGGGAGAAAGAGGGATTGAAAGTGAGGGAGCGAAAGTAAGAGAGAGAATGAAGGAAAGAAAGTGAGAGAGTGAGACGAGCACGAGAGATTAAGAGAGAATGAGAAAGTGAGATAGAGAAAGGCAAAAGAGAGCAAGAGAGGAGAAGATAGGAGTAGAGGGAGATGGTAAGAGTGGAACGGGCATGGATGACAGTGAGATAACAAAAGGGTGAAAGCAGGGAGAAGAGAGAGAATAGAGGGGGAGCGAAATAGATTGAGAGAGTAATAAATGAGAGAGAGAATGATTGTGCAAAAGAAAAGAGTGGGAGAGGGAGATACAGTGGTAGAAAGAGTGAGATAATGATAAAGAGATGAAGAGTGAGAGAGATAACAGAGCAATAGAGTGATTGTGAGAGACAGAGGGAGCTAGAGGGATAGAGTAAGAGAGAGAGAGAGAGTATGAGAGTGATTTTAAGAGAGATTTAGAGGAAGAGAAAGTGAGCGACAAAGATAAGGGTAGGAGAGAGGGGGTAGATAAAGAATGAGGAGAGAGAGAAATAAGAGTGAGAGCGAGAAATAGTGAGCCATAAATAGATTTCAAGAGTACGGGGTAGAAGCTAAAGAGAGAGAATGGGTAAAGTTAGGGAGAGATGGAGAGAGAGGGGGAGATAGAAAGAAGAGCATGAGAGAGAGGAAATAAAGAGTATAATCACTTAAGAGAGAGAGAGAGAGGGATGAGAGAAGGGCAGAGGGAGATGATGTGACAAGAATAAAGAGACAGAGAAAAAGTGACATGAGTGAGATAAGAGGTAGAGAAGGTGGAGGAGAGAGAGAAAATGAGAGTGAGGGAGAGAAAGTGAGAAAGAGATAATGTGTGGATTAATAAAGAAGAGTGAGAAGAGGAGTGAGAGAGAGTAAAAGAGTAGTGGGTATGGGGGTGAGAGAGAGAGAGAAAAAGAGAGAATGCAATAGAGATAAATGCGAGAATGAGAGAAGGCAGAGAGTGAAAGTGAGAGAGATAGGATGAGAAAAAGAATGTGAGAGCAAGGGAGAGGGAGGGTGAGATAAAGAGGTAGAAAGAGGAAGATAGAGAAAAAAAAATGGTGAGGGAGATAACAAATGAGTGAAAGCAAGAGAGTGATTCAGAGTGAAGGAAAGAGTGGGAGAGTGTGTGAGAGAAAGGAGAGAGAGATAGCGAAGGGGAAGAGAGAGACATAGAGAGAGGGATGGAGAGAGCGAGAGAGAGAAATAGAGAGAGCATGAGAGATAGAGGATAAAAGAATAGAGGGTATGTTGAGAGAGAAAGAGAGAAAAATATAGAGAAGAATGAAAGAGAGAAAAAAGAGAAAAAGCGAGTTAGAGTGTGTGTGTGTGTGTGAAAGAGAGAGAGTGTAAGATTAAGCTAAAGAAAGAGGAAGAGGGAAAGAGAGATAAAAGAGAAAATCCAAGATAGAGAGTGTAAATGTATGAGAAAGAGAGAAAGTGTGAGTAAGAGCTAGTCCGAGAGGAAGATGGAAAGAAAGAATGAGATAGAATGGTTGAATGAGTGAGAAAAAGATGAAGAAATAGAAAAGGGAGAGATCAATACAATGATTATGAGAGAGATTCATTTATAGGGAAAGAATAAGAGAGGGAAAACTGTAGAGAGGAGAGAGATATAAAAAGGTGCAATAGAGAGGGAGCGAGAGTGAATATTAGGGAGAGTGAGAAAGAGATTGAGAGAGAGATATAAATTGTGAGGGATAGAGAGGGTGAGAGAGTAGGAGCAGAGGAGAGAGAGTTGGAGATAGATGGAGGGAGGTAGATGGGAAGAGAACGTTTGAGAGTGGGAGAGAGAGAGAACGTAAGACAGAGTTTATAAAGTGAAGGAGGAGCAAGAAAAAGAGAGATAAATTGAGACAATGACTGAGATAAAAGGAATAGTTTTGGAGTGGGACGGAGAAATTGAATTTACGAGAAAGAATGAGGAGAGGAAGATAAAGAAGGGAGAGAAGAGAGAGAAGAGAAAAAAAAGTGAGGGAGTGAGTGAGAGAGTGAGACAAAGATTATGAGGGAGGAAGATATAAGATGAGGGAAATAGAAGGGGCAAGAGATTGAGAGTGAGGTTGAGGAGAGAGTTAGAGTGAGGGAGACAGTGATTGAGAGAGGTAGAAAGATCAAGACATAAAGAGAGAAAAAGAGAACAAGAAAGATATTGAGTGAGAAATATAAAGTTAGAGAACAAGAAAAGGGGGAGAGAAGTTGGGGGGAGAGAAGTTGGGGGAGAGACTGGAGAGAAAGAGAAAGAGAAAGCACAAGAACGAGCAAGGAGATCTAAAAGATAGAGTGATAGAATAAAGATAAAGAAAGTGAGGGGCGAGATAGAGAGCTAGAGGGACTCAAATAGAGAACAGGCTAGACAGCAAAATAAGGGAAATATATTCCAAAATAAAAAGAGAAAATTAGAGTGATAGAGAGTATGATAGTGAGAGAAGAAGAAGAGCTAAAGAGAGATGTAGAGAGTTAAAGAAGTGAGAGTGCCATAAGAGAGATAAGGATATGGAGAATGAGCAATATTGGGAGCAGGAGAGAGGGAGAGAGACTAAATAAAGATTGTGAGGGTGATTGAGGGATAGAAAGAGAGAGGGACAGAGTGAGGGAGCTAGAGGGGAAAGAGTGAGAGAGAGAGATATGGTGACAAGAGAGGGGGATAGAGAGTAATACAGAGAGAAAGAGAAAGAATAAAGGAGAGAGAGCTGAGAGTCAGAGATTTGGGCGAGTGAGAGAGAGCTAGAGAGAGGGAGAGTCAGTGAGATAGTGTGAGAAAGATAGAGGGGGAAAGCGAGAAAGAATAAAGGGGAGGGAAATTGAGGGAGGGCAAAATGGAGATATAGATAGGGAATGTGTGAGAGAGTGAGAGAGAGACAAAGATAGGAAGACATTGAGAAGAAATAGGAGAGAAAGGGATATGAAATGAGATGTGAGAGAGGAGAATGAGAAAGGGAGTGAGAGAGCGAGATGGGTGAGAGAGTGAGAGATAAAGAGAGATGAAGAGATGATGAAGAAAGGGAAGAAGTATAGATTGAGGGAGAGAGGGAGGGAGAGCAAGAGGGAGGAAGGGAGAGGGGAGAAAGAGATATGATGAAAAATGATCGTGTGGGCGAGATTGAGGAAATCAGGGATAGGGAAAGTGGGAGAGAGATAACTGAAAGAGAGAGAGAGGATAAGAAAAGGATAAAAAAGAGAGATGAAGAGAGGTAGAGAGATGTAAATAAAAAAGAAAGGGAGAGAGATAGATTGATTGTGAGTGGGAGACAGAAAAAAGTGAGAGTGAGAGAGATACAAGAGAGAGAGAGAGAGAGAGAGTTAATGTTGAAAAAGAGAAAGAGAGTGTGGGAATGGGTAGGTAGATAAGAGTGAGCAAGAGAGAAAGTGAGAATGAAAGAAGTTAAGAGCTAGCAAGAGAGAAGGAGAGAGAAGAGAGAGTGATAGAGTGGGAGAGAGAAAGATAAATTTAAATTGAGGGATGAGAGATTCCAATGAAGGGGGACAGGGTGAGAGATAGTGTGAGAGGGAGGGAAACAGAGTGTCGGAGAGAAGGAAAGAAAGTGAGAGAGCGGGGGACCAGAGAGAAGAGCAATATATATAGCAAGAGAGAGAGAGAGAGGGTAAGATCGAGAGTTAAGGAGAGAATGAGAGAGAGAGTAAGAGGTAATTGAGGGACAGAGAGGTAGAAACAAGCAAGAGTAGAGAGTGAATATAAGGGAGAGAAGAGCGATAGAGTGTGTGTGAGAATGGGAGAGAGAGGCTGAAAGAGAAAGCGAAAGAGGGAGGTAGGAATGGGAGATTGAGTGAGGGGAAAAAGGGATGGAATGGGAGATATATGAAGGAGTGAGAGAGAGAGAGAAAGAGGTAGAATGGAGGAGAGAGTGGGTGAATGGGAAAGAGAGCGATACAGAATGTTTGATAGATAGAGGGAAGAGGGGGAGACGGAGAGGGAGGGAAATAGATGTAGAGATAGGGATGGTATGAAAGAAAGTGTGTGTGTGTGTGTGAGGGAGAGAGAGAGTGATAGAGGGAGTGAGTGAGAGAGACATGGAGAGTGAGAGGGAGAGAGATAGGGTGAGAAGAGTAAGGGAGGGAGAAAGAGGAATGGATGGAGTTAGATAGAGAAGAGAGAGCATAAGATAAAGAGAGTGCAAGAGAAAGTGAGGGAGAGTGAATGAGAGAGAGAGAGAAGAGAGAGACAAGAGGGAGGGAGCAAGATGGAGAGCGAGATAAAAATTATGAGAGAAACCAATAATAAGAGGAAGAGTGGGAGGAAGGAAGAGAGCGGGAAAGGGAGATAGAAAAGAGTGAGAGAGGAAGAGAGAGGGAGTCGAAGAAAGTGAGGTAGACTGATGCAAGCGGCTGTAAAAAGAAGTAAGAAAGATGCAATTAGAAGGGAGAATGGGATGGAGACATAAAGAGAAAAACAAAAGATAGAGAGAGATAGAAAGAGACTAGGAGAAAGAGAGAAAGGGAACGAGGTGTGAGGAAAAGAGAGGGAGAAAGAGCGAGTAAGAGCTAAAAGATAGGAGAGCAGGAGAGAGGGAGAGAAAGCTAGCGGGAGAAGAGATTGTGAGTGAGAAAGTGTGGGAACAGCAAGAGAGTTTGTGAGAGAAAAGGAGAGAAATAGAACGAGCAAATATAGAGCAAAAGAGAGAGAGTGAGGGAGAGAGAGGGAAAAATGAAGGAGAGACAAAATGAGTAAGAGAGAGTATAAAAGAGATGGAGTGAGACAATTAGAGAGAGAAGTAGAGAGAGAGAGAGGGAGGAAGGGAGAGAGAGGCTGAGAAGAAGGAGAGAAAGCCAGAGAGATTTTGAGAGAGATCAGACAATGAAGTATGGAGATAGAGGGAAAGAGAAAAAGAAATTGTGATAGGGAAGTTGCATGCAATCGAAAGAATGAGATTGAAAGAGAGAAAGCGAGAGGGTGAGAGAGAATGAGTAAAAAGGGAAATGATAGAAATGGACATGGATAGAGAAACAAAGTGGTAGATAGTGAGTGAGAAGAGAGATAGACAGCACAAACGAGGAAGGGAGAGAAAATGAGAGAATAAGGATTGAGAGAGAGCATGAGCAAGAGAAGAGAAAGATGAGAAAGAGAGAGAACACGAGACTAGTACGATGGAAGAGAAAAATGGAAAAAGAGAGAGCAATAGAGTAGCATGATGAGAGAGTCATGACAAGAGAGAAATACAAAGAAGGTTTGAGAGAAAGTGAGAGAGTGAGGGATGGTGTGAGCGCGAGTGGGAGAAATGGAAAGAGAGAGTGAAAGATTTAGAGATAGTAAAGGAGAACTAAAGAATAAGAGAAGGAAGTAGAGGGAGAACGAATAGTGTGAGAAAGAGCATGAAAGAATGAGTGAGATAATAGAGAGGATGGAGAGACGAAGAGATTCATAGGGAGAGATAGATTGAAAGGTTTAGAAAGTGAGAAATGAAGAGAGAAGAGAGACAACAAGAGCAGTAGAGTGAGGGAAAGGGAGATAAAAATAGGTTGAGTGAGAGAATATAGAGTAATAAAAAGAGAGAATAAGTTAGGGCAATGGAGAGAAATTGAGAGCTAGAGAGTGTGAGAGGGAGAAATGGAGGGCATGAGAGAGAGGGATAGAGAATGAACAAGATAAAAAAAGTGTGTGAGAGATAGAGAGATGGAGAAAAATAAGAGAAAGATGAGAGAGAGAAGGGAGAGTGTTGCAAGGTGAGTGAGAAAAATATACAATGGTCCTGAGAGAGAGGGATGGAAAGAATGAGTGAGAGATATAGGAAGAGAGAAAGAGAATTAGAGAGAGGAAGTGAGAAGTTTGTGAGAAAGAGCTTGAAAGAAAGAGGGAGTAAGAGAGATAAAGATGAAGAGGCAAATAGAAACTGTGTAAGAGAGTGAGAGATAGATAGTGTATGTGAGGCAAATGGAAAGAGTAATGGGAGGAGAGAGATAGAGATGAAGAGGCAAATAGAAACTGTGTGAGAGAGTGAGAGATAGATAGAGTGTATGTGAGGCAAATGGAAAGAGTAATGGGAGGAGAAGAGAGGAGAGAAAGAGGTAGGGATTTATTCAAGAGTGGAGGAGAAATATTGGGTGTGGGTGAAATGAGAGAGAAAAGAAAGTGAATGAACAAAGTGAGAGAAAGAGAGATATTGATCAGTCTCACTCTCTCTTGCTTGATAATTACTACTCCATTAATTTATCTTTCCCTCTCTTTCCTATATCTCCCTCTCTCTCCCTCTCTCTTTCTGCTCTCTCTCACTCACTTTTTTCCTCTATCTCTCCATCTTTCTCACCATCTATCTATATCTCACCCTCACTCTCATTCTCACTCTTTCCCTCTTTCTCTTCTCTTGCTCACTCTTCTCTCTCTCATCTTCTCTCTCTTGCTCATTCCCTTTCTTCTCTCATTATTTGTTCTTTCTCACACATTTTTTCTTATTGCTCTTTCTCTCTATGTTCCTCATTCTCTCAGCCTTTCTCCTCCTCTCAGTCTTACTTTTCACTTGATCTCTCTTGATATTAATTTATCTCTCTATTTCCCTCCCAAATGCTCTCTCTAACTTACTCTTTCATTCACACTTTTTCTCTCCTTAATCCCTCTCTTTTTTAATTTCTTTCTTCCCTCTCACTCTCACTATGTCTTTTTATTTCATACACACTCTCCCTCTCTTACCTATCCCTATCTATATGTTCTCCATTTTCTCTCCAGCCTCCCTCTCTCCCCCACTCCCTTGCTCTCTCCACTGTTTCCCACTCTCCTCTATTCCTGTCTCCCACTCTCACATTTTCTCTTTGAATCACTCTCACAATCACTCTCTTGTTCTCTCATCCTCTTGTTATCTCTCTCTAGTGATATATTTCTCTCTCTCTAACTTTCTCTATCTCTCTAATTCGCCCTCTCTCTACCTCGCTCTCAATTCTCTCTTTCTATCTATTTCTTTCCTTCGTCTATATCTCTCTCCACTTTTGCTCACTCTTCTCTCTCTCTCTCCATGTCTTTTGGACTATCTCTGATTTTGGATCTCTCTTACGTTCTACCATTATTTATCTCTCCTACTCTTCTTTCTCTCTATCTCTATCTTACTCTTTCTACCACGCCCTCTCCCTCTTCCTCTCCCTCTCCCTCTCCCTCTTCCTCTTGAACTCGCTTTCACTCTCTCTTTTTATCTCTCTGTTAGCCTCAATCTATTTCACTCGCTCAATTTCTTCTCTTGCTCTCTCTTCAATCTCTATCTCTCTTATTTTTCTCTATACTTCCTCTCCTTTCTCTTCCTCTCTCTCCCATGCCCAATCCCTCTATCGCTCTCTCCCCCTCTCACTTGTTCTCTCTATCTCTATCACTCTGCCATTCTCTCTTTTTCTCTTTAACCGTCTAGCTATCCGTCTCTATCTCTTTCTCTCCCTTCCTCTCTCTCTCTCCCTCATAATCTCTATCTAACACACTCTCCTTTCTTTCATACTCTCCAACACATATCTCTCAATCTTCACACCCTCTCTCATCTCGCTCTAAATTCTCTCTTTCTATTTATCTTTCTTTCTCTCTCACTCTTCTCCCTCTCTCCATGTCTTCTAGTCTCTCTCTGATTCTGGATCTCCCTCTCTTACCAATCCCTCTCTCCCTTTCTATATGCACCCTATCTCTCTCTCTCTCTCTCACTCACCCTACTTTGCACCCTATCTCTCTCGCATATCATGCTCTTTTTTTCTCTCTTTTCTCTCGCTCTCTCCCACTCAGACTCACTCTCCTGCTCACTCAACCTCTCTTTCTCCCCGTTCCTACCTTGAAGTCTCTCTATCTCTCTATATCTCTGCCTCGCTCTCCCTCTCACTTACTCCCTCATCTTTCTCTCGCTCTCTATCTTTCTCCCTCATCTCTCTTTCTCTCTCCCTCACTCTGTCTCTTTTTCATCATTCCCTCTGTCCCACTTTATCTTTCTTACATTCTCTTACTCATTCTCTCCCCTCCCTTTCTCACACATGCACTCTCTCTCACTATTCTCTTTCTCTCTCCCTTTCTCACACTCCTTTCTCTCGTTTGCTTGATCTCTCTATCTCTATTCTATCTTTTGCTCTCACTCTCCCTCATTCTCTCCATATCTCTCTTTTTTCCCTCTCTCTTTATATCACTTTGTCGTTATTTCTCTCTTTCTATCTCTCTCTTCTTCCATTTATCTCCCCTCCCTTTCTCCCTCCGTCTTTGCCTTTTTCTTTATCCTTCACTTTAACTCACTCCCTTCTCTTATCATTTCTCTCCCTACTCTTCTCTCTCTTTCCTTCTCACTTCCTCTAAGTCGCAACTTCTCCCTCTTCGTCTCCCCCTGTGTTGCTCTCTCTATCTCCCTCCATTTTCTTTCACTCTCTCTCCCTCTCTCCTCTCTCACTCTCTATATTCCATGTTTTTCATTCTTTCATTCTCTCTCATTCTTCTCTTTGGATCTCACTTTCTCTCCCTCTCACTCTCTCTATCACTCCAATTTCTTCCACCCTCTCCCACTCTCTCTCTATCTCTCACATAATCTTGATCAGTCTCTCTATCTCTTGCTCTTTCTTTCTCTCAGTCTCTTGCTCTCCCCCTCAACATCTCTAACTCCTCTCTCTTACTCTGTCTTCTCTTCTCCACTCTCTCTCCTCTATCTCCCTTTCATAATTTCTCTCACTTTATCTTACTTTCAATCTCTCATAATTTTTCTCTTACTCTCCCTCTCCTTCTCAATTTTTCTATCTTTGCATCTCTGTCACCCTCTCTTTGTCTCTTCTCTCACTCCCTCTTATCTCTCTTACTTTTCACTCTCACGTATTCCATTTCTTCTCAATCTCACTTATTAATCTTTCACTCCCTCTCTCCTCACTCTACCTTCATCTAACCTTCATTCTCTCTCCCTTCCTTTCTCTGGCTCTCTCTATCTCTCCATGTCTTGCCCTCCCTCACACCTTCTCTCTTTTGTATTCTCTCTCTATTTCTCTCTCTTCTTCCCTCAATCTCACTCTTTTTTTCTTCTCTGTCATCTCACTAGCATAGCACACTCCATCCTCTCTTCTCCTCTTCTCTGTTTATCTATCTCATGTTTCTCTCTCTATCTATCTTTCTCTTAGTCTCTATTTTCCTTTTCATCTATCCCTCTCTTCCTCTTCTCTCTCTTTCTTCAAAGCTCTTTCTCACACTCATCTTTCTCCTTACACCCCTTTTCTCTCACTCACCTTCTCTACAACTTTTTCTCTACCTACCTATTTCTCTCTTTATGTCTCTTACTCTCTTTCCATTCCAATCTTTGTCTTTGTATATCTCTCCCTCTCTCTCTCTTTGTCTCTCTCTTTCCTTCTAGCTCTCCCTCCCTCCAATACTCTCTCTCAATCTTCCCAACTCACTTCCTCACTCTTAGTACCCTCTCTGTCTATTTCTTATAATCATTGTCTTGTTTTTGCTCTGACCCTCACTCTCTAACTTTTTCTCTCCCTCCGCCTATTTTATCTCTTGTTCACTCTCTCCTCAACTCTCTCTCCCTTACTCTCCTCCCTCTCTGTCTCTCACTACCCCTCTTTCTCTCTCACAATCTCTCTCTCACTCTCTCTCCTTCTCTCCCAAATACCTTCTCTCTCCGAATTTATCACTCTCTCTCCCTCCACTCCCCCCTCACTCTCCCTTCCTTCCACTCTTTCATCTCTCTCTCTCCCCCACAATCTCTTAATCTCTCTACCTCTCTAAATTTCTCACTCTCTCTTCTCTTGCTCTTTCAACTCTCACTCACATTGCTTTCTAGCTATTTAGTTTGCTCTTATCTATGAGCCTCGCTCTCCCTCTCTCTTATTCTCACTCTTTGATTCTCTCCCAGTATCTGTCTCACTCTCTCACTCTCTCTTGACCATTATCACTCTTTATTGGTCCATTCTTCCTCTCATTATTTCTCTCACTCCCTTCCATCTTTCCTTCTTTTCCTTTATCTTGTTCTTTCTCCCTCCCTCTCTTTCATGCCCTCCATATGTCCCCCTTTCACTCTCTCTACCAATTCTCAATTTCTCTTTATTTCCCTAACTTATTTATTCTCTCTCTTTTTCTTACTCTATCTCCTCTCTCACTACACCTCTGTCTATCTCCCTCTGTCTTTCTCTCTTACCATCTCTCTCTCATCCTACTGCTCTTGCTGTCTTTAGCCTCCCCTCATTTCTCATTTTCCATCCACCTAAAACCTCTCTATCTTTCTCTCTCTCTATCAACCTCCTCATTTCTCTATATCTCTCTCTATTATTTCCCTAATTCTTTAATGCTCATTCTCGCACTATTCATTCTCCCTTTACCTTCTTCACTCTTTCTCTAGTTCTCTTTTACTTTTTCTAAATCTTTCATTCTCTCTTTGCATTTCTCCCTCACGACCTCACACCCTCTCTCATTCTCTCTCATTCTCTCTCTCCTTTGTAATCCTTTCTTGTCATCACTCTCTCACCATGTTATTTTATTTCTCTTTATGTTTCTTATGTTTCTCTTCCACCATGCTACTCTCTTGCTCTCTCTCTCTCCCTCTTTCTCATCTTCTCTTCTCTTGCTCATTCTCTCTCTCTCTCATTCCTTATTCTGTCATTCTCTCCCTTCCTCATTTGTGCCCTCTATCTCTCTCTCTTTCTTACTATCTACCACTTTGTTGCTCTATCTCTTTTTATCTCTATTGTTACCCATTTTAGACCTCTTGCTCATTCTCTCGCTATCACCCCTCTCTCACAATTTTGCTTTCTCTCTCATGATTAGCTTGCCGCACCTTCCTTATCACGATTTCTTTTTCTCTTTCCCTCTCACTCCATACTTCTTTGTCTCATCGTTTCTCTCAAACTCTATCTGGCTCTCTCTCCTTTATCTCAGCATCTCTCTTCCTCTCCCCCTCTCTCTCTTCACTTCTCTTCTATCTGCCTCACTCACTCTCTATTACCCTCTCTAACATACTCACTTTGTCTCTC
Source organism: Papilionanthe hookeriana x Papilionanthe teres (assembly GCA_022702705.1). Lineage (NCBI taxonomy): Eukaryota > Viridiplantae > Streptophyta > Magnoliopsida > Asparagales > Orchidaceae > Papilionanthe > Papilionanthe hookeriana x Papilionanthe teres. The sequence goes on along the minus strand of CM040421.1, from coordinate 80,306,618 downwards.
CTTCATCTTTCCCTCTCCTTCTACCACTTATTCTCTATACTTCTATTTTCCCCTCTTTATATCTCTCCATCTCTCTTTCCATCCTAAAACTTATTCTCTCTACTTCTATTTTCCTCTCTTTATATCTCTCCATCTCTCTTTCCATCCTAACACTTGTTCTCTCAACTTCTACTTTGCCCTCTTTATATCTCTCAATCTCTGTTTCCATCCTAGTATATATCTCTCTCTCGTTCTCTCTCACCTCTTCCTCTCTTACCATCTCTCTCTCATCCAACAACTCTCTTGCTCTCATTATCTTCTCTCACTTCCTTCACTTCATGTTCTCTCTCACTCTTTCTTTCTCTCATTCTCTCTCACTCTCTCTCGTGCCCTCCATCTCTCCCTCTCTCGTGGATCAATTCTCTTTCCCTCTCTCACTCATTTATTTCTCTCACTCTCGTTCTCCCTCTCCCTCCCTCCCTCGTTTCATTTTCCCTTTCTTCCTCCTCTATCTCTCACCATTCTAGCCACTCTCTCTTATGAATTATCTCTCTTTCTCTCACTCTTTCCCTCTCTCCCACTCTCTATTTTATCTCTTCTAACTCACTCCTCATCTCTCTCGTTCTCTCTTGAATCAATCCCTCCCTCTCTTTCTCTCCTCTCCTCGCCTCTCTTTTCTCTTATTATTTGCCTCACACATTCTTTCTCAGTCTCTCTCACACACTTTCTATTTTCCTTTTCACGTCTCTCTCTCTTTTCTCTCTTTTTTTAAATCACTTTCTCACTACCTTCTCTCTTTCTCTCTTCTTTTCATTTGTTGTATCTATATCTCTCACTCCAACGTTCCATGCTTATCTCCTTCCCTCCCTCCCTTTCTCCCCCTCATTCTCTTTCACTTTATCTTACTCTAATGCCTTCTCTATTTGCCCTCTCTCTCTCTTCTTCTAACTTATGTTTCTCTTCTTCGCTTCTCTCTCTCTCTCACTTTTTCTTTCTCTTCTTATTTCTCCATACCTCCTCTCTCATCCTCCATTCCTCTCTCTCTTGCTCATGGAACGCTTATCTTTCTACTCTCTCTCACTCTTTTCTCTCTCTCTTTCTTGCTCTCTCTCACTTCTCTCTACCTCTATCTCACTCTCGTTCTCCCCCTTTATCTTTCTCATTCTCACCCTCCCCCTCTCTCTTACCCTCCTTCCCTCCACACTCACACTATCCATTCCTACCTCTCTCACTTATGCATTTCTCTCACTTTCTTCTACTCTTTCCCTCTCTTACGCTCTCTTTACATTCTCTCTTCTCACTCACTCCCCCTCTATCTCCTTCTCCCGTTAATCAATCCCTCCAAGCCTGACTCTGCCTCTCCTTTTCTCTATCTTTCTATCATTCTCAACCTCTCTATATGTTTAATCATCTCTCTCTCGCTGGCACTTCTTTCTTTCATGATCTTTCTCACACTCCTCTCTCTACATATGCCTCTTTTGTCTACCAATATATTGCTCTCTCTATATCTCTCACTCTATCTTTTCATCAATATATCTCTCTGTTCCAGACTCTTCCACCCTACCATCTCTCTCTCCCTCCCTATAACACTATTGACCTCTCTGTCTTCCCTCTTTTTGCTCTCTCTTTCACCCTTTCTTTCTTTTGTTCTCTCTCCCTCCATCACTCTCTCGTATCCTCCATCTCTCTCTCAGTCATGGAGCCTTTCTCTTTCTCTCTCTCACTTTCTCCCATTCTTCCCTCTTTCACTTACTCTCTCTGACATTTTCCCACTCTCTACGTCTATTATCCCTCCCACACACACACTCTCTCTCTTACCCTCCCTTTCTCCTTCTCTCACTCTCTCATTTCCTACCTCTCCCTTATGTATTCTCCTCTTTCTCTCACTATGTTCTTTTTCTTTCTTTTCTCTTTCATTTCACTCACTCCCCATTTTTCTCCTCTTCTTCTGAATCACTCCCTACCTCTTTCGATCCTCTCTTATTTTCTCCTCTCATCCGTCTATCTTTGTACCTCTTGCTCCCTCACACACAGTTTCTATCTACCTTTTCATCTTTATCATTATCACTTCCTCTATCTTTCAAGCTTTTTCTCAAACGCTTCTCACTCCCTCAGTCCCGCTATCCCTTTGTATCTCTTTCTCTTTCTACTTCATCTTTGCATTTTCTATATCTCCTACTCACTCTTTCTAGCCCTCTCTCACCTTCTCTCTTGCTTCCTCCCTTGCTCTCTCACCTTGCAACTCTCTCTCTTCATCTCTCTTCTCTCTCCTTATTTCAATCTATTTTTCACGCCCATCTCTCATTATCAATACGCCATTCTCTCTCTACTCCTCTTTTGCTATCTCTATATCTCTCATTCCATCTTTCCATGCTTATCTCCCTATCTCCCTCTCTCTCTCTTCCTTATTCTCTCTCGATCTGTCTTACTCTGTTGCCTTATCTATTTGCCCTCTCTCTCTTCAATCTACTTCTCTCTCTCTCACTCTTTATTTCTCTTCTTCCTCTCCATACCTCCCTCTCTCTTGCCTCCATCTCTCTCTCTCTCTCTCTCTCAGAAATTTAGCTCTTATCTTTATCACTCTCTCTCGTTCTTGCTCTCTCATTCACTTCTCTCTACATCTCACTCTCATTCTCTCGCTTTATCTCACTCATTCTCACTCTCCCCCTCTCTTTCTTACCTCCTCCCTCCTTTGCTTACTCTATCCTTTCCTACCTCTCTCACCTATGTATTTCTCTCACTTTCATCTGCTCTTTCCCTCTCTCGTGCTCTCCCTTCATTATCTCTTCTCAATCACTCCCCTATCTCTCCTTCCCTTTTGAATCCATCCCTCCTTGCTTCACTATGCCTCTCATCTTCTCACTCTTTCTATCATTCACAATCTCTTTCTATTTATTTATCTCTCTCACCCTCTCTCCCTTGCTCTCTTCTCCCTATTTTCCTCTATTTTTATTTCTCTTTCTACTTCATTTTTGCATTCCCTGTATGTCTCACTCACTCTTGTGCATCTCTCACTCCCCCTTTGTCTTACTCTGTTGCCATTTTTATTTTCCCTCTCTCCCTTCTCTCTAACTTATCTTTCTCTTCTCTAGCTTCTCTCTCTCACTCTTTCTTTCTCTTCTTCTCTCTCCATACCTCCCTCTCTCTTGCCCTCCATCTCTCACTCTCACTAATGGAGTTCTTCTCTTTATCACTCTCTCTCACTCTTTTGTCTCTATTTCTTGCTTTCTCTTACTTGTGTCTCTTTACCTCTATCTCACTCTCTTTGTCCCCTTTATCTTTTTCATTCTCACTCTCCCCCCTTTCTGTTACCCTCTTTCACTCACTTTATGCATTCCTACATCTCTCACTTTTGTATTTCTACTCTCGCCCTCTCTTGCGCTCTCTCTTCATTCTCTCTTCTCACTCAATCCCACTCTCTCCTTCTCTCTTGAATCAATTACTCCCTGCCTCACTCACCCTCTCTCATCCTCATTCTGTCCCTCTTTCTTTATTTCCCCTCTCTATCCCTCAAATCCTCTATCTCCATCTCACTCTCTCAAGGTCTCACTTGCATCTTCTTCCTCTCTACCTATCCCTCCTTTTCTGTCTCTATCTCTTTCTATCTCCACCCCCTTCCCCTTCATTTGCTCTCTCCCTCTCCCTCTCTACATCCACTCATTTTCTCTCTCCCTTTCCCTCTCTTCCTTCCTCTATTCCCCGCTTGTTCCATCTCTCTTTTACTCTCTCTCCCTCTTTCTATGATGCTTTCTCTTCCTCTGTTTGGATGTATCTTGCTCTTAATTCAATTTCTCTTTCTCTCCCTCTTGGTATCTACATCATGCTCTGTCTCTCCATCTCCCTCACTCCATCACTCTCCCTCACTTCCCCCACTCCCGCTCCTTCACTCTCTCTTTCTCCCTCTCTCTTCACTCCCAAAATTTCTCTCACTCTACCTTCCTCCATCTATCTCTCACTCTCTCCTCTACTCCCGCTCCACTCTCTGACTATTTATTTTTCACTAGTCTCACTCTCTCTTACTCTCAATTACTCTCCCTCCTTCTCACTCATACACTCTTTACCTCTCTCTAAGTAATTCTCCCCCTCCATCTCACTCTCTCCCTCACTTTCTTGGCTCTCTATTTCTCTCTTATCTCATTATCTCGCTCTAATGATTCTTCTCCCCTATCTCCCTATTTCTTTTCTCCTCTCTCAAGCTACCAATTTCTTTCAAACGCACTCTCTTGCTCATTCTCCTCTCTGTCACCCCCTCTCTCTCTCACGCACACTCTTCCTCTCCCTTTTTTTTTATCTTGCTCTATCTTTCTGACTCATACTTCTTTTTCATTCTTCTTAGAGAGTGAGAAGGAATAAGATAGAAAGTGAGAGAGGATGCAGAAAGGAGAGTGAAATTGATGTAAAGAAGGAAAGTGAAAGGGAGGGAGATAGCAAGGGAGTAAGAGGAAACATAGAGAGAGGGAGGAGCGAGAAGGGAAGAGATGAGGAGAAAGAGCAACGAAGAGAGAGAAAACTAGGGAGAGCTAAAAAAACAAGATCGGTATAGGGAAGGATGAGTTATTGAGGGAGAGAGAAAACAAGAGAGTCTGAATGGGAGAGTAAGAATATTGAGTGAGAAAGAGTGAGAGTGAGAGAGAGGGAGGGAAGAGGGAGAGAGAGAGGGGGGAGTGAGAGAGATTAATAAAGTGAGAGAAAAAGAGAGTGTGAGATAGAGAGAGAGAGTGACGGAAGGAGAGATAAAAAACTAGAGAGAAAGTAAGAGAGAGAGAGATAGAGAATGTGAAAGACTGAGAGAGAGAGGAATTGAGGGAGATAGAGGGAGTATGAGAAAGGTTGAGAGAAAGCAAGGGGAAGAGATATGGAGAGGTATATAAATAAAGACTTTGAGATATAAAGAGAAAAAGTGACAGAGGGAGGGAGGGAGGGAGAGAAGAGCATAATGAAGAGCTAGAGAGAAAGCGAGAAGAGAGAGATGAAATGTGCAAAAGAAGATAGAGTGAGAGAGAATGTGAGAGGAAGAGATATTGACAGAAAAAGCTACAGAGGGAGAGATAGAAGATGAAAAGAGAGAGAATGTGAGAATGAGAAAAGATAGTGAACGAGAGAGGGATAATGAGGGAGAGAAAGATTTAGGGAGAATTTAAGAGAGGGGGATAAAAGATAGGGAGTTAGATGGTGGGAATGAGTGTGAGAGAAAGAGTCAAATTACAAGAAATAGTGTGAGAAACAGAGGTAGTGAAAATAAGTGTGAGATAGAGCTAGAGAGTGGGAAAACGTGAGAGAGAGAAAGAGAAGAGCTCTATGACTGAGAGAGAGTTGGAGGGTGCGAGAGAGTGAGGGAGGGAAAGAAAATAAGAGAAAGAAAGAGTAAAAGAGAGAGAAAAGAGAGAGAGAGAGAGAAGAGAGGGAAAAGAGAGAGTTGTAGGGAAAGAGGATAGTTAGAGAGGGGGAGACAGAGGAATATATCGATGAAAAGATAGAGTGAGAGATATAAAGAGAAAAAAATTAGAGTACATAGAAGAGGTACATGTTGAGAGAGGAGTGTGAGAAAGATCATGATAGGAAGAGAGAGATAAAGAGACATACAGAGAGGGTGAGAGATATATAAATAAAAAGAGATTTAGAAAGATAGAAAGAGAGAGAAGAGGAAAGACTAAGTGAGGCAGGGAGGGAGAGAATGAAGAGAGAGCGCAAGAATAGTAGAAAGTGAGAGAAATACATAAGTGAGAGTGGTAGGAATGGATATAGTAAATGAAGGAGGGAATGAGGGTAAGAGAGAGAGGGGGATAGTGAGAATGAGAGAGAGAAAAGGGAGACTGAGAGTGAGATAGAGGTAGAGAGAAATGAGTGAAAGCGCAAGAAAGAGAAAGAAGTGAGAGAGAGTGAGAAAGAGAAGAGCTCCATGAGCGAGAGAGAGAGATGAGGGAAAGAGTGAGGTAGGTATGAAGAGAGAAGAAGAGAAAGAAAGAGTGAGAGAGAGAGAAGCGAGAGAAGAGAAATATAAGTTAGACAAACCGAGAGAGAGAGAGAGAGAGAGAGAGAGAGAGAGAGAGAGAGAGAGAGAGAGAGAGGAGGAGAGAGGGAGGGAGAGACGGGGATAAGCATGGGAAGATGGAGCGAGAGATATAGAGAGCAAAAGAAAAGTAGAGAGAGAAAGAGAAAAGAGCATAGAGATAATGAGAGAAGGGTGTGACTAAGAGATTGAAATAAATAGAGAGAGAAGAGAGAGATGAAATCAGAGAGTTGCAAGGTGTGAGAGAGAGCAAGGGTGGAAGCAAGAGAGACGGAGAGAGAGGGATGGAAGAGTGAGTGAGAGATATAGGAAGTGCGAAAGAGAAGCAAAGAGAAAGGGGTAGAGGGAATGAGAAGAGTGTGAGAAAGAGCTTGAAAGAAAGAGGAAGTAAGAAAGATAGAGATGAGGAGGTAGATAGAAACTATGTGAGAGAGAGAGATATCGAAAGAGTGAGAGTGTGGTAGTAGAAAGACAGAAGAGAGGAGAGTTGAGGAATAAAGAGATAAGGAGTGACTCAAAAGCAGAGGAGAAAGATGGGGTGTGAGTGAAATGAGACAAAAAGAAAGAGAAAGAACAGAGTGAGAGAAAGAGAGAATACATAAGGGTGAGAGATAGGAAATGAGACAGTGAAGGAAGGAGGAAGGAAGGGCAGGAGAGAGAGAGTGTGTGTGTGTGTGAGGAAGGGAGAATAAGTGTGAGATAGACGTAGAGAGTAAGAAAAAGTGAGAGAGTGTAAGTGAAAGACGGAAGAATGGGGGAGAGTGAGAGAGAGAAATAGAAGTTCTCCATGACTGAGAGAGAGTGGAGGGAACAAGAGAGTAATGAGGGAGGAAGAATGATAGAAAGTATGAGAAAGGGATAGAGAAGTGAAAGAAAGAGAAAGGGAAAGAGAGAGTGAGAAAAAGTAGAAAGAGGGAGAAAGAAAAGAACAAATATGTGGGGAGAGATTAACTGAGTGAGAGAGTAAGTGAGAAAGAGATAGAGACGATAAAGGAATAAACGGAGAAAAGTAGAGGTTTATATATATTTATAGAAGAGAGAGGGAAAGAGTGGAGGAGAAGAGAGGAAGGGAGATAGGAAGAGAGGGAGAGAGAGAGATAGAAAGTGGATGTTGAGAGGGATAGAGTGAGAGTGAAATAAGGGGAAGGAGGTGGAGATAGAAAGGGATAGAGACTGAAAAGGAGGGATAGTAGAGAGGAAGAAGATGCAAGAAAGAACGGGAGAGAGAGAGGATTGGAGGAAAAGAGAGCAGAAATAAAAAAGAGAGTGAGAAAGAAAATATAGAGTGAGGGTGAAAGGGGGTGAGAGAGATATATAAATAGAAAGAGGTCGATAAAGGCTTATAGAGAGTAGAGGAGAGACAGAGTGAGGCAAGGAGGAATGGATTCAAGAGAGGAGAGAGGAGGATTGAGTGAGAAGGATAATGAAGAGAGAGCACGAGAGAGGGCAAGGGTAGAAAGTGAGAGAGGTAGGAATGTATATAGTGAGTGAAAGAGAGAAAGAAGATAGGCGAGAGGGGGCAGAGTGAGAATGAAAGAGATAAAGGGGGAATGAGAGTGAGATAGAGGTAGAGAGAAGTAAGAGAAAGCAAGAAAGAGAGAAAAATGTGAGAGAGAGTAAGAAAGAGAAGACCTCCAAGATCAAGAGAGAGAGTTGGAGGACAGGAGAGAGTGAGGTATGGAGAGAGATGAAGAGAAAGAAAGAGTGAGAGAGTGAAATAACTCTCTTACTCTCTTTATTTTCTCTCTATCTCATCTTTCTCTTCCCTCGCTTCTTTTTGTTCTCTCTCTCTTTCTTTCCCTCACACTCTCTCCCTCTCCCTCTAGTGCCCTCCACCTCTCCCTTTCACATGAATCTCTTGTCTTTCTCTCATTCACTCTTTTATTTCTCTGTCAATCTCTCCACCTTCCACTCACTCTCTTTCTCCGTCCTCTCTCCCTCTCCTACCCTCGCTTTCTTACATTCTTCTATCTCTTTCTCTCTCTACTTCTCTTTCGCTCTCTCTTTATCTCTCACTCCATCATTCCAAGCTTATCTCCCTCTCCCTGCCTCTCTCCCCCTCACTCTCTCACTCTGTTTTACTCTGTTGCCTTTGCTATTTGCCCTCTATCTTCTCTCTAACTTATATTTCTCTTATCTCACTTGCCTCTCTCACACTTTCTTTCTCTTCTTCTCTCTCCAACCTCCCTCTCTCTTACCTTCCATCTCTCTCTCATGGAGCTCTTCTCTTTCTCACTCTCTCTCACTTATCTCTCTCTCTCTTTGTTTCTCTCTCTCATTCACTTCTCTCTAAATCTATCTCACACTCATTCTCCCACTTTCTCTCTCATTCTCACTCTCGCCCTCTCTCTTACCCTTCTTTCTCACTTTTTATTTCTCTCACTTTCTTCTACTCTTTCCCACTCTTGTGGTCTCTCTTCATTCTCTCTTCTTACTCACTCCCTTTATCTCTCCTTCTCTCTTGAATCCATCTCTCTCTGCCTCACTCTGTCTCTCCTCTTCTCTCTCTTTCTATCTTTCTCAACCTCCTTCAAATTATAACTCTCTCACCCTCACAATGTCTCTTCATCTCTCTCGCTCTCTCTTCTCTCTTTTTTTCAATATTTTTATCACACCTCTCTCTCTACATGTACCTCTTCTATTAACTTCTATTTTGCTCTATCTATATCTCTCACTCTATCTTTTCATCAGTATATCTCTCCCTCCCCATCTCTTCCTCTCTTAATATCTCTCTCTTTCCCTCTCTATCTTCTTTCTTTATTCTCTCTCTCTCTTTCATTCTTTCATTCTCTTGTTCTCTCTCCCTCCCTCACTCTCTCCTGCCCTCCATCTCTCTCTCAAACATAGAGCTCTTCAATTTCTCTCTCACTATGTACCATTCTTCTCTCTTTCATTTCTCCAACTTTATCCTACTCTCTACACCTATCTCACACTTATTCTCCCTCCCTCATACACAGACACATACTATTTCTCCTGACCTCTGTTCATCCCTCCCTGACTCGCTCCTTTCCTCCACTCTCCATTATGTATTTTCCCTCTTCCTATCACTTAGTTCATTTTATTTCTTTTCTCTCTCATTTCAGTCACTCACCATCTTTCCCCTTCGATCTTGAATCACTCCCTACCCTTTCTCTCATCTCCTCTCCTCTCGTCTTTCTTTCTATTCACCTTACCCTCACTCTGTCTATCTCTAGCTCTCTCACACAGCTTCTATCTGCCTCCTCATCTCTATCTCTCTTACATCCTCTTTCATTCAAGCACTTTATCACACTCTTCTTACTGCTTTTACACCTTACTCTCTCTTTCTCTCTACTCACTTTCGCACTTCCTACATCTCTCACTCACTCTTTCCATCCCTCTCTTCTCTCTTTCCATGCTTCCTACCTTGCTCTCTCTCTCTCACCTTGCAACTCTCTATCTTCATCTCTGTCTCTTCTCTTTTTATTTCAATCACTTTCTCACATCCTTCTCTCTTTATCTCTACAACCTTCTGTCTCTTTCTCTCTCTACTTCTTTTTTACTCTCTCTACTTCTCTTTCTCTATCTTACTCTGCTGCCTTCCTTATTTGTCCTCTCTTCTAACTTATCCTTCTCTTCTCTCGCTTCTATCTCTCATTTTTTTTTCTCTTCTTCTCTCTCCATATCTCCCTCTTTCTTGCCCTCCTCTCTCTCTCATGGAGCTCTTCTACTTCTCACCCTCTTTAACTTTTTCTCTCTTTCTTGCTCACTTCTCACTACCTCTATCTCACTCTTATTCTCCCCCTTTCTCTCTCTCATTCTCACTCTCCCCATCTTTCTTACCCTCCTTCCATCTTCACTCACTCTATCCATTCCTACGTCTCTCACTTATGTATATCTCTCACATTCTTCTACTCATTGCTATCTCTCATGATCTATCTTCATTCTCTCCTCCCACTCACTCGCCCTCGCTCCCCTTTTCTCTTGAATCCATTTCTTTAACTCTCTCACTCTCTTCTTTATCTTTCTCTTCTCTCTTCTATCTGTCCCCTCTCTCTCGGCTTCCTTTCTCTTTTTCTCTACCTCAACCTCTCCTATCTATCTCTCTCCCACATCTCTACTTGTCTCTTCATCTTTCTCTCTCTCTTTCTATTGAGCTCTTTGTCATACTCTTTTCTAATTTTCCCTCATTATAACTCTCAATCTCTCTTTTCATCACAATATCGATCTCTTTCTCACTCTCTCACCCGCTCTTTCTCTCTTATCATTGTCTGTCTCTCATCCAACAACTCTCTCACTCTCTTTTCCTTCTCTCTATCTCATTTTCTTCCCTTGCATCTTCTTCCTTATCTCACTCTTTCTTTCTCTCATTCTCTTTCCCTCTCTCCCTCTCTTTTCAATCTTTCTTTCTTTCATTCTCTCTCCCTCTCTCCCTCTCTTTTCACTCTTCTCACTCACTCCTCATCTCTCTACTATCTTGAATCAATCCCTCCCTCTCTTTCTCTCTCCTCTTTTCTCCTTTCCCTTATTATTTTTCTCATTGTTTCAATCATGAAGGAGAAAGATGCGTGTGAGAAAGAGGTTTAAGAGAAGAGAGAGTAGAGGGAGGGAGAGTGATGATAAGGCAGATAGAGACTAAGAGAGTGATTGATGGAGAGAGAGGTGAGATAGCTAAAGTGATAAGAGAAGAGGAGAGAGAGATGCAGGGATAGTGAGTTGAGAGAGAGTGAAAGACAGTGTGAGAGAGAGAGGGAAAAGACAGAGAAATATAAAGAGTAAGAAGGAGTGAGGGAAAGCAAGAGAGAGGGAGAGATAGAGAGAGAGACAGAAAGAAAGGGTGGGAGAATGAGAGTGAGATGTAGTTAGAGAGGAAGAGAGTGAGAGAGAAAAATGTGTGTGAGAGAGCAAGGAGAGATGATAAAATTAATTTTCTCCATGAGAGAGAGAGGGTTAGAGAGCATAGAGTGGGTGGGGGTAGTGAATGGAAGAAAGAATGAGAGAGAGAGACTAGAAAGAGAGAATAGAGAGAGCAAGAGAGTTGTAGGGTGAGATAGTGTTGGTAGAAGAGGAAGAGTGGGGGAAAGAGAGTATGTGAGAGAGATAGATATAGAGATGGAATAAGATAATGATAGATATAGAGTGAAAAAATAGACATAGAGAAAATAGGAGGCTGGGGAGAGAGAGAGAGAGTTTGAGAAATAGCTTGAAAGAGAGATGATGAGGCAGATAAAGAATGGAGAGAGAGAGATAGATAGAGAGAGGGAGATCAAAAGAGAGAGGAAAGGAGATGAGAGTGTGTGAGGGGATGTATTTAGGAGAGGAGAGAGAATGGGAATGAGTGAGAAGAGAGAGAAAGATAGAGAACAAGTGTGAATTAAAGAGATAGGTAGGAAGGGAGAAAGTGAGGAAAGGAGAAAGGGTAAGAGAGATGAGGGAAAAAGAGGAGGGAGGGAGGGAGGGTGAGAGTAAAATGGAGGTAGAGAGAGAGAGTGAGAGAGCGAGCAAGAGAGAAGAATGACAGAGAAAAGAGAGAGAAGAAAGATAAGAGCTCCACTCATAAGAGAGATATAGAGGGCACAAGAGAGGGAGGAAGGGAGAAAAAAAGAGAGAAAAAAGTTTGAGAGAGAAGAGTGAGAGAAGAAAAAAATGAGGAGAGAAGAGAGAGAGAGCAAGAGAGGTTTTTGTTGAAGAGTGGTGGCAAGCGAGGAAGAGATAGCGAGAGAGAGATGGAAAAGGATAGAGAGGGAGGGATAGATCGGGAGATGGAGAGAGAAGGGTAGTGGATGTAAAAAAGTAAGAAGAGAAAAAGAGAAGAAAGAGGGCAAGATTTAGAGAAGCGAAAGAGAATACATAAAAGAGAGAGAAGTATGAATGGAGACAATGGGGGAAGGAGGGGGAGGGAGGGAAGGAGAGAAAGAGAGGGGAGAGAGTGTGTGAAGGAGAGAAAGGGAAGGAGAATGAGAGTAAGATATTGGTAAGGATAAAGTAAAATAGAGAGCAAGTAGAGAAAGGAAAGAGTGAGAGAGAGAAAGATGACAGCTCTAAAATAGAGAACATTAGAGATTTGGAGAGAGTGAGAAATATAATGTGATGAGAGAGAGAGAGGAAGAGAGATGGAGTGAGAGATTGCGATAAAAAGGGAGGAGGGATGAGGGAGAAAGAGTGGCTGGGAGAGTATGAAAGATACTAGGAAAAATAATAAGTCGGAAAGAGCAAGAGAGTGATCGTGAAAGAGAGAGAGAGAGAGAGATAAAAGAGTAAGGGAAAAAGAGAACAAGAGTGAGCAATAGAGAGAATTTGAGAGGAGAAATAGATGGAAGGCATGAGAGTGGCTCGGAGGGAGAGAAAATGAGATAATAAGAGAATAGAAAGATGATAATGGGAGTAATGAGTGAACGAGAAAGAGAAATAGTAGAATAGAGAGATTAGTGTGAGAGATATCGCAGGAAGAAGAGAGGGGTGAGAGGGAGAGAATAGAGAATTGGAAAGAAGAGAGATCAAAATAAAGGGATGGAGGTTAAGGGAAAGAGTAGAGACATCTAAAAAGGAGAGAATGAGAAAAAATGAGACATTTAAAGAAGGAGATCGATAGAGGAGGGAGAAAATGAAGGAGAAGTGCGAGAGATAGACATGTGAGAGCAGAGAGGGAAAGCAAGATATTGAAAGAAAAGGGAGGAGAAGAGACAGAGTGAGAGATAACAAGTGAATGGGGAGGCGAGAAGTGAGAAAGAAAAGATAAAGATAGGAGAGAGAAGAGAAAGAAGGTATGAGTGAGGGAGGGACATATAAAGAGAGAAAATATTTGAGGAAGGAGCAGGGTGAGAGAGTGAGAGAGAGGTAACAAGTGAGAAGAGTGAGAAAATAAATAAAGAAACGGAAAGAGTGCGAAAAAGATAGAGAAATCAAGAAGAGAGAGAAAAGAATGAAGGTTGTGGGGGAGGATGGATAGAGAGGAAGAGTAAGGAAAAATGAGAGATTGAGAGGGAAATTGGGAAAGGGAGGGTCCATGAGAAAGATTGAGAGAGATGGAGGGAGAGAGTGAAAGAGAGCGCAAGTAAGAGAGAGGAACGAAAATAGATCAAGAGTGAGAGTGAGAGAGAATGAGAGTGAGAAAGAAGGTGTGATAGAGAGAGAGAATGATGTGGAAGGAGTTAAAGAGGAAGGTAATGAGGGCGCATGAGAAAGATAGAGACAGTGAGAGAGACAAAGTGTAGGATTGAGGAAGGGTAAGGAAGAGGGATGAAGTGAGAGAGCAGGGAGAGAAAGGTATATAAAGAGAAAAAAAGGGAGAGAGAAAGGTGTAAGTAAATTAGGGAGTGAAAGAGAAGAAGATAGTAGAATGAGAGACCAAGTGAGGGAGTAAGAGAGAGGGATAGATTCATGGAAGTGGATAGAGGAAGAGAATGAGAGACATGCAGATAGAAGAAGCAAGTGACGAGAATGAAAGAAGAGTGAAGTTAAAAAGGGAGGGAGGGTGGCAGAAAGAGTAAAGGGGCGATAGAGAGAAAAGGAGGGCAGAAGGGAGGGAGGAAGCAACAGAGTGAGGGAAGGAGAGAGATATAGAGAAAGAAAGAGTAATTAATAGATAGGGAGAGGGTAGAGAGAACGAGAAGATAGAGAGAGAGCATGAACGAGTGAAGGGATTACGAGAGACAAAAAAGTGAGAGAGATAGAAGAGAGAGCGATAGAAGAGAGAGCGAAAGAAGAGAGAGAGGGAGGACGAGAGGGAGGAGAAGCAGAGTGAGTAAGATATATACAAAAATAAATAGAAAGAGTGGAATAAAATAAGAGAGAGATTATGAGATAAAGAAGGGTAGGAGCGAGATAAGAGTAGCAGAGAAAGAGCTAGAGAAAAGTGAGATGCGAGAAATAGAAGAGAGAGCTAAGGATTTAATGAGATAGATAGAAAAATAGAATGAGACATTTGTGGAGATATATAGAGAAAGGGAGATATAAGGATGAAAAGAGAGATAGAGAGAAGAGACGACAAGAGAGAAAGGCAGGGAGAGAGGTGGGTGGGAGGGAGTGAGAGAGGGAGGGAGAGGTGTGTGGGAGGGAGTTAAAGGAAAACCAAGGGAGATAGATAGCGAGTATGAGAGAAAGAGAGAAGGAAGAAGAGAGAAAAGAGAGTTAGAGGGAGCGTTAGGCAGTGAGAGGGCGATGGATATAGTGGGAGTTAGGGTGAGCAAGTACCGGTGAGAAAGAAAGAGATTAAGAGAGTGGGAAAGAAAATGAGGGAATGATATATAAAAAGGGGAGTTATAAAGATAGAGAGAGATAAAGAGAGAAAGTAGTAGATAATGAGAGGGAGAGAGAGATATAGAGAGCACGAATGAGGAAGGGAGAAAGAATGAGAGAATAGGGAATGAGAGAGAGAGAATGAGCAAAAGAAGATAAGGATGAGAAAGAGAGGGAGAGCAAGACAGTAACGTGTAGGAAGAGAAAGATGAGAAATAGAGAACAATAGAGTAGCATGTGAGAGAATTATGACAAGAGAGGAATACGAAAATGGAAGGAGAGAGAGAGGAGTTAGAGGGAGAACGAGTGGTGAGTGACATAGCATGAAAGGATAAGTGAGATAATATAGAGAGAAAGGGAGATGTAGAGTTTGATAGAGAGAGATAAAGAGGTTTAGGTGGATAGAAAGTTCGAATGAAGAGAGAGACAGCAAGAACAGTAGGCTCAGAGAGAGATGATAAGAGAGGAAGAGAGATAGAGATGGAAAAATGTGAAGTGAGGGAGTTGATAGAGCAAAAAAAGAGAGAGAACAAGTTTAGGCATAAAGATAAATTGAGAAGAGCTAGAGAGAGTGAGAGAGGGACATATGGACGGCATGAGAGAGGGAGGGCGAAAGAATGAGATAAAGAAAAAGTGTGTGAGAGATAGAGAGAAGGAGCAAGATAAAAGAATTATGAGAAAAAGAGATAAGAGAGATAGAAAGGGAGGAATTAAGAGAGAGGGACGGAAAGAGTGATTGAGAGATATAAGAAGAGCAAAGAGTGAGTGAGAGAAGTAGAGAGAAAGAATGAGAAAGGGGGAGAGGAAGTGAGAAGAGTGTGAGAAAGATCTTGAAATAAAGAGGAAGTATGAGAAATAGAGATTAGGAGGAAGATAGAAATAGTGTGTGAGAGTGCGAGAGAATAGATAGAGGGTGAAGCAGATAGAAACAGAGACGAGACGAGAGGAGAGGGGAGAAAGAGGTAGGGAGTAAGATAAAGAGAGAGAATACATAAGGGAGAGAGGTAGGAAAGGAGAGAATGAGGGAGAGGGGAAGGGAGGATAAGAGAGAGTGTTTATGTGTGTGAGAGAAGGAGAATAAGTTTGCGATGTACATAGAGAGTGAAAAAAAGTGAGATAGAGTAAGTGAAAGAGAGAAGAATGTAAGAGAATTAGTGGGAGAAGGAGAAGAGCTCTATGACTGAGAGAGAGATGGAGGGCATGAGAGAGTGAGGGAGGGAGAGAGGACAAGTGAAAGAAAGTGTGAAAGAGAGAGAGAAAAGAGAGAGAGAAGACATAGAGAAAGATGTAGAAAGAGAGACTGAGAGGGTAAGAGTGGAAAAGAAGGGGGGAGAGATATAAAGAGAGTGAAATAGAAGTAGATAGAAGACATCTTGAAAGAAAGAGAGAGAAGAGAGAGCGAGAGAGAGATGAAGAGTTGTATAGAGGGTGAGAGAGATATATAAATATAAAGAGGTTGAGAAATGTTGAAGAGAGAAGAGGAGGACAGAGTGAGGCAGGGTTGGATGGATTTAAGAGAGAAGGAGAGAAATGTGGAGTGAGTGAGAAGAGAGAACAAAGAGAGAATGCGAGAGAGGGCAAGAGTTGAAAAAAGTGAGAGAGGTAGGAATAGATAGAGTGAGTGAAGGAGTGAAGGAGGGTAAGAGTGAGAGGGATAGAGTGAGAATGAGTGGGAGAAAGAGGGAGAATGAGAGTATCTCTCTTTCTCTAACTCTTGCCCTCTCACTCACTCTCTCTTTTCTCTCTCATCTCACTCACTACTCATCTCTCTCATGCTCTCTCGAATCAATTCCTCCCTCTCTTTCTCTCTCCTCTCATCTCGTCTCCTTTCTCTTATTATTTGCCTCACTCATTTTTTCAATCTCTCGGTCTCTCACACACTTCTATCTGCCTCTTTGTCTCTCTCTGTTCTCTCTCTTTATTTTAACATATTTCTCACACCCTTCTCTCTTTATCACTACGTTCTTCTCTCTGTACATCACTTTTTCTCTTTCCTCTTCTCTCACTCCATCTTTCCATGCTTATCTCCCTCTCTCCCACCCTCTCTCTCCCTCACTCACTGTCATTGTTTTACTCAGTTGCCTTCTCTATTTGCCCTCTATTTCTTCTCTCTAACTTATCTTTCTCTTCTCTCGCTTCTCTCTCTATCACTCTTTCATTCTCTTCTTCTATCCCATACCTCCCTCTCTCATAAAGTGAGAGAAAGATATAGAGAGAAGGGCTTTATGTGAGAGAGTGAGAGTGGATGATAATGAAATTGAGGGAGAGGCTGAAAGAAAGTGCAAGTAAGAGACATGAAGGAAAATAGAGTACAATTGAGAGAGAGAGAGAGCAAGAGTGAGACTGAGAGAGAATGAGAGTGAGATAGAATATGTATAAGATAGAGGGAGGGAGGGAAGGTATAAGAGAGATGGAGAGAGAGAGAGACAAAGTGAAAGATATAGAAGGGCAATAGAGAGCGACAAAGAGAGAGGCAAAGAGAGAGGGATAGAGACAGTGAGGAGATAGATAGAGAATTTGTGCAAGTGTGTGAAAGTGAGGAGATAGATTGAAAGCAAGAGAGAGAAGCACGGGAGAGAAAAAATAAGAAAAGGGGAGAGAGAAAGTGATAAGATAGTGTGAGAGAGTGGAAAGAGTAAGTGAAAGAGAAAGTTTGAGATTGGAAGGGAGACAGAGAGGGATAAAAGAAAAAGAATGTAAGAAAGTGCAAGAGGATAGAGAGTGGTGGGAGAGTGTTACAGAGAGGGAAGTGAGAAAGAGTACAACAGAGAGAAATATATCTACAAGAGAAAGAGATGGAGATAGAAAGAGATAGAGATAGAAAAGAAGGGATAGGTAAAGAGTCACAAGATGCAAGAGAGAGCATGAGAGAGAGATAAGGATGATAGGAAGGAAAGAGATGGGGAATTAAGAAAGAGAGTGAGATAGAAAAGTCACGAGATAAGGAGAGAGAACTATGTAGTGAGAGAAAGAGAAATAGAGAGGGAGAGAGAGTGGCAGAGTGGGGATAAAGAGCATAAAGAAGAAAGTGCTGGAGAGAGTGAAAGAGAGAAAGAGAGGTATAGAGGGGAAAAGAGATAGCTAGATAGATAGAGTGTGAGGGAGTAAGTGAGTGATGGAGGGAGAGAGAGAGATAGAGAGAGCAGATAAAAAGAAATAGAGAGTGGAAGAGGAAGTGTGTGAGATAAAAAGAAAAGAGATAAATGAGATAGAGAGATTGCATGTGAGAGAAAAGATAAATGAGAGAGAGGAGGGAGAGTGAGAGAGGGACATTTTGATTGATATGTGGGGAGACAAGCGAAAGAGACAGAGGGAGGGAAAGAGGAAAGAGGAGAGTGGGGAAGAGATAAAGAGTGAATGAGAAGGGAGATCGAGAGAGGTGGAAGGGAAGGAAGGAGAGTTAGAGCCATCAGAGAGATAGAGAGGCAGAGAGAGAATAAATGAGTGAGGGTTAAGAGTGTCCTAGAGAAGAGAGATGAGAAAGATAGAAGATGATTGAGATATGCAATAGAGAGATTATGGTGTACGAGAAGAAAAAGCAAGAGAAAGAGAGAGATGGAGGGAAAGTGAGTGTGAACGGAGAGATAAACAATCGATAAAAGAGTAAGTGAGAGGAGAGAGAGTTTGATAAAAAAGAGAACAGAGAGTGGGAGGGAGAGTGGGATAATGAGAGTGAAAGAGAGAGCAACAGAGGAAGAGAGAAAGAGAGAGATAGAGATGAGGATAGAAAGTGGGAGAGAGAGAGAGAAGGAGATAAGTGATGGAGAGAAGAGAGAGGCTGAGACAGAAAAGAGAGTATGAGAGATAGAGAGAGTGTGTGTGAGAGAGGGGGGTGGGAGTGAGAGCAAGAGCAAGGAGAAATCAAGAGGGAAGATTGGTGGGGATAGAGCAAGTGAAGGAGTGAGAGATTGAAAAAGAAAGAGAAGAGAGAGCGAGGGATGGAGGTCGATAGAAAAAAAGGAAGAGAGAGAGAGTGGAAGAAGAGGGAGAGAGGAAGAGAGAGGAAGTAAAAGAAAGTGAGGAGAGACCAGAAGTAAGAAAAATACAAAGAGAAGGGAGATTGGGAGGAGACATAAAGAGAAACATAAATGATAGAGAGAGATAGAAAGAAACAGGGAGAAAGAGAGAATGGGATTGAGGTGTGAGGGAGAGAGAGGAAGAAAGAGAGAGTAAGACCTAGAGATAGGAGAGCAGGAGAGAGTGAAAGAAAGAAAGTGAGAGCAGATTATGAGTGAGAAAGTGTGTGAACGGCAAGAGAGAGTGTGTAAGAGAAAGCGAGAGAAATAAAGAGTGAGTGAGGGAGGGACGGAGAGAGGGAAAGATGAAAGAGAGGTAAAGTGAGTACGAGAGTGAGAGTAAATAAGAGAGGGAGTGAGACAGATAGAGAGAGAAGTAAAGTGAGTGGGAGGAAGGGAGAGAGGCTGAGAGAAAGGAGGGGCATAAGCATGAAAAGATGGAGCGAGAGATAAAGAAAGAGCAAAAGAGAAGTAGAGAGAGAAAGAGGGAGAAGGGCATAGAGATAATGAGAGAATGGTGTGAGAAACATATTGAAATAAGGAGAGAGAAAGGTAAGGCAGGGAGGGATGGAATCAAGAGAGAAGAAGAGATAAGGGGAGTGAGTGGGAAAAGAGAATGAAGAGAGAGCACAAGAGAGGGCAAGAGTAGAAGAAAGTGAGAGAAATACAAAAGTGAGAGAGGTAGGAATGGATAGAGTGAGTGAAGAAGGGTAAGAGAGAGAAGGGGATAGTGAGAATGAGAGAGAGAAATGGGATAGTGAGAGTGAGATAGAGGTAGAGAGAAGTGAGTGAGAGAGCAAGAAAGAGAGAGAAAGGAGTCAAAGAGAGTGAGAAAGAAAGAGCTCCAGGGCGAGACAGAGAGAGAAGGAGGGCAAGAGTGAGGGAGGTATGAAGAGAGAAGAAGAGAAAGAAAGAGTGAGAGAGAGAAGAGAGAGAAGAGAAAGATAAGTTAGAGAGATGAGAGAGGGAAATAGAGAAGGCAATAGAGTGAAACAGACCGAGAGAGAGTGAGGGGGAGAGAAGGAGGGAGAGACAGGGATACGCACATAAAGAGGGAGCAAAAGAAAAGTTGAGAGAGAAAGAGAGAAGGACAAAGAGATAATGAGAGAAGGGTGTTAGAAAGAGATTGAAATAAAAAGAGAGAAGAGAGAGATGAAGAGAGATAGTTGCAAGGTGAGAGAGAGAGAAAGGGAGGAAGCAAGAGACAGAAAGAGAGGGGTGGAAAGAGTGAGAGATATAGGAAATGCAAAAGAGAAACATAGAGAGAGGAGAGAGAGAGAAAGTGGTAGAGGGAGTGAGAAGAGTGTGATAAAGAGCTTGGAGGAAAGAGGAATGAGGAAGCAGATAGAAAATGTGTATGAGAGAGCGAGAGATAGAAAGAGTGAGAGTGATGTATATAGAAAGAGAGAAGAAAGGAGAAGAGATGAGAGGAGAGGATAAAAAGAGATAGGGAGTGATTCAAGAGCGGAGGAGAAAGATGGGGCGTGAGTGAAATGAGAGAGCAAAGAAAAAGAAAGAACAGAGTGAGAGAAAAAGAAAGAATTCATAAGGGTGAGAGATAGAAAAGGATAGAGTGAAGGAAGGAGGAAGGAAGGGTAGGAGAGAGTGTGTGTGTGAGAGGGAGGGAGAATAAGTTTGAGATGGACATAGAGAGTAGGAAAAAAGTGAGAGAGTAAGTGAAAGGAGGAAGAATTGAGAGAGAGAAAGAGAATTGAGAGAGAATGGAGGGCACGAGCAAGCGATGAGGGAGGAAGAGTGATAGAAAGTATGAGAAAGGGATAGAGAAGTGAAAGAGAGAAAGATAAAAGGAAAGAGAGAGTGAGAAAAAGTAGAAAGAGGGAAAAGAGAGAGAAATAATATGTGGGGGAGATTAAGAGGGTGAGAGAGGAAGCGAGAGAGAAAGAGATAATGAAGATAAAGGAAGAAATAGAGAAAAGTATAATTTTGTATATATATAGAAGAGAGAGGGAAAGAGGGGGGAAGAGAGGAAGGTAGAGAGGGAGAGGGAGAAAGACAATGAGTGGATGTAGAGAGGAAGAGGGAGAGAGTGAATGAAGGGGAAGGAGGTGGAGATAGA
Source organism: Papilionanthe hookeriana x Papilionanthe teres (assembly GCA_022702705.1). Classification (NCBI taxonomy): domain Eukaryota; kingdom Viridiplantae; phylum Streptophyta; class Magnoliopsida; order Asparagales; family Orchidaceae; genus Papilionanthe; species Papilionanthe hookeriana x Papilionanthe teres. The sequence continues at coordinate 80,286,340 of CM040421.1, read as the reverse complement.
AAGAGATAGAGACAGAAAAGGAGGGATAGGTAGAGAGGAAGAAGATGCAAGAGAGAACGTGAGAGAGGGAGATGGAGATAGAGGATTGGAGGGATAGAGAGGGGAAATAAAGAAAAGAGAGTGAGATAGAAAAGATAGAGTGAGGATGAGAGAGGGTGAGTGAGGCAGGGAGGAATAGTTTCAAGAGAGGAGAGAGTGGGAGTGAGCGAGAAGAGAGAATGAAGAGAGAGTGCAAGAGAGGGCAAGAGTATAAATACAAAGTGAGAGATGTAGGAATGAATAGAGTGAAAGAGGGAAGGAGGGTAACAGAGAGGGGGGAGAGTGAGAATGAAAGAGATAAAGGGGACAAAGAGAGTGAGATAGAGGTAAAGAGATGCAAGTAAGAGAAAGCAAGAAATAGAGACAAAAGAGTGAGAGAGAGTGGGAAAGTGAACTCCATCAGTGAGAGTGAGAGATGGAGGGCAAGGGTGAGGGAGGTATGGAGAGAGAAGAAGAAAAAGAAAGAGTGAGAGAGAGAAGCTAGAGAAGAGAAAGATAAGTTAGAGAGAAGGGAGAGAGGGAAAATAAAGATGGTAACAGAGTAAGACAGAGGGGGAGTGAGAGATGCACAAGAGTGAGTGAGACATATAGGAAATGCAAAAATGAAGTAGAAAGAGAAATAAATATAGAGGAAAATAGGGGGAAGAGAGCAAGGGAGAGAGGTAAGAGAGATAAATAAATAGAAAGAGATTGAGAATGATAGAAAGAGTGAGAAGATGAGAGACAAAGTGAGGAAAGGAGAGATAGAAAGATAGTGATCGAGAGATAGTACAAAAAGTGAGAGAGAGAGGGAGAGAGGGAGAAACAGTGGTAGAGAAAGGTGGAGAGAGAGCAAGAGAGTTATTGCATAAAAAGAGAAATAGATAAGAGCAAAAAAATAGAGAAAATAAATTGAGAAGTAAGAGTAGAAGAGAGAGAGATAGAGGGCACAAAGAGGGGGAGAGAGAGAATCAGATGAAAAAATAGTGTGTGAGAGAGGAGTGAGAGAAGAGAAAGACTAAAATGGGAGAAGTGAGGAGGCAAGAGCGAGAGAGAGAGAGAGTCAGATAGAGATTGGGATGAAAAGACAAAGAGACATGGAGAGAGAAAAAATAAGTAAAGAAAGAGATAAAAAGAAGGTGAGTGAGAGAGAAGGGGTAGAAGGAGAAAGATGCGTGTCAGAAATAGGTTGAAGGGGAGAGAGAGAAGAGGGAGAGGGGGAGTGATGATAAGGCAGATAAAGACTAGAGAGATTGATGGAGAGAGAGGTGAGACAGATAAAGAGAGAATAGAGGAGTTGGGGAGGGCAAGAGAGAAGGAGAGATAGAGAGAGCGAGAGGGAGAGGAAGGGAGGGAGAATGATATTGAGATGGAGGTACAGAGAGGAAGAGAGTGAGAAAGAAAATGTGTGTGGTAGAGCACAGAGATACGAAAAGAGAAATTCTCCACGAGAGAGAGAGAGGGTTGGAGAGCATAAGAGTGGGCTCAAAGAGAAAGAGTGGAAGAAAGAATGAGAGAGAGAAGATAAAGAGAGAATGCAGAGAGCAAGAGAGTTGCAGGGTGAGATAGTGCTGGCAGAAGAGGAAGAGAGGGAGAAAGAGAGTATGTGTGAGAGATAGAGATTGGGATGGAACGAGATAATGATAGAGATAGCAAAAGAGAGATAGAGAAAATAAAAAGTTGAGGAGAGTGAAGAGCGTGAGAAAGAGCTTGAAAGAAAGAGAGATGATGAGACAGATAAAGAATGAGAGAGAGATATAGATAGAGAGAGGGTGATCATAAGAGAGAGGAAAGGAGAAGAGAGTGGCTGGGATGTATTTAGGAGAGGAGAGAGGGAGTGAGTGAGAGGAGAGAGCAAGATAGAGTCAGAAGTGAGAGAAATAAAGCATTAGAAAGGGAGAAAGTGAAGAAAGGAGGGAGGGAGACTGTGAGTGAAATGAAGGTAGAGAGGGAGAGAGTGAGAGATTGAGCAAGAGAGAAAAGAGAGAAAAGAGAAGAGCTCTACGCATGAGGGTAATTTGGAGGGTAGAAGAGAGGGAGGGAGGGAGAAAAAGAGAAAAATTTTGATAGAGAGGAGTGAGTGAGAGAGAGTTGTGGCAAGAGAGGAAGAGAGAGCGAGAGAGAGAGAGAGAGAGATAGAAAAGGAGAGAGAGGGAGGGTTAGATCGGGAGAGGGAGAGAGAGGGGGAGTGGATGCAAAAAGAGTAAGAAGAGAAAAAGAGAAGAAAGAGGAAAAGATTTAGAGAAAGAGACTACATAAAAGAGAAAGAGCATGAAAGGATGAGTGAGATAATAAAGAAAGAGATGTAGAGTTTGATAGAGAGAGATGGAGAGGTCTAGGTGGATACAAAGGGAGAAATGAGGAGAGAGACAGCAAGAGCAGTAGAGAGAGATGGTAAGAGAGGTAGAAAGGGAGATTGAAAAAGGTGGAGTGTGAGAGCAGATAGAATAAGTAAAAGAGAGAGAACAAGTTTAGGCAATGAAGAGAATTTGAGAAGAGCTAGACAGATTGAGAGATGGACATATGGAGGCATGAGAGAGGGAAGGAGAAAGAACAAGATAAAGAAAAGTGTGTGAGAGATAGGGAGAAGGAACAAGATAACTGAAAGATGAGAAAGAGAAGTGAGAGAGTTGCAAGGTGAGAGAGAGAGAGATAGCAAGGGAGGAAGAAATAGTGAGGGATGGAAAGAATGAGTGAGAGATATAAGAAGTGCTAAAGAGAAGTAGAGAGAAAGAGAGAGAAAGGGGAGAGATGGAGCTAAGAGGGATGAAGGGAGGGTGGGGAGGGAGAGGCGGAGAACTAAAGGAGGGACAAAGAAAATTGAGGGAGTGAATGTGAGAGAGAGAGTGAGTGGAGGTTGAGATGAGTGCGAGAGATTTAGAGAATTAATGAGAAAGTGAGAGAGAGGAAGAGAAATAAAAAGCAAGAGAGGGGGAGAGCGAGGTAGAGGAAGAGGGTGAGAGTGGAAGAGGGAGAAGATGAGAAAGAGAGAGAAGAGTAAGAGAAAAGAGAGTTAGTGAAACAGATTGAGACGAGAGAATAATAAAATGAGAGAGAGTGTAAAAGAAAATAGTGGGGGAGGGAGATAGAGTGGTAGAATGAGCGACGTAGAGATAATGCGAGAAAGAGTGAGGGAGATAACAGAGCAATTGAGTTATTATGGAGAGATTCAGTGGGAGAGAGTATGCGAGAGGGAGGAAAGCGAGAGAGAGGAGATATATACAGAGAAAATGGAGAGAGAGTGAGATAAAGTGAGTGGAATGGAGCGTGAGTTATATTCATAGAGCTAGAGGGAGGGAGCAAGGAGAGTGAGTTAGAGATATAAGAAGAGGAAGAAAGAGTGGGAGAGTGATTAAAAGAGAGATTTAGATGAAGAGAGTGGGAGACAGAGTGAAGGGTAGAAGATAGGGAGTAGATAGAGATAGAGAAGAGCGAGAAGGGAGAGTGAGAGAAAAAGTGTGCGATAAATAGAGATCGAGAGTGCGGGGGTGGAAGCGAACGAGAGAGAAGGGGGAGAGTGGGGGACACAGAGAGGGGAATAGAAAGAAGAGCATGAGAGAGATGGAATAAAGAGTACGAGCACTAGAGAGAGCGAGAGAGAGGGAGGAGAAAAATGGTAAAGGGAGATAATGTACAGAAAGAGAGAAAATGGTGAGACAGGAGGGAGCTAGAGAAGGTTGAGGAGAGAGAGTGAAAATTAGAGTGAGGGAGAGAAAGCCAGACATATATAAGGTGTTGGAGATTTAAGGTATGAGAAGAGAGAGTGAGAGAAAGAGTAAGAGAGCGAAGAAGAGGGGAGTAGTGGGTAAGGGTGAGAAAGAGAGAGATAATGTCAGAAAGTAGAGAGGGAGAGTGAGATGGAGAGGGAGAGTGTAGAAGCAAAGGGAGAGGGAGAGCGAGAGGAAGAGTGAGATGGAGTGGTAAGACTAAGATATCAAGAGAGAGATAACAAATGAATGAAAGCTAGAGAGAGATTCAACGTGAAGGAAAGAGTGTGAGAGAGAGTGTGTGTGAGAGAGAGTTAGATTAAGTAGTGGAAGAGAAAAGAGAGATAGAGAGAGAGAGAGGGAGAGTGACTGATAGAGTGATCAATAGAGAGAGGGAGGGAGCTAGAATGAGAGAAAGGGAGAGAAAGTGAGATATATAAAAACTAGAAAAAGATAGCAATAGAGAGATAACAAGAGGAAGAGAGAAAAAGGGAGTGATTGTGAGAAATATTCAGAGCAAGAGAGTGGGGGCAAAGAATGATAGAAAAGAGGGAAATATTGAGAGTGAGTGATAGAAAAAGAGTGAGAGTGAAAGATGGAGCTATAAAGGGCAGAGGGGATAGAGAGTGAGAGGAAGAGAGAGGGAGAGATAGTAAGAGAGAAAGAACGGGATAGGGAGGGAGAGAGCGAGAGAGAGATAGAGAGAGCACAAGAGAGAGAGGAGAAAAGATTAGAGTGAGATAGTAAGAGAGAAAGAGAAAAAGGGCAAAAGAGAAAAATCCAGATAGAGAGTGTGTGCATGAGAACGAGCGAGGGAGAGGGAAAGATAATGGTTTAGTGAGCAGCAGATAGACAGAGAAATAGAAAAAGGGAAAGGGATCAATAGAGCTATTATGAGAGAAATTCAGATATAGTGAAAGAAGAAGAGGCTTAAATGAGTGAGAGAGATGGAGAGAGAGATATAAAATAGTGCAGGTGAGAGTGAGAGAGAATGAGAAATAGAGATATTGAGGAATGTGTGAGAGAGAGTGATAGGAAGTGATGGAAAGAGAAAGTGAGAGAGTGAGAGAAATGTGGGAGAGGGATTCAAAGTAATAATAAGATTTTGAGAGGGAGAGAGGCATAGAAAGAGAATGAGGGATAGAGAGTGAGGGTGAAGGGTGAGAGATGAAGGAATGGAGAGAGCAAGAGAGAGAGAGAGCAAAGAAAGAGAGGGAGAGACATGTTGAGAGAAAGAGAGAGAGAAAGAGAGATAGTGAGATGAGATAGAGAGCAAGATAGAGAGGTAGAGTATGACTGGGATAGCTAGATAGATATAAGTTAGAGAGAGATATATGAGAGGAAAGGTTAGTGGGAGAGAATAGAGAGGGGGAAGAAAGGGAAGCCGGAGAGGGGGTAAAGGAGGTAGAGGGATGGAAGATAGAGATAAAATACTTTGAAGAGAGGAAGCTGGGAGAGAAAGGGAAAAATAAAAGAGAGAAGAGAAAGATGAAGAAGAGAGTGAGAGAGTTAAAGAAAGAGAGAGAGAATGAGAGAGAAAATGTAGGAGAGAGTGTAAGACAAAGGAAAGGAGGGAGAGAAATAGAGGGAGTGAGGGAGCAAGGTTAAAAGAAGAGAGTTTTTGTAAGAGATAAGGTCAGTAAAAGGGAGAGAGCTTTCCTACCTCTCTCCCGTATGTATTCTCTCTCTTTCTCTTACTCCCTACTTCTTTCTCTCCTCTCCTCTCCTCTCCTCTCCTCTCATATCTCTTTCAATCCGCCTCACCCTCACTCAATCTATCTCTCGCACTATCAAACATGATTTCTACTTGCCACATCATCTTTATTTTTCTTAATTCCTCTTTCACTCGAGATCTTTCTCAATATCTCCTGACTCCCTCTACCCTTTTCTCACTCTTTCTCTCTAATTCTCTTTTGCTCTTCTTATATCTCTCACTCACTCTTTCCATCCCTCTCTCTTGCTTCCCACCTTGCTATCTCTTTCTCTCTCTCTCTCTCTCTCTCTCTCTCTCTCTCTCTCTCTCTCCTAGCAACTCTCTGTTCTCTATTTCTCATCTTCCTCTTATCTTGCTCCTCTCTATCTCTTACACACTTTTTCTTTATGTAGTTCTTTCTCCCCCCTCTCTCATGCCTTCCATATGTCATTCTCTCACTATGTCTGCTCTTCTCACTCTCCAGCCCTTTCACTCTCTCTTTCTCCCCATCTCTATCTTGATTGAAGTCTCTCTATCTCTCTATATCTCTCCCCCGCTCTCCCTCTCGCTTACTCCCTCCTATTTCTCGCCCTTTCTCTCTCTCTTTCTCTCTCCCTCAATCTTTTTTTCATCATTCCCTCTCTCCCTCTTTATCTGTTTTGCTCTCTTTTATCTTATTATGTCCCCTCCCTTTCTCACACATGCACTATCTCTCACACACTCCTTTTTCTCTTTCGTTTGCTCTCTCTACCTTTCTTCTATGTTTTACTCTTGCTCTCTAATTTTCCCTCTTTCTCTTTATATCCCTTTCTCGTTATTTCTCTCCTTTTATCTCACTCTTTTTCTCATTGTATCCCCACCCTTTCTCCCTCTCTTCTCGCTGCCTTCTACATCCTTCACTTTCTCTCACTCTTCCCCTCACATTTTTTTGGCTCAATCTCTCTTATCTATCTCCGTCTCACACTCTCTACTTATCTCTTCATCTTTCTCTCTCTCTTTCTTTCAAGCTCTTTATCATACTCTTCTTTCTCCTTTTGCCACTAGTTCTCTCTACTTCTATTTTGCCCTCTTTTGTATCTCTCAATCTCTCTTTCCATCCCAATTTTGATCTCGTTCTCGCTTTATCTCTCTCACCCTCTCTTCCTCTCTTACTGTCTCTCTCTATCTCATCAAATAATTCTTTTGCTCTTTTTATCTTCTCTCTATCTCAACATTCTCTTCCCTCCCTTCTTCTTCTCTCTCACTTTTATTTCTCTCATTCTCTCTCCCACTCGTGCCCTCCATCACTCCCTCTCTCATGGATCGCTTCTCTTTCTCTCTCTCTCATTCTTTTATTTCTCGTACCCTCCATCACCTCCCTCTCACTCTCATTCTCTCTCCTCTCTCCCTCTCCCTTCCTCACTCATTTCATTTGCCCTTTCTTCCGCTTTCTGTCCTCACAGCTTTCCTACCACTCGCTCATATGAAGTATCACTCTTTGTCTCACTCTTGCCATTTCACTCACTCCCTCTTTTCTCTCATCTCACTCACTGCTCATCTCTGTCCTGCTCTAATGAATCAATTCCTCCCTCTCTTTTTCACTCCTCTCCACTCGTCTCCTCTCATTTATCTTATTATTTGCCTCACTTATTCTTTCAATCTCTCGGTCTCTCACACACACTTTCTATCTGCCTCTTTGTCTCTCTCTCTCTTTACTCATTATTTTAATTTCTTTCTCACACCCTTCTCTCTTTATCTCTACGCCCTTGTCTCGATACTTCTCTTTTGCTCTCTCAATATCTCTCACTCCATCTTTCCAAGCTTATCTCCCTCTCTCCTTGCCTCTCTCTTCCTCACTGACTTTCACTCTGTCTTACTCTGTTGCCTTTTCTATTTGCCCTCTCTTTCTTCTCTCTAACTTATCTTTCTCTTCTCTCGCTTCTCTCTCTATCACTCTTTCTTTCTCTTCTTCTCTCCCATACCTCTCTCCATATGAGAGAAAGGGCAAGTGAGAGAAAGTGAGAAAAAAGAGTGAGAAAGTATGTGTAGTGTGAGAGATAGAGTGAGATATAGAGAACAAGGGAGTCAGATAAATTGAGAATAGAGCGTGAGAGACTGAAAGAGTGAGAGAGAAAGAAAGAGAGAAAAAGACAGCATGACAAAGGGAGAGGGATCGAAGAGAGAGTGAAAGAAGAGGAAGAACATGATAGAGAGAGGGTGGAAGGGAGGGAGGATGAGTTGCAGAGTGAGTGAGATATATACAAAAATAAATAGAATGAGGGGAATAAAACAAGTGGGTGATTGTGAGATAAGAGAGAGAGAGAAGAGGAGTAGAGAAAGAGCTAGACAAAAGCAAGATGAGAGCGATTCAAGAAAGAGCTAGGGAGTTAACCTTCCCCCAATCTCTTAATCTCTTTCTCGCTCACTGGTACTCGCTAACCTTAACTCCCACTATATCTATCATTCTCACTATCCATCCCTCCCTCTAACTCCTCTTCACTCTTCTTCCGTCTCTCTTTCCCTACCCTCTCTCTCTCACACACTCTCTATCTATCTCCCTTAGTTTTCCTTTGACTCCACCCCCTCCCACTCTCTCCCTTCCTCTGTCACTCCCTCCCACCCACCTCTCTCTGCCTTTCTCTCTTGCCCTCTCTTCTCTCTCTCCCTCTTTTCATCTCTTTAACTATCTCACTCTATTCTTCATCTTTCTCTTCTCTCTTTTTTCTTTCCCCCTCTCTCTCAGCTACCTTTCTCTCTTCACAGTATTTTATCTTTGTTTTCCATCCCTAACTTCTCTCTCCCTCTCTCTCAGCTACCTTCCTCCTCATTTGCTCAACCCCCGTCCTCTTTCTCATGCTCTTTATGCTCTCCCTCTCACCTCTCCTCTCATATATCTCTCTTTCACTTAATCTCTATCTAGCTAACCCATTCATACTCTACCTCTCTATCTTGCCCTCTATCTTCTCTATCTCTCTTTCTCTCTCTCTTTCCCTTAACATGTCTCTCCCTCTCTTTCTTTTGCCCTCTCTCCCTCTCTCTTGCTCTCTCCATTCCTTCATCTCTCTCCCTCCACCCTCTCACTCTCTTTCCCTCATTCTCTCCCTATGATTCTCTCTCCCTCTCAAAATCTTACTCTTACTTTATCTCTCTCTCTCACATTTCTCTCACTCTCTCACGTTCTCCTTCCATCACTTTCCTATCACTCTCTCTCATTTATCACTCTCTTTTTCTCTCTATCTCATTAACTCCCTAGCCCTTTCTTGAACTGCTCTCATCTAGCTTTTCTCTAGCACTCTCTCAGCTCCTCTTCTCTCTCTCTCAATCTTACCCTTCTTTATCTCACAATCACCCTCTTGTTTTATTCCCCTCTTTATATTTATTTTTATATATATCTCACTCACTCTGCTGCTCCTTCTCCCTCCCTTCCTCCTTCTCTTTATCTTTTTCTTTCTCTTCTTTCACTATCTCTTCGATCTCTCTCCCTTTTTCATGCTGTCTTTTTCTCTCTTTCTTTCTCTCTCACTCTTTCATTCTCTCTCGCTCTCTTCTAAATCTCTCCAACTCTCTTGCTCTCTATCTCACTCTATCTCTCACACGCACACATACTTTCTAACTTTTTTCCTCACTTTCTCTCACTTTTCTCTTTCTTTCGAGCTCTTTCTCATACTCGTCTCACTCCCTCTACCCCTTTCTCACTCTTTCTATCTACTTCTCTTTCGCTCTTCTTATATCTCTCACTCACTCTTTCCATCCCTCTCCCTTGCTTCTACCCTTGCCATCTCTCTCTTCTCTCTTTCTAATTTTTTTTCTTATCTTGCTCCTTCTTTCTATCTCTCACACGCTTTTTCTTTTATCTTGTTTTTTCTCCCTCCCTCTTTCATGCCCTCCATATGTCCCTCTCTCACTCTCTCTAGCTCTTCCCAATTTCTCTTCATTTCCTAAACTTTTTCTCTTTTTCGCTATTTGCTTCCTCACTCCACCTTTCTCCATCTCTCTCTCTTCCTAGTTTACCATCTCTCTCTGACCCTATTGCTCTTGCTATCTCACTCCTCATTTCTCATATTCTATCCACCTAAAGCTCTCTATCTCTTTCTCTATCAAACACTACATCTCTCTGTCTCTCTCTATTATCTCACTCATCCTTTCATGCTCGTTCTTGCATTATTCATTCTCCCTCTAACTCCTCTCTTTCTCTAGTTCTCTTTTACTATCTTTAAATCTTTGACTCTCTCTTTCCTTTTCTCCCTCTTGCCCTCACACTCTCCCTCACTCTCTCTCTCTTTCCTTCGTATTCCTTTTTTGTCATCGCTCTCTCACCATGCTACTCTATTTCTCTCTCTCTTTCTCATCTTTCTCTGCCACAATGATACTCTCTTGCTCTGTCTCTCTCTTTCTCTTTCTCATCTTTCTCTTCTCTTGTTCATTGTCTCTCTCTCTCATTCCTTGTTCTCTCATTCTCTGTCCCTTCCTAGTTCGTCCCCTCTATATCTCTTTCTCTCTCTCTCTCTCATTATCTACCACTTTGTTGCTCTATCTCTCTCCATCTCTATAAGTCACCCTTTTATATCTCTTTCCCTCATCTTCCCCAACTCTCTTAATCTCTTTCTCTCTCACTGGTACTCGCTAAACTTAACTCCCACTATATCCTTCGCTCTCACTGTCCATCCCTCCCTCTAACACTCTCTTCTCTCTTCTTCCTTCTCACTTTCCCACCCTCTCTCTCTTTCTCTCACACTTTCTATCTATCTTCCTTGGTTTTCCTTTAACTCCACCCCCTCCTTCTCTCTCCCTTCCTCTCTCACTCCCTCCCACCCACCTCTCTCCCTGCCTTTCTCTCTTGCCCTCTCTTCTCTCTCTCTCCCTCTTTTCATCCCTATCTCTCCCTTTCTCTATATATCTCTCCTTTTGCTCCATGTATGAGTCTCCTTTTCTCTCTATCTCATTAACTCCCTAGCTCTTTCTTGAATTGCTCTGATCTCACTTTTCTCTAGCTCTTTCACTGCTACTCTTTTTTCTCTCGCTTACCCTTCTTTATCTCACAATCACCCTCTTGTTTTATTCCCCTTTTTCTATTTATGTTTTTATATCTCTCACTCACTTAGCCACTCCTTCTCCCCCCTTCCTCCTCTCTGTCTTGTTCTTTCTCATCTTTCACTCTCCCATGATCTCTCTCCCTTTCTCTTCATGGCTTTTTCTCTCTTTCTTTCTCTCTCACACTTTCATTCTCTCTCGCTCTCTTCTCAATCTCTCTGACTCTCTTGCTCTCTCTATCTCACTCTCTCTCACACACACATATACTTTCTCACCCTTTTTTCTCACTTTCTCTCCTTTCCCTTTCTCTCATATGAATTATCTCTCTTTCTCTCACTCTTACCCTCTAACTCACTCCCTCTTTTCTCTCTCATCTAGCTCACTGTTCATCTCTCCATTGCTCATTTGAATCAATTCCTCGCTCTCTTTCTCTCTCCTCTCACACACTTTCTATCTGCCACTTCGTCTCTCTCTCTTCTCTCTCTTTATTTTAATCTCTTTCTCACAACCTTCTCTCTTTATCTCTACGCCCTTCTCCCTGCTTACCTTTTGCTCTCTCTATTTCTCTCACTCCTATCCATGCTTATCTCCTTCTCTTCCTCCCTCTCTCTCCCTAACTCTCATTTTGTCTTACTCTGTTGCCTTCTCAATTTGCCCTTTCTTTCTTCTGCCTAACTTATCAAGAGAGGAGGGGAGAGATGAGGAGTGAGTTAGAAGAGATAAAATAGAGAGAGTGGGAGAGAGGGCAAGAGTGAGAGAAATAATTCATAAGAGAGAGTGGTAGGAATGGTGAGAGATAGAGAAGGAAGAAAGGGAAAATGAAATGAGGGAGGGAGGGAGAGGGAGAACGAGAGTGAGAGGGGGGTGGAAAGAGTGAGAGAAATAAATGAGTGAGAGAAATAAATGAGTGAATAGATCCATGAGAGAGGGAGAGAGAATGAGAGAAAGAAAGAGTGAGAGAGAAGAAGAAGTGAAGGAAGTGAGAGAAGGTAAAGAGAGCAAGAGAGTTGTTGGATGAGAGTGAGGAGTGAGAATGAGAGAGGAAGCGGGAGAATGAGAGAGAATAGAGGTAGAGAGAAGAAAGTGAGAGAGAGCAAGAAAGAGAGAAAAGGGTGAGAGAAAGGGAGAAAAAGAAGAGCTCCATGAGCGAGAGTGAGTGAGAGAGAGATGGAGGGCAAGGAGAGAGAAGAAGAGAATGAAAGTGTGAGTGACAGAGAGAAGTGAGAGAAGAGAAGATAAGTTAGAGAGAACAAAGAGAGCGCAAATAGAGAAGGCAATAGAGTAAGATGGAGCAAGAGAAAGTGGGGGTGTGATGGTGATAAGCATGAAAATATGGAGTGAGAGTATATAGATAGAGCAAAAGAGAAGTAGAGAGAGAAAGAATGGCGTAGAGATAAAGAGAGAAGGGTGTAAGAAAGTGAATTAAATTAGGAAACTGAAGAGAGGGAGAGATGAAGAGGCAGATAGAAACTGTTTAGGAGACCGAGAGATTGAAAGAATGAGTGAGGCAAATATTAAGGCAAAGGAACGGAGAGGAGAGAGAAAGATAGGGAGGGATGGATTCAAGAGAGCGGGAGAGAGATGAGGAGTGAGAGAGAAGGCAAGAGTGAGAGAAAGAGAGATAATTTATAAGAGAAAGGTAGGAAATGTGAGACTGAGAGGAGGAAGAAAGGGCAAATGAAACGAGAGGGAGGGAGAGGGAGAGGGAGAGGGAGAGAGGAGGGAGAACGATAGTGAGATGAAGGTGGAGAGAATGAGAGAGAGATAGAAGAGAGAGAGAGGACATCCATGGGAAAGGGAGAGATGAAGGGCACGAGAGGGAGAGACAATGAGAAAAAGAAAGATTGAGAGAAAGAAGAAGAAGCGCAGGAAGAGAAATATGAGATTGAGAGAAGGTAAAGAGAGCAAGAGAGTTGTTTGATGAGAGAGAGAGAAGATAAGAGAGAAAGAGAGGCTAAGAGAGCGAGAAAGAGATCAATATTAGGCTTGAAAGAGAGATTGCGAGATATAAAGAGGGAAAAATAAAAATTAGAGAGAACAAGTGGTAGAAGGAGAGAGAAGAGTATGAGAAAGAACTTGAAAGAAAAAGAGAGAGAAAGATAAAGAGACAAGTTGACAGTGTGTGAGAGAGATAGATTGGAGAGGTTTAGGTAGATAAAAAGAGAAAGGAAGCTGGGAGACAGAGGGAAAAATAAAAGAGAAAAGAGAAAGATGACGGAGAGACAAAGAGAAGGATGAGGAGACAAGTAGAGAGTGTGAGAGACAGATAGACAGGAGATGTTGAGCAGATAAAAAGAGAAACGTGAGGAGAAAAGTGAGAGGAAGGGTGGATGAATTTAAGACAGAAGGGGAGAGGGGCAGTGAGTGAGAAGAGAGAGTGAAGAGAGAATGAGATGGAAGACAAGACTTAAAGAAATAGAGTGAGAGTGAAAACATAAGAGATTAAAGGAAGGAGAGAAAGAGGTTGAGAGAGTGGGAGGGAGATTGTAAGAGTGAGAGAGTAAGGGATGATAAATGAGAGTGAGATAGATGTGAAGAGAACCAGAGTAAAAGAAATGAGTTTGGGCTAGAGCAAAAAAATAAGAGCTCCACGTGCATGTGTGTGAAAGAGAGATGGAGAGCACGAGTGAGTGAGGGAGGAGAACAAGGGAAACAAAAAGTGACAGTGAAATTGGAAGAGAGAGAAGGAGCAAAAGAAGAGAATGATGAGAGAGAAAGAAGAGAGAGGAGGGCCAAGGGAGTTGCAGGGTGACAGAGAAATAAACAAGAGAGTGAGATAGAACAAGAGAGATAGGGGAGGGAGAGAGTGAGATAAGAATGGAAAGAGAGTGACAAATTTTGAGTGAGCAAAAGAATTAAAGACGCACGAGATGGAGGGAGAGAGAAGAGTGATAGAAGGAGCTTAAACAAAAGGGCTCTAAGTGGAAGCGAGAGATATGAAGAGAATAATACTGTGTGTTTGAGAGAGAGATAAATAAAGAAATGTGGCATATAGAAATGGTAAGTAGAGGAAAGAGAGGGAGAGAGGTTCGATTTATGAGAAAAGGATAGAGGAGTAATGAGTGAGAAAAGAAAGAAGAGATAGAGGAGAGAGCAAAGAGAATGATTGTGGGAGATTGAGAGAGGAAGAAATAGATGGAGAGAATTAAATATAGAGAGTGAAAGCAAGTAAAGTGAGAGAGAGGGGAGAGAGGGAGGGAGAGAGAGAGGGAGAACGAGTGGCAGAGGAGTAGTGAGAGTGCAAGAGTGAGAGAAACAAAGGGGAGTGATAGGGATGGGATAGATAGAGCAACAAAGTGGTACATAGTCAGTGGAGGGAGAGAGATAGAGGGCATGAACGAGGAAGGGAGAGAGATGAGATAATAAGGAAAAAAAGAGAGAGAATAAGCATGAGAAGAGAAAGATGAGAAAGAGTGAGAGAACAAGAGTATAGCATGGTGGAAGAGAAAATGAGAAAGACAGAAAGCAATAGAGTAGCATGGCGAGAGAGTAATGACAAAAGAGAAATACAAAGGAGGATAGAGAGAAAGGGAGAGAGTGAGGGAGGGTGTGAGGGAGAGAGGGAGAAATAAAAGGGAGAGTGAAAGATTTTGAAATAGTAAAAGAGAACTAAAGAAAGAGAGAAGGAAGTAGAGGGAGAACAAATAGTGCCAGAATGAGTATGAAAGAATGAGGGAGATAATAAACCGATACAGAGAGGTGAAGTAGTTCATATGGAGAGAGATTTATGGACAGGCTTAGGTGGTTAAATAGTGAGAAATGAGGAGAGAGAAGAGAAAAAAAGAGCAGTAATTAAGAGAGAGAGGGAGATCAAACGAGGTGGAGTGAGAGAGCAGATAGAGTAAGGAAAAGAGAGAACAAGTTAGGGAAATTGAGAGAAATTGAGAAGAGCTATGGAGAGTAAGAGAGGGACATATGGAGGGCATGAGAAGAGGGAGGGAGAAAGAATGAGATAATTAAAAAGTGTGTGAGAGATAGGAGAAGGAGCAACATAAGCGAAATATGATAAAGAGAGAAGAGAGAGAGTTGCAAGGTGTGAGAGAGAGATAGCATGGGAGGAAACAATAGAGAGGGAGAGAGAGGGATGGAAAGAGTGAGTGAGAGATATAGGAAGAGTGAAAGAGAAGTAAAGAGAGAAAAAGAGAGAAAATGATAGAAGAAGTGAGAAGAGTGTGAGAAGGAGCTTGAATGAATGACGGAGTAAGAGAGATAAAGATGAAGAGGCAAATAGAAACAGTGTGTGAGAGAGCTAGAGATAAATAGAGTGGGGGTGAGGCAAATTGAAAGAGTGACGAGAGGTGAGGAGAGGAGAGGAGAGAAAGATGTAGGGAGTGATTTAAAAGTGGAGGAGAAAAATGGAGAGTGTGTGAAATGAGAGATAAAAGAAAGAACAAAGTGAGAGAAAGAGAGAGGAGTAAGATGAGGAATGAGGAGAGAATGAAGGAAGAGTGAGAGAGAGGGCAAGAGGGAGAGAAAGAGAGATAGTTCATGAGAGAGTGGTAGGAAAGGTGGAGTGAGAGAAGGAAGAAAGGGAAAATGAAACAAAGGAGGGAGAGAGAGGGAGAGAGGACGGAGAACGAGTGTGAGAGGGAGTTGGAGAGAATGAGAGAGAAATAAAAGAGGGAGAGAGAGAGAGAAATAGAAGAGATCCATTTTAAAGGGAGAAATGGAGGGCACTAGAGAGAGAGGGAGAGGGAGAGAGCGTGACAGAAAGAAAGAATGAGAGAGAGAGAAAAAGAAGAAGTAAGGGGAGAGAAGAAGATAAAGATCTCTCTGTTTCACTCTTTCCTTCTCTTCTTCTCTCACCATACCTCACTCTCCCTTGCCCTCCATCTCTCTCCTCGCTTGTGGAGCTCTTATCTTTCTTACTCGCTCTCTCATGTTTTTATCTCTCTTTCTTCCTTCTCTTACTTCTTTCTACCTTTATTTCACTTTCATTCTCCCTTTTTTCTCTTTCATTCTCACTCTTCTCCCCTATCTCTTACCCTCTTTCCCGCTTTCACTCACTCTATCGATTTCTACCTCTCTCACTTTCTTCTACTCTTTCTCTCTCTCGTACTCTCTCTTCATTCTTTCTTCTCACTCACACCGCCTCACTCTTTCTCTCTTGAATCCATCCCTCCCTACCTCTCTCTGTCTCTCCTCTACTCTCTCTATAACTTTCTCGACCTCTTTCTATTTGTATGTCTTTATCACCCTCTTGCACCCTCACTCTATCTTTTCTATCTCACTCTCTTTCTCTATTCCGGCTCTCTTTCCTTAAAATTCTCTCTCTCTCTCTCTTAAGTTCTCTCTTACATCTTCATCTCCACCTATCTCTCCTTTTTCTGTTTCTATCTCTTTCTATCTCCAACTCCTTCCCCTTCTTTCGCTCTAACTCTCTCCCTCTCTACGTCCACTCTTTGTCTCTCTCTCTCTCTCTCTCTTTCCCTTCCTCTCTTCCCCTCCCCTCTTACCCTCTCTCTTTTTTATATATATAAACCTCTACTTTTCTCCCTTTTCTTTATCTTCTCTATCTCTTTCTCTCTTGCTTCCTCTGTCACTCTCTTAATCTCCAGCACATTTGATCTTTCTCTTTTCTCCCTTTTTCTACTTTTTCTCACTCTATCTTTCCCTTTCTCTTTCTCACATTCACTTCTCTATCCATTTCTCATACTTTTGAACACTCTACCTCCCTTATCACTCTCTTGTGCCCTCCACTCCTTCTCAGTCATGGAGCACTTCTCGTTCTCACTCTCACTCTCTCTAATTCTTCCCTCTTTCACTTACTCACTCTGACCTTTTCCTGCTCTCTACATCAATCACACACTTATTATCCCTCCCTCTCTCACACAGACACTCTCCTGTCCTTCCTTCACTCTCTTCTTTCCTCTCTCACCCTTATGTATTCTCTATTCCTCTCACAATGTTCTTTCTCTATCCTTTCTCTATCATTTCACTCACACCCCATCTTTCGCCTCTGCTCTTGATTTCACTCCCTATCTCTTTCTTCCTTTCCTATCCTCTCTTCTCACTTTCTATCTACCTCACTCTCGCTCTTTCTATCTCTCACTCTCTCACACAGTTTCTATTTGCCTCCTTATCTCTATCTTTCTTACTTCCTCTTTCTTTCAAGTTCTTTCTCATTCTCTTCTCACTCCCTCTACAACTTTCTCTTTCTCTCTCTACTTCTCTCTCGAACTTTCTATATCTCTCACTCACTCCTTCCATCCCTCTCTCTTGCATCCTCCCTTGCTCTCTCTCTCACACTTCATCTCTCTCTCCCATTATTTCAATCTCTTTCTCACACCCTTCTCTCATTATCTCTACACTCTTCTCTCTTTCTCTCTCTACTTCTCTTTTGCTCTCTCTATATCTCTCACGCCATCTTTCCATGCATATCGCCGTCTCTTCCTCCCTCTCTCCCCCTCACTCTCTCTCGGTCTGTCTTACTCTGTTTCCCTCTCTATTTGCCCTTTCTCTCGTCTCTCTAACTAATATTTCTTTTCTCTCACTCTTTCTTTCTCTTCTTCTCTCTTCATACCTCCCTCACTCTTTTCCTCCATCTCTCTCTCTCTCTCTCTCTTGCTCATGGAGCTCTTCTCTTTCTAACTCCTTTCTCTCTATTTCTTGTTCTCTCACTCACTTTTCTCTACCTCTATCTCACTCTCACTTTCTCTCTCTCATTCTACACTTACCCTCTCTCGTGCTCTCTCTTCATTCTCTCTTCTCACTCACTACCTTTATCTCTCCTTCTTTCTTGAATGCATCTCTCCCTGCCTCACTCTGTCTCTCTTCTTCTCTCTTTCTATGTTTCTCAACCTCTTTCTTTTTATATATCTCACCCACCCTCTCTATGTGTCTCTTCATCTCTCTCTCACTCTCTCTTCTCTCTCTTTCTTTCATGATCTTTGTCACACTCCTCTATTTTACATTTACCTCTTCTATGTACTTCTATTTTGCTCTCTCTATATCTATCACTCTATCTTTTCATTAATATATCTCTCTATCCCCCCTCTCTTCCTATCTTACCATCTCTCTCTCTCTTCCTACAACTATGTTGCCATCTTTATCTTCTCTCTCTTCACTCTCTCTTTCACTCATTCTTTCTCTTATTTTTTCTCCCTCCCTCACTCTCTCGTGCCCTCCATCTCTCTCAGTCATAGAGCTCTTCTCTTTCTCTCTCTAACGTTTTCTCACTCTCTAAGTCTATCTCATACTTATTTTCCCTCTGTCACACACACTCTCTCTTCCTTACCCTCCCTTCCTCCTTCCCTCACTATCTCCTTTCCTACCTCTCTCTCTTTCTCTCACTCTGTTCTTTCTCTTTATTTTCTCTCTAATTTCATTCACTCCCCATATTTCTCCTCCGCTCCTGAATCACTCCTTCGTTCTTTCTCTCCTCTCTTCTCCTCTCGTTTCTATTTCTAGCTGCCTCACCCTCACTCTATCCATCTCTAGCTCTCTCACTAATCATTTTATCTGCCTCCACATCTTTATCTCTCTTACTTCCACATAGTGCGAGAACGAGCACGAAAGGATGAGTGAGATAATAAAGAGAGACAGAGAGATGTAGAGTTTGATAGAGAGAGATAGAGTGGTTTAGGTGGATAAAATCTGAGAAATGAGGAGAAAAATAACAAGTGAAGTAGGGTCAGAGAGAGATGGTAAGCGAGGAAGAGAGAGAGATGGAAAAAGGTGGTGTGAGGGAGCGGATAGAGTAAGAAAAAGCGAGAGAAAAAGTTTAGGAAATGAAGAGAACTTGGGAAGAGCTAGAGAGAGAGTGAGAGAGGGACATTGGAGGGCATGAGAGAGGGACATTAGAGGACATGAGAGAGGGAGGGAGACAGAAAGAGATAAAGAAAAAGAATGTGAGAGATAGAGAGAAGGACCAAGCATCTCTTCCCTCCTTATCCTTTATCTATCTCTCTCACATTCTCTCAAACATCTTCTTACTCTCTTCCTATCCCTCCTTTTCTATCACTATCTCTTTCTATCTCCAACGCCTTCCCATATATAAATATGTATCCCTCTCTGTTACACTCTTTCTCATCTTCCTCTTTGTTACTCTCTCTGTCATTCCCTCTCTCTCTTTCTATCTTTATCACTCTCTCTTTCTATCTCTTTTGTCTATTTTATCTTTATCTCACACTCTTGCTATCTATGTCTTCCTTCTCTATCACTTTCACTATCTCCGTCTCTCTCTCCATTTGTCACTCACTCAATCCCTCACACTCTATGCATCTATCTATTTTCCCATCTATACCTTTCTATCTCTCTGTATCTCACTTCAGTGTTTTCTCAGCTTCATTTCTTTTATATCTCACTCTCTTTCTCTATGCCCCCACTTTTTCCCTCTTCTCCTCTATATGTGTCTCTCACGTTCTCTCATGCTCTTCTCACTCTCTACCTATCCCTCCTTTTCTATCTCTATCTCTTTCCATATCCACCTCCTTCCCTTGTATATATGCCCCTCTCTGTTACACACTTTCTCAACTCCCTCTCTGTTACGCCATCTCTTCTGTCTCTCTCACTCGATTGCCCTTTCTATCTCATATTCTTTCTCTTTTCTCCCTCTCTTTCCCTTTTATACTATATCTCGCTGTCTCTTCCCCCCTTCTCAGCTCTTTACATGCCCCTCTTCCCTCGCTCCCTTCATCTCTCTCTTTCTGTATCTTAACTCGATTTATCCCTCTCCATCCCTCTCTCTTTACTTTATGTTCCCCCTCTCCCCGCCTTCCTCTACCCTTATCTCTCGTTCCTTTTGTCTCCCCTTCACTCTCTCTTACCCTCTATGACCTTACTCTTACTTATTGCTCTTCCTTTCACTACTCTCGCTGTATCTACATCATGCTCGCTTTTACTCTCAATATCTAATCTGCTCTATACCTCTACCTTATTATATCTCCCCCTCTTTGGCTTTTTCTCCCTCATACTCCCTCCTCCCTTCCTCTCCCTCATTCATTCACTTTTGTTCACTCTGTCCCAGTCTCTTCCTCCTTCGCTCTCCTTATTCTCTCCCACACCCACTCTCTCTTTCATCTAATCACTATCTTCATTGATATGACTCGTCACTCTCTAACTTACTTTCTCACTCTAGCAAACTCTATCTCTCTTTCACTCTCTCCCCTACTCATGTACCCTCTATACTTCTCTTCCTCACAATCTCAATCCCACCATCATTTCTCTCAATCGTTTCTCTCTTTATATCTCTTCCTCTCCTCCTCTGTTGCTATCTCTATCTCCCTCCATCATTCTCGCACTCTCTCACCTTCACTTCCCTCTCTATTATCTCTCACTCTCTATTTTCCATGTTTCTCATTCTTTCACTCTCTCTCATTCCTCTTTGACTCTCACTTTCTCTCCCTCACTCTCCCACTCTCCCATTTATTCTACCCTCTCCCACTCTCCCTATATCCTTGCCAATCTCCCTCTATCTCTCACAAAATTTTGATCACTCTCTCTATCTCTCTTTCTTTCTTATCATTATCACTTTCTCTTGCTCTTTTTATCTCTCTATGTCTCTTGCTCTCGCCCTCAACTTATGTAACTCCTCTCTCTACTACACTCTCTTCTTTTCTCCACTCTCTCACTCCATTATATCCATCTCAACATTTCTCTTTCTTTCTCATGCTTTCAATCTCTCATAATTTTTCACTTGCTCTCTCTTACTCCCTCACTTTTTCTATCTTTGTCTCTCTCACCCTCTCTATCAACATCTCTCTCTCAATCTTTCCCTCTGTCTCTTCTCTCACTCTCTATTATTTCTCTCTCTTACTTTCCCCTCTCTCTCACGTTCACTCCGTCTATTAGGGATAGACGGAGCGAGTGAGATAGAGATTGTGAGGGAGAGAAAGAGGGGTAGGGAGAGATTGAGAGGGAGGAGAGTGAGGGAGTGGGAGTTGAGGAGAGAGTGAGCGAGAAATGAAAAAGGTGGAGGGAGAGAAAGTTTGTGAGTGGGGGAGAGAAAAAACAAGACAGTGATTATAAGAAAGAGAGGGGGGAATAAGTGTAAGAGACAGTAATGAAAGGAGGGAGAGCTAGAGGGAGAGTGAGACAAATAGAGAAGGAGAGAAAGGAAAAGATATAGAGAGTTAGAGAGAGAAAAAGAGAGAAGTGAGAGTAAAATAATAGAAAGAGAGAAGTGAGGTAAGATAGAGAGTGAAGGTGTGACAATGCGAATGGGAGACAAGGGTATATAGAGGGAAAGAGGGAGGGATAGAGAGATGAGATAGAGAAGAGAGTGAAAGGGAAGGATGACGAGAGAGAGAATAGTAAGAATGTTTATAAAGTTAAGAAAGAGACAGAAAAATTCCAAGAGGAGGAAAAGGGCGCGAGAGAGCGAGACATAACAGAAAGAGATGGAGAGACACACGAAGAGAGAAGAAAAGACAAGAGACGAGAGAGAACATATAAGGGTCTGTTTGGCGCAGCTGCAGATTATCCAGATTATCAGGATAAGCAGATTATCCTGATAATCTGCTGATCAACAGCTTATCCAGATAATCTGTCTGTCTGTTTGGTTTGAGCGTTTGGAAAACAGCTGAATCACATCTGTTTGTGGATAAATGACAATTCTGCCCCTATCATGAATAATCTGTTAAGCTGTTTGGTTTTAGCGGTTTGAGAACAGCCGATTTGCAACAGTTTGTGAAAAAATATGAATTTAGGTTGGTCAAATATTGGAGCAGACAAATATTTGGGGTTTGGATAATGTTGGAACTACAGACTTCTTCATATATTCAATAAATGACAGATTGTGCAAGAAAGAAAACTCACATTTCAAGTACCTCAAGACTTCAGCGGCAAATTCAGAGCAGAGCCACTATACTGATGCAAAAAGAACTTCTTGCAGTAAGAACACAATGCAATGAAAGCTTGGTATTTAAGGATCATTTTCACTCTCTACACTCTAATTTTACCAAATTCTAAGTTTCATGTAACACCTAAATCTTGTGTATTCATAAAACAAAACCCAAATATCTTCATAGGTCAAAGTTTATAAAAAATACCCCAAACACGTCTATATCAAAAGCTGGTAGAAATAAAAAATTAGTAATTTTAAGCATTGAAGCAGAAAGTAGAGAAGGAAGCAAAAAGCACCCAAGATAACTTGTGAGTCATTGAGATTTAAAATGCAATTATTAGCAACTGCACTTGTTGAATTCAAATTTAGATTTATATGAACACTGAGAAGATAACTTGTGAGTCATTGAGAATTTTATGTTCCATCAAGCCAAATGAGCCCTAATAGTGAGTGAAAAGCTCGTTGATTTTTTTCAAACTAGAAGGCATCGGATAATAAAAAGAGCAAATCAGCTGGAGTGGAAGGTAGCAGTAGATCAGCAAGACTAATACCTAAATTACATATTAGAATAAATAACTATAATAAACTATGCACAAGTATGAGAAAGATTCTATTGGGATTATTTTTCTTCATTTGCACCACGCATATTAGCCCTTCAACAAGACTAATACCTAATCATCGGTGGGCTTATTTTGTGCACCACAACGAATGTTTGCATAAGGAAACCATAGACCCTCAAATGTACAACATCACAACATCTAAAAAACATTTTGATGCATCATTGAACTCATATAACAAATCCAATTAGCGATGCAAGGTATGGAGCATCTATGTAGATCTAACATATAACATAAATCTAGATGCAACCAAACAATACAATAAAAATACAATTTTCTGAAGCTGCAAACTATTACTCATAAGCAACTACCAACTTAATGAAAATTGAAAAATGGCAAAACACAATATAACATAATTACAAGCTTATTTATTATTCGGATAATCCCAAAATCATGATTATCATGATTATCGAACCATTCAACTATATCTAATCGTGAAAATATTATAATTATTCCTTGAAAATGGATCTTCTCTAGATTTCCTCCTTTCCAATATAGCAATCTAAGCTTCCAAATCTCACAGGGCACAGCACTCTAAGCTTCCAATATAGCACTCTAAGAAGAATTAAGGATATATTTAAGATGCTGTATTCATTCGGAAGAAGAATTAATGATATATTTATAAAACAAGAAAAGTTCAGAAGGTCATACTTTTTTGTTGCGTGCTTTAAGGATGCATTTAGAAAACAAGAAAAGTTCAGAAGAAGAAAGAAAAAAAAAACTGCAGGAAAGAAGATTCAAGGGAGAGAGAAAGGAGGATGGAATTAAGCCTAATCCTTTCATCTTCCCAGACAGGATGCAACAATATTAAAAGCTTGCAGATTATCAATCATGGAGTTTCAGACAGACAGATCCAAAAACTGAAAGCAATCCATATATGATCCCTGCCCTCCTTAGTTTTAATTTGTCCCGCATTTCCTCTGATTTGCCCTAATGGTCTCACCGTAGGAAGAAAGAGCAGTGGAAGGTACATTGGATCAGCCAATGGAGGGAGGGAGACGGATGCATACCTGAGAAGCCGGCGAAGGAAGGAGGAAGCGGGTTGCTGCGGGATCGGCGAGGGAGACGGGTGCTGCGGGATCGGCGAGGGGGACGGATCGCGCCGCAACCTAGAGCGAGGAGATGGAGGCGAGGCGAGACGGGCGCGGGGAAGGAGACGGGCGAGGGGCAAACAGCGGCATTTCTGAAATGAATCGCGGATCGGGGGTAAGACCCCGCGATCCGCGAGTAAGGTAAATTTGGATAATCTGAATAATCACGATTTTAAATAATTTGGTGAAACGTGCGTTCCAAACAGGCTTCTGGCGTTTTGAAAACGCCACCGCAGCAGATAATCTGTACCAAACGCACCCTAAATGAAGTAAATTAAAAGAATGAAAAGATAGAGGGTGAAAGGGAGAAGGGCAAGATATATATATTGAAGTGAAACATGGAATAAGAGAATGAAAGAACTCTAGAATCAGAGAGGGAGAGTGAAAGATATCAAGAGAGGAGAAAGATAAGGGTAGGAGAGAGGTCTCTTTTCCTTTCTCTCTCCATCGCTTTATATTAAGGTATGGAGAGAAGTGGAGAGAGAAAGAGAGGGATGGATTGATTCAAGAGAGCAGGAGAGAGATGAGGAGTGAGTGAGAAGAGAGAAAAAAAGAGAGTGAGAGAGAGGGCAAGAGTGAGAGAAATAAAGATAATTCATAAGAGATAGTGGTAGAAAATGTGAGAGTGAGACAAGGAAGAAAGGGAAAATGAAAAGAGGGAGGGAGAGAGAGGGAGAGCGGAGGAAGAATTAGAGTGAGATGGAGGTAGAGAGAATGAGAGCAAAATGAAAGAGTGAGAGAGAGAGAAGAGATCCATGAGAACGGGAGAGATGGAAGACACAAGAGCGAGAGAGGGAGAGAGAATGAGAGAAAGAAAGAAGAGATAAAAAAATTAGAAGCAAGGGAAGAGAAAGATCAGATAGAGAGAAGGTAAAGAGAGCAAGAGACTTGTTGGATGAGAGAAAGAGATGGTAAGAGAGAAAGAGAGGGTGAGAGAGCGAGAAAGAGATCAATTTTGTGATGGAAAGAGAGATTGAGAGATACAAAGAGGGAGAAATAAAAGTAGAGAGAATAAGAGGTAGAAGGACAGACAAGAGTATGAGAAAGAACTTGAAAGAAATAGAGAGAAAGGTGAAAAGAGTGTGTGAGAGAGATAGATAGGAGAGGTTGAGGCAGATAAAAAGAGAAAGGAAGCTAAGAGAGAGGGGGAAAGAAAAGGAGAGAAGAGAAAGATAAAGAAAAGAGTGTGAGAGTTAAAGAAATGGATTCAAGAGAAAAGGAGAGAGAGGGATACTGAGTTAGAAGAGAGAATGAAGAGAGAGCACGAAAGAGAGCAAAGAGAAGAAAAAATTGAGATAAATACATTAGTGAAAGAGGTAGGAATGGATAGAGTGATTGAAGAGGGAAGGAGTGTAAGAGAGAGGGGGAGAATGAGAATCAGAGAGAGAGACAAAGAGAATGAGTGTGAGATAGAGGTAGAGAGAAGTGAGTGAGAGAGAGCAAGAAAGAGAGAGAAAGGAGTGAAAGAGAGTAAGAAAGAGAAGATTTCCATGAGAGAGAGAGAGAGATGGAGGGCAAGCAAGAGGGAGGTATGGAGAGAGAAGAAGAGAAATAAGTGTTAGAGAGAGGTTGGGATTGATTAAAGATTGGAGAAAAAAGATGGTGAGTGAGTGAAATGAGAGAGGAAAGAAACAGAAAGAACAGAGTGAGAGAGAGAGAATACACAAGGGAGAGCGGGAGGAAAGGAGTGAGTGAGGGAAGGAGGAAGGGAGGGCAAGTGAGACAGTGTGTGTTTGTAGAGGTAGGAGAATAAGTGTGAGATAGGCGTAGAGAGTGGGAAAATGTGAGAGAGAGTGAAAGATAGAAGAGAAGTAGAGAAAGAGAGAAAGAGTAGAGCTCTATTACAGAGATAGATGGAGGGCACAAGAGAGTGAGGGAGGGACAGTGAATAAGAAAAAGAAAGAGTGAAAAAGAGAGAGAGAGAGAGAGAGAGAGAGAGAGAGAGAGAGAGGGCAAGAGAGTTGTAGGGAGAGAAATGGTAAGAGAGGAATAGTGGGGGGAGAGAGATATACTGATGAAAAGATAGAGTTAGAGATATAGAGAGCAATATAGAAGTAGATGAAGAGGTACATATAGAGAGAGGAGTGTGATAAAGATCTTGAATGAAAGAGAGAGCAGAGAGAGTAGAGAGAGCGAGAAAGATGAAGAGACATATAGTGAAGGTGAGGGAGATATATAAATAAAAAGATTTTGATAAGATAGAAAGAGAGAGAAGAGGAGAGACAGAGTGAGACAAAGAAAGATAAAGGGAGTGAGTGAGAAGAGAGAATGAAGAGAGACCATGAGAGAAAGTAAGAGTAGAAGAAAGTGAGAGAAATACAAAAGTGAGAGAGGAGGGTCAGAGAGAGGGGGAGAGAAAAAATGAGAGAGAGAAAGGGAGAGAATGAGTGTGAGATAGAGAAAGAGAGAAGTTAGTGAGAGAGAGTAAGAAAGAGAGAAATGAGCGAGAGAGAGTGAGAAAGAGGAGCACCATGAGCGAGAGTAGAAGAGAGAGATGGAGGGCAAGAGAGAGGGAGGTTGGAGAGAGAAGAAGAGAAAGAAAGAGAGAGAGAAGTGAGAAAAGAGAAATATAAGTTAGAGAGAAGAGGGATGGCAAATAGAGAAGGCAACAGAGTAAGACAGAGAGAGAGAGAGTGAGGGGAAGAGAGGTAGGGAGATAAGCATGGAAAGATGGAGTGAGAGATACAGAGACAGCGAAGGAGAAGTAGGGAGAGAAGGAGATAAAGATAAAGATAGAAGGATGTGGGAAAGCGATTGAACTAAATAGAGAGAAGAGCGAGTGATGAAGAGACAAATGGAAAGTGTGTGTGAGAGACCAAGAGATTGAAGGAATGAGTGAGGCAAATAATAAGAGAAAAGAGAGAAGAGGAGAGGAGGGAGCAGAGAGGGAAAGAGAGGGAGGGATTGATTCAAAGAGCGGGAGAGAAATGAGTGAGTGGGAAGAGAGAAAAATGATAGGGTGAGAGAGAGGGCGAGAGTAAGAGAAAGAGAGATAATTCATAACAGAGAGTGCTAGGAATAGTGAGAGTGAGAGGAGGAAGAAAGGGCAAATGAAATAAGGGAGGGAGGGACAGGGAGATAGGAAGGAAAATGAGAGTGAGAGGGAGGTGGAAATTATGAGGGAGAAATAAATCAGTGAGAGAGAAAGAGAAGAGCTCCATGAGAGGGAGATTTGGAGGGAACAAGAAGGAGAGAAAGAGAGAGAATGAGAGAAAGAAAAAGTGACAGAGAGAAGAAGAAGCGAGGGAAGAGAAAAATGAGAAAGAAAGAATATAAAGAGGGCAAGACTATTATTAAATGAGAGCGAGAGATGGTAAGAGAGGGTGAGAGAGAGACCGAGAGAAAGATAAATGTTGGGATGGAAAGAGAGATTGAGAGATATAAAGAGGGAAAAATAGAAGTTGAGAGAACAAGTGGTAGAAGAGTATGAGAAAGAGCATGAAAGAAAGATAGAGATAGATGAAGAGACAAGTAGAGAGTGTGAATGAGAGATAGATAGGAGAGGTTGAGGCAGATGAAAAGAGAAAGGTGAGGATAAAAGTGAGAGGGAGGGATGGATGGATTCAAGACAGAAGGAGAGGGTTAGTGAATGAGAAGAGAGAGTGAAGAGAGAACAAGAGGGAAGACAAGACTTAGAGAAAGAGAGAGAGAAAGATAGAGTGAAAACATAAGAGAGTAAGGGAAGGAGGAAAGGAGGTCGAAAGAGAAGGGTAGGGAATTGTGAGAGTGAGATAGAGAGGAGGAGGTAGGGCTTGGTAGAGAGTAGGATAATGTATGAGAGACCATATGTGAGAGAAATGGCTATGGGGAGAGAGAAAAAAAAAAGAAGAGCTACATGCACATGCATGAGTGAGAAAGATCAAGATTGTGAGGGAGGGAGGAGAACAAGAGAAACAAAGACTGACAGTGAGAGCAAAAGATAGAGAAGGGTGAGAAAGAAGTAAGAGAAGGGAAAAGAGAGTTGTAGGGTGAGAGAGAAAAGACAAGAGAGTAAGAGAGATCGAGATAGAGAGAGAGATTGAGAGGGAGAGAGTGAGACAAGGATGGAAAGAGAGAGTGACAGAAATAAAGAGAGCAAAAGAAGTAAAGAGAGAAGAGATAGAAGCAGAGAGAACAGTAAGTGAAGTAGCTTGAGAGAAAGGGAGAGAAGTGGGAGAGAGAGAGATATGAAGAGACAGTTTAAGAGTTTTAGAGAGATAGATAGATAGAGAGAAGGTGTGACAGAGAGAAAGGGTGAGTAGAGGATAGATTCAAGAGAAAAAGAGAGAGTAGTAAGTGAGAAGATAGAGAAGAGATAGAGGAGAGAGCAAGACATAAGCAAGGGTGAGAGAAAGAGAGAGAGATTACACAATAGAGAGAGGTAATGAAAGAGACAGTGAGTTAAGGAAAACGGGGCAAAAAAGAGGAGACAGAGAGATAGGAAGAAAGAGAGTGAGATTGATGTAGAGAGGATTTAGTTAGAGAGAGCAATAGAGAAAAGAGTGAGAGAGGGAAAGAAAAGAGCACCATGAGAGAAAGTAGAGAGAACGATTGGGAAAGATCGAGAGAGTGAGTATTAAGGTGAGAGAGAGAGGAAGAAATAGTAGAGAGAGAAAGAGAGAAAAGGGTAGATGAAGTGAGAAGAGTGTGAGAAAGAGTTTGAAAGAAAGAGGGAGTAAGAGAGAGCGTTAAACAGTGTATGAGAGAGCATGAGATAGATAAAGTGAGGGTCAGGCAAATAGAAAGAGTGACAAGAGGAGAGGAGAGGAGAGGAGAGAATGTCGAAGGTAGTGGGCAAAATGAGAGAGAAAAGAAAGAGAATGAACAAAGTGAGAGAAAGAGAGAGGAGGGAGATGCGGAGTGAGTGAGAAGAGAGAAAAAAGACTGAGTGAGAGAGAGGGCAAGAATGATATAAAAAGGGATAGTTCATGAGAGAGTGGTAGGAAATGTGAGAGTGAGAAGAGGAAGAAAGGGAAAATGAAACAAGGGAGGGAGGTAGAGGGAGAGAGGAGGGAGAAAGAGAGTGAGAAGGAGTTGCAGAGAATGAGAGAAAAATAAAAGCGTGAGAGAGAAAAGGAGAGAAAGAGAAGAGATACATGAGAAAGGGAGAGATGGGAGTGAGAGAGAAAAGGAGAGAAAGAGAAGAGATACATGAGAAAGGGAGAGATGGAAAGCTCTAAAGCGAGATGGAGAGAGTGTGAGAGAAAGAAAGAGTGATAGAGAGAAGAAGATGTGTGGGAAGGGAAAGAAGAGATAGAGAGAAGATAGAGAGTTATTTCTCTCTCTCTTTCTTTCTCTTGCCCTCCATCTCTCTCGCTCATGGAGCTCTTCTCTTTCTCACTCTCTTTCTTACTTTCTCTTACTTATCTATACCTCTATCTCACTCTCATTCTCCCATTTATCTCTTTCATTCTCACTCTCCCCTTTCTCGTTTACCCTCCTTCCCTCTTTCACTCTATCCATTCCTACCTCTCTCACTTTTTGTATTTCTCTCAGTTTCTTCTAATCTTGCCCTCTCTTGCACTCTCTCTTCATTCTTCTCTTCTCACTCACTCCCCCTCCTCTCTCAAATCCATCCTCCTTGCCTCACTCTGTCTCTCTTCTACTCTCTCTATAACTATTTAGACCTCTTTCTATTTATATATCTTTATCACCCCCACTCTTTCTTTTCTATCTAACTCTCTTACTCTATTCCCCCTCTCTTCCCTCCAATCCTCTATCTCTCTCTCTCTCTCTCTCTCTCTCTCTCTCTCACTTTCCCTCTTGCATCTTCTTCCTCTCTACCTATCCCTCTTTTTCTATTTCTATCTCATTCTATCTTCACCTCCTTTCCCTTCTTTAGCTCTCACTCTCTCCCTCTCTACATCAATACATTGTCTCTCTCTCCCTCTCTTCCTCTCTGCCTTCCTCTCTTCCCCTCCCCACTTTCTCTCTATCTTCAATGTATACATATAAACCTCTACTTTTCTACCTTTGGTCCTTTATCTTCTTTATCTCTTTCTCTCTCACTTGCACTCTCACTCTCTTAATCTCCCCCACATACTTGTTCTCTCTCTTTTCTCCCTCTTTCTACTTTTTCTCATTATATCTTTCCCTTTCTCTTTCTCTCTTCCACTTCTCTATCCCTTTCTAATACTTTCTATTACTCTTCCTCCCTCTATCACTCTCTTGCGCCCTCCACTCTCTCTTAGTCATGGAGCACTTCTCTTTCTATCTCTCACTCATCCCGTTGTTCCCTCTTTCACTTACTCTCTCTCTCTCTCTCTCTCACATTTTTCTCAATTTTTCCTACTCTCTACGTCTATCTCACACTTATTCTCCCTCCTTCTCTCACACACACATGCGATCTCCTGCCCTTCCTTCCTCCTTCCTTCACTCTCTCCTTTTTTATCTCTCACCCTTATGTATTCTCTCTCTTTCTCTCACTCAGCTCTTTTTCTTCCTTTTCTCTCTCATTTAACTTACGCCCCATCTTTCTCATCCACTCTTGAATCACTCCTTATCTCTTTCTACCTACCTCACTCTCACTCTTTCTATCTCTCTCTGTCACACAGTTTCTATCTACCTCCTCATCACTATCTTTCTTACTTCCTCTTTCTTTCAAGTTCTTTTTCACACTCTTCTCCCTCCCTCTACACTTTCTCTCTCCTTTCTCTCTTCTCTTTCACATATCTTATATCTTATATCTCTCACTCACTATTTCCATCCCTCTCTCCATCTTTCTTGCTTCCTTCCTTGCTCTCTCTCTTTCTCTCTCACCTTACAACTCTCTCTCTTCTCTCTCTTTATTTCAATCTCTTTCGCACACCCTTCTCTCATTATCTGTACTCCCTTCTCTCTTTCTCTCACAATATCTCTCGCTCCATCTTTCCATGCTTATCCCGTCTCTCCCTCCCACTCTCCCCCTCACTCTCTCTTGGTCTGTCTTAATCTATTGTTTTCTCTCACTCTCTCTCACTGTTTCTCCCTTTTCTTCTCTCTTCATACCTCCTTCACTCATGCCCTCCATCTCTCTCTCTCCCTCTCGCTCATGGAGCTCTTCTCTTTTTACTCTCTCTCACTCCTTTCTCTCTCTTTCTTGCTCTCTCCCTCACTTCTCTCTACCTCTATCTCACTCCCATTTTCTCCCTTCTCTCTGTCATTCCTACTATCCCCCTCTCTCTCTTACCCTCCTTCCCTCTTTCACTCACTCTATCCATTCCTACCTCTCTCAATTATGTATTTCTCTCACTTTCTCTACTCCTGCCCTCTCTCGTGCTCTCTCTTCATTATCTCTTCCCACTCACACCCCCTATCTTGCATCTCTTTTGAATCCATCCCTCTCTACCTCACTTTCTCTCTGCTCTTCTCTCTCTTTTTATCTTTCTCAATCTCTTTCTATTTTTATATCTCTCTCACCCTCTGTATATGTCTCTTCAACTCTCTCTCATTCTCTCTTCTCTCTCTTCCTTTCATGATCTTTCTTACACTCCTCACTCTACACATGTACCACTTCTATACACTTCTGTTGCTCTCTATTTCTCTTTACCATCTACTCTCTCTCTACAACTCCATTGCCCTCTCTTATCTTCTCTCTCTTTTCTACATCTCATTTTCACACTTTCTTTCTCTTGTTTACTCTCCCCCTCACTCTCTACTTGCCCTCCATCTCGGTCTTAGTCATAGAGCTCTTCTCTTTCTCTCTCTCACGTTTCCCACTCTCCCGTCTATCTCACATTTTTCTGTGTCACATGCACACACACTCTCTCTCTTGCTACTCCCTCCTTCCTCGCTCTCTCATTTCCTACATCTCTCCACTTTTGTATTCTCTTTCTCTTACTACATTCTTTCTCTTTCTTTTATCTCTCATTTTACTCTCTCCCCATCTTTCTCCTCTGCTCTTGAATCACACTTTACCTCATTTCTCTCATCTCTTCTCCTCTCATCTCCATTTCTAGTACTTTCCTTTCCTCTATCATCTACAGCCATCACCGAGCGGTTTATGTCTGCCTCTCGTCTTTATCTCTTTTGCTTTCACCATGATTAATTTTCTATCTTCAGAATGTCGGGGGTGTGGCCGGTCCTGCCATTACTAGACTTTTACACCTGACGAGGACTCATTAGGCGCTGGTTAATAAATTGGAACCGTGGTGAAGAAATATATTCGAAGTTCATTAAAAACTCCCGGGTTTTCGGTTACTCTAATTGTAATAACAAAATACGGATTTATTCGGTAGAGTGGAGTTGAAGTGCTCTATAGTTGATAACTACCCAGTTTCTTGCACCTTGAGTTTGGTCTTGATCAATTTTTTAAGTTAACACCTTTTTGTGTATCTTGGATGCTCCTAAATGATAGAAGCTCCCTTATGGTACGAGATTGATCGGCCTTAGTCGTGGTATTACAATTAGTTGGTTAGTAGGAGGAAGTTTGTTGTATCAAGGATCCGGTGAAAATTTGGGGGGTAGAAACCCGGACCATCAGACTATGCTAACCTTCTCTCAAAATATCGAGAAGGGCGTGTTTATTTAACTTGGGTTTTCTTTAGCTCCTTCACTTGGCGGAAAGTGACTCTTGGAAAGAATCGGCAAGTCTTGGTAAATGACCCTTGGTGAATGCTTTTAATATTACACAGGTACACCACTTACGAGAACAGTAACCTGGGATCACTCTCCCCTATTAATTCGAATCTCCTTTTGTGACAATCTTTTGGACCTTCCAACTTGATTTTTAAATGCTTGGACCTTGCATCCCGAGTTTATGGAGGTGGTCAATCTGCTTGGGTCACTCCATACAACAAGCTTGTCCTAACTATATGGTTAAACTTTGGCATTTACAAAAGGTTGTGACATCTCGATTAAAATGATGGAACAAACATTGCTTTAGCAATGTTTTCTAACAAGTGCTGGTGATGCATAGGTTCGGGCTCTGGAAGGCTATATAAGATCGGGGAAGAGTTCACACTCGGGGAGTTGATCAATCACAAAATCCTTTGATTTACACTTTAGATAGGGAGAGAAGCTGATTTTTGAAACAAAAAATTTGTTGTTAATAAACAGCGCTTAATAGATAGAAACACAAAGTTTTTCCATGCTTTGATATAATATAGAAGACAACTTAATGCCATTCTCCAAAATCGGGATGTTTGATGGAAATTGGATCTCGACCCATGGTAATCTCCCCAATCTTTGT
Source organism: Papilionanthe hookeriana x Papilionanthe teres (assembly GCA_022702705.1). Classification (NCBI taxonomy): domain Eukaryota; kingdom Viridiplantae; phylum Streptophyta; class Magnoliopsida; order Asparagales; family Orchidaceae; genus Papilionanthe; species Papilionanthe hookeriana x Papilionanthe teres. The sequence continues at coordinate 80,254,270 of CM040421.1, read as the reverse complement.
GAATATTTCAACTCTAATCTAGTACTCGACCTTCCTCCTATGTTTTTTCAAGGCTGAGGTGTTACGCTGATGATGTCGAAGTTAGTTCGACAACTAAATCGACAATGCTACCCGATGAAAATTTGAAATTCTTAATGCTCTCAAAAGTATAGATGGAAATAAAGCAATGGTTGATGGCTTCACTTCTACCTTCTATTTAACGACTTGGGAAATAGTGGGCAGCGATGTGATCAATCTTTGTTCGGTCCTTCTTCTACGGAGCTGAAATCCTAAGTACTTTGCGGCGACCCGGTCTTGTTTTGATACCCAGATACACGGAAATCGACTTGGGGTGATTTCGGACAACCTCACTAGCACCTTTTACCAGACTTATTAGCAAGATCATGGTGGGAAGGATTCAACCTTACCTTAAATGACTTATTTGTCCTAACAATTAGCTTTTGTGGGGAAGAAATATCAACGACAGCGCAACGCTCGAAGGCTGTTCTTCCGGATCTTGATAGGGGCATCGAGGACACATCCTACATCTTCGAAATTGGATTTGAAAAAGACATATGACTCGATTAAACTGGACATTTGTTGATCGAGTTCTCGACATTCTCTTTCCATCACTTCCTATCACTCTCTTGCTCATCGATCAATATCTCTATTTTTCATTCTCTCTTTCACTCACACCTGCACTATTTTATATCTCTCGCTTCATCTCTCTCACTCTTTTAAGCCTCATCTTCTTTCAATATATCTAAATTTCTTTCATAGTAGCTCTATTGATCCCTTCCCCTTTTTTATTTCTCTGTGTATCTGCGGCTCACTAAACCATTTTCTTTCCCTCCCCCTCTCGCTCGCTCTCATGTACACACTATCTATCTATTTTTTTCTCTTTTGCCCTCTCTCTTCCTCTATCACTATCTCACTCTACTCTTTTCTCCTCCCTCTCTTGTGCTCTCTCTATCTCTCTCTCGCCCTCTCCCTCCCTATCCTGTTCTTTCTCTCTTACTATCTCTCTCTCTCTCTCCTTTCTATCACTCTCTATCCCCTCCTACCTTTGTATCTCCATATCTCACACTCTCACTCTTTATCTTTCACCCACTCTCAATATCTATCTCACTTTTTTTTTCTCTTTTATATCATTCTTTGCCCCCTCTCTCTTGCTCTAAATATCTCTCACAATCACTCTCTTTTTCTCTTTTCCTCTTGTTATCTCTCTGTTGCTATCTTTTTCTCTTTTTTATACATCTCACTTTCTCTCCCTTTCTCTCGTTCTAGCTTCCTCCCTCTCTCTATTGATCACTCTATCACCACTCTCCCTCCCTCTCTCTCTCTTTTCTCTTCCACTACTTATTCTCTCACCTCTCTCACACACACACTCTCTCTCACACTCTTTCCTTCACGTTGAATATCTCTCACAATCACTCTCCAGCTTTCTTTCATTTGTTATCTCTCTCTTGATATCTAAGTCTTACCACTCCATCTCACTTTCTCTCTTGCTCTCCCTCTCCCTTTGCTTCTACACTTTCTCTCTCCATCTCACTCTCCCTCTCCCTCTCTACTTTCTGACATTTCCTCACCCACTACTCCCCTCTTCTCTGCTCTCTTACTCTTTCTCTCACTCTCTCTTCTCATACACCTTATATCTCTCTGGCTTTCTCTCCCTCATTCTAATTTTCACTCTTCCTCCTCAGTCTTCTTTATCTCCCTCCTGTCTCACCATTCTCTCTCTTTCTGTACATTATCTCCCTTTGCCATTTTTCTCCTCCCTCTCTCTCACTCTCTCTAATCCTCGTACTCTTCATTCCATCTCTCTCATGCTCTTCTTTCTATTCCCCTCTCTCTGTGACTCCCCACTCTCCCCCTTCTCTCTCTTTCGCTTCCTCCCCCACACTCTCGATCTCTATTTATGGCTTACTTTTGCTCTAATTCCCCCTTCTCTTTCTTCTCTATTTCTATCTACTCCCTATCTTCTACCCTTCACCTGTCTCTCACTCTCTTCCTCTATATCTGTCTTATAATCACTCTTCCTCTTTCTTCCTCTTCTTATCTCTCAAACTCACTCTCCTTGCTCTCTCTGTCTAGCTGCCTCCCTCTCTCTCTCATTCACAATGTACATAACTCACTCTCCCTTCCTCTCGCTTTATCCCACTCTCTCTCCCCTTTCTCTCACTTTTCTCCCTATTGCATACTCTCTCTGACCAAATCTCTTTCGTAATAACTCTATTGATTTGTTATCTCGCTCACTCTTCCTCGCATTATCTTTTTGTCGCTCTTTCTACCACTCTATCTCCCTCTCCCACTCTTTTCTTTCGCACTCTCTCTCATTTTATTACTCTCTCAGTCTCAATCTATTTCGCTCCCTCTCTTTTCTCTCACTCTTCTCTCCATATCTCTCTCATCTTCACCCTCTTCCACTCTCACCCTCTCCCTCTACCTCGCTCTCCCCGTTTGTTGCTCTATATTTCTCTTCCTCTCTCACTTTCTCATTATTTCTCTTAATCTCTCACGCTCATCTCAGTCTCTCCCAGTTTCTCTCCTTCACTCTCTCTCTCTCTCTCTCTCACTTTCACCCTCAATCTCACTCTCTCTTTGTCGCTCCTTTAGTTCTCCCCCTCTACCTCCACACCCTCCCTCGATCCCTCTTAGCTTCAGCTCTCCCTTTTCTCTCTCTTTTTCTCTACTTCTCTTTAGCACTTCTTATATCTCTCACTCATTCTTTTCATCCCTCACTTTTTTTTCCTCCCTTGCTATCTCTCTCTCTCACCATGCAACCCTCTCTCTTCTCTCTTTCTCATCTTTCTCTTATCTTGTTCCTTCTTTCTATCTCTCACACACTTTTCTTTATCTTGTTCTTTCTCCTTCCCTCTCTCATACCTCCATATGTCCCTCTCTCACTCTCTCTAGCTCTTCTCAATTTGTCTTCGTTGCCTAAACATGTTCTCTCTCTTTTACTTATTCTAACTGCTCTCTCACTCCATCTTTTTCAATCTCCCTCTCTTCATCTCTTACCATCTCTCTCTAATGCTCTTGCTGTCTCTCCCCTCATTTCTCCCTATCTATCCACCTAAACCTCTCTATCTCTCTCTATCAAAGTCTACATCTCTCTCTCTATTTTCTCACTCATCCTTTTATGCTCTTTCTCTTTTATGTACTCTCTTTCTTTAAATCTTTTCTCTTCTTACTCTTTTTTCATCCACTCCCTCTCTCTCCCTCTCCCGATCTACCCTCCCTCTCTCTTTTTCCATCTCTCTCTCTCACTCTCTCTTCCTCTCTTGCCACCACTCTGTCAACTAAAAACTCTCCTCTCTTTCTCATTTTTCTCTTCACTCCTTTTTGTCAAACTTTTTCTCTCGTTTTCTCCCTCTCTCCCTCTTCTGCCCTCCACATCTCCCTCATGCGTAGAGCTCTTCTCTTTTTTTCTCTCTTTCTCTCCCATTCTTCTCTCTTACTCAATCTCTCACTCTCTCCCTCTCTCTACCTCCATTTCATTCTCACTCTCCCTCCCTCCCTCTCTTTTCCTTCCTCTCTCTTGCCCTCCCTCCTTTCCTCACTTTCTCACTTCCTAACTCTCTATTTCTCTCACTCTTGACTCTATCCTACTCTCTCCTCTCACTCACTCCCTCTCTCTCCTCTCCTAAGTACATCCCCTCAGCCACTCTCATCTCCTTTCCTCTCTCTTATGATCACCCTCTCTCTATCTATATATCTCTCTCACTCTTTATCTACCTCATCATCTCTCTTTCTTTCAAGCTCTTTCTCACACTCTTCGCTCTCCCCAACCTCCTATTTTCTATAATTCTCTTTTGGTCTCTCATATTTATCATTATCTCGTTCCATCCCAATCTCTATCTCTCACACATACTCCCTTTCTCCCTCTCTTCCTCTTCCACCAACACTATCTCACCCTGCAACTCTCTTGCTCTCTCCATTCTCTCTTTCTCATCTCTCTCTCATTCTTTCTTCCACTCTTTCTCACTACCCCCGCCCACTCTTATGCTTTCTAACCCTCTCTCTCTCTCTTTCTCTCTGTCTTCAATCACACACATTTTTCTTTCTCACTTTCTTCCTCTTTGTACCTCCATCTCACTATCATTCTCCCTCCCTTCCTCTCTATCGCTATCTCTATCTTGCCCTCTCTCTTGCCCTCCCTTACTCCTCTTCTCTTCTCTCTTTATCTATCTCAACTCTCTCTCCATCAATCTCTTTCTAGTCTCTATCTGCCTTATCATCACTCCCCCTCTCCCTCTTCTTTCTCTTCCCTTTCTCTCTCTCTCACCTTGCAACTCACTCTTCATCTCTCTCTTCTCTTTGTTAGTTTCAATCTCAATGTCACACCCTTCTCTCAATATCTCTACGCCCTTCTCTCTCTTTCGCTCTCTAGTTCTCTTTTGCTCTCTCTATACTTCTCACTCCATGTACCATGCTTATCCCCCTCTCTACTTCCCTCTCTCCCCCTCACTCTCTCTGGTATGTCTTACTATGTTGCCTTCTCTATTTGCCCTCCCTCCCTCTCTCTCTTATCTCTAACTTATCTTGCTCTTCTCTTACTTTTCTCTCTCTCTCTCTCTCTCTCTCTCTCTTTCTCACTTTCTCTCTCCAGATCTTCCTCTCTTACCTCTTTCTCTCTCTTTCTCTCATTAATGGAGCTCTTCTGTTTCTCAATCTCTCTTACTCTTTTCTCTCCCTTGCTTACTCTTGCACTTACTTCTCTCTGCCTCTATCTCACTCTCATTCTCCTGGTTTCTCTCACTCATTATAACTCTCCCCCTCTATCTTACCCTTCTTCCCTCCTTCACTCACTCTATCATTTCCTACCTCTCTCACCTATGTAGTTCTCTCACTTCCCACTACTCTTGCCCATTCTCGTACTCTATCTTCATTCTCTCTTCTGACTCACTTCCCCGATCTCTCCTTCCCTCTTGAATCCATCCCTCCCTGCCTTAATCTGTCTCTCCTCTTCTCTCTCTTTCTATCTTTCTCAACCTCTTTCTATTTATATATCTCTCTCACCCTCTCTATCTGTCTCTTCATCTCTCTCTTTCTTTCATGATCTTTCTAACAAGCCTCTCTCTACATGTACATCTTCTATCTACTTCTATTTTGCTCTCTCTATATCTCTCACTCTATCTTTTCATCAATATATATATCTCTCTCCTCTTCTCTTCCTCTCACACCATCTCTTTCTCTCTTTCTACAACTCTCTTGCCCTCTCTATCTAGAACTCTTTCTTTTCTCTCTCTTTCACTCTTTCTTTCCTATGTTCTCTCTCCCTTCCTCACTCTCTCGTGCCCTCATTTTCTCTCTCAGTCATAGAACTCTTCTCCTTCTCTCTCTCACTCTGTCCCATTATTCCCTCTTTCACATTCTCTCTCACATTTTCCCACTCTCTACGTAAATCCCACACTTATTCTGCCTCGCTCTCTCACACACACAAACGCTCTTGATCTCCCTTCCTCCTCCCCTCACTCTCTTGTTCTACCATCCTACCTCTCTCCCTTATCTATTCTCTCTCTTTCTCTCAATCTGTTATTTCTCTCTTTCTCTTTCTTCTCTCTCTCATTTCACTCACTCCTCATCTTTCTTCTCCAAACACACTATCTTGTTCTCCCTTCTACCTCACCCTCACTCTTTCCATCTCTCTCCCTCTCTCTTGCTTCCTCCCTTGCTCTCTTTTACCTTACAACTCTCTCTCTTCAACTCTCTCTTCTCTCTCTTCATTTTAAATCTTTTTTACACCCTTTTCTCTTTATCTCTACTCCCTTCTCTTTCTTTCTCTCTCTACTTCTCTTTTACACTCTCTATATCTCTTACTCCATCTTTCCATGCTTATGTCCCTCTCTCCCTCCCTTTCTCCCCTCACTCTCTCTCACTCTAACTTACTCAATTGCCATCTCTATTGCTCTTGCTACCTTCTCTCGAACTTATATTTCTCTTCTCTCACTTTTGTCTCTAACTCCTTCCTTCTCTTCTTCTCTCTCCATACCTCTTGCTCTATGCCCTCCATCTCTCTCTCTCTCATGGAGCTCTTCTCTTTCTCACTTCCTATCTTTTCTCTCTCTTTCTTTCTCTCTCTCATTCACTTCTCTGTATCTCTATCTCACTCTCATCCTCCCCCTTTCCCTCTCTCATTATCACTTTCCCGTTATCTCTCTTACCCTTCTTCACTCACTCTATCCATTTCTACCTCTCTCACTTTTGTATTTCCCTCTCTCTTCATTCTTTCTTCTCGCTCGCTCCCCCTCTCTCTACTTCTCTCTTGAATACATTTCCTTAACTCCCTCACTCTCTTCTTCATCTTTGTCTTCTCTCTTTTATCTTTCCACTCTCTCCCAGCTTCCATTTTTTTATCTTCCTCAACCTCTCCTATCTATCTCTCTTTCACACTCTCTAGTTATCTCTATATCGTTTTCTCTCTCTCTCTTTTTATTTCAACCTCTTTCTCATAACCTTCTCTCTCCTTCTACCACTTATTCTCTATACTTCTATTTTCCTCTCTTTATATCTCCTCTCCATCTCTCTTTCCATCCTAAAACTTGTTCTCTCTACTTCTATTTTCCTCTCTTTATATCTCTCCATCTCTCTTTCCATCCTAACACTTGTTCTCTCAACTTCTATTTTGCCCTCTTTATATCTCTCAATCTCTGTTTCCATCCTAGTATATATCTCTCTCTCGTTTTCTCACTCACCTCTTCCTCTCTTACCATATCTCTCTCTCATCCAACAACTCTCTTGCTCTCTTTATCTTCCTCACTTCCTTCACTTCTTCTTCTCTCTCTCTTTCTTTCTCTCATTCTCTCTCCCTCTCTCTCGTGCCCTCCATCTCTCCCTCTCTCACGGATCTATTCTCTTTCCCTCTCTCACTCATTTATTTCTCTCACTCTTGTTCTCCCTCTCCCTCCCTCCCTCGTTTCATTTTCCCTTTCTTCCTCCTCTATCTCTCACCATTCTTGTCACTCTCTCTTATGAATTATCTCTCTTTCTCTCACTCTTGCCCTCTCTCCCACTCTCTCTATTTTATCTCTTCTAACTCACTCCTCATCTCTCTCCTCCTCTCTTGAATCAATCCCTCCCTCTCTTTCTCTCCTGTCCTCGCCTCTCTTTTCTCTTATTATTTGCCTCACACATACTTTCTCGGTCTCTCTCACACACTTTCTATTTTCCTTTTCATGTCTCTCTCTTATCTTTCTTTTTTTCAATCACTTTCTCACTCTCTTCTCTCTTTATCTCTATGCCCTTCTCTCTTTCTCTCTTCTTTTCATTTGTTGTATCTATATCTCTCACTCCAACGTTCCATGTTTATCTCCTTTCCTCCCTCCCTCCCCCCCTCATTCTCTCTCGCTTTATCTTACTCTAATGCTTCTCTATTTGCCCTCTCTCTCTTCTCTCTAACTTATGTTTCACTTCTTCGCTTCTCTCTCTCTCACTCTTTCTTTTTCTTCTTATTTCTCCATACCTCCTCTCTCATCCTCCATTCCTCTCTCTCTTGCTCATGGAACACTTATCTTTATCACTCTCTCACTCTTTTCTCTCTCTTTCTTGCTCTCTCTCACTTCTCTCTACCTCTATCTCACTCTCATTCTCCCCCTTTATCTTTCTCATTCTCACTCTCCCCCTCTCTCTTACCCTCCTTCCCTCCACACTCACACTATCCATTCCTACCTCTCTCACTTATGTATTTCTCTCACTTTTATCTACTCTTTCCCTCTCTTACGCTCTCTTTATGTTCTCTCTTCTCACTCACTCCCCCTCTCTCTCCTTCTCCCTTGAATCAATCCCCCCAAGCCTGACACTGTCTCTCCTTTTCTCTATCTTTCTATCATTCTCAACCTCTCTATATGTCTAATCATCTCTCTCTCGCCCGCACTTCTTTCTTTCATGATCTTTCTCACACTCCTCTCTCTACATGTGCCTCTTTTATCTACCAATATATTGCTCTCTCTATATCTCCCACTCTATTTTTTCATCAATATATCTCTCTGTTCCAGACTCTTCCACCCTTACCATCTCTCTCTCTCCCTATAACACTATTGCCCTCTCTGTCTTCCCTCTTTCTGCTATCTCTTTCACCCTTTCTTTCTTTTGTTCTCTCTCTCTCCATCACTCTCTCGTATCCGCCATCTCTCTCTCAGTCATGGAGCCTTTCTCTTTCTCTCTCTCACTTTCTCACATTCTTCCCTCTTTCACTTACTCTCTCTGACATTTTCCTACTCTCTACATCTATTATCCCTCCCACACACACACTCTCTCTCTCTCTTACCCTCCCTTTCTCCTTCTCTCACTCTCTCATTTGCTACCTCTCCCTTATATATTCTCCTCTTTCTCTCACTATGTTCTTTTTTTGTCTTTTCTCTTTCATTTCACTCACTCCCCATCTTTCTCCTCTTCTTCTGAATCACTCCCAACCTCTTTCTTTCCTCTCCTATCTTCTCCTCTCATCCGTCTATCTCTCGCTCCCTCACACATAGTTTCTATCTACCTTTTCATCTTTATCATTCTCACTTCCTCTATCTTTCAAGCTTTTTCTCACATGCTTCTCACTCCCTCAGCCCCTCTACCCCTTTGTGTCTCTTTCTCTTTCTACTTCATCTTTGCATTTTCTATATCTCCTACTCACTCTTTCCAGCCCTCTTTCACCATCTCTCTTGCTTCCTCCCTTGTTCTCTCACCTTACAACTCTCTCTTCTCTCTGCTTATTTCAATCTCTTTTTCACGCCCATCTCTCATTATCAATACGCCGTTCTCTCTCTACTCCTCTTTTACTATCTCTATATCTCTCATTCCATCTTTCCATGCTTATCTCCCTATCTCCCTCTCTCTCTCTCTCTCGATCTGTCTTACTCTGTTGCCTTATCTATTTGCCCTCTCTCTCTTCTATCTACTTCTCTCTCTCACTTTTTATTTCTCTTCTTCCTCTCCATACCTCCCTCTCTCTTGCCTCCATCTCTCTCTCTCTCTCTCATACATTTAGCTCTTATCATTGTCTCTCTCTCTCGTTCTTGCTCTCTCATTCACTTCTCTCTACCTATATCTCACTCTCATTCTCTCGCTTTATCTCACTCATTCTTACCCTTCCCCGCTCTTTCTTACCTCCGCCCCGCTTCACTTACTCTATCCTTTTCTACCTCTCTCACCTATGTATTTTTCTCACTTTCATCTACTCTTTCCCTCTCTCGTGCTCTCCCTTCATTATCTCTTCTCAATCACTCCCCTATCTCTCCTTCCCTTTTGAATCCATCCCTCCTTGCCTCACTATGCCTCTCATCTTCTCACTCTTTCTATCATTCTCAATCTCTTTCTATTTATTTATCTCTCTCACCCTCTCTCCCGTGCTATCTTCCCCCTATTTTCCTCTATATTTATTTCTCTTTCTACTTCATTTTTGCATTTCCTGTATGTCTCACTCACTCTTGTGCATATCTCACTCCCCCTCTGTCTGACTCTGTTGACATTTTTATTTTCCCACTCTCCCTTCTCTCTAACTTATCTTTCTCTTCTCTAGCTTCTCTCTCTCACTCTTTCTTTCTCTTCTTCTCTCTCCATACCTCCCTCTCTCTTGCCCTCCATCTCTTACTCTCACTAATGGAGTTCTTCACTTTCTCATTCTCTCACACTCTTTTGTCTCTATTTCTTGCTTTCTCTTACTTTCGTCTCTTTTCCTCTATCTCACTCTCTTTGTCCCCTTTATCTCTTTCATTCTCACTCTCCCCCCTCTCTGTTACCCTCCTTCCCTCCTTCACTCGCTTTATCAATTCCTACATCTCTCACTTTTGTATTTCTACTATTGCCCTCTCTTGCGCTCTCTCTTTATTCTCTCTTCTCACTCACTCCCACTCTCTCCTCTCTTGAATCAATTCCTCCCTGCCTCACTCACCCTCTCTCATCCTCACTCTATCTTTTCTATCTCACTCTCTTTCTTTATTTCCCCTCTCTATCCCTCCAATCCTCTATCTCCATCTCCCTCTCTCACGGTCTCTCTTGCATCTTCTTCCTCTCTTCCTATCCCTCCTTTTCTGTCTCTATCTCTTTCTATCTCCACCTCCTTCCCCTTCATTTGCTCTATTCCTCTCCTTCTCTACATCCACTCATTGTCTCTCTCCCTTTCCCTCTCTACCTTCCTCTCTTCCCTGCTCTTTCCCTCTCTCGTTTACTCTCTCTCTCTATCTATGATTCTCTCTCTTCCTCTATTTGGATGTATCTTGCTCTTAATTCAATTTCTCTTTCTCTCCCTCTTGGTATCTACATCATGCTCTGTCTCTCCATCTCCATCACTCCATCACTCTCCCTCACTCCCCCCACTCCCCCACTCCAGCTCCTTCACTCTCTCTTTCTCCCTCTCTCTCCACTCCCAAAATTTCTCTTACTCTACCTTCCTCCATCTATCTCTCACTCTCTCCTCTACTCCGGCTCCACTCTCTGAATATTTATTTTTCACTAGTCTCACTCTCTCTTACTCTCAATTACTCTCCCTCCTTCTCACTCATACACTCTTTACCTCTCTCTAAGTAATTCTCCCCCTCCATCTCACTCTCTCCCTCACTTTCTTGGCTCTCTATTTCTCTCTTATCTCACTATCTCGCTCTAATGATTCTTCTCCCCTATCTCCCTATTTCTTTTTTCCTCTCTCTAGCTACCAATTTCTTTCAAACACACTCTCTTGCTCATTCTCCTCTCTGTCACCCCCTCTCTCTCTCACGCTCACTCTCCCTCTCCCTTTTTTTTGTCTTGCTTTATCTCTCTGACTCATACTTCTTTTTCTTTCTTCTTAGAGAGTGAGAAGGAATAAGATAGAAAGTGGGAGAGGATGCAGAAAGGAGAGTGAAATTGATATAAAGAGGTAAAGTGAAAGGGAGGGAGATAGCAAGGGAGGAAGAGGAAACATAGAGATAGGGAGGAGCGAGAAGGGAAGAGATGAGGAGAAAGAGCAAAGAGGAGAGAGAAAACTAGGGAGAGCTACGAAAAGCAAGATCGGTATAGGGAAGGATGAGTTATTGAGGGAGATAGAAAACAAGAGAGTCTGAATGGGAGAGTAAGAATATTTGAGTGAGAAAAAGTGAGAGAGAGAGAGAGAGAGGGAGGGAAGGGGGAGAGAGAGGGGGGAGTGAGAGGGATTAATAAAGTGAGAGAAAAAGAGTGTGAGATAGAGAGAGAGAGTGATGGAAGGAGAGATAAAAAACTAGAGAGAAAGTAAGAGAGGGAGATAGAGAATGTGAGAGACTGAGAGAGAGAATAATTTAGGGAGATAGAGGTAGAGTAACAAAGAGGGAGTATGAGAAAGGTAGAGAGAAAGCAAGGGCAAGAGATATGGAGTGGTATAGTAATAAAGATTTTGAGATATAAAGAGAACAAGTGACAGAGAGAGGGAGGGAGGGGAGAAGAGCATAATGAAGAGCTAGAGAGAAAGCAAGAAGAGTGAGATGAAATGTGCAAAAGAAGATAGAGTGAGAGAGAATGTGAGAGGAAGGGATATTGAGAGAAAAAGCTACAGAGGGAGAGATAGAAGATGAAAAGATAGAGAATGAGAGAATGAGAAACGATATTGAACGAGAGAGGGATAATGAGGGAGAGAAAGATTTAGGGAGAATTTAAGAGAGGGGGTAGAAGATAGGGAGTTAGATGGTGGGAATGAGAGGTGGACAGTGAGAGAAAGAGTCAAATTCTAGGAAATAGTGTGAGAAACAGAGATAGTGAATCAGATATAAAGAAGATAGAGAGAGATGAAAAATAGTGAGCCAGAGAAGTCTAAGTGAGAGAGAGTGATGGAGAGGGAGGGAGAGAGAGGAGGAAGAAATTTGAGAGAGATAAAGCTAGTGGGAGCTAGAGAGAGTAGAAGGGGAGAGAGTGAAAGAGACATAGACATGGAGAAGAGATAGTGGGAGTGGAGAGAGAGGGGAGAGAGTGAGATAAAGAGGGAGAATGAGAGACAAAGAGAGGTGGAAGAAGGGAGAGAAATAAAGAGACGTGGAGAAGGATAAAGGGATAGTGAAGGATGAGGGAGAGGGAGAAAGGAGGGAGAGATAAAGTTAGAGGGAAGCAAAGGTAGTGAGAAGTAAGTAAGAGGGAGAGAGAGGGAAAAATAGAAGCGACTTTCTATTTTTCTCATGGAGCTCTTGCCCACCATCTCTCTATCTCATGGAGTTCTTCTCTTTATCGCTCTCTTTAACTCTTTTCTCTCTCTCTCTATCTCGTTCTCTATCACTCACTTCTCTCTACCTCTATCACTAATTTATTCTCCCAATTTCTCTCTCTACTTCTCACTCTACCTCTCTCTCTTACCCTCCTTCCCTCTTCACTCACTCTGTGTATTCCCGTCTCTCTCACTTATGTATTTCTCTCACTTTTTTCTACTTTTTCTTCCCACGCTCTTTCATCATTCTCTCTTCTTACTCACCCTTCCACTCTCTCCTTTCTTGAATCCATTTCTTTAACTCTCTCACTCACTTCTTCATCTTTCACTTCTCTCTTTAATTTTTCCCCTACTCTCCTACCTTCCTTTCTCTTTTTATATTCCTCAACCTTTCCTATCTATCTGTCTTACACACTCTCTACTAGTCTCTTCATCTTTCTCCCTCTTTCTTTCAAGCTCTTTCTCATAATCTTCTCTCTTCTTCTACCACTTGTTCTCTCTACTTCTATTTTTCCCTCTTTACATCTCTCAATCTCTCTTTTCATCCCAATATTGAACACTTTTTTCGCTCTCTAGCCCACTCTTTCTCTCTTACTATCACTCTCTCTTATCCAACGACTCTCTTACACTTTACCTTCTCTCTTTCTCATCTTTCTCTTCCCTTGCTTCTTCTTCTTCTCTCACTCACTCTTTCTTTCTGTCATTCTCTCTCCCTCTCGTTCCCTCCATATCTCTCTTTCTCATGGATCTTTTCTCTTTCTCTCTCTCTAGGAGTCTTTTATTTCTCTCTCGTTCTCTCCACCGCCATCTCACTGTCATTCTCCCTCCACTCTCCCTATCCCTCCCTCCTTCATTTAATTTTCTCTTTCTTCCTCCTCTCACTCTCACATTTCCTACCCCTCTCTTATGAATTATCTCTCTTTCTCTCATTCGTGCCCTCTCTCTCACTCACATTTCCTACCCCTCTCTCTTATGACTTATCTCTCTTTCTCTCACTCTTGCCCTCTCTCTCACTCTCTTTTTTCCCTCTTCTCAGTCACTCCTCATTTATCTACTGTTCTCTCGAATCAATCCCTTCCTCTCTTTCTCTCTCCTCTCCTCTCCTTTCCCTTAATATTTGACTCACTCATTCTTTCAATATTTTAGTCTCTCACACACACTTTATATATGCCTCTTCATCTCCTTCTCTTCTGTCTCCTAATTTCAATCGATTTTCTCATACCCTTATCTCTTTATCTCTACGCCACTTTCTCTTTCTCTCTCTACTTCTCTTTTGCCTCTCTATAATCTCACTCCAACTTTCCATGCTTATCTCCCTCTCTCCCTCCCTCTTTCCCCCTCTCTCTATCTTACTTTGCTACCTTCTCTATTCGCCCTCTCTCTGTTCTCTCTAACTTATCTTTCGCTTTTTCACTTCTCTCTCTCTCACTCTTTCTTTCTCTTCTTCCCTCTCCATGCCTTACTTTCTCTTACCCTCCATCTATCTCTATCACTCATGGAGCTCTTCTCTCCCTCTCACCCTTTTCTCTCTCTTTCTTACTCACTCTCACTTAATTCTCTCTACCTCTATCTCACTCTCATTCTCTCCTTTCCTCTCTCTCATTTTCACTCTCCCCCTCTCTCACTTAGCCTCATTCCCTCCATCACTCAGTTTATCCATTCCTACCTCTCTCACTTTCTCCTACTCTTTCTCTCTATTGCCAGCTCTCTCCATCCTCTCTTTTCAGTCACTCCCCCTCTTTCTCCTCTCTTGAATCCATCCTTCGTTACCTCACTCTGTCTCTCCTTTTCTCTCGCTTTATATCTTTCCCAAACTTTTTTTATTTATATATCTCTCCGGCCTTGTCTATATGTCTCTTCGTCTCTCTATCGCTCTCTCTTCTCACTCTTTCTTTCAAGATCTTTCTCGCACTCCTCACTCAACATGTACCTTTTCTATCTACTTCTATATTGCTCTCTGCATATATCTCACTCTATCTTTTCATCAATATATCTCTCTTTCCCCTCTACTTCCCTTACCATCTCTCTCTCACCGTATAACTCTCTTGTCCTCTCTGTCTTCTCTCTTTCTTCTCTCTTTTTCACTCTTTCTTTCTATTGTTCTCTCTCCCTCCCTCACTCTCTTGTGTTGTCCATCCCTCTTTATTTCAGTCTATTTCTCACACCCTTCTCCCTTTATCTTTCTGTCCTTCTCTCTTTCTCTCTACTTTTTTTTCTTTCTCTATATCTCCCACTCCTTCATTCCATGCTTATCTCCTTCTCTCCCTTCCTTTCTCCCACTAACCCTGTCTCGATCAATCTCACTCTATTCCCTTCTCTATTTGCCCCCTCTCTTTCTCTAACTTATCTTTCTCTTCTCTCGCTTCTCTCTCTCACTCATTATTTCTCTTCACTCTCCATACCTCCCTCTCCCTTGCCCTTGGATCTCTCTCTCTGTCTCTCTCACTCATGGAGATCTTCCCTTTTTCACTCTCTCTCACTCTTTTATCTCTCTTTCTTGCTCTTCCTTACTCATTTCCCTTGACCTCTATCTCACTTTCATTTTCTGTCTTTCTCTCTCTTATTCTCATTCTTCCCCTCTCTCTTACCCTCCTTCTCTGCTTCACTCACTGTATCTATTCCTACCTCTCTCACTTATGTATTTCTCTCACTTTATTCTACTCTTGATCTCTCTCATGCTCTCCCTTTATTCTCTCTTCTAACTTACTCCCTTTCTCTCTCCTTCTCTCTTGATCCATCATCTCCACTTTTCTCTCTTTCTATCTTTCTATATATATATCTCCCTCACGTCTCTTCATTTCTCTCTCACTCTCTCTCCTCTCTCTTTATTTCATGTTCTTTCTCACACTCCTCCCTCTACATGTACCTCTTCTATCTACTTCAATTTTGCTCTCTCTATATCTCTCACTCTATTTTTTCATCAGTATATCTCTCTCTCCTCTCTCTTCCTCTCTTACCATCTCTCTCCCTACAACTTTCTTGTCCTCTCTATCTTCTCTTTTTCTTTCACTTTTTTTTCTCTTATTCTCTCTCCCTCCCTCACTCTTTCGTGACCTCCATCTCTCTCAGTCATAAAGCTCTTGTCTTTCTCTCTCTCACCCTCTACCATTCTTCTTTTTTCACTTACTCTCTCTCACTTTTTCCTCCTCTCTACGTCTATCTCACACTTATTCTCCCTCCCTCACACACACACGCTCTCTTGTCCCCCTTCCTCCTTCCCTCTCGCTCCTTTCCTCCCTCTCTCCCTTATGTATTCTTTCTCTTTATCTCACTCTGTACTTTCCCCCCCTCGTTCTACTCTCTCTATTTTCACTCTCTCTAACTCTGAATTTCTCTCACAATCACTTCTTGCCCTCTCAAACTTTTGTTATCTCTCCTTCTCTTCATTTCTCTATCTCTCTCTCTTGCTCTTTCTAGCACTCCCTCTCCCTTTCCATCTCCTATTGCTCTCACACTCATTTTCACTCTAAATTAATCTCACTCTCACTCTATTTCACTCTCTCATTCTCTATTTTCTCTTGCTGTCTCTTTTTTCTCTCTCTCTTCTCTCTACTTTCTCTCATTTGCTCTAACTCTCACCCTCCCTCGTTACCCCACTCTTCCCCCTCTCTCCTTCCCTCTCTTTCCCTCTCTCCCACTCTCCCATTCAATTTCATTATCTCACGCTCTCTTTTCACTCTCAGCACTCTCTAGCCCCTTCTCTCTCTTAATTTTCTTTCTCTCACTCTCTCTTTCATTCCACCCTCTAGCTCCGTCTCTCTCCTCTCTCTCTCCCTCTTCTCTCTCTTTTTTATTTCTCTTTATCTCTCACCATCCCTTTACCCTTCTCTCCTCCGTCTCTCGCCCCCTCTCCCTTTCCTCTCTCTCTTTTTTCCCTCTCATTTGCTCTTCTTTCTACTTCCATCTCTCTCTCACTTTCTCTCCCTCACTCTCCTCTTTCTTTTGCTCCCTCCCTGCACTCAAGATCTCTCCCTATCGTTCACTCTCCCTCTCACTCACTCTCTCTAATCTCCTTTCTCTTTCTCATCACCACATATATCTCAATATTCACTCTCTATTTCTGGCTCTCTCTATTCACCTAAATCTCCCTACTAATAACTATTTTGCTCTCTCTTCATTTTTTTATCTCTCTCATATTCTCTTGCTCTGTCGCTCTAGTTTCCTTGCTCCCATTCTCACTCCTTATGTATATCACTCACTCTCCCTCTCTCACCATCTCACACTCTCTCTCCCTCTTCTCTATCTCTCTTCTCTTCCTCTCTCTCTTTTTTTATCTCGCTCTCTCTCCCAATTATTATCTATCTCATCCTCATTCTCTCTCTATCTCTGTCTCACTCCTACTACTCTATCTCCCTCTCCCTTTCTATTTGCACCCCTCTTTGTCTCACTCTCACCCTATTTTGCTCTCTCTCTCTCTCTCTTATCTTGCTCTCATTTTTCTCTCTTTTCTCTCTTCTATTTTCTCTCTCACATTCTCACTTTGCTTTCTCTTGCATTTTCTCTCTTTTCTCTCCGTCTCTCCCTCTCACCCTCCCGCTCTCTCACTCTCTATTTCTCCCAATCTCCATCTTTTGCATTTTCTCTCTTTTTACTTCCTCACTCTCTCTTTCACTCTCCCTATCTCTCCCTTTTCTTCACCCTCTCCCACTCTCCCTCTCCCTCCCTCCTCCTCTCTCTATCTCTCACATAATCTTGATCATTCTCTCCATCTCTCTCTGTTTATCTATCATTATCACTTTTCCTTGCTCTCTCTCTCTCTCTCTCTCTCTCGGTCTCTTGCTCTCCACCTGAACTTCTCTAAATCCTCTCTCTCCTACTCTCTTCTCTTCTACACTCTCCCTCTCTTCTATCTCCCTCTCATCATTTCTCTCTCTTTCTCTTACTTTCAATCTCTCGTAATATTTCTCTTGCTCTCTCTCTTCGTCACTTTTTCTATCTCTCCATCTCTCTCACCCACTCTTTCAACATCTCTCTCTCTTAGTCTTTCCCTTGTTTCTTCTCTCGCTCCCTCTTTACTCTCTCTTACTTTCCCCTCTCTCAATCATTCCCTTTTTTCTCGCATTCTTTGTCATTTGTCTCTCTCACAATCTCGCTCATTAATCTCTCACTCCCTCTCTCTCACCCTTTCTCTCCTCTCTTTCTCTCTCTTATCAAATGTCTACCTTGATATCTATTTCTCTTTATCTCACTCTTATCTCCCTGCCCACTCCCACACTCTCTTTCTCCCATTTCTACATTAACTTTGTCCCACCTATCTCTCTCTCTCTCTCTCTCTCTCTCTCTCTCTCTCTTTCTACTCTCTCGCACTCTTCTTTCTATTTCTGTCTCTAGCTTTTGTCTTTACATCTCTATCTTCATCTCCCCCTTTAATTCTCTCTATCTCCCTTATCTCCCTCTCCCTCCTCTCACACTCTATGTTCTCCATGACTCTCTGTCTTTCCCTTTCCCTGTCCCTAATTCTTTCCTCTCTGACTCTCACATTATCTATCCCTCCATATCTGGCTCTCACATTATCTATCTCTCCCTCTCACTCTCTCTATCTCTCTCATTTCTTCCTCCCTATCTCTCCTCTTTACCTCCTCTCTGCCTCTTCTATCCCTCCACTACCCACCCATTATTTTGCTCTCTCTCCCCTTCCTCTCTCTTGCTCTCTAATGTATGCCTATCACCTTTCTCTCTCTTAAAATATCTCCCTCGCACTTCTCTCTTATCTCACCATCTCAATCATCTTTCTCTCTTTCTCTCTTTATCTCCTCTCTCTCACAAACACGCACATTCAGTTTCTCTCCCTCTCTCTTGTTGTTTCTCCATCTGTCTTGCTTTCTCCATCCCACCATCTCTCACCCCCTCCAAATCCCTTTCCTCAATCTCTCCCTTCTCTCTATTTTTCTATCTTTTGCTTTCCCACATTCTCTTTTTCCCTCATTTTCTCTCTCCCTCTCCTCCCTCCATTCCTCTTGCCTCTTCCTCACTCAATTTTCTTTACATTCTCTATCTTATTTTCTCTCTCTATCTATCTCTCATCTCCCTGTCTCCCTATCTCTTCTCTATCATTCCCTTTCTACCTTTGTCTCAATATCTCCATTTGTTTCTCTCTTTGTTGCTCTCCCCTCTCTCTTCAACACTCTTTCACTTTAAATCATGCTCGTAACTCTCTTGCTCTCTCTCCATATTATTATCTCTCTAGATCTTCTTTATATTTCCTTCTCTAGCTCGCTGTCTTTGCTTCTCTATCTCCCTTTCTCTCTCTATATATATCTTCTCCAGCTCTCTTTTTTGGCTCTCTCTCCATTTCTCTCCTTCTCTCTTGCTCTTTCACCATGTCTAACTCTTTCTCACTCTCTTTTTCATGAAATCTCTCTCACTGACATTCCTTCTATAATTCTCTTAACTCTATTCTCTCTTTCTTATCTCCCTCTCTCAATCTGTCTTACTCTCTCAATATCTGACTATCACTTGCTTTATCACTCCATCTCTCCCTCTCCGTCTCCGTCTCCCTCTTTTCATCTCTCTCTCTCCCAATCCCTCTTTTAGTCGCTTCTCTCTCACTCTCTCTCTCTTACTATACCTCCCTCAATTTTGTCCCTCCCTCTCACATCTCTCCTCTCTATCTCTTGCCCCATTCCCTTTACCACCCCTCTCTTTCTCTCTCATCCTCACTCTATTTTGATCCCTTCCTCTCTCCACTTATCTATCTCCCTATTTCCAATGCTATCTTTCTCTCACTGTCCCTCTCTCTAAATGTTTCATTATCCTTGTCTCTCTATTGGAGAGAGAGGGAGAGAAGAGAGGGTAAAAGAGAAAGGGAGAGAAAGGAAGAAAAGGGAGGAATGAGAGATCGAGTGAGGGAGAAAGAGGGATGAAATGGGAGATATATAAAGAGATTAGGAGAGAGAATGTCGGAGAAAGGAGAAAGTGATGGTGAGACATGGAAGAAAGAAATTCAGAAAGTTTGAGAGATGGAGGAAGGGATAAAGAAAGAGGGAAGAGGGAGAGATGGAGGGAAATAGAGGTAGAGATAGGTATGGCGTGAATTAGAGAGAGTGAGAGTAAGGGAGAAAAAGGGACTCAGTGAGCGTGAGAGAGATGGATAGTGAGATGGATTGATATAGAGTGAGAAGAGTAAGGGAGGGAGGGAGAGAGAGAGAATGGGAGGGAGGGAGATACAGAAGATAGATAGAGAAGAAGATAAAGAGAGTGCAAGAGAAAGTGAGGGAGAGTGAGTGAGAGAGGGAAGATTGAAGGGTAAAGAGCAAGATGGGGAGCGAGAGAAAATTTTGAGAGAAGCTGATAGTAACAGAAAGAGTGGGAGGAAGGAAGATTGAGGAGAGGTACAGAAGAGTGAGAGAGGAAGAGAGAGGGAGTTAAAGAAAGTGAGGGAGAAAGATGCAAGTGACTGTGAGCAGAAGTATTAAACATGCAAATGGAAGGGAGAATTGGAGAGAGACATAAAGAGAAAAACAAAATATAGAGAGAGATAGAAAGAAATTGGGAGAACTAGAAAGGGATAGGGTTGTAAGGGAGAGAAGGGGCAAAGATAGAGTAAGAGATAGAGATAAGAGAGCAAGAGAGAGGGAGAGAAAGCAAGAGAGAAAAGAGGTATTGAGTGGGAAAGTGTGGGAACAACAACAGAGTGTGTGAGGGAAAGAAAAAGAGCAAGCAACTAAAGAGTGATAGAGAGGGAGGGAGAGAGGGAAAGATGAAGGAGAGACAAAGTGAGTATGTTAGAGAGGGTAATAGAGAGTGAGTGAGGCAGATAGAGAGAGAAGTAAAGAGAGAGAGGGGGAGAAGAAGGGAGATGCTGAGATAAAGGAGAGAGAGCCATATAGAGTTTGAGAGAAACGATGAGACAAAGAAGTATGGAGTGAGATGGAAAGAGAAAAAGAAATTGTGATAAGGAAGGTGCGGCAAGATAAATCATGAGAGAGAAAGCAAAATGGTGAGAGAGGGGTGATAGCGAGAGAATGAGCAAGAGGTCTAAAATGGGTAACGATAGAGATAAAAAGAGATAAAGTAACAAAGTGGTAGATAGTAAGAAAGAGAGAGATAGAGGGCACAAATGAGGAAGGGAGATGCAGACAGAATAAGGAATGAGAGAGAGAGAGAGAGAGAATGAGCAAGAGAAGAGAAGATGAGAAAAAGGGAGAGAGAGAGAATGAGCAAGAGAAGAGAAGATGAGAAAAAGGGGGGAGAGAGAGAGCAAGAGAGTAGCATGGTGGAAGAGAAACATAAGAAACATATAGAGAAATAGAATAGCATGGTGAGAGAGTGATGACAAGAAAGGATTACAAAGGAGAGAGAGAAAAAGAGAGAACGAGAGAGGGTGTGAGGCCGTGAGGGAGAAATGCAAAGAGAGAATGAAAGATTTAGAAAAAGTAAAAGAGAACTAGAGAAAGAGAGAAGAAGGTAGAGGGAGAATGAATAGTTTGAGAATGAGCATTAAAGAATGAGGGAAATAATAAAGAGAGATATAGAGAGATGAGGAGGTTGATAGAGAGAGAGAAAGATAGAGAGGTTTTAGGTGGATGGAAAATGAGAAATGAGGGGAGGCTAGAGACAGCAAGAGCAGTAGGGTAAGAGAGAGATGGTAAGAGAGAAAGACAGAGGGAGGTAGACATAGGTGTAGTGAGAGAGGAGATAGAGTAAGAAAAAGAGAGAGAATAAGTTAGGGAAATAAAGAGAAATTGAGAAGTGGTAGAGAGAGTGAAAGGGGGACATATGGAGGGCATGAAAGAGAGGGAAGGAGAAAGAACAAGATAAAGAAAAAGAAGGAAAGAGGGAGTGAGAAAAAAATGAGAGGAAGAATGGACCAATAAAGAGTGATAATGGTCAAGAGAGAGTGAGAGAGTGAGACAGATACTGGGAGAGAATCAAAGAGTGAGAATAAGAGAGAGGGAGAGCGAGGCTCAGAGATAAGAGCAAACTAAATAGCTAGAAAGTAATGTGAGTGAGAGATGAAAGAGCAAGAGAAGAGAGAGTGAGAAATTTAGAGAGGTAGAGAGATTAAGAGATTGTGGGGGAGAGAGAGATGAAAGAGTGGAAGGGAGGGAGAGTGAGGGGGAGTGGAGGGAGAGAGAGTGATAAATTCGGAGAGAGAAGGTATTTGGGAGAGAAGGAGAGAATGAGAGAGAGATTGTGAAAGAGAAATAGGGGTAGTGAGAGACGGAGAGGGAGGAGAGTAACGGAGCGAGAGTTGAGGAGAGAGTGAATAAGAGATAAAATAGGCGGAGGGAGAGAGAAAGTTAGAGAGTGACGGTCAGAGCAAAAATAAGACAATGATTATAAGAAAGAGAGAGAGGGTACTAAGAGTGAGGAAGTGAGTTGGGGCGATTGAGAGAGAGTATTGGAGGGAGGGAGAGCTAGAAGGAAAGAGAGAGATAAAATGAGAGAGACAAAAAGAGAGAGAGAGGGAGAGATATACAGAGACAAAGATTGGAATGGAAAGAGAGAGTAAGAGACATAAAGAGAGAAATAGGTAGGTAGAGAAAAAGTTACAGAGAAGGTGAGTGAGAGAAAAGGGGTATAAGGAGAAAGATGAGTGTGAGAAAGAGCTTTGAAGAAAGAGAGAGAAGAGGAAGAGAGGGATAGATGAAAAGGCAAATAGAGACTAAGAGAAAGATAGATAGAGAGAGAAACATGAGATAGATAAAGAGAGAAGAGGAGAAGAGAGGAGAGAGGGGTGAGCTAGTGAGATGACAGAGAAGAAAAAAAGAGTGAGATTGAGGGAAAAAGAGAGAGAAATAGAGAGAGAATACAAAAGAGAGAAGGTGTGAGGGAGGGCAAGACATGGGGAGATAGAGAGAGCTAGAGAAAGGAAGGGAGAGAGAATGAAGGTTAGATGAAGGTAGAGTGAGGAGAGAGGGAGTGAAAGATTAATAAGTGAGATTGAGAAGAAAGGGAATACATGAGAGTGAAAAGTAAGAGATAAGTGGGAGTGAGAGAAGAGACAAAGAGAGGGTGACAGAGATGGAGAGATAGAAAAATTGAGGGAGAAGGAGAGGGAGAGTAAGAGAAAAATTATGAGAGATTGAAAGTAAGAAAAAGTGAGAGAAATTATGAAAGGGAGATAGAGGAGAGAGAGTATAGAAGAGAAGAGAGGGGTTAGAGATGTTGAGGGGAGACCAAGAGACTGTGAGAAAGAAAGAGCAAGAGATAGAGAGACTGATCAAGATTATGTGAGAGATAGAGGGAGAGTGGGAGAGGGTGGAAGAAATTGGAGTGATAGAGAGAGTGAGAGAGAGAGAGAAAGTGAGATCCAAAGAGAAGAATGAGAGAGAATGAAAGAATGAAAAATATGGAATATAGATAGTGAGAGAGGAGAGAGGGAGAGAGAGTGAAAGAAAGATGGAGGGAGATAGAGAGAGCAACATAGGGGGAGACGAAGAGAAAGAAGTTGCAACTTAGAGGAAGTGAGAAGGAAAGAGAGAGAGAAGAGTAGGGAGAGAAATGATAAGAGAAGGGAGTGAGTCAAAGTGAAGGATAAAGAAAGAGGCAAAGACAGAGGGAGAAAGGGAGGGGAGATAAATGGAAGAAGAGAGAGATAGAAAGAGAGAAATAACGACAAAGTGATATAAAGAGAGGTAAAAAAGAGAGAGATGGAGAGAATGAGGGAGAGTGAGAGCAAAAGATAGAATAGAGATAGAGAGATCAAGCAAACGAGAGAAAGGAGTGGAGAGAGGGAGAGAGAAAGAGAATAGTGAGAGAGAGTGCATTTTTTAGAAAGGGAGGGGAGAGAATGAGTAAGAGAACGTAAGAAAGATAAAGTGGAACAAAGGGAACGATGAAAAAGAGACAGATTGAGGGAGAGAGAAAGAGAGGTGAGGGAGAAAGATAGAGAGCGAGAGAAAGATGAGGGAGTAACTGAGAGGGAGAGCGAGGCAGAGATAGAGAGAGATAGAGAGACTTCAAGGTAGGGACTGGGAGAAAGAGAGGTTGAGTGAGCAGGAGAGTGAGTCTGAGTGGGAGAGAGCGAGAGAAAAGAGAGAAAAAAAAGAGCATGATATGAGAGAGAGATAGGGGTGCAAAGTAGGGTGAGTGAGAGAGAGAGAGATAGGGTGCATATAGAAAGGGAGAGAGCGATTGGTAAGAGAGGGAGATCCAGAATCAGAGAGAGACTAGAAGACATGGAGAGAGGGAGAAGAGAGAGAAAATGAAAGAGATAGAGAAGAGGGAACGAAATAAATAAAAAGAGAGAATTTAGAGTGAGATGAGAGAGGGTGTGAAGATTGAGAGATATGTGGTGGAGAGTATGAAAGAAAGGAGAGTGTATTAGATAGAGATTATGAGGGAGAGAGAGAGGAAGGGAGAGAAAGAGATTGAGACAGATAGCTAGATAGTAAAAGAGAAAAAGAGAGAATGACAGAGTGATAGAGATAGAGAGAACAAGTGAGAGGGGGAGAGAGCGATAGAGGGATTGGGCATGGGAGAGAGAGGAAGAGAAAGAAGAGGAAGTATAGAGAAAAATAAGAGAGAGAGAGAGAGAGATTGAAGAGAGAGTAAGAGAAGAAATTGAGCGAGTGAAATAGATTGAGGCTAACAGAGAGATAAAAAGAGAGAGTGAAAGAGGGTTCAAGAGGAAGAGGGAGAGGGAGAGGAAGAGGGAGAGGGCATGGTAGAAAGAGTGAGATAGAGATAGAGAGAAAGAAGAGTAGGAGAGATAAAAAAATGGGAGAAGGTAAGAGAGATCCAGAATCAGAGATAGTCCAAAAGACATGGAGAGAGAGAGAAGAGTGAGCGAAAGTGGAGAGAGATATAGAAGGAAAGAAATAGATAGAAAGAGAGAATTGAGAGCGAGATAGAGAGAGGGGGAATTAGAGAGGTAGAGAAAGAGAGAGAGAAATATATCACGAGAGAGAGATAACAAGAGGATGAGAGAACAAGAGAGTGATTGTGAGAGTGATTCAAAGAGAAAATGTGAGAGTGGGAGACAGGAATAGAGAGTGGGAAACAGTGGAGAGAGCAAGGGATTGGGGGAGAGAGGGAGGCTGGAGAGAAAATGGAGAACATATAGATAGGAATAGGCAACAGAGGGAGAGTGTGTATGAAATAAAAAGACAGTGAGAGTGAGAGGGAAGAAAGAAATTAAAAAAGAGAGGGATTAAGGAGAGAAAAAGTGTGAATGAAAGAGTAAGTTAGAGAGAGCATTTGGGAGGGAAATAGAGAGATAAATTAATATCAAGAGAGATCAAGTGAAAAGTGTGACTGAGAGGAGGAGAAAGGGTGAGAGAGTGAGGAACATAGAGAGAGCAATAAGAAAAAATGTGTGAGAAAGAACAAATAATGAGAGAAGAAAGGGAATGAGCAAGAGAGGGAAGATGAGAGAGAGAAGAGTGAGCGAGAGAAGAGAAAGAGGGAATGAGTTAGAATGAGAGTGAGGGTGAGATGAAGATAGATGGTGAGAAAGATGGAGAGATAGAGGAAAAAAGTGAGTGAGAGAGAGCAAAAGAGAGAGAGAGAGAGAGAGAGAGAGAGAGAGAGGGAGATATAGGAAAGAGAGGGAAAGATAAATTAATGGAGTAGTAATTATCAAGCAAAAGAGAGAGAGAGACTGATCAATATCTCTCTTTCCCTCACTTTGTTATTTCACTTTCTTTTCTCTCTCATTTCACCCACACCCAAAATTTCTCCTCCGCTCTTGAATAAATCCCTACCTCTTTCTCTCCTCTTTCTCCTCCCATTAATCTTTCCATTTGTCTCACATACACTCTATCTATCTCTCACTCTCTCACACAGTTTCTATTTGCCTCTTCATCTCTATCTCTCTTACTCCCTCTTTCTTTCAAGCTCTTTCTCACAAACTTCTCACTTCCTCTATCCTTTTCTCTCACTTGCTCTCTCTAATTCTCTTTCTCTCTTCCTATATCTCTCACTCACTCTTTCCATCCCTCTCTCTCAGGACCATTGTATCTTTTTCTCACTCACCTTGCAACTCTCTCCCTTCTCTCTTTCTCATCTTTCTCTTATTTTTCTCCATCATTCTATCTCTCACACACTTTTTTTTGTCCTGTTCATTCTCTATCCCTCTCTCTCATGCCCTCCATTTCTCCCTCCCCTCTCTCTAGCTCTCAATTTCTCTCCATTGCCCTAACTTATTCTCTCTTTTTCTTACTCTATATTCTCTCACTCCACTTATTTCTATCTCCTTTTCCCTCACTCTACTGCTCTTGTTGTCTCTCTTCTCTCTTCATTTCTCACTTTCTAAACCTTTCAATCTATCTCTCCCTATGAATATCTTCGTCTCTCCATCCTCTCTATTATCTCACTCATTCTTTCATGCTCTTTCTCATACTATTGGTTCTCCCTCTACTTCCTTCTCTTATTCTTTAGTTCTCCTTTACTATCTCTAAATGTTTCACTCTCTCTTTCCATTTCTCCCACTCGCGCTCACACCATCCCTCACTCTCTCACTTTCTCTCAAACCTTCTTTGTATTTCTCTCTTGTCATCACTCTCTCACCATGCTACTCTATTGCTCTCTCTTTTCCAATTTTCTCTTCCATGCTACTCTTGTGTTCTCTCTCTTTCTCATCTTTCTCTTCGCTTGCACATGCTCTCTCTCAATCCTTATTCTCTCATTTTCTCTCCCTTCCTCGTTTGTGCTGTCTATCTCTCTTCTCACTCACTATCTACCACTTTGTTGCTCTATCTATGTCCATTTCTATCATTCCCCTTTTTACTCGTTCTCTCTCAGCCTCTCGCTTTCTCTCTTTTACTCTCATTCTTTCGATTGCATGCAACTTCCCTATCACAATTTCTTTTTCTCTTTCCCTCTATCTCCATACTTCATTGTCTGATCTTTCTCTCAAAATCTCTCTGGCTTTCTCTCCTTCTTCTCAGCCTCTCTCTCCCTTCCTCCCTCTCTCTCTTTACTTCTCTCTCTAATTGTCTCACTCCATCTCTCTTTTATACTCTCTCTCTTACTCATTTTGTCCCTCCTTCATTTTTCCCTCTCTCTCCCTCACTCTCTCTCTTTTGCTCTATATTTGCTCGTTCTATTTCTCCCCTTTTCTCTCACACACTCTCTTGCTGTTCCCACACTTTCTCACTCACAATCTCTTCTCCCGCTAGCTTTCTCTCCCTCTCTCCTACTCTCTTATCTTTTAGCTCTTACTCTCTTTTTCTCCCTCTCTCTCCCTCACACCTCGATCCCTTTCTCTCTTTCTCCTAGTTTCTTTCTATCTCTCTCTATCTTTAGTTTTTCTCTTTATGTCTCCATCCCATTCTCCCATCTCTTTGCATATTTCTTACTTCTTCTTACAGCCGCTTGCATCTATCTACCTCACTTTCTTCTACTCCCTCTCTCTTCCTCTCTCACACTTTTCTATCTCCCTTTTCCGCTCTCTTCCTTCCTCCCACTCTTCCTCTTATTATTGGTTTCTCTCATAATTTTTATCTCGCTCTCCATCTTGCTCTCTCCCTCCCTCAATCTTCTCTCTCTCTCTCTCTCATTCTCTCTCCCTCACTTTCTCTTGCACTCTCTTTATTTTATGCTCTCTCTCCTTTATCTAACTCCACCCATTCCTCTTTCTCCCTCCCTTACTCTTCTCACCCTATCTCTCTCCCTCTCACTCTCCATGTCTCTCTCACTCACTCACTCCCTCTATCTCTCTCTCTCTCTCCCTCACACACACACACACTTTCTTTCATACCATCCCTATCTCTACATCTATTTCCCTCCCTCTCTGTCTCCCCGTCTTCCCTCTTTCTCTATCCCTCCCTCTATCTATCAAACATTCTGTATCGCTCTCTTTCCCAGTCACCCTCTCTCTCCTCCATTCTACCATTTTCTCTCTCTCACACTCTCTTCATATATCTCCCATTCCATCCCTCTTTCCCCTCACTCAATCTCCCATTCCTCCCTCCCTCTTTCGCTTTCTCTTTCAGCCTCTCTTCTCTGCCTCTCTCTCCCATTCTCACACACACTCTTTCGCTCTTCTCTCCCTTATATTCACTCTCTACTCTTGCTTGTTTCTACCTCTCTATCCCTCAATTATCTCTTACTCTCTCTCTCATTCTCTCCTTAACTCTCGATCTTACCCTCTCTCTCTCTCTCTTGCCATATATATTGCTCTTCTCTCTGGTCTCCCGCTCTCTCACTTTCTTTTCTTCTCTCCGACACTCTGTTTCCCTCCCTCTCACACTATCTCTCACCCTCTCCCCCTTCATTGGAATCTCTCATCCCTCAATTTAACTTTATCTTTCTCTCTCCCACTCTGTCACTCTCTCTTCTCTCTCCTTCTCTCTTGCTAGCTCTTAACTTCTTTCATTCTCACTTTCTCTCTTGCTCACTCTTATCTACCTACCCATTCCCACACTCTCTTTCTCTTTTTCAACATTAACTCTCTCTCTCTCTCTTGTATCTCTCTCACTCTCACTTTTTTCTGTCTCCCACTCACAGTCAATCTATCTCTCTCCCTTTCTTTTTTTATTTACATCTCTCTACCCTCTTCATCTCTCTTTTTTATCCTTTTCTTATCCTCTCTTTCTCTTTCAATTATCTCTCTCCCACTTTCCCTATTCCTGATTTCCTTAATCTCGCCCACATGATCATTTTTCATCATATCTCTTTCTCCCCTCTCCCTTCCTCCCTCTTGCTCTCCCTCCCTCTCTCCCTCAATCTCTACTTCTTCCCTTTCTTCATCATCTCTTCATCTCTCTTTATCTCTCACTCTCTCACCCATCTCGCTCTCTCACTCCCTTTCTCATTCTCCTCTCTCACATCTCATTTCATATCCCTTTCTCTCCTATTTCTTCTCAATGTCTTCCTATCTTTGTCTCTCTCTCACTCTCTCACACATTCCCTATCTATATCTCCATTTTGCCCTCCCTCAATTTCCCTTCCCTTTATTCTTTCTCTCTTTCCCCCTCTATCTTTCTCACACTATCTCACCGACTCTCTCTCTCTCTCTCTAGCTCTCTCTCTCACTCGACCAAATCTCTAACTCTCTCAACTGTCTCTCCCTTATTCTTTCTCTTTCTCTCCATATAACTCTCTATCCCCCTCTCTTGTCACCATATCTCTCTCTCACTCTTTCCCCTCTAGCTCCCTCACTCTATCCCTCTCTCTTTCTATCCCTCAATCACCCTCACAATCTTTGTTTAGTCTCTCTCCCTCTCTCCTGCTCCCAATATTGCTCATTCTCCATCTCCTTATCTCTCTTATGGCACTCTCACTTCTCTAACTCTCTCCATCTCTCTTTAGCTCTTCTCCCTCCCTCACTATCATACTCTCTATCACTCTAATTTTCTCTTTTTATTTTGGAATATATTTCCCTTGTTTTGCTGTCTAGCCTCTTCTCTATTTGAGTCCCTCTAGCTCTCTATCTCGCCCCTCACTTTCTTTATCTTTATTCTATCACTCTATCTTTTAGATCTCCTTGCTCGCTCTTGTGCTTTCTCTGTCTCTTTCTATCCAGTCTCTCCCCCAACATCTCTCCCCCTTTTCTTGTTCTCTAACTTTATATTTCTCACTCAATATCTTTTTTGTTCTCTTTTTCTCTCTTTATGTCTCGATCTTTAACTACCTCTCTCAATCACTCTCTCCCTCACTCTCCCTCTCTCTTCAACCTTACTCTCAATCTCTTGCCCCTTCTTTTTCCCTCATCTTATATCTTCCTCCCTCATAATCTTTGTCTCACTCTCTCACTCACTCCCTCACTTTTTTTTTCTCTTCTCTCTATTCTCTCCCTTCTCTATCTTCCTCTCCTCAGTCTCTCTCGTATTTTCAATTTCTCTGTCCCACTCCAAAACTATTCTTTTTATCTCAGTCATTGTCTCAATTTATCTCTCTTTTACTTGCTCTCTCCTTCACTTTATAAACTCTGTCTTACGTTCTCTCTCTCTCCCACTCTCAAACTTTCTCTTCCTATCTACCTCCCTCCATCTATCTCCAACTCTCTCTCCTCTGCTCCTACTCTCTCACCCTCTCTATCCCTCACAATTTATATCTCACTCTCTCTCAATCTCTTTCTCACTCTCCCTAATATTCACTCTCGCTCCCTCTCTATTGCACTTTTTTATATCTCTCTCCTCTCCACAGTTTTCCCTCTCTTATTCTTTCCCTATAAATGAATCTCTCTCATAATCATTGTATTCATCTCTCCTTTTTCTATTTCTTCATCTTTTTCTCGCTCAGTCAACCATTCTATCTCATTCTTTCTTTCCATCGGAACTCGGACTAGCTCTTACTCACACTTTCTCTCTTTCTCATACATTTACACTCTCTATCTTGCATTTTCTCTTTTATATCTCTTTCCCTCTTCCTCTTGCTTTAGCTTAATCTTACACTCTCTCTCTTTCACACACACACACACACTCTAACTTGCTTTTTCTCTTTTTTCTCTCTTTCATTCTTCTCAATATTTTTCTCTCTTTCTCTCTCAACATACCCTCTATTCTTTTATCCTCTATCTCTCATGCTCTCTCTATTTCTCTCTCTCGCTCTCTCCGTCCCTCTCTCTATGTCTCTCTCTTCCCCTTTACTATCTCTCTCTCCTTTCTCTCACACTCTCCCACTCTTTCCTTCACTCTGAATCACTCTCTTGCTTTCACTCATTTGTTATCTCCCTCACCATTTTTTCTTTTTCTCTATCTTCCTCTTTCTACCTCTCTGTATCACCCTCCCTCTCCCTTGCTCTCACATTCTCTTTCTCATCCTATCTCTCTCACTTTCACTCTCTCCCTTCTCTCACTCTCGCATTTATCTCTATTGCTCTTCTCTCTACATTCTCTCTTTTTCTCTCTCTCTCACCCCCATACCCACTACTTTCTCACTCTCTCTCACTCCTCTTCTCACTCTTCTTTATTAATCCACTCATTATCTCTCTCACTTTCTCTCCCTCACACTCAATTTCTCTCTCTCTCCTCCACCTTCTCTACCTTCTCTGTCTCTTTATTTTTGTTACATCATCTCCCTCTGCCCTTCTCTCATCCCTCTCTCTTTCTCTCTTAAGTGATCATACTCTTTATTTCCTCTCTCCCATGCTCTTCTTTCTATCTCCCCCCCTCTCTCTCCATCTCTCCCTAATTTTACCCATCCTCTCTTTTTAGCTTCCTACCCCGTACTCTTGAAATCTATTTATGGCTCACTATTTCCCGCTCTCACTCTCATTTCTCTCTCTCCTCATTCTTTATCTACCCCCTCTCTCCTACCCTTATCTTTGTCGCTCACTTTCTCTTCCTCTGAATCTCTCTTAAAATCACTCTCATACTCTCCCTCTCTTACTCTATCCCTCTAGCTCCCTCTGTCTCTCACAATCACTCTATTGCTCTGTTATCTCTCTCACTCTTCATCTCTTTATCATTATCTCACTCTTTCTACCATTGTATCTCCCTCTCCCACTCTTTTTTTTGCACAATCATTCTCTCTCTCATTTATTACTCTCTCTCAATCTATTTCGCTCCCCCTCTATTCCCTCTCTTCTCCCTGCTTTCACTCTTTTGTTATCTCACTGTCATCCTTGCCCGTTCCACTCTTACCATCTCCATCTACTCCTATCTTCTCCTCTCTTGCTCTCTTTTGCCTTTCTCTCTCTCACTTTCTCATTCTCTCTTAATCTCTCGTGCTCGTCTCACTCTCTCACTTTCTTTCCTTCATTCTCTCTCTTACTTTCGCTCCCTCACTTTCAATCCCTCTTTCTCCCTCCTTTAATTCTCTCAACTCTCCATCTCTCCCCTCCCTCCCTCCTATGTCTCATCTCACTCTCTCTCGCTCTATCTCATCTATCCCACTCATTACCCATCTCATTATCCCTTCGTTGCTCTTTCTTCACTCTCTCACTTGTTTGCTCCCTCCCTCGCTTATTCTCTTTCCCTCACAAAATCTCTCCCTCTCACCTATCCATCCACTCTGTCTATAACTCTTTCTCTCTAACTCCTTCCCTTTCTTTCTCTCTCCCCTTCCTCCACCATTCCTCTCTTCATTTCTTTCTCTCTCACTCTCTTCCACTCTCCTTTCCTATTCCTTTCATTCTTTTCTTCTATGTTTCACACCAATATAGATTTCCTCCTTTTTCTCCCTTTCTCTCTCTATCTTTTCATTTTCTTAATTTACTTCATTTGTATGTTCTCTCTCTTGTTCTTCCCTCTCTTCTCTTTTGTTGTCTCTCATGCCCTCCATCTTTCTTTCAGTCATAGAGCTCTTCTCTTTCTCTCTCTCACGTTTTCCCACTCTCTATTCTATATCACACTTATTCTTCCTCCCTCACACACACAGACACACTCTCTTACCCTCTGTTCCTCCTTTCACTCTCTCCTTTCTTACTTCTCTCCCTTATCTATTCTCTCTTTCTCTCACTCCGTTCTTTCTCTCTCATCTCACTCACTCCCTATCTTTCTCCTTCACACTTGAATCACTCCTTACCTCTTTCTCTCCTCTCTTGTCCTTTGTCTCCATTTCTATCTGCCTCACCCTTCGTCTATCTATCTCTAGCTCTCCCACACAGTTTCAATCTTCCTCATCATCTTCTCTTACTTCCTCACTCTTTCAAGCTCTTTCTCACACTCTTCTTACTCCCTCTACCCCTCTCTTACTCTCTTAACTTCTCTCTCAGACTTCCTATATCTCTCCCTCCTCTTTCCATCTCTCTCTCCATTTCTCTTGCTTCATCCTTTGCTCTCTCTCACCTTGCAACTCTCTCTTCACACCCTTCACTCTTTATCTCTATTCCCTTCTCTCTCTTTCTCTCTCTACTTTGTTGCTCTCTCAATATCTCTCCTGCTCTCTCTGCCTCACTCTCTCACTCTTTCTCACTATATTGAATTCTCTATTTGCCCTCTCTCTCTTCTATCTAACTTATCTTTTCCTTCTCTCGCTTCTCTCCCTCTCTTTTTTCTCTTCTTCTCTATCATACCTCCCTCTCTCTTGCCCCCATGTCTCTCTCTTCTCATGGAGCTCTTCTTTTTTCACTCCCTTTCACTCTTTTCTCTCTCTTTGTTTCTCTTTTTCACTCACTTCTCTCTACCTCTATCTCACTCTTATTCCTCCATTCTCTCTCTCACACTCACTCTGCCCTATCTCTCTTACCCTCCTTCCCTACTTCACTCACTCTATCCATTCCTACCTCTCTAACTTATAAATTTCTCTCACTTTCTTCCTCTTGCGCTCTCTCTTCATTATATCTTCTCACTCACTACTCCACTCTCTCCTCTTTTCAATCTATTTCTTTAACTCCCTTATTCTCTTCTTGATCTTTCTCTTTTCTCTTTTATCTTTCCTTCTCTCTCTCAACTACCTTTTGTTTATCTGCCTCAACCTCTCCTATCTATCTCTCTCACACTCTCATGCTATCACTTCATCTTTCTCTCTCTCTCTCTTTATTTCCAGCTCATTCTCATACACTTCTCTATGCTTCCACCACTTGCTCTCTCTACATCTATTTTGCCCTCAGTATATCTCTCAATCTCTCTTTCCATACTAGTTTCTATCTCTCTCTCGCTCCCTCTCTCTCACCCTCTTTTCCTCTCTTACCATCTCTCTCTCATCCAATAACTCTCTTACTCTCTTTACCTCCCTCGCTTCTGGTTCTCTCTTTCTTTATCTCATTCTCTCTCCCCCTCTTCCTCTCATGCCCTCCATCTCTCCATCTCTCCATCTCTCATGGATCTCTTATCTTTCTCTCTCTCTCGCTCTTTTATTTCTCTTTCATTATCTCCACCTCTCTATCACCCCTGTTCTCCCTCCTCTCTCCCTCCCTCCTTCATTTCATTTGCCCTTTCTTCCTCTCTCTCGCTCTCTCTTTTTTCTCTCTTCTCACTCACTCTTTATGTCTATTTTGCTCTCTTGAATCAATCCCTCCCTCACTTTCTCTCTCCTCTCCTAGCCTTTCCTTTATTTTATTATTTGCCTCACACATTCTTTCATTCGCTTAGTCTCTCACACACACTTTTTATGTCCCTCTTCATTTCTCCTTCGCTCTCTTTATTTCAATCCCTTGCGCACTCCCTTCTCTCTTTATCTCTATGCCCTTTTCTCTTTCTCTCTCTACTTCTCTTTTACTCTCTCTATATCTCTCACTCCATAATTCCATGCTTATCCCCCTCTCTCCCTCCCTCTCTCCCCCTCACTCTCTCTTGCTTTATTTTGTTGTGATGCCTTTTCTATTTGCCCTCTCTCTCTTCTCTCTAACTTATCTTTCTCTTCTCTCGTTTCTCTCTCTCACTCTTTCTTTCTCTTCTTCTCTCTCCATACCTCTCTCTCTCTTGCCTTCCATCTCTCTCTCAATCTCGCTTGCTCGTGGAGCTCTTATCTTTCTCACTCTCTCTCTCTCTCACTCTTTTATCTCTCTATCTTGCTCTCTCTTACTCACTTCTCTCTGCCTCTATCTTACTCTCATTCTCCCCGTTTATTTCTTTCATTCTCACTCTCCCCCTCTCTCTCTTACCCTGCTTGCCTCTTCACTTACTCTATCCATTCCTACCTCGCTCTCTTACCCTGCCTCCTCATTTCTATCTCTCTTACTTCCACTTTCTTTCAAGCTCTTCCTCGCACTCTTCTTACTACTTCTACCCCTTGCTCTCTCTTTCTCTCTCACCTTGCAACTTCTCTCTTCATTTTTCTGTTTCTCACACCCTTCTCTCTTTATCTCTACATCCTTCTCTCTCTTTCTCTCTCTACTTCTCTTTTGCTCTTCTACATCTCTCACTCGGTTTTCCCTTGCTTACTTCCTTCTCTCCCCCTCTATCTTACTCAGTTGCCTTCTCTATTTGCCCTCTCTCCCTTCTCTCTAACTTATCTTTCTCTTCTCTAGCTTCTATCTCTCATTCTTTCTTTATCTTCTTCTCTTCATACCTCTCTCTCTCTTTCCTTCCATCTCTCTCTCGCTCATGGAGCTCTTCACTTTCTCACACTCTCTCTCTCTCTCTCTTTTCTCTCTCTTACTTTCGTTCTCTTACTTTATTCTCTCTACCTCTATCTCACTCACATTCCCCCCTTTATCTCTTTCATTCTCACTCTTCCCCCTCTCTCTTACCCTCCTTCCCTATTTCACTCACTTTATTTGTCCTACCTCTGTCACTTTTGTATTTCACTCACTTTCTTCTACCCTTGCCCTCTCTCGTGCACTCTCTTCATTCTCTCTTCTCACTCACTCCCCCTCTCTCCTCTCTTAATACATCTCTCCCTGCATCACTTTATCTTTCCTCTACTCTCTTTATAACTTTCTCGACCTCATCTTATTTATGTATCTCTCTCACCCTCTATCACCCTCACTCTGTCTTTTCTATCTCACTCTCTTTCTCTATTCCCCCTCTCTTATCCTCTAATCCTCATCTCTCTCTCTCATGTTCTCTCTTGCATCTTCTTCCTTTCTACCTATCCCACTTTTTCTGTCTCTCTCTTTCTATCTCCAGCTACTTCCCCTTCTTTTACTCTCACTCTCTCCCTCCCTACATCCACTCTTTGTCCCTCTCCCTCTCCCTCTCCCTCTCCCTCAATTCCTCTCTCCTTTCCTCTCGCCCCCCACTTTTCCTCTCTCTTCTATATTAATATATATAAAGCTTTACTTTTCTCCTTTTGTTTCTTTATCTTCTCTATCCCTTTCTCTCTTGTTTCCACTCTCACTCTCTTAATCTACCCCACATATTTGTTATCTCTCTTTTCTCCCTCTTTCTACTTTTTCTCACTCTCTCTTTCCCTTTCTCTTTCTCTTTCTCACTTTCACTTCTCTATCACTCTTCCTCCCTCTATCCCTCTCGTGCACTCCACTCTCTCCCAGTCATGAAGCATTTCTCTTTCTCTCTTTCACTATCTCCCATTCTTCCCCCTTTCACTTACTCTCTCTCACTTTTTCCTACTCTCTACGTCTATGTCACTCCCTCCGTCTCTCATGCACACACACTCTCTCCTACCCTTCCTTCTTCCTTCACTCACTCCTTTCCTATCTCTCACCCTTATGTATTCTCTCTCTTTCTCTCACTCTATTCTTTCTCTTTCATTTCTCTCTCATTTTAGTCAAGCCCCATCTTTCTCCTCTGCTCTTGAATCACTCCCTATCTCTTTCTCTTTCTCTCCTCTCCTCTCCTCTCTTCTCTCTTTCTATCTACCACACTCTCACTCATTCTATTTCTCGCTCTCCCATACACAGTTTCTATCTGCCTTCTCATCTCTATCTTTCTAACTTTCACTTTTTTTCATGCTCTTTCTCATACTCCTCTAACTCTCTCTACCCCTTTCTCTCTCTTTCTCTCTATGCTTATCTTTTGTACTTCTTATATCTCTCTCCCTCTCTTTTGCTTCCTCTCTTGCTCTCTCTCACCTTGCAACTCAATATGTCCCTCTCTCATTTTCTCTAGCTCTTCTTACTGTCCTGCTCTCTCACTCTCTCTTTCTCCCCATCTCTATCTTGAAGTTTCACTATCTCTCTATATCCCTCTCTGCTCTCCCTCTCACTTACTTCCTCCTCTTTCTCTCCCTTGCTCTCTATGTTTTTCTCTACCTCACTCTGTCTCTTTTTCATCATTTCCTCTTTCCCTCTTTATCTGTTTTACTCTTATCTTATTCTATCCTCCCCCCTTTCTCACACACTCCTTCTCTTTCGTTTGATCTCTCTACCTCTCTTCATTCTTTTACTTTCAATCTCTCTTTATCCTTCTTTCTGTTTATATCACTTTCTCGTTATTTCTCTCTTCTATCTCTCTCTTTTTCTCATCTTCTCCCCTTTATTTCTCCCTCTCTCTTCGCCACTTTCTTTATCCTTCACTTCCTCTCACTTTTCTTCTCACGTTTCTTTTTTTATTTGCCTCAATCTCTCTTATCTATCTCTATCTCACACTCTCTACTTATCACTTTATCTTTCTCTCTCTCCTTCTTTCAAGCTCTTTCTCATAATCTTCTATCTCCTTCTAACACTTTTTCTCCCTACTTCTATTTTGCCCTTTTTATATCTCTCAATCTCCCTTTCCATTCCAATATCTATCTTGCTCTCGCTTTCTCTCTCCCATCCTATCTTCTCCTTTTACCGTCTCTCTCTATCTCATCAAACAACTCTCTTTCTCTCTTTATCTTCTCTCTATCTCATTATTCTCTTCACTCGCTTCTTCTTCTTCTTCTTCTCTCTCTCTCACTCTTTTTTTTCTCATTCTCTCCACCTCTCTCTCACGCTCGTTCTGCCTCCTCTCTCCCTCCAACAATCATTTCATTTTCCCTTTTTTCCTTTTTCTATCACTCTCACCTTTCCTACACTCTCTCATATGAATTATCTATCTTTCTCTCACACTTTTCCTCTCACTCGCTGCTCATCTCACTCTTGCTCTCTTTAATCAATTTCTCTCTCTATCTCTCTCCACTACTCTCCTCTCCTTTTTCTTATTATTTCTCTCACTCATTCTTTCAATCTCTCGGTCTCTCACACACACATTATATCTGCATCTTCGTCTCTCTATCCCTTCTCTCTCTTTATTTTAATCTCTTTCTCACACCCTTCTATCTTTATCTCTACTCTTTTCTCTCTTTATATCTCTCACTTCATCTTTCCATCCTTCTCTTCCTCCCTCTCTCCCTCACTCACTCTTGCTCTGTCTTACTCCTTTGCTTTCTCTATTTGCCCTCTCTTTCTTTTCTCTAACTTATATTTCTCTTCTCTTGCTTCTCTATCACACTCTTTTTTTCTCTTCTTCTCTTTTATACCACCCACTCTCTTGCCCTTAATCTCTCTCTCTCTTGCTCACAGAGCTATTCTCTTCTCACACTCTGTCTCACTCTTTTGTCTCTCTTTCTTGATCATTCTCACTCACTTCTCTCTACCTTTATATTACTCTCATTCTCCCTCCTTCTCTCTCTCATTCTCACTCTCCCCCCTCTTTCTTACCCTCCTTTCCTGCTTCACAAACTCTATCCATTCCTACCTCTCTCACTTTCTTCTACTCTTGCCTTCTCTCGCATTCTCTCTTCATTCTCTCTTCTCACTCACCCCCTCGCTCTCCCTCTTGAATCCATGCCTCATAGCCTCATTCTATCTCTCCTTTTCTCTCTCTTCCATCTTTCTTAACCTCTTTATATTTATAGATCTCTCTCACCCTCTCTATGTCTCTTCATCTCTCTCCCACTCTCTTTTCTCTCTCTCTCTTTTTCAAGATTTGTTCTTCTATCTACTTCTGTTTTTCTCTCTTTATATCTCTAACTCTATCTTTAAATCAATATATATATATATTTAAACAAGAAATATTATTCCATTAAGAAGAAAGTTTACATCTGATGTAAGGCAAGGATAATTTATCCCCCTTAATTAAAACAGCAAGCTCACTAGTAGTAGATCTACTTAGCATAGACCTAGAAGACATAGCTCCTTTCTTAGCAAGCCAATCAACACATCTATTACCTTCTCTAGGGATATGACTCGACAATACCTTAATCTTAGTACATAAAATAGAGATTTGTTTAAAAACATGCATAATAAACCATAAAGGAGGATAAAGCCCTTTAAACAGATCAACCAGCCATTTGGAGTCCACTTCCACATGTATAAACTTCCATCCTAACATAGAAGCAATTTTTAAAGACCATAAAATAGCTTGTATCTCAGCATGCATCGCATTTTGTGCCACAATGGGAGAATAGAAATTCAACACATAATCACCTTTGAAGTTCCTGAAGATGCCTCCTATGCCAGCAACATTAGCTTTAAAACTTGCATCTGTATTAACCTTAATCCAAGGTGAAATAGGTTTATGCCAATAAACTTTAGAAATCAGAAGAGCTCTTGAATCAGTCCTCCTTGGAATTTTGAATTTCAGCAACTTTTCCAATTTTCCAATAAAAGATATACAATTAATGCTAATTCGACTAGGATAAATCATACCATCTTCATATCTGATGTGATTTCGAGCCATCCAAATAAACCATAATATTATCCCAGGAATAAAATCAGCATTAACCTCCTTCCAATCTTTCCAGCAATCCAATAGATTGGACCAATCAGCATGAATAAAAAGATTTAAATGAGCAATGACTGTATGCCAAGTCTTTAAAATTACTGGACATTGAAAGAAGAGATGAGCAAAGGATTCCTCATGAACACCACAGAAATTGCATTTGGAAGGCCCTCTTATGCCTTTTAACTTAAGAATATCATCCAAAGGCAATATGTGATGAAAACATCTCCAGTAAAAAAATGACATAGAAGGAGTTAAGTATTTATTCCAAATAGAATTCCCCCAATCCACCTTAGGCCATAAGAAATATTTATTATAAACATATTTGGAAAATGATGAAAAAACAGAATTATTAGTAACAATTCTGTCAGCCTGATTGGTATCAAAAGAAAATTGTTTAATCACCTTAGTTAAATCTTTGCCGACTTGATTGATTAAGATATCTTCATCCCATTGATTACCATTCTTCCAGCATTGTTTAACAGTTAAAGGATTTCTATCCAAATAACTTTCAACAATTCGGCCATCAGCTAGCCAATTATCTAGCCAGAAGTCCAGTTTACCTTCTCCTAGTTCCCATACAAAACAGTCTTCAGCCATTTCTCTTACTTTAAGTAAATCAACCCAAGTTTTAGAATCACCAAACTTTCTCTGAATCAACAAAGGATGTGAATGTTTACAATATTTCAGCTTCATATACCTAGCCCAAATTGTAGTTTGGGATCTAAAATTCACCCAAAGTTTACAATAGAAAGTTTGATGTAGATGCTGAAAAGATTTAAAGCCCATACCTCCAGCAGAAATAGGTATACATAATTTTTCCCATTTCATCCAATGTATATTTTTATTTTTTCCTTCCCAAATAAATCTGTTAAACAATCTTTCCAAAACCAGTTGAGTGCTTTTCTTCATTCTTAACATTTGCAACAAATACATAGGATAGGATGAAAGTATACTTTTAACAAGAGTGATTCTTCCACCTGTAGAAAGAAAAGAATTTGTCCATACTGAAATTTGCTTGGACACCTTTGAAATAATCTCATCAAATTGAATTTGAGGTTTCCTGCCTTTAACCAAATGGACTCCCAAATATTTAATAGGTAGTTTAGCAGATTTAAATCCTGTTATATCTTTCACCCAATTTCTGGAAGAGGACTTCACTTGTTTGCTGAAAATTATTTGACATTTTCTAGGGTTGAAATTCAGACCTGAAAGATTCTGAAATAACTCAAGCAGCAAAGAAATTCTTTTGACAGCTAGCTTGGAAGCATTTGAAAAAACTATGACATCATCAGCATACATAAGATGACCCATATTGTAATTAGCTTTGTTAGCAAACCAGAGATATTCATGAGTATTATATGCCTTAACAAGTAGTTTGGAAGGATAATCCATAGCCAATACGAAAATAGTAGGGGACAAAGGATCTCCTTGCTTGATTCCCCTAGAAGCTTGAAAAACTCCTTCTGAATTCCCATTAATCAGTAAAGTATAATAATTGACTTGCAGCCATCTATAAATCAAATGACAGAAATTAGGAGAAAAACCTTTTGCCTTAAGCACATGCATAATGAACTCCCAGCTGATGGATTCATAAGCTTTTGATAAATCCAATTTATAGATCAGATTTCCTGATCTACATTGTCTATCCAAATCCAACATAAGTTCTTGTGTGAGTAAAACATTATCAGTAATATTTCTACCTTTAACAAATGCTGATTGATAAGGAGACACAATTTGAGGAAGAATCTTTTGTAATCTGAACACAATAATCTTGCTAATGAGTTTAGAAATAACAGTTGTAAGAGCAATTGGCCGAAATTTATCCCAGCTACTTTTGACATCATCTTTAGGAATAAGAACAATCGTTAAGACAGCAAAGTATTTAGGCATGTCCTCTCGCCTAAAAAAACTTTGAACAACTTGAATTACTTCTGTTTTCACAATCTGCCATGCTTTGATGTAAAAAGTTGCTGTAAATCCATCAACCCCAGCAGCCTTATCCCCATCAATGGAACATAAAGTTTGCCAAATTTCATTTTCAGAAGGAATAAAAGACAGATCCATCTCCTTAGTAATGTTGACATCTTCTAAAAATAATGAATTATCAAATAAATTTTGTTGGAAAACATGAGATCTATTCATGAAATTCTGAAAATGATTTACAGCACTTGAAGCAATAGAAGGTAGATCAGTTATCCACTCTCCATTTTCAGCTTTAATTTTCAAAATTGCATTGGAAGATCTTCTATATTTAATAGAAGCATGATAAAAGCTAGTGTTTCTATCTCCTTCAAGAAATCTTTTTACGGCGACTTTTTGTCCGAAAAATGATTCTTCCCATTGAATGGCTTGTATCAATTTTAGATTAGCTTGTATCGGATTCTCGGATCTTAAATCATGTTCTTCATCACTTTCAACCTTTAAAACCTCCATTTCAGCATCTCTAACTTTTTTTGAAAGATTCCCAAAACAGTTCCAATTCCAATGCTTGAGTTGTCTTGCTACTGATTTTTGAATAAGCCATAATCAATTCCAATGCTTGAGTTGTCTTAAATCAATATATATATATATATATTTTTAGCAAAACAAAAGAACTTCATTCATTATAAAGGTTTAGTACATCTAATAAAAGGGAGCTTTAAAGAGTCCCCAAAAGTAACGACCTTAATGGCTCGAAGGAGTTACGAAAAGACAATATTACTATCGATTTGCAGCCCTTTTAGCAAGCCGGTTGGCTGGTTGATTACCTTCTCTAAAGGTATGGGTCCATTTGATTTGTAGAAAGTCGGATGGAGAAGGGAAGGTTCTGCGAAAATAGGTCGGGTTCCAAGGTGGAGGAGTAGTGCCTTGCATAATATTCACTACCCGCATAGAGTCGGATTCCGACGCAAACATAAGGGAGGTGGAGAGCTTTAGCTGTAGTTAAGGACCAGAAGGCAGCCCATAATTCAGCCTCTAAAGCAGAAGAAGCAAAAGTAGGTGATTGGAGAAACCAAAGGAGCTGCCCCAGATAATTTCAGCAGACCGCACCAATGCCGGCGAGAGGATGAAGTGAAGCTTCCATCAATGTTAATTTTTACCCAAGGGTATGAGGGTAGGGACCAATGCGACGAGCACTACACTTTGTTAGATGATGGGGGAACTAATTTAGCATTCTTGTTAATGAAGCTACAGCATTTAATCACGAGTGGAGTGGACCATACAATTCGAGATTTTCAAATTTGGCTTGGTTCCTGGTCATCCAAATAAACCAACAGATTACTAAAGGGATGTAGTAAGAGTTTAGGTTTCTCCAATCCTCCCAGCAAGCCTCAAAGTCTTTCCAATCATGTCCGTGTTGAGATAAATGCAGCTGCTGAATTACCTCAGTCCAAACCTGCTGAGAAAAAGCACAGGTAAGGAACACATGAGAGAGTGTTTCTTCATGGGAGTGACAGAGCCAACATCTGGAAGCACATTTAAGACCTTTTAATTTTAAAATGTCATCAAGAGGTAACAGCTTGTGAAAGAGCCTCCAGGCTGAAAAAAGACATAGATGGGGACAGGTTTCTATTCCAAATCTTCTTTCCCCAACTGTATTGAGGCCAGCTTTTGTAAGTTTGGTGAATAGCACCATTAAGAGAGGAAGTAGTGGCATGTTTGATCAATAATTTATCAGGACTATTGGAAATAATAGGAATAGATAATATTTGCTGCACTACGATATCTGAGTCCACATAATTACCCAGCAACTCAGAATTCCACTTCCCTTGGGTCCAGAAGTCAGACACCTTCAGCTTAGGTGAGCAGTTTGAAGGAGCGAGAGATGGGGCCATCGGGTAGCCGAGTATCCAAAAGAAGTGAACTCGGCCATCTCCCACCTCCCAAAACAGCGAGTTGGTTGGCGGTCTCCCTAACTTTAAGCAAATTTTTCCAGTGCTTGGAATCCCCCATCTTAGCTTTCACTTCATTAACATGAACTTTCTTGCGGTATTTCTCCTTTAGGTAAATTGCCCACATGGTGTCTTGCTTAACAAATTTAATCCACTGTTTACAATGGAAGAGATGGCTCATCTGTTTGAAACTTTTAAATCCCAATCCTCCAGCCTTGGTAGGTTTGCAGACCTTGTTCCAAACTACCCAATGAGGTTGTTTATATTGGCCTTCCCAAAGGAATTTGTTGAAGGTAGTCTCCATCATTTTCTGTGTGCTTAGTTTCATGTGAACCATCTGGATGGTGTATAATGGGAAAGTAGATAAAATACTCTTCAACAAGGTCAATCTGCCACCATTGGAGAGGAATTTATTGGTCCAGCAAGCTATAGCTGAAGAAATCTTGTTGACAATCTCATCATATTGGGTTTGCCTCTTCTTACCTTTGATAAGTTGAACCCCTAAATATTTTAATGGAAGAGCAGCAGCAGTGAAACCAGTCTGTTCCTTCACCCAGCAGGTCTGCTTATAGTTATTCCCCACCAGAAACTGGCACTTCTTGACATTGAGCTTCAGTCCAGCAACTTTAGTAACATGTTCCAGCACCTGCATAATTCTTTTGACAGCTTGTTTACTACCATTGGAGAAAATAATGGCATCATCAGCATAAGCCAAATGGCTTATCAATTGGGAAGAGCTGTGATTATAGTTAAGGTAAGGGTACTTCTTATAGGTGGCATTGAGCACTCTAGAGAAATAATCAAAAATCAGAATGAAGATGGTTGGAGACAAAGGGTCTCCTTGCTTCAGTCCTCTCCCAGCATTTAAAAAGCCATGGCTGCTTCCATTCGAGAAAACACCGTACCAAGCACCCGAGAGCCACTTCCGATTAAATTACGAAGGAAGGATGGAAACCCCTAGCCTTAAGGACTTGATCAATAAAACTCCAGATGACGAGTCATAAGCCTTGTGGAAGTCTAGTTTAAAAATGAGATTATGTCCTCTACAAACCTTGTCAATATCAAGCAAAAGCTCCTGAGCTAACAAACGAGTTATACGTAATATTCCCGCCCCTGCACAAAGGCTGATTGATTGGCACTAATGAGTTTGTTGAGATGAGGTTGAAGCCTTCCAACAATGATTTTGCTGATAATCTTGGAGAAGGTACTAGTAAGGCATATGGGTCTAAAGTCAGACCAAGTGGCTTTTTGCTTATCTTTGGGAATTAGAGTAATGGTACATTGCGGTAAAGTACTTTGGTATTTCAGCACCGAGAGAAAAGGCACAGGACTCACTGGATGAGGTCGAGCCCACCACATCCCAGCGGACAAATAAAAGGTAGAGGTGAACCCATCGAGTCCTGCGGTTTTATTACCATCAATGCTTTTCAAAGCATTAAGGATCTCATCAGCATTAGGCAGCATGGTGAGATTCAGTTGCTGTACATAAGAAAGATCTTCACTAAACACCTCTGGCTAGAAAGAATCATTAGCAGAGTGTTGAGCTGCCAATAGGGATTGAAAGAAACTAACAGCACTTTGGGAGATTAAGGCAGGCTCAGATATCCAGTTGCCCTCTTCATTCTTGATTTTAAGAATAGCATTGATTTGTCTTCTGTACTTAATTACTGCATGGAAGAATTTAGTGTTCCTATCCCCAAATAGATGTTTGTTAACAGCAGCTTTCTGTTTAAGTAATAATTCTTCCTCCTCCAAAGAGTTGAGCAGATGAATTTGGGCATCCGAGCAAGGCTTGAGTATGACCCCCTTCCTGATCCTGTAAAGCTTCAAGCATCTTGACTTTCTCATCGGCATCTTTGACCTTTTGATAGACATTACCAAAGCATTGTTTATTCCATCTGTCTCGAGTTCGCGGTGCCACGGCTTCTGCAGTCTCCAAAGTTTGACCATAGGGTTGGGGTGGAGTTCAGCATGAGCAGACCAAGCAAGTTTAACAACAGCCAGAAAAGTGGGGTGTAAGGACCAAACATTCAGAAATCTGAAGGTGGATGGGTGGGGACTATGACTGAAGGAAATTTGGATGAGAAGAGGGGAGTGGTCAGAAGTTGTTCTATGTAAGTGGTGCACCTGAGTAATGGGGAAGGTATTTAGCCAACAATCATTTAAAAGAATTCTATCAATCCTTTCCAAAAGAGCACCCCTTTGCCAAGTAAAAGGAGTGCCAAAGAAGCCGACATCAAATAGACCAAGCACTTGGAGATGTTATGGGAGAAAGTGAGCATGGAATTAAGATCGGGAGTTACGCTCTGACTTTTCACTTGGATCTCTGATGCTGTTAAAGTCCCCCCCCACTAACCAGTTATTAGAGATGCTGTTACTAATGCTCAACAAGTCATTCCATAAAGTAATTTTATCACTAGGTTTACTACCAGCATAAACAAAAGTACAAATCCCCTTAAACTGATCCAGTTCAAAAGAGAGGTGCAAAAACTGATTGTTATCAATTACAATTTGGCAATTTAAGTCCTTCCTACTCAGCAGCCAAATTTTGTTAGTACAGTTGGAATGAAACTGAAATCCTGGAAAAAGTTTAATGTAGTGTTGAATATTGTTCCTTACCATTGGTTCCAAAAGTGCAATAAGCCACGAGTTTATGAGTCTCGTTCGGGTGAAGCAATCGTTAAGGGTG
Source organism: Papilionanthe hookeriana x Papilionanthe teres (assembly GCA_022702705.1). NCBI lineage: Eukaryota > Viridiplantae > Streptophyta > Magnoliopsida > Asparagales > Orchidaceae > Papilionanthe > Papilionanthe hookeriana x Papilionanthe teres. Next base: position 80,209,726 of record CM040421.1, on the reverse strand, counting down.
CCAGGACCTGCTACACCCCTAACATTCCAACAAAGAAGGTTAATCATGGTGAAGAGCTTTACCAGCCCTAGTGAGCCTAGGTGCTGATGAGCTTTCTAACCCAATTATATTTGTAGGGGACAAATTCTGCAGCTCCAGTATATCTTTTTTCCTTCTTCTACTCTTCTGCTGGGACCAAACTTCATCAGCTTTATTAGCCATTCCCTCCAGAACAGTATGAGTAGATACTTCCATCAACTGGTCCTGTGGAGTAATAAAGGTACCACCTGTCTCAGAACTGTCAGGCTTGAGTCTGTGAGGATCATCATCAGCAGGAGCAGTATTGACCAGAATAAGAGGATCCAAAGGAGTGTCTTCAGCTTCAGAGCTGTCAGGCTCAAAGTTTTCTGAATCTCTGGAAACAATTCCCAGAGGGTGCACTGATACTAGGGGGATTTCAGGGTTTAAATGGGGAGGAGGTAAGGGAACATTCTGCTCCACATCAGCAACCATGCAACTCAGAACTTTTGAAGGCAAATCAGAAACCAATGCAGGTTTCTGGGTGGGAAGTGAAGCAGTCTGATCAGAGCTAGTCTTCTCCTTGCTTGCAACATTGTAATGTCTGAGATCAGGGTGCAATCTAAAGCATTTATCCATAGTATGTCCAAAAATATGACAATGTTTGCGGTAGAGTGGTTGGTATTCCAACACAATAGGCTGCCAATACCCATTGTTAGCGATACCTGACCAAACACCATCAAGATGAGGCTGGGTGATATCCCTTTCCACTAAGAACCTAGCATTAGAAATTTTGGTCACATTTGCAGAAGGAATGTCAAGTTTAAGAGGTCTACCCATAGAGTCAGCAATATCATAGATAATTCTATGATTATTAAAAGGGAGTTTGAGGTTAGGGAGACTAAACCAAACTGGAACAATTGGGGGCTCTTTGGATGGTTCGAAGTCCAGAGTCCATTTAAGTAATTTCATGGGCTTGCCATCAATCATAATAACTTTTTTAGAAAAAATCTGTGCATAGTCTTCTTCTAAGGTAAGCTGTAACATGATATGCCTACTGTCAAATACCCCAATCTTCCAACTCCCCACCAATCTGAAATCATCCACAGCCTTCCTGAGTATATCTAGTTTGGGGTGTCCAAACTGAAATTTGCTTTCTAAGGTGAATTTGTAAGGTTCAGATAATTTTACCATCTCCTCTTCAGTGAAGATTAAAGCTAGCTTGCACCTTTCTTAGTGCAACGCCGGATGAACTCACATTCGGCCTTACCCTCGATTGCATCATGATAAATTTGGGGGAAAACCAATTTGTCTCTAATGGTAGTGCCTCCCTCTTTCTGAACAGTGACTTCAGCAAAAGTCCCTCTTCCCACAAAGTTTGGGTCAGCCCTTGTTTACTCAGTCGCCATGCTACCAATGGAACAGTAAAAGCATCCACAAATTTGAAATAAAAAGAACCCGGGAAAGGTAAAACCACTTCCCAAATGAAGAAGGAAGGAGGAGGGAGACAGAGAACACCCGAGCCAACTTCAGCGAAGCACTGAAGAGAGCGGCCGCCGGCCACCACCTCGGCTCCATGGAAACCCTAGCAGAGCGAAGTTTCGATCCAGGCCATTAAATCAATATATATATATATATATATATATATATATATATATATATATATCCCTCTTTGCTCTCTTACCATCTCTCTCTCCCTACCTCTTTCTCTTTGTCTTCTGTCTTTCTTCTCTCTCTCTTTCACTCTTTCTTTCTCTTGTCCTCTCTCCCTCCCTCACTCTCTCGTGCCCTCCATCTCTCTCTCAGTCATAGAGCTCTTCCTCTTCTCTCTCTAACTCTCGTCCGTTCTTCTCTCTTTTACTTTCTCTCAACTTTTTTCATTCTCAATGTCAATCTCAAACTTATTCTCCCTCACACACTCGCTCTCTTACCCTCTTTTGACCGTTCCCTCACTCTCTCCTTTTCTACCTCTATCCCTTATGGCTTCCCTCTCTTTCTCTTACTCCCTACCGCCTTCTCTCCTCTCCTCTCCTCTCCTCTCGTCTCTCTTTCTATCCGTCTCACCCTCTATCTATCTCTCATACTCTCACACACAGTTTCTATCTACCTCCTCATCTCTATTTCTCTTACTTCTGCTTTCTTTCAAGCTCATTCTCACACTCTTCTCACTCCCTCTACCCCTTTCTCACTCTTTCTCTCTACTTCACCTTTGCTTTTCTTGTTTGTCTCACTGGCTATTTCCATCCCTCTCTCTTGCTTCCTCCCTTTCTACCTCTCTGTTTCTCTCCTTACAACTTTCTCTCTTCTCACTTTCTCATATTTCTCTTATCTTGCTCCTTCTCTCTATCTCTCACACACTTTTTCATTATCGTGTTCTTTCTCCCTCCCTCTCTCATGCCCTCCATATGTCCCTCTCTCACTCTCTGGAGCTCCTCTCAATTTATCTTCATTGCCTAAAGTTGTTCTCTCTCTTTTTGTACTCTATCTGCTCTCTCACTCCACCTTTTTCCATCTTTTTCTCACTCTTCCTCTTTTAACATTTCTTCTGACCCTACTGCTCTTGCTGACTCTCACCTCATTTCTCACTTTATTTCCACCTAAACCTCGCTATCTATCTCTCTATCAAACTCTACATCTCTCTGCCTCTCTCTATTATCTCACTCATTATTTCATGCTCTTTCTTAGACTATTCGTTGTCCCTCTAACTCCTTCTCTCTTTCTCTAGTTCTATTCTACTATCTCTAATTCTTTGACTCTCTCTTTCCATTTCTCCCTCTTGCCCTCACACTCTCCCTTACTCTCTCTCTTTCTCTCTCTCCATCTTTGTATTCCTTTCTTGTTGTCACTCTCTCACCATGCTACTCTATTGCTCTCTCTATATCTCATCTTTCTCTTCCACCAAGCTACTCTTGCTCTCACTCTCTTTTTCTCATCTTTGTCTTCTCTTGCTCATTCTCTCTCTTATTCCTTGTTCTCTCATTATCTCTCCCTTCCTCATTCATGCCCTCTAATCTCTCTCTATCTCCCTCTCATTATCTACCAATTTGTTGTTCTATCACTCTCCATCGCTATTACTCCTCTTTCATATCTCTTTCCCTCACTTTCCCCACTCTTCTATTCTCTTTCACGCTCACTGGTACGCGCTCACTTTAACTCCCACTCCATCCATTACTCTCATTGTCTATCGCTCCCTCTAACTCTCTCTTCTCTCTTCCTCCTTCTCTCTCACCCATCCCCTCTCTCTCTTTCTCTCACACTCTCTATCTATCTCCCTTGGTTTTCCTTTTACTCCACCCACTCCCTCTCCCTCCCTCCCTCCCTCACATCCCTATCTCTACCTTTCTCTATACATCTCCCTTTTTTCATAATATCTCATTCTTTCTTTCTCAATATCTCATTAACTCCTTAGCTTTTTTTTCAATTACTCTTATCTCTCTTTTCTCTAGCTCTTTCTCTGCTCCTCTTCTCTCTCTCCTACCTTTCTTTATCTCACAATCACTCTCTTGTTTTATTCCCATATTTCTATTTATTTTTGTATATATCTTACTCACTCTGCTACTCCTTCTCCCTCCCTTCCTCCCTCTATCTTGTTCTTTCTCTTCTTTTGCTCTCTCTTCTATCTCTCTGCCTTTTCATGCTCTCTATTCTCTTTTTTATTTCTCTCTCAATCTTTCATTCTCTCTCGCTCTCTTCTCAATCTCTCTGACTCTCTTGCTCTCTCTGTCTCTCTCTACTCTCTCTCACACACACATACTTTCTTTCTCTATCACTTTCTCACTCTTTGTTCTCACATTCTCTATCACTTTTCTCTCTTTCCCTTTCTCTCACTATTATTTCATCTTTCTCTCTTTATCTATCGCTCACTCTGTCTCTTCTTTGTTTGTCCCTTTCTCACTCTCTCTTCCACCCTTTCTTGTGTACACTCTCTCCCCCATCTTTCTTTCATACTCTCTTATTACACTTAGTCTCCCTCCTTGTCTATCTCCAACTCTCACTCTCTCTCCACCACGCACACACACTCTCTTCTCCCTTGTTCTTCTCTCTCAATCTTTATCTCTGTCTCAAACTTTATCTCTCACCCCTTTCTCCATCTCTTTTTGCCTCATTCTCTCTCTCACTGCTCTCTCCCTTTGCTTCTCCCTTCATCAACCTCTCTACCACTTTCTCTCTTCCTCTCTCTCCAACTCTCTCCAACTCTCTCCCTCTTCCTCTCACTCTCTCTCCACTCTCTCTTCTCCCATCTCCCTTCTCCATGTTTTTGTATTTATTGTCTCTCCTGTTCTTCTCTCTTGCTCTCACCCTTTCTCTCTACCCCAATTCTTCCACCCCATTCTCTCTCCATCTCTTCTCTTCCACCTCTCTCTTTCTCACACTCTCTTCCATTTTTAGTCTCTTTCTCTCCCAGTTTTATTCTTTCTGTCTCACTCTCTATCTCCCTTTCTTTTCTCTCTCACACTCTCCGTCTCTGTCCTTCACCTGTCTCTCCCTCTCCTAGTTCACTTTTAATATCCCTACAACTCTTTATCTCTCACTTATTTTCTTACACTTTCTTCACTCCTTATCTCACATTTTCTCTACCTCTTTCCCTCTCTTTCATTATCAGTCTCTCTCTCACCCTTTCTCTCCTCTCTCTATGTTAATCTCTTCCTCCCGCTACCTCCATCTCACTCTTTTTCTCTCTCCCTTTCTCTCGTACTCTATCTCCCCCTCTCTTGCCCTCCCTCACTCTTACCCTCACTCTCTCTCTTATGTATTCTCTCTTTTATTCCCTTACTCTCAGTCTCTCTTTCTCTTCTCTATCATCTCACTAGCTCCCCTCTCTCTCGTCTGCTCTATACTTCTCTCTTTATCTATCTCACTTATCTCTCCATCTATCTCTCTCAGAATCTTTCTGCCTTATCATCTCTCCCTCTCTTCCTCTTCTCTCTCTTTTTTACAAGCTCTATCTCAAAATAATCTTTCTCCTTCTACCCATTCTCTCTCGTTCACCTTCCTTTATCCCTTTCTCTACTTATCCATTTTACTCTCTATGTCCATTACTCTATCTTTTTACTTTCTCTGACACTATTTTCCCTCTCTCCCCTCTCTCTCACTTTTCTTACTCTCTCTCGCTCTATCTTTCTATCTCTCAATCTATTTCTTCTTCTCTCTCCCATTAATGCTCACTCTCTCGATCTCTTTCAATCATTCTCTCTGCTCTCTCTCATATTGCTATGTTCTTTCTCTCTCTCACTTTCTTCTCTGTTGGCTCTCTCAAAAACTTCTCTCTACCTTCTCTCTACCTATCTCTCTCTTAAACACTCAGAATCTGTCTCTTCATATATCTCCCTCCCACTTCTTACCCTTTTTCAAGCTCCTCTCATTCTTCTCTCTTTACTACTTTTTCTCTCTATATATCTGTTATTCTCTTTTTCCATCCTTATCTCGATCTCTCCCTCCCCCTCTCTCTTTTATTCTCTCATACTCTCGTTTCTTTTCTCTCTCACCTTTCAACTCTCTTGCCCCCTTACCTCTCTTCTTTCTCTCTCATCATTCTCTTCTTTTGCTCCTCTCTCTTGCACTCTAACTATCGCTATTTGTTTCTCTTTTTCTCCCTCCCTCACTCACTTGTGCTCTCCATCTCTCTCTCTCTCTCACGCACAAGCATTGTGCTCCTCTTTATCCTTCTCTCCACCTCTATCTCACTCTCATTCACCCTCCTTCGCTGTCTCTCTCACTCTCATAATCCCCCTCCCCCTCTCCTTGGACCTCCTTCCCACCTTCCCTTACTCTCTAATGTTTTCACTCTCTCTCTCTTTCTCTAAGTCTTTTCTGCCCTCTCTCCTCTTGTCTTAAATCCATCCATCACTCCCTCTCACTTTTGTCATCACGATTCTCCTTTTATTTGCCTCAATCTCTCATATCTATCTCTGTCTCACGCTCTCTACCTATCGCTTCATATTTTTCTCTCTTCTTTCAAGCTCTTTCTCATACTCTTCTCTCTCCTTCTACCACTTATTCTATCTACTTCCATCCCAATATTTATCTCGCTCTCGCTTTCTCTCTCCCATCCTTTCTTCCTGTTTTACTGTCTCTCTATCAAACAACTCTCTTGCTCTCTTTATCTTCTTTCTATCTCATCATTCTCTTCCCTCGCTTCTACTTCTTCTCTCTCTCACTCTTTCTTTCTCTCATTCTCTCTCCCCTCTCCACTCGTGCCCTCCATCACTCACTCTCTCATGGATCTCTTCTCTCTCTCTCTCTCTCTCTCTCTCTCTCTCTCTCTCTCTTTAATTTCTCAAGTTCTCTCCACCTCGCTCTCACTCTCGTTCTCCCTCAACTCTCCCTCTCCCTCTCCCTCCCTCACTCATTTCATTTGCTTTCTTCCTCTTTCTCTCACTCTCACCTTTCCTACCACTCTCTCATATAAGTTATCTCGCTTTCACTCACTCTTGCCCTCTCACTCACTCCCTCTTTTCTCTCTCTTCCCACTCACTGCTCATCTCCCTCCTGCTCTCTTGAATCAATTCCTCCCTCTACTTCTCTCTCCTCTCCTTTCTCTTATTATTTTCCACACTCATTCTTTCAATCTTATGGTCTCTCACACACACTTTCAATCTGCCTCTTCATCTCTCTCTCTTTTCTCTCATTTATTTTAATCTCTATTTCACACCCTTCTCTCTTTATCTCCACGCCATTTTCTCTTTACGTCTCTTTTGCTCTATTTATATCTCTCACTCCATTTTTCCATGCTTATCTCCCTCTCTGCCTACACTCACTCCCTCACTCACACTTGCTCTGTTTTACTCTGTTACCTTGTCTATTTGCCCTCTCTTTCTTCTCTCTAACTTATCTCTCTCTTCTCTCGCTTCTCTCTCCTCTCACCCTTTCCTTCTCTTCGTCTCTACCATACCTCCCTCTCTATTAACCTCCTTTTTTCCCTCTCCTGCTCATGGAGCTTTTCTCATTCTCACTCTCTCTCTCATTCATTTCTCTCTCTTTCTTGATCTTTCTCACTCACTTCTCTCATTCTCCCTCATTCTCTCACTCATTCTCGCTGTCCCCCTCTCTCTTACCCTCATTCCCTCATTCACTCACTCTATTCATTCCTAGCGCTCTAACTTTCTTCTACTCTTGCCCTCTCTCGCGCTCTCTCTTCATTCTCTCTTCTCACTCACTCCCTCTCTCTCTCTCCTTCTCTCTGAATCCATCCCTCCCTAACTCACTCTGTCTCTCCTCTTCTCTCTTTTTCTATCTTTCTCAACCTCTTTATATTTATATACCTCTCTTACCCTCTCTATATGTCTCTTCATGTCTCTCTAGCTCTCCCTTTTCTCTCTTTCTTTCAAGATCTTTCTCACACTGTTCTTCTATCTACTTCTATTTTGCTCTCTTTATATCTCACTCTATCTTTTCATCAATAGAAACAGTGATGAGAGGAGAGGAGAGAAAGTCGTGTGGATTGATTCTAAAGCATAGGAGAAAGATGGGGAGTGGGTGAAATGAGAGATAAAAGAAAGACAAAGAACAGAATGAGAGAAGAGAGAGGAGGGAGATAACAAGGGAGAGAGAAGAGAGAAAAGATAGATTGAGAGAGAGGGCATGAGTGAGAAAAAGATAATTCATGAGTGGTAGGAAAAGAGACAGTTAGAGGAGGAAGAAAAGGCAAATGAAATGAGGGAGGGAGGAAGAGGGATAGAGGAGGGAGAACGAGAGTGAAACAGAGGTAGACAGAATGAGAGAGAGAGAGAGAGAAGAGATCCATGAGAAACAGAGAGATGGAGGGCACTAGAGGGAGAGGGTAAGAGCATGAGAGAAAGGAAGCGTGAGAGGGAGAAAAGAAGAAGCGAGGGAAGAGAGAGATGAAATTGAGAGAAGTTAAAGAGAGCAAAAGAGTTATTGGATGAGAGAGATGGTAAGAAAGGAAGAGAGGGTGAGAGAGAGTAAAGGAGAGATAGATATTTGGATGGAAAGAAGTTTGAGAGATATAAAGAGTGCAAAATAGAAGTGGATAGAATAAGTGATAGAAGGTGAGAGAAGAGTATGAGAAAGAGCTTTAAAGACAAACAGTGAGAAAGATGAGGAGATAAGTAGAGAGTGTAAGAGAGAGAGAGAGAGAGAGAGAGAGAGAGAGGAGAGGTTGAGGTAGATAAAAATAGAAAAGTGAGAGGGAGGGATGGATGGATTTAAAAAAGTAGAGAGGGGGCAGTGAGTGAGAAGAGAGAGTGAAGAGAGAAAGAGAGCGAGAGTGAAAACATAAGAGAGTAAGGGAAGGAGAGAAAGAGGTTCAGAGAGGGGGAGAGAGATTGTGAGAGTGAGAGAGAGGAATGGACGATAAGTGAGAGAGAGATAGAGATGGTGGGAAGGATAAATTGTGAGAGAACAAGAGTGAGAGAAATGAGTGTGTGCGAGAACGAATAAAAGAAGAGCTCCATGCGCACGTGTGAGTGAGAGAGATGAAGAGCGCAAGTGAGGGGAGAACGAGGGAAATAAACAGTTGCAGTGAGAGCGGGAGAGAGAGAAGGAAGAAGAGAAAAGAATGATGCCAGAGATAGAAGAGAGAAGGGACAAGAGAGTTGCAGGGTGAGAGAAAAAACAAGACAGTAAGAAAGAACGAGAGAGAGAGAGAGAGAGGGGGAGGGAGAGAGTGAGATAAGGATGTAAACAGAGTGGCAGATATAGAGAGAGCAAAAGAAGTAAAGGGAGATGAGGTAAAGGGAGAGAGATGAGTGATAGAAGGAGCTTGAAGAAAGGGAGAGAAGTGGGAGAGAGTGATTTGAAGAGACAGATACTGAGTGTTTGAGAGAGAGATAGATAGAAAAATGTGTCAGATAGAAAGGGTGGTAGAGGAGAGAGTGGGAGAGAGGTATGGATTCAGGAGAGAAGAGTAGTGAGTGAGAAGAGAGAGAAGAGATAAAAGAGAGAGTGAGTGATAGGCAAGAGTGAGAGAAAGAGAGAGAGAATACATAGTAGAAAGAAGGAGAGAGTGGGGTAATAATAATCCGGGATGGAAAAATCATCCTAATTTTAACTGGAATAATTCACAACAATGGGGTAATAATCAATCTCATCCCACTGGAAATTAGAATAATCAAGTTAATTCAAACTATAAACCACCTAGATTTAACAATCAACAGAAAAAATTATCTATAGAAGAATTAATTTTACAACTAAGTAATCAATTACAAAATCAAAACACTGCTATTCGTAATATTGAGAACCAAATGGGACAAATTGCTAATTTAATTAATTATAGACCCCCAGGAACACTTCCTAGTAATGTTGAAATCAATCCAAAAGAAACTGGAAAGGAACATGAAAATGTTAAAGCTGTACAACTTAGAAGTGGAAAAGAATTAAAAGAAAGAATGCAGAATGAAATTTTAAAGGAGATTGAGGTTGAAGAGATTGAAAAATCTAAAGAAACTCCTTCTGCTAATAAAGATCAAACTGATATTTCTATTAATATGGAAATTGAAAATCAACCACCACCTTTTCCTTAAAGACTTAAATAGCAGAAGCTTGATCATCAATTTTCTAAGTTCTTTGAAATTTTTAAGAAACTTACTATAAACATACCTTTTGCTGAAGCTTTGGAACAGATGCCAACTTATGCAAAATTTATGAAAGATATTTTAAGTAAGAAATGAAGATTTGAAGCTTTTGAAACTGTTGCATTAAGTGAAGAATGTAGTGCAAAAAATTCAAAAGAAATTACCTCAAAAACTTAAAGATCCTGGAAGTTTTACTATACCTTGTGCTATTGGAGAAAGTTTTATGGAAAAGCTTTATGCGATTTTGGAGCAAGTATTAATCTCATGCCATTTTCTATTTTTCGAAGGTTGAATTTAAGAGAGATTACTCCCACCACTGTAACCCTTCAGTTAGGTGATAAATCTGTCACTTACCCTAAAGAAGTTATAGAGGATGTTCTTGTTAAATAGATAAATTTATCTTCCCTTTAGATTTTATTGTACTTGATATGGAAGAAGATAAAGAAATACCTATTATTTTAGGAAGACCTTTTCTAGTGACTGGACGAGCTATGATTGATGTGCAAAAAGGAGAATTAACCATGAGAGTTAATGATCAAGAGATTAAATTTAATGTCCTTAAATCAATGAAGTACCCTGACAAAGAAAAATGTTATCGAATGGATATAATTGATTATTTAATTGAGAAACATTATCAAGAAAAATGTAAAGTCATTTCTGAAGAAAAATTTGAATTATTAACCGATGAAAATAAAGAACTAAAAGAAGAAGAAACTCATTATATTAAAGATAATTGAGAAACTTTGGACATAACTAAAAATGATATACTTTTACCCTCAATCAGAAAAGCCCCTGAACTGGAATTAAAAATGTTACCTTCACATTTAAAGTACGCATTTCTGGGAAATTCATTAACTTTACCTGTTATTATTTCTTCTGAGCTAAGTAAAGATCAAGAAGAAAAATTGATAGGAGTGTTAAAGAACTATAAGAAAGTATTTGGTTAGACAATTTTTGACATAAAAGGAATAAGCCCATCCATTTGTATGCATAGAATTTTAATGGAAGAAAATTTTAAACCTACTATTGAACCACAAAGAAGAATAAATCCTATCATGAAAGAGGTTGTTAAAAAAGAAATTGTTAAATGGTTAGATGATGGTATTATTTATCCTATTTCAGATAGCCAATGGGTAAGTCCTATTTATTGTGTTCCGAAGAAAGGAGGAGTAACTGTTATTGTCAATGATAAAAATGAACTAATTCCTACAAGACAAGTTACTGGACGGCGAATTTGCATTGATTATAGGAAATTAAATGACGCCACTAGAAAGGATCATTTTCCTTTACCTTTCTTGGATCAAATGCTTGATAAATTAGCTGGAAACTCATATTTCTGTTTTCTGGATGGATATTCTGGTTATCATCAATTACCTATCGCTCCTGAGGACCAAGAGAAAAAAACATTTACAAGTCCTTATGGAACATTTGCCTTTAGAAGAATGTCTTTTGGTTTATGTAATGCACCTGCAACTTTTCAAAGATGTATGATGTCAATATTTTATGATTTGATTGATAAGGGAATTGAAATATTCATGGAAAATTTTTCTGTTTTTGGAACTTCTTTTGAATCTTGTTTGGAAAATATTTCCAAAATTCTGAAAAGATGTGAAGAAACAAATTTAGTGCTTAACTGGGAAAAATGTCAATTCATGGTCACAGATGGCATTGTACTTGGTCACAAAATTTCACGAAAAAGGATGGAAGTAGATCAAGGAAAAGTGAAAATTATTGCTGAATTACAACCACCTACTACTGTTACTGACGTGAGAAGTTTTCTAGGTCATGCGGGATTTTATAGAAGATATATAAATGATTTTTCTAAAATTGCTAAACCTCTTTATCATTTATTGGAAAAAGATGCTAAATTTGAATTTAACAAAGACTGTGTTAATGCTTTTAATATTTTAAAAGAAAAATTAATAACTGCACCTATCATTGTTGCACCTAATTGGAGTAAATCTTTCGAATTAATGTGCGATGTAAGTGATTTTGCAATTGGAGCTATATTGGGACAAAATTATGAGAAAATTTTCAAAGTTATATATTATGCTAGTAAAACTTTTACTGAAACTCAAAGAAATTACACTACTAATGAGAAAGAGCTTCTAGTTATAGTATATGCCTTTGATAAATTTAGAACTTATCTTCTTGGTACTAAATGCATAGTTCATACTGATCATTCCGCTATTAAATATCTAATGTCAAAAAAGGATGCTAAACCTAGACTGATAAGATGGGTTTTACTTCTACAAGAATTTGATTTTCAAATAGTAGATAGAAAAGAAACGGACAACCAAATTGCTGATCATTTATCAAGAATTAAGAATGATGTTATTACTAAAGAAAATATAAATGAGAAATTTCCTGATGAACATTTATATGTTATTCAAGGATACCAAACACCTTGGTATGCGTATATAGTTAACTATTTAGTTAGCAATATTCTACCTTATGGATTGGATGAAAAATTTATTAAGAAATTTAAAAATGATGCTAAATATTATATTTGGGAAAATCCTCATTTATTTAAATTAGGAAGAGATTCAATAATTCGAAGATGTGTACCTTATGAAGAAACTTTTGCTATTATTCAAAAATGTCATGATTCCGATTTTGGAGGACACTTTGGAATAGATAAAACTGCATTTAAAATTTTAAATTCAGGATTTTATTGGCCTACTTTATTCAAGGATGTGAGACATTATGTGAAAACATGTGATCGATGTCAAAGGATGGGAAATATATCCAAGAAAGATGAAATGCCTTTAAACTTTATATTGGAAGTTGAAATTTTTGATATATGGGGTTTAGAATTTATGGGACCATTTATACCATCATCTGGAAAAATTTATATTTTATTAGCAGTTGATTATGTTTCAAAGTGGATTGAAGCTGTAGCTTTGCCTAATTGTGACTCCAAAAGTGTATCTAAATTTTTGAAGAAGATGATTTTTTCAATATTTGGAATGCCTAAGGTAATTATCACAGATGGTGGAAGTCATTTTAGAAATATAAAAATTCAATCATTACTGCAAAAATTTGGAATCAAACACAGAATTGCAACTGCATATCACCCACAAACAAGTGGAATGGCTGAAGTATCAAACAATGAAATTAAAAGAATTTTAGAGAAGACTGTTAATCCTAAAAGAACTGATTGGGTTGATAGACTTGATTCTGCATTATGGGCTTATAGAACAACTTATAAGACACCAATCAAAATGTCACCTTACCGGTTAGTTTTTGGAAAACACTGTCACTTATCTGTTGAACTTGAACATAAAGCTTATTCGGCGATAAAGGAGTTTAATTTTGATTTGAATACTGCAGGAGAAAAATGATTATTGCAATTAAATGAGATGGATGAAATAAGAAATGAATCATATGATAATGGAAAAATTTTTAAAGAGAAAATGAAATTATTATATGATAAAAAGATTCTGGAAAAATATTTAATCCTGGACAAGAAGTATTACTATTCAATACTCGTTTAAGACTTTTTCCTAGAAAATTGAGATCAAAATGGATAGGACCATATATAATTGAAAAAGTATACCAATATGGAGTTGTGGATATTAAAGACCCCAAAACGGGAAAAATTTTTAAAGTTAATGGATTAAGATTAAAGCCTTATTTGGGAGACATTAAAAAGATTTATAAAGAGACTTATTAATTAAGTCAACCTGATTAAAGAATTACTTAGTTCGGGCTGACGACGTTAAACCAAGCACTTTATGGGAGGCAACCCATAGATTTTGATTTTTAGTGTGTTTTTACATTTTTGATATATGGTTATGCCTCGGTCTTATCTAATTTTATTTAACTTCAGAAAATTAAAAATTATCTTGAAGTATATAAAGTTTTGACTTTGGATCACTCCATTTCATATGTGAGTAAAAAGGAGATCAAGTTAACCTTTATTGAAATTATGTATAATTGTGTTATTGAGATTGTTCTGATCTTACCATTATAATTTACCTATTTTTGGAGAACGAAACCTTGAAATTTGACGTTAGGTGAAACGGAGTCGAACATGGTTCCGACACCTAGAGGCCAGAATTCGACACCTAAGCGCCAGAATAAGCTGTGTATCGATGGGTCCGGCGCCTAGGCGCCAGATATGGTGCCTAAGCGCCACGGTTACTGGGTCGTGTAAAAACCGAAAACTTTCAGTTTTTCACACGATGTTCACCTTTAAATTAACTCATCTTTGTCCCCAATCCCTAAGAAATCAATATTTCGACCCATACACTCCATTCTTAAGAGATTAGAGAGAATTTTTGAAGAAATGGAGAGGAGAAATCTCGGAGAAGAGGCTAGAGACAAAGGTCCAAAAGATCTTCAACCCTACTTCAATGGTTTCATCGCTGTAAGTTTGGAGAAAATTTCTAGTCGTCTTGATAAATTTGAAGTGGATTTCAAAAGTATTGGAGATCGCCTTCATGAGATGTATCATCAGATTGAACATCTGGAATGGCAAGCGAAACTCCAATTTGATCATCTAGCGGCTTATCAAGATGCTCAAGTGGAAATGTATGCGAAGAACAAGTGGATCGACGAGAAAATGGCTACGGATTTTCCGAGAGCATTAGTGTTCTTCCCAAGTGGGCTGAATAGTTTTCCTTGCTAAGATAATGGAAATTAGATAGTGATTTGGTGAGATCGTGATTTATCTAGTGAGTCGTTGTACGATTTAGTGAATCGATTGTGTTTGTTTGTGTATTTGTTTTCATGTTCAATGTGTGTTGTATTTGTTTTCAAATTGTGTTGTTTGATTGTGTGTTAGGACTTGAATCATTATATTATATTATACTTATTTGAAGTGTATTGAGCCAATATTGAAGATTATAAATGGAAATTAGAGAAGTTTGATTTAAACCTTGTGTTTGATTGGTGGATTTAATATTTAATTTTTAAAATTTTTGGAAAATGTTTTAGAAGTTTGAAACTGAAGCCCTACTCAAATATGAGTAATTGGAAGTTGAATTTATGAATTTTGGTGAAAAATAAAATTTTTAGAGTGATTTTTGTGAAAGGCGAGTCTAGCCCCTAAGCGCCGGTTCGGCCTGCTTACCCGAAAAACACCATATAAACCCCATTAGCCATGGATGATGCCTAAGCTTCATCTTCTTCCCCATTTTCGCGAAAATACACCTCTTAGATCATTTTGAGGTCAAAACATCAAGTATTTGGGCGCTAAATCACTTGATTTCTTCGTCTTGAGGTCAGATCTACACTTTAATCCATTTATTTTCGATTTTCACCATAGTTTTTCCTATGTTTTGCTAAAAACTGAAATTTTGAGAAAAATTTTGATTTTATAATCTATTTGGATTTTTAAACTTATTTTAAGTTTCTTAAACTTAAAAAGAGTTTAAATATTTGATTCCTAAATTTTTTCTTGTTTTCTTTCACGTATAGATGACACCAAAATCTAAGCGAGGGAAGGGACGAGAAAATTTTGACAATAGCAAGTTGGCGACTGCGGCATTTTCTATATCACAAATTTGTGACATCGAGAAAGTTTATGTCGGAGCGAAGCTTTTACAATCCGGGTGAAATGATCGAGAGCAGAATCGTTCCGCACAACTGGTAACGATTATGTTATTTCACTGTTGTTGCTGTTATTCAAGTCGTTCGCGAATTTTATCCTAACTTTTGAGATGCGGAAGACTACAAAGTCTTCGTCAGAGGTATTGGAGTAGGATTTTCTCCAGAGAGGATCAATGTGTTTTATGGACTGCCACCTACCATCGAGTGCCACTATTTTGGATTATCTCCATCTGAGAGAGATCTTGAGATGATTATTGCTTATTTGACTGACGACACTGCAGCCTGGAAGATCCGAAATGACAAACGAGTAAAATTCAAATCTTCCAAATTAAATGGTGTTTCAAAGGCTTGGCATTATTTTATTTCTGCTAGACTTCTACCTTCTAACCACCTGATGAAGTCACCAGAGATCGAGCTATCTTAAACTACTGCATTCAGGAGAGGAAGCCGATAGATGTCGGTAGTATCATTTATGATTCTGTGGAGTCTACTGCTAGATCCAGCACTTCTGTGGGACTGGGATTCCCATCTTTGATCTATTCTTTATGTGTTAGTAATGGAGTCACTGCTGATATTTCTGAGGAGAAGCTGAAGTCTACCAAGCCAATTGGGCAGGAGAGTGTTAGTATCTATGATCGTCTTCGAGGGAAGAGATCGACCGCTCCTTCTACTTCTGCACACACTTCAGGTAGACCTTCTACTTCCAGACCTTCTACTTCTACTGCTGAGCCACCATCTAGTTTTTGGGAATCGATACATTATCAGTTTCTAGAGCAGCAGCATGAGTTGTCTCAAACTCACTACAGAGTTAATTCTATTGATAAGAAAATTGATCATTTATCTGAGTATACCCAGAGGAAGAGTAGTTACAATGCTAAGTATGATGAAGCTCTCGTTAGATTCCTGAAAGGAGAGCATGATGTTCAGTTTCCTACCTTTCCTAGTTTCTCACCATATGTTGATCCTAAGGATGTTGAGTTTTCTTTTGGTGATGATGACGATGTTGAGGCTACAGACAGTGATTAGTGGCCTGATTTACCTCTGAATTGTGCTAAGTCTGTTGTTAGTTTAGTTTTTTTTTGCTAGCATTGATTGTTGTTTGTTGTTTGCTAGTTTAGATTTGTTTATTTACTTTGTGTGGATTGTTGGATGTTAAGACTGTTGTTAGAGTATTTTTAATGTATTGTGTTTAAGATTGAAATTTGGATAAATTTATGTTTATTTCTATTTCAGCCTACTGTTTAGTAGTTAGTATTGTTGTTCTATTTCTGTTATTATAAGTAGTATAGTCATTTAATTTAATTACTAATGAGCCTGCTTACTTTTATACATGCTTCTTTATTTCAGTATCATTCATAAAAGCATGTGTAGAAGTAAATTTTTCTTTCTAGAATGTTTTTTTTTACATACTTATAAAATTTTTTTCTTAAAATTATGTTTTTCTTTCTCTCATACTTAAAAAAAAAAAATTTTTTTATGATCGACCAAAACTTAAGTTTTGGGGAAAGGGAAAATACATTCAAATTTAAATTTTATTTGTCCTTAAAAAACTAATATTTTCTTAAAATAAAAATTTTTAACATAACTTGAGGAATGAAGAATCTATTTAAGATCACTTAAATTTTTGAAATTATAAATAATTTTGTGGACTTAACCAAAAATTTTAATAAATTTGATTGATTTTAAGAATAGAATTATTCAACTTACAAAAGAATAAGATTAAGAAATTTTACTATTCATAATAGAGATAATTGAATTTTAGAAGTATTAAGAAATAAAAAATTATAACTCGAAAAATAATTTCAAAAAGAATAGATTGAAATTCTTTTTGAAATCTATTTATGTTATAATAATTAAGTGAAAATGTATAAGTTTGAAAATATAAGCTAAGGATAGTGAAGTTCAAAACCATTAACAGGCTATCCAGATACATCAATCCTCTCTTTAAAAAAAAAAAAAAAAAAAGAGGAGAGGCTTGAGGAAATGCCTAATCAAAAATTGGCTTCACTTGAATTAACTCATAAAAAGAAAACTGATTACATTTATTACTTAATTTTTATGCATGTATTTTTATTAGAAAAGAATTTTATGAAGATCTTTTTGTTGTGAATAATTTATGTGATATTAATATCATAAACTACAATTATTTTCGAAGTGAATGAAAAATTTTTGAAGTTTTATGACTTGGTAGTTAGAATATTCTTTAATTCTTAAAATTAAACTTAGTTAATGAAATTTGGTTAATGATTTACTAAAGCCTTTATAAAATCAAAAATCTTAAGAAGTCTTAAATATTTACCTTTTTATTCCAAATGTTATACATTTTATATAGTAAAAAGGGTTACTTGAGGACAAGTAACGTTTAAGTTTGGGGGATTTTGATCCAAGAAAAAAAAACCTATTTTTATGCCTTAATTTTTATTAAATTTTAAGGATATTATGCTTTAATGAAAGGTATTTTCTTGTTTTTGAATGTAGGTGATGCAAAAATGTTCAAGAAGGAGAAAAATATGAAAAAGGAGCAAAAAGGAGCAAAAAGGAGCAAAAATGGAGCCAAAATGCAAAATTTTCAAAATTATTGGCCTGGCGCCTAGGCGCCAGAGTCCGGCGCCTAAGCGCCAGCTCGATACAGAAAACTGTTAAGTTTTTGACGACTTTTGGGCGGTTATTTTGACAGTGTGAGCGGTTATTGGACTTTCTAGAAGACTGGCAGTTGTTCTTGGTTTATAAGACATGTGATAGAATGTATTTGGACACTTCAAAATGGTTTTAATCGCGAAGAGGTGCGATCCAAAGTGAAGAGGTGCGAAGAACTAGACGCGGTGTCTGGAGGCAACCCTTGAGGCAAACCTTGAGACTAGAAGATTCATTGAATGTGGACACATTTTGAAGAGGTGCCTTGAGGTAACCTTTGAAGCCTAAAAATAGGAGGGTATTCTTTCAAAGAAAAACGCCCCATCTACCCCCCTATCGAGAGTCCTATCTAGAGAGAGAATTAGAGAGATCATATTAGGGCCACCTTTTTACTTTCCTTCATAAATTAGTGAGTTTATTTTAGAGTTTGTATTCAGAGTTTGAAAGAGTTGGTGCATCTGTAGTTCATTACGCTGTGGAGTTAGTAGGAATCAGAAGTTCAGTAGGAGAAACATCTAAGATAAGTATTTTTATTTTGATTCAAAGTTTATTTATTATGTTTTGTTATTTAATTTCAATGTGTTCTGAGTAGTTACTTTACTTTCTCCTTTCAATTATGAAAAGATAAATAAGATAATACAAAATTCATCGGAGAATTAAAAATCATATATTTTCAAAACATTGTGATGATATTAATACCGGTTCTTAATTTACTATTTAAATTTGCCATTTAAATTGTTAAAACCTGTTGAAGAGTTTCGAGACCTAGAAGGAGATGAATTCTTAACTTGTAGATATCACATGAATCCTTGGGTAGTCGAAGGCCTTGTACGGGTTATTCAAGGTGAAGTGCAAATAAATGGGCGTAGAATTAATAAGTTTTTAGAGTGACAGACTAAATTCTTGTGATTTGGTTTATAGAAAAGGAAAGGATCACTAGTAGGGCCGACCATAGCCACCCTTGGACATCTAGTAGTATGAGCCTAGATTAACCCATTCTACTAACAATACATCCGGACCTGATCTATAGGCTAGCCAATATTCTTTGCACCTGGATCAAAGGGTAAAGAATATGAATGCTTCTATTTGGCACAATACCATAAATTTAATTCTCCACGAATATTATCATTATCTTAGAAAATCTTGGATAAATTCAAAGGGAGAAAGTTGCTTTCTTATTGTTATTTACATCAATTATTTTATTCCTGCTTTATTATTGCATCTAGTAAATTAAAGATTATAAAAGAAATACTTTAATATAAAAATATTTAAAAATCTATATCTCTCTCCTCGTGGGATCGATACTGGGGTCTTTGTTTCAAAGCCCTATATTACTTGAAACGATACGTATACTTGCGTAGAACCCCTAGTGTGTATAATAATTTCCATAAAATTATATTTATATACACTAGTCGCTATTATTATTTATAACATATATTTTTGAAAGCATTAATTAGTACGTTGATCTTCAGAGGACTTCGGGTCAAGTTTTTGGCACCATTGCCAGGGATGAAGATTTTAGTATGCATATATTTATATCGGGTCAAAGGGTAAGAGAGAGAGAGGGATAGTGAGAATGAGAGAGAAAAGGGAGAATGAGAGTGAGATAGAGGTAGAGAGAAATGAGTGAAAGCTCAAGAAAGAGAAAGAAGTGAGAGAGAGTGAGAAAGAGAAGAGCTCCATGAGCAAGAGAGAGAGAGAGAGAGATGAGGGCGAGAGAGAGAGAGAAGAGAAAGAAAGAGTGAGAGAGAGAAGCGAGAGAAGAGAAATATAAGTTAGAGGGAAGAGAGTATGACAGACCCAGAGAGAGGGGGAGAGAGGGAGGGAGAGACGGGGATAAGCATGGAAAGATGGAGCGAGAGATATAGAGAGCAAAAGAAAAGTTAAGAGAAAAGTGCATAGAGATATGGAGAGAAAGAGAAAAGAACATAGAGATAATGAGAGAAGGGTGTGACTAAGAGATTGAAATAAATAGAGAGAGAAGAGAGAGAGAGAGAGAGATGAAATCAGAGAGTTGCAAGGTGTGAGAGAGAGCAAGGGTGGAAGCAAGAGAGACGGAGAGAGAGGGATGGAAGAGTGAGTGAGAGATATAGGAAGTTCGAAAGAGAAGCAGAGAGAAAGGGGTAGAGGGAATGAGAAGAGTGTGAGAAAGAGCTTGAAAGAGAGAGTAAGTAAAAAAGATAGAGATGAGGAGGTAGATAGAAACTCTGTGAGTGAGCGAGATATCGAAAGAGTGAGAGTGTAGTAGTAGAAAGAGAGAAGAGAGGAGAGATGAGAAAGAAAGAGATAGGGAGTGATTCAAAAGCAGAGGAGAAAGATGGGGTGTGAGTGAAATGAGAGAGAAAAGAAAGAGAAAGAACAAAGTGAGAGAAAGAGTGAATACATAAGGGTGAGAGATAGGAAATGAGACAGTGATGGAAGGAGGAAGTAAGGGCAGGAGAGAGAGAGAGTGTGTGTGTGTGTGTGAGAGGGAGGGAGAATAAGTGTGAGATAGACGTAGAGAGTAAGAAAAAGTGAGAGAGTGTAAGTGAAAGACGGAAGAATAGGGGAGAGTGAGAGAAAGAAATAGAAGTTCTCTATGACTGTGAGAGATTGGAGGGAATGAGAGAGTAATGAGGGAGGAAGAATGATAGAAAGTATGAGAAAGGGATAGAGAAGTAAAAGAGAGAAAGAGAAAGGGAAAGAGAGAGTGAGAAAAAGTAGAAAGAGGGAGAAAGGAGAGAACAAATATGTGGGGAGAGAGTAACTGAGTGAGAGAGGAAGTAAGTGAGAAAGAGATAGAGACGATAAATGAACAAACGGAGAAAAGTAGAGGTTTATATATATTTATAGAAGAGAGAGGGAAAGAGGGGAGGAGAAGAGAGGAAGGGAGATAGGAAGAGAAGGAGAGAGAGAGACAGAAAGTGGATGTTGAGAGGGATAGAGTGAGAGTGAAATAAGGGGAAGGAGGGATAGGTAGAGTGGAAGAAAATGCAAGAAAGAACGTGAGAGAGAGATGGAGAGGATTGGAGGAAAAGAGAGCAGAAATAGAGAAAGAGAGTGAGATAGAAAATATAGAGTGAGGGTGAAAGAGGGTGAGAGAGATATATAAATAGAAAGAGGTCGATAAAGGCTTATAGAGAGTAGAGGAGAGACAGAGTGAGGCAGGGAGGGATGGATTCAAGAGAGAAGGAGTGAGGGGGAGTGAGTGAGAAGAGATAATGAAGAGAGAGCGCGAGAGAGGGCAAGGGTAGAAGAAAGTGAGAGAAATACAAAAGTGAGAGAGGTAGGAATGGAAAGAGTGAGTGAAAGAGAGAAGGAGGATAGGAGAGAGGGGGCAGAGTGAGAATGAAAGAGATAAAGGGGAGAATGAGAGTGAGATAGAGGTAGAGAGAAGTAAGAGAAAGCAAGAAAGAGGGAGAAAAATGTGAGAGAGAGTAAGAAAGAGAAGACCTCCAAGATCAAGAGAGAGAGTTGGAGGACAGGAGAGAGTGAGGTATGGAGAGAGATGAAGAGAAAGAAAGAGTGAGAGAGTGAAATAACTCTTACTCTCTTTATTTTCTCTCTATCTCATCTTTCTCTTCCCTCGCTTCTTTTTCTTCTCTCTCTCTTTTTCTTTCCCTCACACTCTCTCCCTCTCCCTCTAGTGCCCTCCACCTCTCCCTTTCACATGGATCTCTTCTCTTTCTCTCATTCACTCTTTTATTTCTCTCTCATTCTCTCCACCTCCCACTCACTCTCATTCTCCCTCCTCTCTCCCTCTCCCACCCTCACTTTCTTACATCCTTCTCTCTCTTTCTCTCTCTACTTCTCTATCGCTCTCTCTTTATCTCTCACTCCATCATTCCAAGCTTATCTCCCTCTCCCTGCCTCTCTCCTCATCACTCTCTCACTCTGTTTTACTCTGTTGCCTTCTCTATTTGCCCTCTATCTTATCTCTAACTTATATTTCTCTTCTCTCACTTGCCTCTCTCACACTTTCTTTCTCTTCTTCTCTCTCCAACCTCCCTCTCTCTTACCTTCCATCTCTCTCTCTCATGGAGCTCTTCTCTTTCTCACTCTCTCTCACTTGTTTCTCTCTCTTTGTTTCTCTCTCTCATTCACTTCTCTCTACCTCTATCTCACACTCATTCTCCCACTTTCTCTCTCTCATTCTCACTCTCGCCCTCTCTCTTACCCTTCTTTCTCACTTTTTTATTTCTTTCACTTTCTTCTACTATTTCCCACTCTTGTGGTCTCTCTTCATTCTCTCTTCTTACTCTCTCCTTTTATCTCTCTTTGTCTCTTGAATCCATCTCTCTCTGCCTCACTCTGTCTCTCCTCTTCTCTCTCTTTCTATCTTTCTCAACCTCCTTCAAATTATAACTCCCTCACAATATGTCTCTTCATCTCTCTCGCTCTCTCTTCTCTCTCTTTCTTTCAAGATTTTTATCACACCTCTCTCTCTACATGTACCTTATCTATTAACTTCTTTTTTGCTCTGTCTATATCACTCACTCTATCTTTTCATCAGTATATCTCTCCCTCCCCCATCTCTTCCTCTCTTAATATCTCTCTCTTTCCCTCTCTATCTTCTTTCTTTATTCTCTCTCTCTCTTTCATTCTTTCATTCTCTTGTTCTCTCTCCCTCCCTCACTCTCTCGTGCCCTCCATCTCTTTCTCAAACATAGAGCTCTTCAATTTCTCTCTCACTATGTACCATCTTCTCTCTTTCATTTCTCCAACTTTTTCCCACTCTCTACGCCTATCTCACACTTATTCTCCCTCCCTCATACACAGACACATATTATTTCTCCTGCCCTCCGTTCATCTCTCCCTGACTCGCTCCTTTCTTCCCTCTCTCCCTTATGTATTCTCCCTCTTCCTATCACTTAGTTCATTTTCTTTCTTTTCTCTCTCATTTCATTCACTCAACATCTTTCCCTTAAATCTTGAATCACTCCCTACCCTTTATCTCATCTCCTCTCCACTCGTCTCTCTTTCTATTCACCTTACCCTCACTTTGTCTATCTCTAGCTCTCTCACACAGCTTCTATCTGCCTCTTCATCTCTATCTCTCTTACATCCTCTTTCATTCAAGTAGTTTCTCACACTCTTCTTTACTGCCTCTACACTGTACTCTCTCTTTCTCTCTACTTCACTTTCGCACTTCCTACATCTCTCACTCACTCTTTCCATCCCTCTCTGATGCTTCCTCCCTTGCTCTCTCTCTCTCACCTTGCAACTCTCTATCTTCATCTCCGTCTCTTCTCTCTTTATTTTAATAACTTTCTCACATCCTTCTCTCTTTATCTCTACACCCTTCTCTCTTTCTCTCTCTACTTCTTTTTTGCTCTCTCTACTTCTCTTGCTCTATCTTACTCTGTTGCCTTCCTTATTTGTCCTCTCCCTTCTAACTTATCCTTCTATTCTCTCACTTCTATCTCTCATATTTTTTCTCTTCTTCTCTCTCCATATCTCCCTCTTTCTTGCCCTCCTCTCTTTCTCTCTCATGGAGCTCTTGTACTTCTCACCCTCTTTAACTTTTTCTATCTCTTTCTTGCTCACTTCTCACTACCTCTATCTCACTCTCATTCTCCCCCTTTCTCTCTCTCATTCTCACTCTCCCCCTCTCTCTTACCCTCCTTCCCTCTTCACTCACTCTATCCATTCCTACCTCTCTCACTTATGTACATCTCGCACATTCTTCTACTCATTGCTATCTCTCATGATCTCTCTTCATTCTCTCTTCCCACTCACTCTCCCTCTCTCCCCTTTTCTCTTAAATCCATTTCTTTAACTCTCTCACTCTCTTCTTTATCTTTCTCTTCTCTCTTCTATCTTTCCCCATCTCTCTCGTCTTCCTTTCTCTTTTTCTCTGCCTCAACCTCTCCTATCTATCTCTCTCCCACATCTCTACTTGTCTCTTCATCTTTCTCTCTCTTTCTATCAAGCTCTTCGTCATTCTCTTTTCTAATTTTCCCTCATTATAATTCTCAATCTCTCTTTTCATCACAATATCAATCTCTTTCTCGCTCTCTCACCCACTCTTTCTCTCTTACATTGTCTGTCTCTCATCCAACAACTCTCTCACTCTCTTTTCCTTCTCTCTATCTCATTTTCTTCCCTTGCTGCTTCTTCCTTATCTCACTCTTTCTTTCTCTCATTCTCTTTCCCTCTCTCCCTTTTGTGCTCTCCATCTCTCCCTTTCTCATGGATCTCTTCTATTTCTCTCTCTCACTCACTCTTTTATTTCTCTCTCATTCTCTATAGTTCCAACTCACTCTCGTTCTCCCTTCTCACTCCCTCTCCTTTCCCTCCTCTCATTCCTACCACTCTCTCTTATGAATTATCTCTCTTTCTCTCACTCTTGCCCTCTCTCTCACTCTCCCTCTCTTTTCACTCTTCTCAGTCACTCCTCATCTCTCTCTGCTCTCTTGAATCAATCCCTCCCTCTCTTTCTCTCTCCTCTTTTCTCCTTTCCCTTAATATTTTTTTCATTGTTTCAATCATGAAGGAGAAAGATGCGTGTGAGAAAGAGGTTGAAGAGAAGAGAGAGTAGAGGGAAGGAGAGTGATGATAAGGCAGATAGAGACTAAGAGAGAGATTGATGGAGAGAGAGGTGAGATAGCTAAACAAAGAAGAGAAGAGGAGAGAGAGATGCGGGGACAGTGAGTTGAGAGAGAATTGAAAGAGAGTAAGAGAGAGAGGGAAAAAATAGAGAAATAAAAAGAGTAGGAAGGAGTGAGGGAAGGCAAGAGAGAGGGAGAGATAGAGAGAGCAACAGAAAGAAAGGGTGGGAGAATGAGAGTGAGATGTAGGTAGAGAGGAAGAGAGTGAGAGAGAAAAATGTGTGTGAGAGAGCAAGGAGAGATGGGAAAAGTAAACTTCTCCATGAGAGAGTGAGAAAGAGAGAGAGAGGGTTAGAGAGCATAAGAGTGGGTGGGCGTAGTGAATGGAAGAAAGAATGAGAGAGAGAGAAGAGAAACAGAGAATAGAGAGAGCAAGAGAGTTGCAGGGTGAGATAGTGTTGGTAGAAGAGGAAGAGTGGGGGAAAGAGAGTATGTGAGAGAGATAGATATAGAGATGGAATAAGATAATGATAGATATAAAGTGAAAAAATAGAAATAGAGAAAATAGGAGGTTGGGGAGAGAGAGAGTTTGAGAAAGAGCTTGAAAGAGAGATGATGAGGCAGATAAAGAATGGAGAGAGATATAGATAGAGAGAGGGTGATCAAAAGAGAGGAAAGAAGATGACAGTGTGTGAGGGGATATATTTAGGAGAGGAGAGAGAATGAGAATGAGTGAGAAGAGAGAGCAAGATAGAGAAAAAGAGTGAATTAAAAAGAGGTAGGAAGGGAGAAAGTGAGGAAAGGAGAAAGGGTAAGAGAGAAGAGGGAAAAAGAGGAGGGAGGGTGGGAGGGTGAGAGTAAAATGGAGTTAGAGAGAGAGTGAGAGAGCGAGCAAGAGAGAAGAATGAGAGAGAAAAGAGAGAGAAAAAAGAGGAGCTCCACTCGTAAGAGAGATATAGAGGGCACAAGAGAGGGAGGAAGGGAGAGAAAAAGAGAGAAAAAAGTTTGAGAGAGAAGAGTGAGAGAAGAAAAAATGAGAGAAGAGAGAGAGAGAGATAGAGAGGTTTTTGTTGTGAGAGAGAGAGAGAGAGAGATGGAAAAGGAGAGAGAGGGAGAGATAGATAGGGAGAGGGAGAGAGAAGAGCAGTGGATGCTAAAAAGTAAGAAGAGAAAAAGAGAAGAGAGAGGGCAAGATTTAGAGAAAGCGAAAAAGAATAAATAAAAGAGAGAGAAGTATGAATGGAGACATTGGGGGAAGGAGGGGGAGGGAGGGAAGGAGAATAAGAGAGGGTAAAGAGTGTGTGAAGGAGAGAAATGAAAGGATAATGAGAGTAAGATATAGGTAAGGATAAAGTACAAGAGAAAGCAAGCCAGAGAAAGGAAAGAGTGAGAGAGAGAAAGATGAAAGCTCTAAAATAGAGAACATTAGAGATTTGGAGTGAGAAATATAATGTGATGAGAGAGAGAGAGAGGAAGAGAGATGGAGTGCGAGAGTGAGAGAGAGAAGAGTGAGAGATTGTGATAAAAAGGGAGGAGGGATGAGGGAGAAAGAGTGGCTGGGAGAGTAAGAAAGATACTAGGAAAAATAACAAGTCGGAAAGAGCAAGAGAGTGATCTTGAAAGAGGGAGATAAAAAAGTAAGGGAAAAGGAGAACAAGAGTGAGAAATAGAGAGAACTTGAGAGGAGAAATAGATGTAAGGCATGAGAGTGGCTCGGAGGGAGAGAAAATGAGATAATAAAGGTGTAAGAGAGAGAAGAGGGAGCAAGAGAATAGAAAGATGAGAATGAGAGAAATGAGTGAAGGAGAAAGAGGAATAATAGGATAGAGAGATCAGTGTGAGAGAGATATCGCAAGAAGAAGAGAGAGGTGAGAGGGAGAGAATAGAGAATTGGAAAGAAGAGAGATCAAAACAAAGGGATGGAGGTTAAGGGAAAGAGTAGAGACATCTAAAAAGGAGAGAGTGAGAAAAAATGAGACATTTAAAGAAGGAGATCGATAGAGGAGGGAGAAAATGACGAAGTACGAGAGAAAGACATGTGAGAGCAGAGAGGGAAAGAAAGATATTGAAAGAAAAGGGAGGAGAAGAGACAGAGTCAGAGATAACAAGTGAATGGGGAGGCGAGAAGTGAGAAAGAAAAGATAAAGATAGGAGAGAGAAGAGAAAGAAGGTATGAGTGAGGGAGGGACATATAAAGAGAGAAAAGATTTGAGGAAGGAGCAGGGTGAGAGAGTGAGAGAGAGGTAACAAATGAGAAGAGTGAGAAAATAAATAGAGAAACGGGAAGAGTGCAAAAAAGATAGAGAAATCAAGAAGAGAGAGAAAGGAATGGAGGTTGAGGGGGAGGATGGATAGAGAGGAAGAGCAAGGAATAATGAGAGATTGAGAGGGAAATTGGGAGAGGGAGGGTCCATGAGAGAGATTGAGGGAGATGGAGGGAGAGAGTGAAAGAGAGCGTAAGTAAGAGAGAGGAACGGAAATAGATCAAGAGTGATAGTGAGAGAGAATAAGAGTGAGAAAGGTGTGATAGAGAGAGGGAGGGATGTGGAAGGAGTTAAAGAGGAAGGGAATGAGGGAGCAAGAGAAAGATAGAGAGTGAGAGAGACAAAGTGAAGGATTGAGGAAGGGCAAGGAAGAGGAATGAAGTGAGAGAGTAGGGAGAGAAAGGTATATAATGAGAAAAAGAGAGAGAAGAAAGGTGTAAGTAAATTAGGGAGTGAAAGAGAAGAAGATAGAATAATGAGAGACCAAGTAAGGGAGCAAGAGAGAGGGATAGATCCATGGAAGTGGATAGAGGAAGAGAATGAGAGACATGCAGATGGAAGGAGCAAGTGACGAGAATGAAAGAAGAGTGAAGTTAAAAAGGGAGGGAGGGTGGCAGAAAGAGTAAATGGACGATCGAGAGAAAAGGAGGGCAGAAGGGAGGGAGGAAGCAACAGAGTGAGGGAAGAAGAGAGATGACACGCCTAAAATATATACATTTTTTGCTATACCATTTTACTCCTTTTTTATGATATTACACTTTAAAGGAAGGTATTTTATAAGTTTTTTGGTTTTAGGTACAAGAAATGGTGATTGGAGCAAAAGAAAATAAAAATGGTGCAATTTAGAGCAAAAACGAGCAAGAAATAAAATTTCGCGCTGACACCTTTCGATAAGTCTTTCGATGCTTAATCCCTTTTATACTTCTTACATATTTTTGAATGAGATTACACTTTAAAGAAAGTTATTTTTATGCTTATTTTGTAGGCCTATCTGTTACGAACGCAACACAACTGAAATGGGGCGAAACGGAGCTAAAACGGAGCCAAACGGAGCGAAACGGTGGAGCCGCGCAGCAGCCTGCTCGCTGACGGCGAGATCGATCTCGCCGACGGCGAGATTTTCCCGAGACCACCAAAAAATGGCCGAGAAGCTCGCTGACAGCGAGCTCGAACTCGCCGACGGCGGCCCGGAAGGTTCTGAACCGACTTTTGGCTGTTTTGGGCCAATATTCGACGTATTTGGACACTTTTTCGAAGGGGTGCTTATGGAAACTCTTCAAACTTCGTCCTTACTCTTTAAAATGGCGAATATAGGTTAGAAAAAGAGAAAAAACAATAGAGGAAAGGAGAGAAAAACTTAGAGGAATGTTTAGGATTCTTAGATTAAGAGTAGAAATGTAGATTTCTTCCCTTTTGGAGAAATTAGAGAGGAGATTTTGAGAGAATTTGTAAGGGATTTTTGCTAGCATTGCATGGGTCGCCGGGAGACTTTATGGGAGAGATTTTTATCTTTCTTTCAAAGGGAAAAAGTTAAGTATTGTTCTTCATTATCTTATAATTTTGTAAACATTTATTTAGTGGATTTGTTTTGGTTAAATGAAGTTTCCATTGTGTTTTCTTCACGCTTTGTGACGTATCTCTCTTACTCTTTCTTCTTCTTTGAAAATAGTGGCATAAAAAGATTATGTCATTGTTTTCCTTTTACTTTTCTTTTGTAATGAGTAGAAATCATGTTTAGGATTTTGTGATGTATGATAGAAGTGATTTTAATTATAAATGTGATGGTTTTTACTTGCACTTAATTTACATTGCAATAAGGGCCCATTGTAGTGTTAAAATTCGTTGTAATTGCATCGACCCGAAAGGGCGGTGTAATTCTCAACAAAGTGGAACCAAATTCAAATTCCATGGATGGTGAAGTTCATGGGAATTGAATGCAAATAAATAGGGAAATATAATTATCGGGCGTAGAATTGGAGATTTTAGAGTGACATGTTAAAATCCTCAAGTTGGTCCTATCGTTTGGGTGCTGAAGCGAAGATGTTAGCCCTCAGGCGAGGGGAACGTGGGAGCTCTGAAGTGAGAGTCGGTATCCTCCCAGCCTAGCCACGGATTCAGTAACCAAGCATAGGATTAGTCAATGTTCTTTATGCCTGGACCAAAGGGTAAAGAATATGATTGCTCCTATTTGGCACATATAATATTTAATGCATCTCAATCCTATAGATTATCTATTTCATTACATAAGAATAGTAGTTTTTAATATCTCAAAATTCTCCAAACCAATTCATCAAAAAAGGGTTATATTTAGAATTGTTATTTGCATTTATATATAGTTACTATCTTTACATTTAACACTTGCATTTAGGAATAGTTGCTAGATAAAACACAATTTTAATCGACATTCCAAACTAAGAACTATTATTAGTAGACTAGAATTTGATTAAAGACTTCTTACTTCACTTCCTCGTGGGATCGATACTGGGGTTTTTAAAGAAAACTCTATCTTACTTGAAACGATATGTATACTTGCATAGTACCCATAGTGTGTAAAATATTTTCTAATTTTTATATCATTTAATATTTTGCACACTAGCCGCTATTTATAAATCGGGTCAAGTTTTTTGCCATCTTTTAGGAGTTGATTTACTGTGTAATTGCGGGTCGGGTCAAGTTTTTGGCGCCGTTGTCGGGGAAGCTTCGGTAATAACTTTAGGAGAATTTTAGTTGAAATAATTAGGCTTAGACTTGGAAAACTGTAGTGTCGTAAAAACTATTTTTGTGTGAAAGGTGTTTTTATATGAAAAAGTGTTGTGAAAAAAAAACAAAAAAAAAAATTTGTTTATATGAAAAATAAGTTGTTGATGAAAATGTTTTGTTGTGTTGAATATATTTCATTTATTATTTGTTTAATTGTTAATGTATTGTTTGTTATGTTGTGTATGCAAAACAAAGGATCTGCAAGACTTGTACCTTATGATCCCGAGTTTGAAAAAAATAAAAAAATAAAAGTACAGAAATGACTCGAAAAACTAGAAATGGAGAAGGAAAACTTTCAAGATAATAACTTAGAAAATCATCATAAATCATTGAGGGACTTCGTAAATCCTACGACAGATGAAATTCACTATAGTATACAAAACCCTGTCGTAGAAGCTGACTCATTTGAAATAAATCCTGAGATTATCCAACTGGTACAGAACAATCAGTTTGGGGGAACTCTTTCAGAGGATCCCTATTTACACTTATCAAATTTTCTAGAACTTTGCGCTACATTTCGTTATAATGGCATGTCAGACGATGCTGTTAGACTAATATTTTTTCCTTTCTCACTAAGGGATAAGGCTAAAATATGGTTATACTCATTAGCACCTGACTCTATTAAAAATTGGGAGGAGTTAACTCAGAAATTTCTAGCTAAGTATTTTCCACCTTCAAGGACTACTAAACTTAGAAACGATATTATCTCATTTTGTCAATATGAAGGAGAATCAATATACGAAGCTTGGGAAAGATTTAAGGAACTCCTAAGAAAGTGTCCACACCATGCTCTACCCGATTGGTTAATCATTCAAACTTTTTATAATGGGTTAGTAGGATCCCTTAGGTCTATAATTGATGCTGTCGCTGGTGGATCATTAATGTCAAAATCATTTGATGAAGCGTATGCATTAATTGAAGAAATGGCTACAAATGAATTTCAATGGCTCTCTACAAGGGTAAATCATAATTATGTAGCCAGTGTTCATGATATTGATGTGATTGCAATTCTTGCATCTCAAGTTGCTGCAATATCAAGGAAGTTGGACCAATTTGGAATGCACCAACCTCAATTTACTCCTGTAAGTAAGGAAAGTTCATTAGGGCATTTGATTGATTCTAAATTATTATATGAGACTTTAAATACCATAAACAACCCGTACTCTAACTTTTACAACCCAGGTTGGGAGAACCATCCTAGATTTAACTGGAATCCTACTACTGATGATGGAAACCAACAATGGGAAAATAATCATGCAAATCATAATGAAAGTTGGAATAATCAGGGGAACACAAACTATAGACCTTCATATCCACTGGACTCTAACAATGATCAACAATTTGAGGATAAGAAGATGTTTATGGAAGAAGTGGTATTGCAAATGGAAAACCAGTTGCAAAGTCAAAATGTTGCAATTAGAAACATGAGAATCAACTAGGAAAAATTACTAATTCACTTAGCAATAGACATCAAGGAACACTTCCTAGCAACAATGAGATCAACCCTAAAGAGAACACTAATGAACAAATAGAAGTTGTCCAATTAAAAATTGGAAGAGATATAGAGGATGTGGTTAGAAAAGAGAAAGATGTTGTGAGAGAAACAAAGGAAACTAAAAGACCTGAAGAACATGTTTCTAAGGATCTGGAAAAATTAAGATCTCCAACTAAAATCAGTTTTGAAAAACCACCACCTCCATTTCCTCAAAGACTTAGACAGCATGAGTTGGATACAAAATTTTTAAAGTTCATGAAAGTACTTAAGAAGTTAACGATAAATGTTCCTTTCACTGAAGCTTTGGAACAAATGCCAAGTTATGCAAAGTTTATAAACGATATATTAAACAAGAAAAGGAAATTTGGGGATTACGAGACAGTCGCACTAAGTGAGGAGTGCAGCGCTATACTTCAAAAAAATTTCCTCGGAAACTTAAAGATCCTTGTAGCTTTACAATTCCTTGTGCAATAGGAGAAAAATTATATGGAAAAGCTTTATGTGATTTATGAGTGAGCATTAATGTGATGCCTCTATCTATATTTAGAATGTTAGGTTTAATCGATATTTCTCCCACTACTATAATCCTTCTATTAGCTGATCGATCTATCATTTATCCAAAAGGAGTTATAAAAGATGTGCTTGTTAAAGTGGATAAATTTGTCTTTCCTTTGGACTTTATTGTATTAGATATGGGGGAAGATAAATAAATTCCAATTATTTTAGGGAGACCTTTCCTTGTTACTAGACAAGCTATGATAGATGTGCAAAAAGGAAAGTTGACTATGAATATTAATGACCATGAAGTTACTTTTGATGTATTAAAGACTATGAAATATCCAACTGAGAGAAAAGATGATGATTGTTTTTGGATGGATGAAATTGATTATCTAAGTAAAGACCATTTCCAAGAAAGTTATGAGAGTAAGTTAAAAGATGAGATTAAAATAGATTTTCATGATGATTCAAAAACATTACTTAAAGAAGACTGTATGTATGTTCAGGAGAGGTGTGAAATGATGGATGCTACCAAAAGTAGTAAACTTTTAATTCCATTTGTTGAAAAATATCATGAACTTAAGATGGATGTACCCCATACAATTTTAAAGCCTATATATTTAGAGAATTCATCTACACAACTAGTCTTTATATCTTTAGATGCGACTCAATCACAAGAAAAACCTGAATTAAATGATGAACAAGATAATATTATTGAACTAGGACTTGGAAGAGAATTTGAGGATAAATTTCAAAAGAACTATGAGTTGAGAAAAGAGGATAAGGATATTGGAAGACCATTGGAAGAAATTCCTAGGGAATTAGAAAACCTATTTCCTCAACTAAGATAAATTCTCCATCATTTAATAAGTATAAAGGGGAAGAATTGGAAGATAATTTGAAATGTAAGAGTGACATAGAAGAATTTGATCTAGAATTTGAATTATCTAAAGAGAATCTGATCCAAAATTTGGGAAATATTGAGGTATCTTATAAAGATCCATTTCTTATAAATTTCACGGATAATATTAATATGCAGATTGAGAAAATTAATAGAAGAATTTTAGATCTAGAAAGAAATATGAGGAAATATGATATAAATCCAACTAAAAATGAAGAGCTGAATGAAAAATTAAAATTTGAGGATTTTATAGGAATCCCTGGATCTAAAAAAGATTGGGCGATTGGTCGAGGATTACTTAATTGGAATTTTGATCAAGGTGGAATCATTTGTCGGGCTAATGACGTTAAACCAAGCATTTTATGGGAGGAAACCCATAGTTATCAGTGTACTTTGATTTAGTGTGCTTGATTGTTAGTGTAGTATTGTATTTGCTTTATTATGGATTGATCAGTTTGATTGTTGATTGGTAGATGTTTGGATTGTTAGTAGTTTGATTCGATCTTTGTGTGTCATGAGGGATGTGATTCCTTAACTTCTTATTATGGCTAGACTTGATCTCTTGTAGTAGTTGGATTAACGAGTCCACTGTGACTTGGGTCTCACCCAGACTTGAGTTTTACAAGAGAAATCATGAATTTCGAACAATTATAGTTCCATCTTAATTTGTTACTTCCTTTCTGCAACTTTATTTTCATTATGTAGGAGTCGCGAACTTATTTGATGAATACCATATGGATGATTTTACACTATCTTTATAACTGTTAAAGGTGCTTAATTATAAGGATTAGATGATGCCTGAGATTGGTGTCCAGAAACCAATTAATCAGGGATAATCTTATCTTTGGGATTATAATCTATAAAATCATTTTAAAGTACCTAATTTATTAGTGTAGTGATTCCGTTAGAAATTGAAGGTAACGTAGTGAGATTGGTTGAGTTAAAGGATGAATTAACCTCATTTATCATATATGTGTTTAGGTTTGTGTTACAACTTTATTTAGGTATTGAAAAACATTTTTATATTCCCTTACTGATACCTACAATGCTAGTTAGACTTTGGTTTAGTTAATTTCATTCTGGCATAATTATTTTAGATTTACTTTCTGCTGCATATTGTTCTGTTCTAATGAATACTTGCAAATGATTTTGATAGACATCTGTGGTAGATAGAAATTCTAAATTGTTTTCTTCCTGCTTATATTTTCTGTACTGAATGCTATATATGTTAAAAATTAAGTTTGGGGTAGGAAGAAAAATAAAATTTTAATGTGAAAATACTTCCTTTTAGTGCAATTTTATTACAAGCATGTTTTAGGTTAGCTTTACTTTCTCCTACAGTCTTTTTATCCTGATTATGCATGATATGAATTTGATAGGATGTTGTAGTAGTAAGTATATTCAACCTTTACTTTTCTTCCTGCTACATTTTATGGAATTAATTGCAAAATATTTTTGAAATTTAAGTTTGGGGGGAAGAAAAATATTAACTCTTATTTGTTCTCAATTATTATATTTTCAAAAATTATTAGCATAACTTCTGGCAATTGAACCTCGCTTGAGATAACTAAAACTTTTTATTTCAGTTGAATATTATGGAAGAATTGGATGAAAGTTTTTAGTAATAAAGGTTAATTTTATAAGGGTAAGATATTTGGTATGAAAGAATTTGATTATAGTTAACTATTTAAAGTAAAGAAAACTGTATTTTTGAAATGTTAAGAGACTTAAAGTATTGTGTGTTAAGACGAGATTGTGACTTTATGATAAATAATAAAGCTCATACCTAATTATAAAGTAAGGATGTGTTTCAAGTTTGAACTTTAGAAAGAGGAGAGTGAAGTTCAAAATCATTACAGGCTCTCCAGATATAGTAATCCTCATTAAAAAAAGAGAAAAAGAAAAGAAAAAAAAAGGGAAAGAAAAATATTTATGAGGAGAAGCTTGAAGAGATGCCTAATCAAAAATTGGCTTCACTTGAGTCACCTTAAAGGGAGAACTTGATTTCATTTCTGAATTTATATTTAAAGTATTGGCCTACATTCTAATGAAGTTTACATGAACTTCTTTTCCACATAATCTTTCAAGGCATTCTAAATGTGACAAATTATGGTTTATCTTGAAATAAATAGAAGACTAGAACCCTTTGACTTGATTGCTGAATATTCTTATACCTGTAGCGTTAACTTGAGTTACTGAATTTCTTTCTAAAAATCTAACCAATATATTCTTTTAAATGAAAAATTTTAATGTCTTACAGGTGAAAAGTACATTGCCCTAAGTTATATTTTTTATGTAGTAAAAGTGTTACTTGAGGACAAGTAACAGTTAAGTTTGGGGGATTTTGACACGCATAAAATATATACGTTTTTTACTATATCATTTTACTCATTTTTTATGAAACTACACTTGAAAGGAAGGTATTTTGTATGTTTTTTGGTTTTAGGTACAAGAAATGGTGATTGGAGCAAAAGTAAACAAAAACGGTGCAATTTGGAGCAAAAACGAGCAAGAAATGAAATTTCGCCCTGACAACTTTTGATAAGTCTTTCGATGCTTAATCTCTTTTATAATTCTTACATTTTTTTGAATGAGATTACACTTTAAAGAAATGTTGTTTTTATACTTATTTTGTAGGGATATCTGTTATGAATGCAACACAACTGAAATGGGGCGAAACGGAGGGAGTGAGAGAGAGAGGGAGAGAGAGGTGGGTGGGAGGGAGTTAAAGGAAAACCAAGGGAGATAGATAGAGAGTGTGAGAGAAAGAGAGAAGGATGAAGAGAGAAAAGAGAGTTCGAGGGAGGGTTAGGTAGTGAGAGGGCGATGGATATAGTGGGA
Organism: Papilionanthe hookeriana x Papilionanthe teres; assembly: GCA_022702705.1. NCBI lineage: Eukaryota > Viridiplantae > Streptophyta > Magnoliopsida > Asparagales > Orchidaceae > Papilionanthe > Papilionanthe hookeriana x Papilionanthe teres. Next base: position 80,174,717 of record CM040421.1, on the reverse strand, counting down.
GTTAGGGTGAGTCAGTACCAGTGAGAAAGAAAGAGATTAAGAGAGTGAGAAAAAAATGAAGGAATGAGATATAAAAAGGGGAGTTATAAAGATAGAGAGAGATAGAGAAACAAAGTAGTAGATAATGAGAGGGCGAGAGAGAAATAGAGAGCACGAATGAGGAATGGAGAAAGAATGAGAGAACAGGGAATGAGAGAGAGAGAATGAGCAAGAGAAGAGAAACAAGAGAAAGAGAGAGAGAGCAAGGTAGCAGCGTGTAGGAAGAAAGATGAGAAATAGAGAACAATAAAGTAGCATGGTGAGAGAGTTATGTCAAGAGAGGAATACGAAAAAATGGAAGGAGAGAAAGAGAGGAGTTAGAGGGAGAACGAGTGGTGCGTGAAATAGCATGAAAGGATGAGTGAGATAATATAGAGAGAAAGAGAGATGTAGAGTTTGATATAGAGAGATAAAGAGGTTTAGGTGGATAGAAAGTGAGAATGAAGAGAGAGAAAGCAAGAACAGTAGGCTTAGAGAGGAAGAGAGATAGAGATGGAAAAATGTGAAGTGAGAGAGCTGATAGAGCAAAAAAAGAGAGAGAACAAGTTTAGGCAAGAAGATAATTTGAGAAGAGCTAGAGAGAGTGAGAGAGAGACATATGGACGGCATGAGAGAGGGAGTGAGAAAGAATGAGATAAATAAAAAGTGTGTGAGAGATAGAGAGAATGAGCAAGATAAGAGAACGATGAGAAAAGGAGATAAGAGAGATAGAAAGGGAGGAATCAAGAGAGGGACGGAAAGAGTGATTAAGAGATATAAGAAGAGCAAAGAGTGAGTGAGAGAAGTAGAGAGAAAGAATGAGAAAGGGGGAGAGGAAGTGTGAAGAGTGTGAGAAAGAGCTTGAAATAAAGAGGAAGTATGAGAAATAGAGATTACAAGGAAGATAGAACAGTGTGTGAGAGTGCGAGAGATAGATAAAGGGTGAAGCAGATAGAAAGAGAGACGAGACGAGAGGAGAGGGGAGAAAGAGGTAGGGAGAAAGAGAAAGAGAGAGAATACATAAGGGAGAGAGGTAGGAAAGGACAGAATGAGGGAAAGGGCAAGGGAGGATAAGAAAGAGTGTTTGTGTGTGAGAGAGAAGGAGAATAATTTTGTGATGTACATAGAGAGTGAAAAAAAGTGAGATAAAGTAAGTGAAAGAGAGAAGAATGTAAGAGAATTAGTGGGATAAGGAGAAGAGCTCTATGACTAAGAGATAGATGGAGGGCACGAGAGAGTGAGGGAGGGAAAGAGGACAAGTGAAATAAAGTGTGAAAGAGAGAGAGAAAAGAGAGAGAAGATAGAGAGAAAGATGTAGGGAGAGAGTGAGAGGGTAAGAGAGGAAAATAGAGGGAGAGAGATATAAAGAGAGTGAAATAGAAGTAGATAGAAGACAATGTGAGAAAGATCTTGAAAGAAAGAGAGAGAAGAGAGAGCGAGAGAGAGAGATGAAGAGACATATATAGAGGGTGAGAGAGATATATAAATATAAAGAGGTTGAGAAATGTAGAAGAGAGAAGAGGAGGACAGAGTGAGGCAGGTTTAGATGGATTTAAGAGAGAAGGAGAGAAATGTGGAGTGAGTGAGAAGAGAGAATGAAGAGAGAATACGAGAGAGGGCAAGAGTTGAAAAAAGTGAGAGAGGTAGGAATAGATAGAGTGAGTGAATGAGTGAAGGAGGGTAAGAGTGTGAGGGATAGAGTGAGAATGAGTGGGAGAAAGAGGGAGAATGAGAGTAAGATAGAGGTAGAGTGAAGCGAGTGAGAAAGATCAAGAAAGAGCGAGAAAAGTGTCAGATAGTGTTTGAGAAAGATAAGAGCTCCATGAGCAAGAGAGAGAGATAAAGAGCAAGAGAAAGGGAGGTATGGCAGAGAATAAGAGAAATAAAGAGTGTTAGAGAGAGAAGCAAGAGAAGAGAAAGATAAATAGAGAGAAGAAAGAGAAGGCAATAAAGTAAGACAGAGCGAGAGTGAGTGAGGGAGAGAGAGGCTGGGAGAGAGGGAAATGAGCAAGCAGATAGAAAGAGAGATGAGAGGAGAGGAGAGGGGAGAAAGAGTTATGGAGTAAGAAAAAGAGAGAGAATACATAAGGGAAAGAGGAAGGAAAGGAGAGAGAGAAAGGGAAAGGGCAAGGAGAATAAGAGAGAGTGTGTGTGTGAGAGAGAGGGAGAATAAGTTTGCGATGTACATATGGAGTGAAAAAAGTGAGATAGAGTAAGTGAAAGAGAGAAGAATGTAAGAGAATTAGAGGGAGAAGGAGAAGAGCTTTATGACTGAGAGAGAGATGGAGGACACGAGAGAGAGGGAAGGAGAGAGGACAAGAGAAAGAAAGTGTGAAAGAGAGAGAGAGAAGAAAGGGAGAACATACAGAGAAAGATGTAGGGAGGGAGAGAGAGAGAGAGAGAGAGAGAGAGAGAGAGAGAGAGAGAGAGAGATGGTAAGAGAGGAAAAGAGGGGGAGAGGGAGATATAAAGAGAGCAAAATAGAAGTGGATAGAAGAAATGTGAGAAAGAACTTTAAATAAAGAGAGAGAAGAGAGAGTGAGAGAGAGAGATGAAGAGACATATAGAGAGGGTGAGAATGATATATAAATATAAAAAGGTTGAGAAAGGTAGAAGAGAGGAGATGACGAGAGATAAAGTGAGGCAGGATGGGACGGATTCAGTGAGTGATAAGAGAGAACGAAGAGAGAACTAGAGAGAGGGTAAGAGTAGAAAGAAGAGAGAGAGGTAGGAACAGATAGAGTGAGTGGAGTGAAAGAGGGTAAGAGAGAGAGGGCTAGAGTGAGAATGAGTGAGAGAAAGAGATAGAATGAGAGTAAGATAGAGGTAGAGAGAAGCGAGTGAGAAAGATAAAGAAAGAGTGTGAAAAGTGTGAGATAGAGTTTGAAAAAGATAAGAGCTCCATGAACAAGAGAGACAGATAGAGGGCAAGAGAAAGGGAGGTATGGGAGAGAATAAGAGAAAGAAAGAGTGTTAGAGAGAGAAGCAAGAGAAGAGAAAGATAAGTTAGAGAAAAAAAGAGAGGGAAAATAAAGAAGGCAATAAAGTAAGATAGAGCGAGAGTGAGTGAGGGAGAGAGATGCTGGGAGAGAGGGAGATAAGCATGGAAAGATGGAGTGAGAGTTATAGAAAGAGTAAAAGAAAAGTATTGAGAGAAGGGCGTAGAGATAAAGAGAGAAGGGTGTGAGAAAGAGATTAAAATAAAGAGAGTGAAGAGAGAGAGAGAGACGAAAAGGCAGATTGAAAGTGTGTGTGTGAGACCGAGAGATGGAAAGAATAAGTGAGGCAAATAATAAAAGAAATGAGAGGAGAGGAGAAGAGAGGAGAGAGAAAGAGAGGGAGGAATTGATTCAAGAGAGCTAGACAGAGATGATAAGTGAGTGAGATGAGAGAGAAAAGAGGGAGTGAGTGAAAGGGCGTGAGTGAGAGAAAAAGAGATAATTTATATGAGAGAGTGGTAGGAAAGGTGAGAGTGAGAGAAATATGAAGAAAGGGCAAATGAAATGAGTGAGGAAGGGAGAGGGAGAGAAGAGGGAGAACGAGAGTGACATGGAGGTGATGGAGGGAACGATAAATGAAAGAATGAGAGAGAGAAAGAGAAATGATCCATGAGAGAGGGAGTGATGGAGGGAACGAGTGGTAGAAAGGGAGAGAGGGAAAGAGAATGCGAGAAATAAAGAGTGAGAGAGAGAAGAAGAAGAAGCGAGGGAAGGGAATGATGAGATAGAGAGAAGATAAAGAGAGCAAGAGAATTGTTTGATGAGATATAGAGAGGAAGTAAGAGAGGAAGAGAGGGTGGGAGAGAGAAAGCGAGAGCGAGATAGATATTGGTATGGAAATAGAGATTGAGAGATACAAAAGAGGACAAAAATAGAAGTAGAGAGAACAAGTTGTAGAATGAGAGAGAAGAGTATGAGAAAGAGCTTGAAAGAAAGAAAGAGAAAGATGAAGCTATATAAGTAAAAAGTGTGAGACAAAGATAGATAAGAGAGATTGAGGTAGATAAAAAAATGTGAGGAGAAAAGTGAGAGAAAGTGAAGGATAAAGAAAGAAACGAAGAGAGGGAGAATGGGAGGCGATACAATAAAAAAAAGAGTGAGATAGAAGGAGAGACATAACGAGAAAGGGATATAAAGAGAAAGTGGGATAATGAGAGAGTGAGAGTAAAAGATAGAAGAGAGGTAGAGAGAGCAAACCAGAAAGAAAAAGGAGTGTGTGAGAGAGTGTCTGAGAGATAGTGCATGTGTGAGAAAGGGAGGGGACAAAATAACATAAAATAGAGCAAAACAGATAAAGTGGGAGAGAGGAAATGATGAAAAAGAGACAAAGTGAGGGAGAGAGAAAGAGATTAAGAGAAAGAGTGAGAAATAACAGGGAGTAAGTGAGAGGGTGAGCAAGGGAGAGATATAAAGAAATAGAGAGACTTCAAGATAGAGATGCGGAGAAAGAGAGAGCGAGAGAGTGGAAGAGTGAGAAGAGCAGAGATAGTGAGAGAAGGACATATAGAGGGCATGGGAGAGGGGGGAGAAAGAACGAGATACAGAAAAAGATTGTAAGTGATAGAGCGAATGAGCAAGATAAGAGAAAGATGAGAAATGGAGAAGAGAGAGAGAAAGAGAGATATAATAAGGAGGGAAGCAAGAGAGAGGGATGGAAAGAGTGAGTGAAAGATATAAGAAGGGCAACAGAGAAGTGGAGAGAAAGAGTGGGAAAGGGGAAGAGAGAGTGAGAAGAGTTTGAGAAAGATTTTGAGAGAAATAAGAATGAAGAGAAATAGAGTTGATGAGGAAAATAGAAACTGTGTGAGAGAGCGTGAGAGATAGATAGAGTGAGGGTGAGGCAGAAAGAAATAGATACGAGAGGAGAGAAAGAAGTAGCGAGTAAGAGAAAGAGAGAGAATACATAAGGGAGAGAGGTTGGAAAGGAGACTGTGAGGGAAAGAGCAAGGGAGGGGAAGAGAGAGTGTGTGTGTGATAGAGAGGGAGAATAAGTTTGAGATAGACTTAGAGAGTGAATAAAATTGAGAGAGATTAAGTGAAGGAGAGAAGAATGGAACAGAGTTAATTAGAGAGGGAGAAGAGATCTATAACTGAGAGAGAGATGGAGGGCACGATAGAGTGAGGGAGAGAGAGGGCAAGAGAAAGAAAGAGTGAAAGAGAGAGAGAAGATAGAGAGAAAGTGGTACAGAGAGAGAGAGAGAGAGAGAGAGAAATGGTAAGTGAGGAAAAGAGGGGGAGAGAGAGATATATATTGATGAAAAGATTGTGTGAGAGATATAAAAAGAGCAAAACAAAAGTAGATAGAAGAATAGTGTGAGAAAGATCTTGAAAGAAAGAGAGAGAAGAAAGAGTGAGAGAGAGATGAAGTGGCATACAGAGAGGGTGAGAGAGATATATATTTGAGCAAGATAGAAAGAGAAGAGGAGAGATAGAGTGAGACAGGGAGGGATGGATTCAAGAGAGAAGGAGAGAGAGGGAGAGTGAGTGAGAAGAGAGAAAGAAACGAGAACGCGGGAGAGGGCAAGAGTAAAAGAAGGTGAGAGAGGTTGGAATGGATAGAGTGAGTGGAGGAGGGAAGGAGGGTAAGATAGAGGGGGAGAGTGAGAGAAAGAGGGACATTGAGAGTAAGATAGAGGTAGAGAAAAGTTAGTGAGAAAAATCAAGAAAGAGAGAGTAAAGAGTGAGAGAGAGTTTTAGAAAGAGAAGAGTCCCATGAGCGAGAGAGAGAGAGAGATGGAGTGCAAGAGAGGGAGGAATGGGAGAGAAGAAGAGAAAGAAAGAGTGATAGTGAGAGAAGCGAGAGAAGAGGAAGATAAGTTAGAGAGAAGAAATAGAGGGCAAATAAAAAAGCCAACAAAGTAAGACAGAGCGAGAATAAGGGAGAGTGTGGGTGGGGGAGAGAGAGAGAGAGATAAGCATGGAAAAATGGAGTGAGTGATATAAAGAGAGAAAAAGTGAAGTAGAGAGAGAAAGGCCTAGAGATAAAGAGAGAAGAGAGAGAGAAATATATTAAAATAAAGAGAAAGAAAGGAGAGAGACGAAGAGGCAGATAGAAGTGTGTGTGAGAGACCGAGAGATTGAAAAAATGAGTGAGGGAAATAATAAGAGAAAGGAGACAAGAGAAGAGGAGAGAGAAAGAGAGGGAGGGATTGATTCAAGAGTTCATGAGAGAGATAAGCAGTGGGTGAGACGAAGTGAGAAACGGGAGCGAGTGAGAGGGCAAGAGTGAGAGAAAGAGAGATAATTCATATAAGAAAGTTGTAGGAAAGGTGAGAGTGAGAGTAAGAGGAAGAAAGGGCAAATGAAATGAGTGAGGGAGGGAGAGGGAGAGAGAGAGAGAAGAGAGAACGAGAGTGAGAGGGAAGTGGTGAGAATGAGAGAAATAAAAGAGTGAAAGAGAGAGAGAAAGAGAAGTGATCCAAGAGAGAGGGAGTGATGGAGGGCATGAGTGAGGAAGAGAGAATGACAGTAAGAAAGAGTGGGAGAAAGAAGAAGAAGTGAGGGAAGAGAAAGATGAGATAGAGAGAAGATAAAGAGAGCAAGAGAGTTGTTTGATGAGATAAAGAGAGAAAGTAAGCGAGGAGGAGAGGGTAGGAGAGATAAAGTGAGATCGAGATAGACATTGGGATGGAAAGAGTGATTGAGAGATATAAAAAGGGTAAAATAGAAGTAGAGAACAAGTGGTAGAAGGAGAGAGAAGAGTATGAAAAAGTGCTTGAAATAAAGAGAGAGAGAAAGATGAAGCGATAAGTAGAGAGTGTGAGACAGAGATAGATTAGAGAGATTGAGACAGATAAAAAGAGAAATTTGAGGAGAAAACTGAGAGAAAGTGAAGGATAAGGAAAGCACTGAAGAGAGATGGAGAAAGGGAGGGGAGACAATGAGAAAAAGAGTGAGATAGAAAGAGAAAATAATAAGAAAGAGGTATAAGAGAGAGTGAGTGAAAGATAGAAAAGAAGTATACAGAGCAAACGAAAGAGAAAAAGGATTGTGTGAGAGATAGTGCATGTTTGAGAAAGGGAGGGCACAAAATAAGATAAGAGAGAGTAAAATAGATAAAGAGGGAGAGAGGGAATGATGAAAAAGAAAAAAAGTGAGGGAGAAATAAGGATAGAGAACAAGTGAGAGAAGCAGAAGGGAGTATGTGAGAGGGAGAGCGAGGGAGAGATATAGAGAGATAGAGGGACTTCAAAATAGACTTACGAAGAAAGAAAGAGTAAGAGAGCAAGACAGTAAGAAGAGCTAGAGAGAGTGAGAGAGGAAAATATGGAGGTCATGAGAGAGGGAAATATGGAGGTCATGAGAGAGGGAGGGAGAAAGAACGCGAAAAAGAAAAAGTGTGTAAGAGATAGAGACAAGGAGCAAGATCAGAGAAAAATTAGAAAGAGAGAAGAGAGAGTTGAAAGGTGAGAAAGAGGGATAGCATGGGAGGAAGCATAAGAGAGACATGGAAAGAGTGAGTGAGAGATATAAGAAGAGCAAAAGATGAGTAAAGAGAAAGAGTGAGAAAGGTAGAGGGAGTGAAGAATGTGAGGAAGAGATAGATAAATAGAGAGTGTGAGACTGTGTATGGAAAGAGATAGATAAGTAGAGAGTGTGAGGCTGTGTGTGAGAGCAAAGAAAGAGGCAGGAAGTACGAGAAAGAGAGACAATACATAAGGGAGAGACGTAGGAAACGAGAAATTGAGAGAAAGGGCAAGGGAGGGCAAGAGAGAGAGAGAGAGTGTGTGTGTGTGGAGAGTGGGAGAATAAGTTTGAGATAGACATAAAGCGTAAAAAAAAGCGAGAGAGAGCAAGTGAAAGAGAGAAGAATCAAAGAGAATTAGAGAGAGAAGGAGAAGAGCTCTATGACTGAGAGAGATGAAGGGCAAGTAGAGAGTGTGAGACTGTGTATGGAAAGAGATAGATAAGTAGAGAGTGTGAGACTGTGTGTGAGAGCAGAGAAAGAGGTAGGAAGTACGAGAAAGAGAGACAATACATAAGGGAGAGAGGTAGGAAAAGAGAGAGTGAGAGAAAGGGCAAGGGAGGGCAAGAGATAGAGTGTGTGTGTGTGAGAGTGGGAGAATAAGTTTGAGATAGACATAAAGAGTAAAAAAGTGAGAGAGAGAGAGCAAGTGAAAGAGAGAAGAATCAAAGAGAATTAGAAAGAGAAGGAGAAGAGCTCTATGACTGAGAGAGATGAAGGGCATAAAGAGAGTGACAGAGGGAGAGAGGACAAGATAAAGAAAGAGTGAGAGAGAGAGAGAAGAAAGAGAGAACACAGAGAGAAAGAGGTAGAGAGAGTGGTAAGGGAGGAAAAGAGGGGGGAGAGAGAGATACTGATGCAAATATTAGTGAGAGATATAAAGAGAGAAAAATAGAAGTAGATAGAAGAACAGTCTGAGAAATATCTTGAAAGAAAGAGAGAGAAGAGAGAGCGAGAGAGAGATGAAGAGACATGTAGAGAGAGTGAGATATAAAAATATAAAGAGGTTGAGAAAGATAGAAAGAGAGAGAAGAGGAAAAGTAGAATGAGGAAGGGCGGGATGGATTCCAGAGAGAAGGAGAGAGAGGGGGAGTGAGCGAGAGAGAGAACGAAAAAAAATTTGAGAGGGAAAAAGTAGAAGAAAGTGAGAGAGGTAGGAATGGATAGAGTGGGTTAAGGAGGGTAAGAGAGAGGTGGAGAGTGAGAAAGAGTGAGAGAGAGAGAGAGAGAGAGAGAGGGAGAATTTGACTAAGATAGAGGTAGAGAGAACTGAGTGAGAAATATCAAGAAAGAGAGAGAAAAGATTGTGTGAGAGTGAGAAAAAGAAAAACTCCTTGAGGAAGAGAGTGAGATGAAAGGAAGGTATGGGAGAGAAGAAGAGAAATAAGTAGTGAGAGAAACAGAAGTGAGAGAAAAGAAAGAGAGGGTAAATGAAGAAGGCAACAGACTATGATAGAGTGAGAGTAAGTGAGGAAAAGAGAGGTAGGGAGAGAGGGAGAAAAGCATGGAAAGATGGAGTGAGAGACATAGAGAGAGAAAAAGAGAACTAGAGGGAGAAAGGCGTTTCGATAAAGAGAGAAGAGTGTGAGAAAGAGATTAAAATAAAGAGAGAGAAGAGAGAGAGAGAGACAAAGAGGCAGATAGAAAGTGTGTGTGAGAGACTGAGAGATTGAAAGGATGGTTGAGGCAAATAATAAGAGAAAGGGGAGAGAAAGACAAGGAGGAATTGATTCAAGAGAGCAGAAGAGAGATGAACAGTGAGTGAGAAGCAAGATAAAAGAGGGTGTGAGTGAGAGGGCAAGAGTGAGAGAAAGAGAGATAATTCATATGGGAGAGTGGTAGGAAAGGTGAGAGAAAGAGGAAGAAATGGAAAATGAAATGAGTGAGGGAGGGAGAGGGAGAAAGGAGGGAGAATGAGAGTGAGAGGGGGTGGAGAGAAAGATAAAAATAAAAGAGTGAGTGAGAGAAATAGAAGAGATCCATGAGAGAGGGAGTCGAAAGAAAGAGAGAGAGAAAGAGAGAAGAAGAAAAAATGAGGGAAGAGAATGATGAGATAGAGAGAAGATAAGAGAGCAAGAGAGTGGTTTGATGAGATAGAGAGAGACAGTAAGAGACAAAGAGAGGGTGGGAGAGAGAAAGCGAGAGCGAGATGAATATTGGGATGGAAAGAGAGATTGAGAGATATAAAGGGGGTAAAATAGAAGTAGAGAGAACAAGTGGTAGAAGGAGAGTGAAGAGCATGAGAAAGAGCTTGAAAGAAAGTGAGAGAGAAAGATGAAGCGATAAGTAGAGAGTGCGAGACATAGATAGATTAGAGAGATTGAGGCAGATCAAAAGAGAAGTGTGAGGAGAAAAGTGAGAGAAAATGAATATTAAAGATAGCGGCGAAGAGAGAGGGAGAAAGGGAGGGGAGACAATGAGAAATAGAGTGAGATAGAAGGAAAGAAATAACGAGAAAGAGATATAAGGAAAAAGAGGGATAAATGGAGAGTGACAGTAAAAGATAGAAGAGAGGTAGAGAGAGAAAATGAAAGGGAAAAATGAGTGCATGAGACAGTGTGAGAGAGTTAGTGCGTGTGTGAGAAAGGGAGGGGGAAAAATATGATAGGAAAGTGTAAAATAGATAAAGAAGGAGAGAGGTAATGATGAAAAAGAGACAAGAGTGAGGGAGAGAGAAAGATAGAGAGCAAGAGAGAGAGAGGAGGGACAAAGTGAGGGGGAGAGCAATGAAGTGATATAGAGAGATAAAGAGACTTCAAGAAAGATATGGGGAGAAAGAGATGGTGAGAGAGCGAGAGAGTGAGAAGGTTTAGAGATGATGAGACATATAGAGAGGGTGAGAGAGATATATATTTGAGAAAGACAGAAAGTGAGAAGAGGAGAGACTGAGTGAGACAGGGAGGGATGGATTCAAGAGAAAAGGTGAGAGAGGGGGAGTGAGTGAGAAGAGAGAAAGAAGCGAGAACATGAGAGAGGGCAAGAGTAAAAGAAAGAGAGAGAGGTAGGAATGGATAGAGTGAGTGAAGGAGGGAAGGAGGGTAAGAGAGAGGGGGAGAGTGAGAGAAAAAGGGACATTGAGAGTTAGACAGAGGCAGAGAAAAGTGAGTAAGAAAGATCAAGAAAGAGAGAGTAAAGAGTGAGAGAGAGTTTGAGAAAGAGACGAGTTCCATGAGCAAGAGAGAGAGAGAGAGAGATGGAGTGCAAGAGAGAGAGAGGTATGAGAGAGAAGAAGAGAAAGAAAGAATAATAGTGAGGGAAGCGAGAGAAGAGGAAGATAAGTTAGAGAGAAGAAATAGAGGGCAAATAGAGAAGGCAACAAAATAAGACAGAGCGAGAGTGAGGGAGAGAGAGGGTGGGAGAGAGAGAGATAAGCATGGAATGATGGAGTGAGAGATATAGAGAGAGCAAAAGTGAAGTAGAGAGAGAAGGGCATAGAGATAAAGAGAGAAGGTCGTGAGAAAGATATTAAAATAAATAGAGACAATGGAGAGAGATAAGGAGGCAGATAGAAGTGTTTGTGCGAGATAGAGAGAATGAAAGAATGAGTGAGGCAAATAATAAGAGAAAGGAGACGAGAGGAGAGGAGAGAGAAAGAGAGGGAGAAATTCATTCAAGAGAGCATGAGAGAGGTGAGCAGTGAGTGAGAAAGAAGGGAAAAAAAGGAGAGAGTGAGAGGGCCAGAGTGAGAGAAAGAAAGATAATTCATATGAGAGAGTGGTAGGAAAGGTGAGAGTGAGAGAAAAGAGGAAGAAGGGGCAAATAAAATGAGTGAGGGAGGGAGAGGGAGAGAGAAGAGAGAATGAGAGTCAAAGGGAGGTGGTAAGAATGAGAGAAATAAAAGAGTGAAAGAGAGAGAGAAATAGAAGAGATCCAAGGGAGAGGGAGTGATGGAGGGCATGAGAGGGTGTGAGGGAGAGAGAATGAGAGTAAGAAAAAGTGGGAGAGAGAAGAAGAAGTGAGGGAAGAGAATGATGATATAGAGAGAAGATAAAGAGAGCAAGGGAGTTGTTTGATGAGATAAAAAGAGACAGTAAGAGAGGAGGAGAGGGTAGGAAAGAGAAAGTGAGAACGAGATAGATATTGGGATGGAAAGAGTGATTGAGAGATATAAAGAGGGTAAAATAGATGTAGAGAACAAGTGGTAGAAGGAGAAAGAAGAGTATGAGAATGAGCTTGAAATAAAGAGAGAGAGAAAGATGAAGCAATAAGTAGAGAGTGTGAGACAGAGATAGATTAGAGAGATTGAGACAAATAAAAAGAGAAATTTAAGGAGAAAACTGAGAGAAAGTGAAGGATAAGGAAAGCACCGAAGAGAGATGGAGAAAGGGAAGGAAGACAATGAGAAAAAGTGTTAGATAGAAAGAGAAAATAACAAGAAAGAGATATCAAGAGAAAGAGGGATAAGGAGCAAGTGATAATAAAAGATAGAAAACAGGTAGAGAGAGTAAACGAAAGACAAAATGGAATATGTGAGAGAGAGTGTGAGAGATAGTGCTTGTATTAGAATGGGAGGGGACAGAATAAGAAAAGATAGAGTCAAATAGGTAAAGAGGGAGAGAGGAAATGATGAAATAGAGATAGAGTGAGGGGGAAAGAAAGATAGAGAGCAGGGGAGAGAAAGAGGAGGTAGTAAGTGAGAGGGAGAGCGAGGGAGAGATATAGAGAGATAAAGAGACATCAAGATAGAGATCGAGAGAAAGAGAGAGTGAGTGAGCATGAGAGCTAGAACAGCTAGAGAGAGTGAGAGAGGGACACATGGAGGGCATGAGAGAGGGAGGGAGAAAGAACGAGATGAAAAAAACTGTGTGAGAGATAAAGAGAAGGAGCAAGATAAGAGAAAGATGAGAAAGAGAGAAGAGAGAGAGCTACAAGGTGTGAGAGAGAGGGAGAGATAGCAAGGGAGGAAGCAAGAGAGAGGGATGGAAAGAGTGAGTGAGAGATATAAGAAGAGAGAAAGGGTGAGAAAGGGGTAGAGGGAGTGAAAGTTGTGTGAGAAAGAGGTAGATAAGTAGAGAGTGTGAGACTGTGTGTGAGAGTGAGATAGAGAAGAGAAAGTAAGTATAGTGTGTGAGATTGTGTGTGAGAAAGATAGATAAGTAGAGAGTGTGAGATTGTGTGTGAGAGGGGAGAAAGAGGTAGGGAGTAAGAGAAAGTGAGAGAATATATAAGGGAGAGAGGTAGAAAGGAGAGAGTGTGTGTCTGTGAGAGAGAGGGGAGAATAAATTTGAGATTGACATAGAGAGAAAAAAAGTAAGAGAGTAAGTGAAAGAGAGAAGAATGGAAGAGCGTTATAGAGGAAGGTGAAGAGCTCTATGCCTAAGAGAGATGGAGGGCACGAGAGAGTGATGGAGGAAGAGAGGGGATAAGAAAGAAAGAGTTAAAGAGGGAGAGAAGAATGAGAGAATACAGAGATAAAGAGGAAGAGAGAGATGGTAAGAGGGGAAAAGAGGGGAAAAAGAGAGATATATTTATGAGAAGATAGAGTGAAAGATATAAAGAGAGCAAAATAGAAGTAGATAGTAGAACAGTATGAGAAAGATCTTGAAAGAATGAGTAAGAAGAGGGTGCAAGAGAGAGATGACGAGACATATAGAGTGCGTGAGAGAAATATATAAATATAAAGAGGAGAATTATAGTCAGGTAGGGAGGGATGGATTCAAGAGAGAATGAGAGAGAGGGGAGTAATTGAGAGGAGAGAATGAGATAGAGGGGGAGTAAGTGAGAGGAGAGAACGGAGAGAGGGCAAGAGTGGAAGTAAGAGAGAGAGGTAAGAATGGATAGAGTGAGTGAAGGTAGGGAAGGAGCGTAAGAGAGAGGGGGATAGTGAGAATGAGAGAGAGAAAGAGGGAGAATGAGACTAACATAGAGGTAGAGAGAAGTGAGCCAGAATGAGCAAGAAAGAGGGAGAAAAGAGTGTGATAGAGTAAGAAGGACAATAGCTCCATGAGGAAGAGAGAGGGAAAGATGGAGGGCAAGAGAAAGGGAGATCTGGTAGAGAAGAAGAGAAAGAATGAGTGAAAGACAGAGAAGCGAGAGAAGAGAAAGATAAGTTAGAGAGAAGAAAGAGAGGGCAAATTGAGAAGGCAACAGAGTAAGATAAAGCAAGAGTGAGTAAGGGAGAGAGGGGGAGGAAGAGAAGGAGATAAGCATGGAAAGAAGCAGTGAGAAATATAGAGAGAGCAAAAGGTAAGTAGAGAGAAGGGCATAGAGATAAAGAGAGAAGGGTGTGAGAAAGAGATTAAAATAAAGAGAGAGAAGAGAGAGACGAAGTGGCAGATAGAAAGTGTGTGAGAGCTAGGAGATTGAAATAATGAGTGAGACAATAATAAGAGAAAGGAGAGGAGAGAGAAAGAGAGTGAGAAATTGATTCAAGAGAGCAATGGAGAGATGAGAGAAAAAAGAGGGAGTGAGTTAGAGGGTAAGAGTGAGAGAAAGAGAAATAATTCAAGTGAGAGAAAGGGAAAGGAGAGAAAGTGAGAAAAAAGGGTGAGAAAGTATGTGTGCGTGTGAGAGATAGAGTGAGATAGAGAGAGAAAGAGAATCAGAGATTTAGAAGAGAGCAAGAGAGAATGAAAGTCTGAGAGAGAAAGAAAGAGAAAAAGACATGATGAGAAAGGGAGAGAGATCATGGGAGAGTGAAAGATGTGAAAGAACAAGATAGAGAGGAGGAAGGAGGGAGGAGTTGCTGAGTGAGTGAGATATATAAAAACATAAATAGAAAGAGGGGAATAAAATAAGAGGGTGATTGTGAGATAAAGAAGGGTAAGCGAGAGAAAAAAGAGTAGCAGAGAAAGAGCTAGTGAAAAGTGAGATGAGAGCAATTCAAGAAAGAGATAGGGAGTTAATGAGATAGAGAGAAAAGAAGACTGATACATGGAGCAAAAGGAGAGATATATAGAGAAAGGGAGAGATAGGGATGAAAAGAGGCAGAGAGAGAAGAGAGGGCAAGAGAGAAAGGCAGAGAGAGAGGTGGGTGGGAGGGAGTGAGAGAGGAAGGGAGAGAGAGGGAGGGGGTGGAGTTAAAGGAAAACCAAGGGAGATAGATAGAAAGTGTGAGAGAAGAGAGAGAGGGTGGGAAAGTGAGAAGGAAGAAGAGAAGAGAGTGTTAGAGGGAGGGATGGACAACGAGAGTAAAGGATATAGTGGGAGTTAAGTTTAGCGAGTACCAGTGAGAGAGAAAGAGATTAAGAGAGTTGGGGAGGGTGAGGGAAAGAGATATAAAAGGGTGCCTTATAGAGATGGAGAGAGATAGAGCAACAAAGTGGTAGATAATGAGAGGGAGAGAGAAAGAGATATAGAGGGGATGAACTAGGAAGGGAGAGAGAATGAGAGAACAAGGAATGAGAGAGAGAATGAGTAAGAGAAGAGAAAAATGAGAAAGAGTGAGAGAGAGCAAGAGAGTATCATTGTGGATGAGAAAGAAGAGAAAGATGAGAGAAAAATAGAGTAGCATGGTGAGAGAGTGATGCCAACAAAGGAATACGAAGGAGAGAGAGAAAGAGAGAGAGAGAGTGAGGGAGAGTGTGAGGGCAAGAGGAGAAAAGAAAAGAGAGAGTTAAAGATTTAGAGATAGTAAAAGAGAACTAGAGAAAGAGAGGAGTTAGAGTGAGAACAAATAGTGCGAGAACGAGCATGAAAGGATGAGCGAGATAATAGAGAGAGACAGAGAGATGTAGTGTTTGATAGAGAAAGGGATAGAGAGCTTTAGGTGGATAAAATATGAGAAATGAGGAGAGAGATAGCAAGAGCAGTAGGGTCAGAGAGAGACGGTAAGCCAGGAAGAGAGAGAGATGGAGAAAGGTGGAGTGAGGGAGTAGATAGAGTAAGAAAAAAGAGAGAGAAAGAGTTTAGGAAATGAAGAGAAATTGGGAAGAGCTGGAGAGAGTGAGAGAGGGACATATGGAGGGCATGAAAGAGGGAGGAAGAAAAAATGAGATAAAGAAAAAGCGTGTGAGAGATAGAAAGAAGGACCAAGAGAAGAAAAAAAATAGAAAGAAAGATGAGAGAGATAGCAAGGGTAGAAGCAAGGGAGAGGGATGGAAAGAGTGGGTGGGAGATATAAGAAGAGCAAAAGAGAAGTAGTTAGAAAAACTAAGAAAGGGGTAGAGGGAGTGAGAAGAGTATGAGAAAGAGCTTGAAAGAAAGAGAAAGTGAGAGAAAGTGAGAAAAAAGAGTTAAAGTATGTGTACGTGTGAGAGATAGAGTGAGATAGAGAGTAAAAGAGAGTTGGAGAGATTGAGAAGAGAGCGAGAGAGAATGAAAGAGTGAGAGAGAAAGAAAGAGAGAAAGAGACAGCATGAAAAAGGGAGAGAGCTCGAGAGATAGTGAAAGAAGAGAAACAAAAAGATAAAGAGAGGGAGGAAGGGAGGGAGAAGGAGCAGCAAGTGAGTGAGATATATATAAAACTAAATGTAAAGAGGGAAAAAAACAAGAGGGTGATTGTGAGATAATGAAGTGTAAGATTGAGAGAGAGAGAAGAGGAACTGAGAGAGAGCTAGAGAAAAGCGAGATGAGAGCAATTCAAGAAAGGACTAGGGAGTTAATGAGATAGAGAGAAAAAGAGAGTGATACATGAGAGAGAGTGATAGGAAGTGATGGAAAGAAAAAGTGAGAGAGTGAGAGAAATGTGAGAGTGAGATATAAAGTAAGAGTGAGATTTTGAGAGGGAGAGAGAATCATAGAGAGAGAATGAGGGAAAGAGAGTGAGGGTGGAGGGAGAGAGATGAAGGAATGGAGAGAGCAAGAGAGAGGGCAAAAGAAAGAGAGGGAGAGACATGTTAAGAGAAAGAGAGAGAGAAAGAGAGATAGTGAGAGAAAATAGAGGGCAAGATAGAGAGGTAGAGTATGAATGGGTTAGTTAGATAGAGATTAAGTAAAAGAGAGATATATGAGAGGAGAGGTGAGAGGGAGAGCATAGAGATCATGAGAAAGAGGACTGGGGTTGAGCAAGTGAGGAGGAAGGTAGAGGGATGGAAGACAAAGATAAAATACTGTGAAGAGAGAGAGAGGTAGTTGAGAGAGAGGGGGAAAGAAAAAAGAGAGAAGAGAAAGATGAATAATAGAGTGAGAGAGTTAAAGAGATGAAAAGAAGGAGAGAGAGAGAAGAGAGGGCAAGAGAGAAAGGCAGAGAGAGGTGGGTGGGAGGGAGTGACAGAGGAAGCGAGAGAGTGAGAGGGGGTGGAGTTAAAGGAAAACTAAGGGAGATAGATAGAGAGTGAGAGAAAGAGAGAGAGGGTAGGGGAAGAGAGACAAAAGAAGAGTGACGACGGGTTAGAGGGAGGGCTGGATAGTGAGACCAGTGAGCGAGAAAGAGATTAAGAGATTGGGGGAAGGTTAACTCCCTAGCTCTTTCTTGAATTGCTCTCATCTTGCTTTTGTCTAGCTCTTTCTCTACTCCTCTTCTCTCTCTCTCTTACCTTTCTTTATCTCACAATCACCCTCTTGTTTTATTCCCCTCATTCTATTTGTTTTTTGTATATATCTCACTCACTCTGCTACTCACCCTCCCTCCCTTCCTCCCTCTCTCTATCTTGTTCTTCCTCTTCTTTCACTCTCTCTTCGATCTCTCTCCCTTTGTTACGCTGTCTTTTTCTCTCTTTCTTTCTCTCTCACTCTTTCATTCTCTCTCACTCTCTTCTCAATCTCTCTGACTCCCTTGCTCTCTCTATCTCACTCTATCTCTCACACTACACATACTTTCTCACTCTTTTTTCTCACTTTCTCTCACTTTCCCTTACTCTCATATGGAGAGAGAGAGGTATGAAAGAGAAGAAGAGAAAGAAAGAGTGATAGAGAGAGAAGTGAGAGAAGAGAAAGATAAGTTTGAGAGAAGAAAGAGAGGGCAAATAGAGAAGACAACAGAGTAAGACAGAGTGAAAGTCAGTGAGGAAGAGAGAGGCAAGGAGAGAGGGAGATAAGCATGGAAAGATGGAGTGAGAGATATTGAGAGAACAAAAGAGAAGTACCAAGAGCAGGGCATAGAGATAAAGAGAGAAGAATGTAAAAAAGAGATTAAAATAATGTGTGAAGAGAGAGAGACAAAGAGGTAGATAGAAAGTGTGTGTGAGAGACCGAGAGATTGAAAGAATATGTGAGGCAAATAATAAGATAAATGAGAGGAGACGAGTGGAGAGGAGTGAGAAAGAGAGGGAGGAATTTATTCAAGAGAGCAGGACAGAGATCAGCAGTGAGTGAGATGAGAGAGAAAAGAGGGAGTGAGTGAAAGGGCAAGAGTGAGAGAAAGAGATACTTCATATGAGCGAGTGGTAGGAAAGCTGTGAGGAGAGAGTGGAAGAAAGGGCAAACAAAATGCGTGAGAATGGGAGAGGGAGAGAGGAGAAAGAATGAGAGTGAGAGGGAGGTGATGGAGGGTATGAGAAATAAAAGAATGAGCGAGAGAGAAAGAGAAGAGATCCATGAGAGAGGGAGTGATGGAGGGCACGAGTGGGAGAGAGGGACAGTTGGAGAGAGAATGAGAGAAATAAAAAGTGAGAGAGAAGAAGAAGGGAGGGAAGAGAATGATGAGATAGAGAGAAGATAAAAAGAGAAAAAGAATTATTTGATAAGATAGAGAGAGACAGTAAGAGAGGAAGAGAGGGTGAGAGAGATAAAGCGAGAATGAGATCAATATTGGGATGGAAAGAGAGATTGAGAGATAGAAAAGAGGGCAAAATAGAAGTAGAGAGAACAAGTGGCAGAAGGAGAGAGAAGAGTATGATAAAGAGCTTGAAAGAAAGAGAGAAAGAGAGAGAAATATGAAGCTATAAGTAGAGAGTGTGAGACGGAGATAGATAAGAGAGATTGAGCAGAAAAAATGTAAGGAGAAGAGTGAGAGAATGTGAAGGATAAAGAAAGCAGCAAGGACAGAGGGAGAAAGGGATGGGATACAATGAGAAAAAGAGTGAGATAGATGGAGAAAAATAACAAGAAAGGGATATAAAGAGAAACATGGATAATGAGAGAGAGAGATTAAAACATAGAAGAGAGGTACATAGAGCAAACAAAAGAGAAAAAGGAGTGTGTGAGATATAGTGCGTGTGTGAGAAAGGGAGGGGACATAATAAGATAAAAGAGAGCAAAACAAATAAAGTGGGAGAGAGGGAATGATGAAAAAGAGATTTGGGGAGAGAGAAAGAAAGAGAGCAAGAGCGAGAAATTGGAGGGAGTAACTAAGAGGGAGAGCGAGGGAGAGATATAGAGAGATAAAGAGACTTCAAGATAGAGATGTGAAGACAAAGAGAGTGAAAGGGCTGGAGAGTGAGAAGAGCAGACATAGTCAGAGGACATATGGAAGGCATGAGAGAGGGGGGAGAAAGAACTACATAAACAAAAAGTGTGTAAGAGATAGAGAGGAGCAAGATAAGAGGAAGATGAGAAATAGAGAACAGAGAGTTGCAAGGAGAGAGAGAGAGAGAGAGAGAGAGAGATAGCAAGGAGGGAAGCAAGAGAGAGGGATGGAAAGAGTGAGTGAAAGATATAAGAAGAGCAACAGAGAAGTAGAGAGAAAGAGAGAGAAAAGGGTAGAGGGAGTCAGAAGAGATTGAGAAAGATCTTGAGTGAAAGAGGAATTAAGAAAAATAGAGATGACGAGGCAAGTAAAAATCGTGTTTGAAATTACGAGAGATAGATTGAGTGAGGGTGAACCAGATAGAAAGAGATATGAGAGGAGAGGAGAGGAGAGGAGAGGATAGGATAGGAGAGAAAGAAGTAGGGAGTAAGAGAAAGAGAGAGAATACATATGGGAGAGAGGTAGGAAAGCTCTCTCTCCCTTTTGCTAAGACCTCATCTCTCAAAAAAAAACTTTCTTCTTTTAACCTTTCTCCCTCACTCCCTCTATCTCTCTCCCTCCTTGCCTTTGTCTTACACTCTTTCCTACATTTTCTCCCTCATTCTCTCTCTCTCTCTTTCTTTAACTCTCTCACTCTCTTCTTCATCTTTCTCTTCTCTCTTTTATTTTTCCCTTTCTCTCCCAGCTTACTCTCTTCAAAGTATTTTATCTCTGTCTTCCATCCCTCTACCTTCCTCCTCTTTTTCTCTGCCCCCTTCCTCTTTCTCATGCACTCTATTCTCTCCCTTTAACCTTTCCTCTCATATATCTTTCTCTAACTTATCTCTATCTAGCTATCCCAGTCATACTCCACCTCTCTATCTTGCTCTCTATCTCCTCTCAATATCTCTCTTTCTCTCAACATGTCTCTCCCTCTCTTTCTTTGCTCTCTCTCTCTCTCTTGCTCTCTCCATTCCTTCATCTCTCACCCTTCACCCTCACTCTCTTTCCCTCATTCTCTTTCTATGCCTCTCTCTCCCTCTCAAAATCTTATTCTTACTTTTTATCCCTCTCCCACATTTCTCTTACTCTGTCACTTTCTCTTTCCATCACTTCCTATCACTCTCTCTTACACATTCCTCAATATCTCTATTTCTCATTCTCTCTCTCACTCTCACCTGCACTATTTTATATTTCTCTCTCCATCTCTCTCACTCTTTTAAGCCTCTTCTTCATCACTATATCTGAATTTCTCTCATAACAGCTCTATTGATCCCTTTCCCTTTTTCTATTTCTCTGTCTATCTGCTGCTCATTAAACCATTATCTTTCCCTCTCCCTCTCAGTCGCTCTCATGCACACACTCTCTATCTGGTTTTTTCTCTTTTGCCCTCTTTCTCTTTCTCTCTCTTCACTCTAATCTTTTCTCCTCTCTCTTGTGCTCTCTCTATCTCTCTCTCGCTCTCTCCCTCCCTATCCCATTCATTCTCTCTTTCTATCTGTCCCTCTCTCTTCCTCTCACTCTCTATCCACTCTACCCTTTATAGCTCCATCTCTCGCACTCTCACTCTTTTTCTATCACTCACTCTCAATATCTCTCACTTTTCTCTTTTTCTCTTTTCTATCATTCTCTGCCCCCTCTCTCTTGCTCTGAATATCTCTCACAATCACTCCCTTTTTCTCTCTTCCTCTTGTTATCTCTCTATTGCTATCTTTTTCTCATTTTTATATATCTCACTTTCTCTCCCTTTCTCTCGTTCTAGCTCCCTCCCTCTTTCTATTGATCACTCTATCAGTCACTCTCCCTCTCTCTATTTTTCTTTTCTCTTCAACTACTTAATCTCTCTCCTCTCTCTCTCACACACTCTCTCTCACACTCTTTCCTTCACGTTGAATCTCTCTCACAATCACTCTCTAGCTTTCCTTCATTTGTTATCTCTCTCTTGATATCTTAGTCTTACCACTCCATCTCACTCTCCCTCTCCCTCTCCCTCTCCCTTTGCTTCTACACTCTCCCTCTCCATCTCACTCTCCCTCTCTACTTTCTGACATTCTCTCTCTCACCCTTACCCACTACTCCCCTCTTCTCCGCTCTCTTACTCTTTCTCTAAAAAAAACTCTCTTCTCATATACCTTGAATGTTCAACACCTTATATCTGCCTGGCTTTCTATCCTTCACTCTAATTTTCACTCTCTCTCTTCAACCTTCTCTAGCTCCCTCCTGCCTCACCATTTTCTCTCTTTCTGTACATTATCTCCCTTTACCAATTTTCTTCTTCCTCTCTCTCGCTCTCTCTAGTGCTCGTACCCTTTATTTCATCTCTCTCATGCACTTCTTTCTATTCCCCTCTCTCTGTGTCCTCCCACTCTCCCCCTTCTCTCTCGTTCGCTTTCACCCCCACACTCTTGATCTCTATTTATGGCTCACTTTTGCTCTCACTCTCCCTTCTCGCTCTTCTTTATCTATATCTACACCTTATCTTCTACCCTTCACTCTGTCTCCTACTCTCTTCCTCTAAATCTCTCTTATAATCACTCTCCTACTCTTTTTTCCTCTTCTTATATCTCTAACTCACTCTCCTTGCTCTCTCCCTCTAGCTCTATGTATATAACTCACGCTCCATTCCTCTCACTTTATCTCACTCTCTCCCCCTTTTCTCTGTATATATCTCTTCTCTCTCTCACTTTACTCCCTCTCGCATACTCTCTCCCATTGAGTCTCTCCATAATAACTAATTGCTTTGTTATCTCCCTCACTCTTTCTCGCATTATCTTTATGTCGCTCTTTCTACCACTCTATCTCCCTCCCCAACTCTTTTCTTTTACACTCTCTCTCATTTTATTATTCTCTCGTCTCAATCTGCTTCACTAACTCTCATTTCTCTCACTCTTCTCTCCGTCTCTCTCATCATCACCCTCTTCCACTCTCACCCTCTTCCTCTACCTCGCTCTCCCCCTGTCTTGCTCATTATTTCTCTTCCTCTCTCTCACTTTCTCATTAATTCTCTTAATATCTTGCCCTCATGTCAATCTCTCTCAATTTCTCTTCTTCTCTCTCTCTCTCTCTCTCTCTCTCTCTCACTTTCCCTCCCTCAATTTTTTTTGTCCCTCCTTTAGTTCTCTGCCTGTCTCTCCCCACCCTCCCTCCATCCCTCTTAGCTTCAACTCTCCCCTTTCTCTCTCTTTATCTCTACTTCTCTTTAGCCCTTTTTATATATCTCACTCATTCTTTCAATCCCTCACTATTTCTTCCTCCCTTGCTATATCTCTCTCTCACCTTGCAACTCTCTCACTTCTCCGTTTCTCATCTTTCTCTTATCTTGTTCCTTCTCCCTATCTCTCACACACTTTTCTTTATCTCGTTCTTTCTCCTTCCCTCTCTCATGCCTCCATATGTCCCTCTCTCACTCTCTCTAGCTCTTCTTAAATTCTCTTCATTGCCTAAACTTGTTCTCTCTCTTTTACTTATTCTATCTGCTCTCTCACTCCACCTTTTTCAATATCCATTTCTACCTCTCATACCATCTCTCTCTACTGCTCTTGTTGTCTCTCTCCTCATTTCTCCCTTTCTGTCCACCTAAACCTCTTTATCTCTCTCTATCAAACTCTACATCTCTTTCTCTATTATCTCACGCATCCTTTCATGCTCTTTCTCTTTTATGTATACTCTTTCTCTAAATCTTTTCCTCTCTCTTCTCTTTTTCTCTTCTTACTCTTTTTGCATCCACTCCACCTCTCTCCACCTCTCCCGATCAAACCCTCTCTCTCTCCTTTTCTTCTCTCTCTCTCTCTCACTCTCTCTTTCTCTCTCTCGCTCTCTCTTCCTCTCTTGCCACAACTCTCTCAATTAAAAACTCTCCACTCTTTCTCATTTTTCTCTTCACTCACTCCTTTCTATCAAACATTTTCTCTCTTTTTCTCCCTCCCTCCCTCTCTTTTACCCTCTATATCTCCCTCACGCATAGAGATCTTATCTTTTTCTTCTCTTTTCTCTCTGAATATACTCTCTTGATCAATCTATCACTCTCTCCCTCTCTCTCTACCTTCATTTTACTCTCACTCTCCCTCCCTCTCTCTCCTTTCCGTCCTCTCTCTTGACCTCCCTCCTTTCCCCACTTTCTCCCTTCCTAAGTCTCTATTTCTCTCACTCTTGACTCAATCATGCTCTCCCCTCTCACTCACTCCCTCTCTCCTCTCCTAAATACATCCCCTCAGCCACTCTCATCGCCTTTCCTCTCTCTTATGATCACCCTCTCTCTATTTATATATCTCTCTCACTCTTTATCTGTCTCATCATCTCTCTTTCTTTCAAGCTCTTTCTCACGCTCTTCGCTCTCCTCAACCTCCTATTTTCTCTATCTCTCTTTTGCTCTCTCTATATCTATTATTATCTCATTCCATCTCAATCTCTATCTATCACACATACTCTCTTTCTCCCTCTCTTCCTCTTCTGCTAGCACTATCTCACCCTGCAACTCTCCTGCTCTCTCCATTATCTCTTTCTCATCTCTCTCTTATTCTTTCTTCCACACTTTCTCTTTGGGCCCACTCTTATGCTCTCCAACCCTCTCTCTCTTTCTCTCTCTCTCGTGGAGAATTTCTCTTTTCATATCTATGTGCTCTATCAGACACATTTTTCTTTCTCACTCTCTTCCTCTCTGTACCTCCATCTCACTATCATTCTCCCTCCCTTCCTCTCTCGCTATCTCTATCTTGCCCTCTCTCTTGCCCTCCCTCATTCCTCTATTCTATCTTTATGTATCTCACCTCTCTCTCTCCATCAATCTCTCTAGTCTCTATCTGCCATATCATCACTGCCCCTCTCCCTCTTCTATCTCTTCCCTTCAACCTATTTTGGACACGCATCTTTCTCTTTCTACCCCTTCTCTCTTACTCACCTTCTTTTTATCTCTTTCTTTACTTATTTATTTCTCTCTCCATGTCTCTTTGTCTTTCCATCCCAATCTCTATCTGTCTCTCTCTCTCTCTCTTGCCTCCTCACTTCTCCCATTTTAATCTTTCTCTTCTGTCACTCCTCTCTCTCTCACACACACACTATTTTTTCATCTAATTCTCTCTCCCCTCTCTTGTACCCTCTATTTCTCTCTCTCTCTTACTCTCACTTCTCAATTTATTTTCTCTATTGTTTTGCTCTTATCTATTTCTCTTTTATGCAATCACTCTCTTGCTCTTTCTCCACCTGTTATTTCTTTTGTATCTCTTTTACTTTCTCAACCACTGTTTCTCCCTCTCTCCCTCCCTACCTCTCTCTCTCTCTTTTCGTACTGTCCCTCACTCACTATCTTTCTATCTCTCCATCTATTTCTTCCTCTCACTTCTATTAATACAAACTCTCTCCATCTTTCTCAATCATTCTCTCTACCTCTCTCATGATTCTCTTTTTGCTCTCTTATACTTTTTTCACTATTGCTCTCTCCCACTAATTCCTCGCTACCTCCATCTCACTCTCATTCTCCCTCTCACTCTCCCTATCCTCCTTTTTGGCCCTTTGTCTTTCCCTCTCCTTCCCTACCTCTTTCTATTATGTGTTATCTCTCTCTCTCTCTTTCTCTCTCTCTCACTCACTCAAGCCTATCTCTCGCTCTATCCTTTTTGTCTTCTCTCTCTTCTCACTTATTGCTCCTCTCTCCTCTTCTGAATCCATGCCCCTCCCCCTCCCTCTCCTCTACTTACCCTTTCAATCTGCCTCACCTTCTTCCTATCTATCTCTCTCCAGATGTACCTCTTATATCTACTTCTATTTTGCTCTCTCCATATCTTTCATGCTATCTTTTTATTAATATATCTCTCTCTTTCTCCCACTCTTCCTCTCTTACCATCCATCTCTCTCCCTTACCCTCTCTGTCATCTCTCTTTCTTCTATCTCTCCATCACCCTTTCTTTCTCTTCTTCTCTCTCCCTCCGTCACTCTCTTGTGATCTCCATCTCTCTCTCAGTCATGGAGCCCTTCCTTTCTCTCTCTCTCACTCTCTCCCATTCTTCCCTTTTTCAATTACACTCTCTCACTTTTTACCACACTCTATGTCTATCTCACACTTATTCAGCCCCCCTCTAATACACACACACTTTCTCACCCTGCCTTCCTCCTTTCCCGTCTCTCTCTTTTTGTATTCTCTCTCATTCTCTCACTTCATTCTTTCTCTTTCTTTTTTGTTTCATTTCACTCACTCCCCATCTGTCTCCTCACTCTTGAATCACTCCCTCTCTTTCTCTCCTCTCCTATCCTCTTGTATCATATCTCTTTCAATCTACCTCACCCTCACTCTTTCTATCGCTAACTCTATCACACACAGTTTCTATCTTCCTCCCCATCTCTATCTTTATTACTTCCTCTTTCTTTCAAGCTCTTTCTTACACTCTTCTCACTCACTCTTTCCAACCCTCTCTCTCCCTCTCATTTACTTCCTTTCTCTCTCTCACCTTGCAACTCTCTTCATCTCTCTCTTCTCTCTATTCACACCCTTCTCTCTCTTTCTCTCTCTACTAATCTTTTGCTCTCTATATCTCTAACTCCATCTATCCATGCTTATCTCTCTCTCTCTCCCCCTCCCTCTCTCTCCCTCACTCTCTCTCGATATGTCTTACTCTGTTGCTTTCTCTATTTACCCTCTCTCTCTCTTCCCTCTAACTTATCTTTCTCTTCTCTTAGTTCTCTCTCTCTTTCCTTCTCATTTTCTCTCTCCATATATCCATCTCTATTGCTCTCTTTCTCTCCTTTCTATCTCGCTCATGGAGCTCTTCTCTTTCTCACTCTCTCTTACTCCTTTCACTCTCTTTCTTGCTCTTTCACTCTTCTCTACCTTAATCTCACTATCATTCTCCCTGTTTCTCTCACTCATTCTCACTCTCCCCTCTCTCTTACCCTCCTTCCCTCATTCACTCACTCTATCCTTTCCTACCTCTCTCACCTATATAGTTGTCTCACTTTCATCTACTCTTGCCCATTCTCGTTCTCTCTCTTCATTCTCTCTTCTGACTCACTTCCCCGATATGTCCTTCCCTTGAACCATCCCTCCGTGCCTCAATCTGTCTCTTCTCTTCCTCTCTTTCCATCTTTCTCAACCTCTTTCTATTTATATATCTCTCACCCTCTCTATATGTCTCTTCATCTCTCTCTATCTTTCATGCTCTTTCTAACAAGCCTCTCTCTACGTGTACCTCTTCTATCTCTTCTATCTACTTTTATTTTGCTCTCTCTATATCACTCACTCTATCTTTTCATCAATATATAAATATCTCTCTCTCCCTCTCTTTCTCTCATACCATCTCTTTCTCTCTCCCTACAACTCTCTTGCCCTCTTTATCTTCTCTCTTTCTTTTCTCTCTCTTTCACTCTTTCTTTCTTTTGTTCTCTCTCCCTTCCTCACTCTCGTTCCCTCCTTTTCTCTCTCAATCATAGAACTCTTCTCCTTCACTCTCTAACTCTCTCCCATTATTCCCTTATTCACATTCTCTCTCACATTTTCCCACTCTCTACGTCTATCTCACACTTATTCTGTCTCGCTCTCTCTCACACACACACTCTTGTTCTCCCTTCCTCCATCCCTCACTCTCTTGTTCTCCCTTCCTACTTCTCTCCCTTATCTATTCTCTCTCTTTCTCTCAATCTGTTATTTCTTTCTTTCTCTTTCTTCTCTCTCTCATTTCACTCACTCCTCATCTTTCTTCTCCATAAACACTCTCTTGTTCTGCCTTCTACCTCACCCTCACTCTTTCCATCTCTCTTCCTCTCTAGTGCTTCCTCCCTTGCTCTCTTTCACCATATGACTCTCTCTCTTTCTCTCAATCTGTTATTTCTCTCTTTCTCTTTCTTCTCTCTCTCATTTCACTCACTCCTCATCTTTCTTCTGCATAAACACTCTCTTGTTCTGCCTTCTACCTCACCCTCACTCTTTCCATCTCTCTCCCTCTCTAGTGCTTCCTCCCTTGCTCTTTCACCATACAACTCTCTTTCTCTTTCTCTCTCTACTTCCTTTTGCATTCTCTATATCTCTCACTTCATCTTTCCAGGCTTATGTCCCTCTCTCCCTCCCTTTCTCCCCCCTTACTCTTTCTCGCTCTATCTTACTTAGTTGCCATCTCTATTTGCCCTCACTCCATTCTCTCGAACTTATATTTCTCTTCTCTGCTTCTGTCTCTAACTTGTTCTGTCTCTTCTTCTCTCTCCATACCTCTTGCTCTCTGGCCCTCCATCTCTCTCTCTCTCTCTCATGGAGCTCTTCTCTTTCTCGCTCTCTCTAACTCCTCTCTCTTTCTTTCTCTCTCTCTCACTCACTTCTCTCTACCTCTATCTCACTCTCATTCTCCCCCATTCCCTCTCTCATTATCACTTTCCACTGTCTCTCTTACCCTTCTTCACTTACTCTATCCATTCCTACCTCTCTCACTTTTGTGTTTTCCTCTCTATACTTCTCTCTTGAATCCATTTCTTTAACTCCCTCATTCTCTTCTTCACCTTTCTCTTCTCTCTTTTATCTTTCCACTCTCTCCCAGCTTCCATTTTTATCTTCCTCAATCTCTCCTATCCATCTCTCTCTCACACTCTCTAGTTATCTCTTCATCTTTCTCTCTCTTTTTATTTTAACCTCTTTCTCATAATCTTCTTTCTCCTACCACTTGTTCTCTCTATTTCTATTTTCCCCTCTTTATATCTCTCCATCTCTCTTTCCATCCTAACACTTACTCTCAACTTCTAGCCTACTTTATATCTCTCAATCTTTGTTTCCATTCTAGTATATATCTCTCTCTCGTTCTCTCTCTCACCTATTCCTCTCTTACCATCTCTCTTTAATCCAACAACTCTCTTGCACTCTTTACCTTCTCTCTCTTCCTTCACTTCTTCTTCTCTCTCACTCTTTCTTTCTCTCATTCTCTCTCCCTCTCACTCGTGCCCTCCATCTCTCCCTCTCTCATAGATCTATTCTCTTTCCCTCACTCGTTTATTTCTCTCTCTCTCCACCTCCCTCTCACTCTCGTTCTCCCTCTCCCTCCCTCCTTCGTTTCAATTTCCTTTTCTTCCTCCTCTATCTCTCACCATTCCTACCAATCTCTCTTATGAATTATCTCTCTTTCTCTCACTTTTAACTCTCTCCCACTCTCACTATTTTCTCTCTTCTAAATCACTCCTCATCTTTCTCATCCTCTCTTGAATCAATCCCTCCCTCTGTTTCTCTTCTTTCCTCGCCTCTCCTTTCTATTATTATTTGCCTCACAAATTCTTTCTCGGTCTCTCACACAAACTTTCTATTTTCCTTTCCATGTCGTTTTCTTATCTCTATTTATTTCAATCACTTTCTCACACCCTTCTCTCTTTATCTCTACGCCCTTCTCTCTCTTTCTCTCTCTACTTTTCTTTTGTTGTATCTATCTTTCACTCCATCATTCCATGTTTATCTCCTTCCATTCCTCTCTCTCCCCCTCATTCTTTCTCGCTCTATCTTACTCTAATGCCTTCTTTATTTTCCCTCTCTCTCTTCTCTCTAACTTATCTTTCTCTTCTTCGCTTCTCTCTCTCTCTCACTCTTTCTTTATCTTCTTATCTCTACATATCTCCTCTCCCTTGCTCATGGAGCGTTTATCTTTCTCACTCTCGCTCACTTTTTCTCTCTTTCTTGCACTCTCTCACTTACTTTTCTCTACCTCTATCTCACTCTTATTCTCCCCTTTCTCTTTCTCATTGTCACTCTCCCCCTCTCTTATCCTCCTTCCCTCCATCACTCACTCTATCCATTCCTACCTCTCTCACTTATGTATTTTTCTCACTTTCTTCTACTCTTGCCTTCTCTTACTCTCTCTCTCCTTCTCTCTTGAATCAATCACTCCATGCCTCACTCCATCTCTCCTCATCTCTATCTTTCTATCATTCTCAACCTCTGTTATGGTTAATCATCTCTCTCTCGCTCTCTCTTCTTTCTTTCATGATCTTTCTCACACACCTCTCTCTACATGTGCTTCTTCTATTTGCCTATATTTTGCTCTCTCTATATCTCTCACTCTATCTTTTCATCAATATATCTCTCTGTCCCCCTCTCTTCCTCCCTTACCATCTCTCTCTCTCTCTCTCTCCCTACAACACTATTGCCGTCTCTGTCTTCTCTTTTTGCTCTCTCTATCACCCTTTCTTTCTCTTGTTCTCTCTCCCTCCATCACTCTGTCGTGTCCTCCTTTTTACATCTCTCTCAGTCATGGAGCCCTTCTCTTTCTCTCTCACACTCTCTCCCATTATTCCCTCTTACACTTACTCTGTCTGACTTTTTCCCACTCTCTACGTCCATTATCCCTCTCTCACACACAAACACGCTCTCTCTTGCCCTCCCTTTCTCCTTCTCTCACTCTCTCCTTTCCTGCCTCTCCTTGATGTATTCTTCTCTTTCTCTCATTATGTTCTTTTTCTTTCTTTTCTATTTCATTTCACTCCCCCCCATCTTTCTACTATTTTCTTGAATCACTCCCTACCTCTTTATATCTTCTCCTATCTTCTCCTCTCACCTCATCTATCTTTCTATCTACCTCACCCTCACTCTTTCTATCTCTCACTCCCTCACACACAGTTTCTATCTACCTCCACATCTCCATCATTCTCACTTCCTCTATCTTTAAAGCTTTTTCTCACACTCTTCTCACTCCCTCTACCCCTTTGTGTCCCTTTCTCTTTCTTCTTCATCTTCGCATTTTCTATATCTCTCACTCACTCCTCTCTCTCCTTCTCTCTTGCTTCCTTCCTTGCTATCTCTCACCTTGCAACTCTCTCTCCTTATCTCAATCTCTTTTTCATGCCGATCTCTCGTTATCAATATGTCGTTCTCTTTCTACTTCACTTTTTCTCTCTCCCTATCTCTCACTCCATCTTTCCATGCTTATCTCCTTATCTCCCTCTCTCTCGATCTGTCTTACTGTGTTGCCTTCTCTATTTGTCCTCTCTCTTCTTTCTAACTTATCATTCTCTTATCTCACTTCTCTCTCTCTCATTCTTTATTTCTCTTCTTCTCTCTCCATACCTCCCTCTCTCTTGCCTCCATCTCTCTCTCGCACATTGAGCTTTTCTCTTTCTCACTCTCTCTCAGTCCATTCTCTCTCATTCTTGCTCTCTCATTCACTTCTCTTCTCTCTATCCCTCTCGCTTTATCTCATTCATTCTCACTCTCCCCCTCTCTTTCTTACTCTTCTTCCCTCCTTCACTTACTCTATCCTTTCCTACCTCTCTCACCTATATATTTCTCTCACTTTCTTCGACTCTTGCCCTCTCTCGTGCTCTCTTCATTATCTCTTCTCAATCACTCTCCCTATCTCTCCTTCTATTTTGAATCCATCTCTCCTTGCCTCACTATGTCTCTTATCTTCTCACTCTTTCTATCATTCTCAATCTCTTTCTATTTCCCCTAAATATCTCTCTCGTCCTCTCTTGCTTGCTCTATTCCCTTTATTTTCCTCTATTTTTTTTTCTCTTTCTACTTCATTTTCACATTTCCTATATGTCTCACATGCTCTTGTACATCTCTCACTCCATCTTCCCCTACTTATCTCCCTCTCTCCCCCTTTGTCTTACTTTGTTGCCATCTTTATTTGCTCTCTCTTCTTTCTTTCTCTTCTTCTCTCTCCATACCTCCCTCTCTCTTGCCCTCCATCTCTCACTCTTGCTGATGGAGTTCTTCATTTTCTTACTCTCTCTCTCACTCTTTTCTCTCTATTTCTTGGTTTCTCTTACTTACGTCTCTTTACCTCTATCTCACTCTCTTTGTCCCCTTTATCTCTTTCATTCTCAGTCTCCCCCCCTCCTTGTTAGCCTGCTTCCCTCTTTCACTCACTTTATCCATTCCTACCTCTCTCACTTTTGTATTTCTCACTTTCTTCTACTCTTGCCCTCTCTCGAGCTCTCTCTTCATTATTTCTTCTCACTCACTCCCACTCTCTGCTTCTCTCTTGAATCCATTCCTCCCTGCCTCACTCACCCTCTCTCATCCTCACTCTGTCTTTTCTATCTCACTCTCTTTCTCTATTTCCCCTCTCTATCCCTCCAATCCTCTATCTCCATCTCTCTCTCTCTCACGTTCTCTCTTGCAACTTCTTCCTCTCTACCTATCCCTGCTTTTCTGTCTCTATCTCTTTCTATCTCCACCTCCTTCCCCTTCTTTTGCTCTCTCCCTCTCACTCTCTACATCCACTCATTGTCTCTATCCCTCTCACTTTCTCTCTTGCCCCCCTCTTTCCCTCTCTATTACATATATATAAACTTTATTTTTCTCCATTTGCTCCTTTATCTTCACTATCTCTTTCTCTGTCACTTCCTCTCTCACTCAATCTCACCATATATTTGTTCTCTCTCTTTTTTCCCTCTTTCTACTTTTTCTCACTCTCTCTTTCCCTTCCTCTTTCTCTCTCACTTCTCTTTCCCTTTCTCATACTTTCAATCACTCTTCCTTCCTCCATCACTCACTCGTGCCCTCCACTCTCTCTCACTCTCTTTCTCTCTCTCAATTCTTCTCCCTTTCACTTACTCTCTCTCACTTATTCCTACTCTCTATGTCCATCTCACACTTATTCTCCCTCTCTCTCACAAACACACACTCTCTCTCCTGCCCAACCTTCCTCCTTCCTTTACTTTCTCCTTTCCTACCTCTCAACCTTATGTATTCTCTCTTTTCCTCTCACACTGTTCTTTCTCTTTTTTTGCTCTCTCATTTCACTCACACCCTATATTTCTCCTCCGCTCTTGAATCACTCCCTATGTCTTTCTCTCCTCTCCTCTCTTCTCTCCTTCTATCTACATGACTCTCACTCTTTCTATCTCTTGCCCTCTCATACACAGTTTTTATCTGCCTCCTCATTCCTCTTTTCTCCAAGCTCTTTCTCACACTCTTCTCACTCCCTGAACCCTTTTTCTCTTCCCTCTATGCTTCTCTTTCGCTTTTCCTATATCTCTCACTCACTCTTTCCATCCCTCTCCCTCACTCTCTCTTGCTTCCTCTCTTGCTCTCTCTCTCTTGTCTCTCTTTATTTCAATCTGTTTCTAACACCATTAGCTCATTATCCTTATGACCTTCTCTCTTTCTCTCTGAACTTCTCTTTTGCTCGCTTTATATCTCTCACTCCATCTTTTTGTGCTTATCCCTGTCTCTCCCTCCCTCTCTCCCCCTCACCCTCTCTTTGTCTGTTTCACTCTTTTGCCTTCTCTATTTCCCTCTCTCATCTCTCTAACTTATCATTATCTTCTCCCTCTTCTCTCTCTCACTCTTTCTTTCTCTTCTTCTCTCTTCATACCTCCCTCACTCTTGCCCTTCTTCTCTCTCTTACCCTTCTTCACCCACTCTATCCATTCCTACCTCTCTCACTTATGTATTTCTCACTTTTTTCTACTCTTGCCCTCTCTCGTGCGCTCTCTTCCATCTCTTTTCCCACTCACTCCCCATATTTCTCCTTTTCTCTTGAATCCATCACTCCTTGCCTCACCTCTCTCTCTCACTCTTCTCTCTCTTTATTTCAATCTGTTTCTCACACCTTTCTCTCTTTATCTTTATGCCCTTCTCTTTCTTTCTCTCTCTACTTCTCTTATGCTCTTTCTTTATCTCTCGGTTAATCTTTCCATGCTCATGTTTCTCCTTTCTATCAGCTTCTCTCCCTTGCCCCCTCTCACTTTACTTCTCTCTCTATCTGTCTCACTCCCTCTCTCTTTTACTCTATCTCTCGTACTCACTTTATCTCTCTTCATCTTTCCCTCTCTCTCCCTCCCTCTCTCACTCACTCTTTATTTTCTTGCTCTATTTCTATCACTTTCTCTTACACACTCTCTCTTGGTTTTTCCACACTTTCTCACTCATAATCTGATCTCACTTTCTTTCTCTCTCTCTCTCCTGCTCTCTTATCTCTAGCTCTTACTCTCTCTTTCTTCCACTCTCTCCCTCACACCTCGATCCCATTCTCTCTTTCTCCCCGTTTCTTTCTATCTCTCTCTATACTTTTTTTTCTCTTTATGTCTCCCTCCCATTCTCCCTTCTCTTTGCATCTTTCTTACTTCTTCTTTTAGTCACTTGCATCTGTCTACCTATCTACCTCCATCCCTCTCTCTTCCTCTCTCACTCTTCTCCCACTCTCTACCTCCATCCCTCTCTCTCTCTTCCTTTTTTTCTATCAACCTCCATCCCTATCTCTCTCTTCACTTGTTTCTCAATCTCTCACTCCTTCACTTGCTATGTCCCCATCAATCTTACCTCTTGCTTTCTCCTCGCTCTTGATTTCACTCCCACCCTCCCTCTCTCACAAACTCTCTTTCTATCTCTCATACTCTCATTTCTGTCTCAGCCTCTCTCTTCTCTCCATCACTTATCTCCCTCTCTGTCTCTCTCCCACTATCTATCCTTATCTCTATCTTTCTCTTTCTCTCTTCCTCTCTTGCTCTCTGTTACACTCTCATTATCTCTCTCTCCCTCCAACTCTCTGTTCTCTTTTTTATCAAACTCTCTATCTCTCTCTCTCACTTACTCTTTTATTGATTGTTCTCTTTATCTATCCGTTCACACTCACTTTCCCTCCGTCATTCTTACTCTTGCTCCTTTTTCTTGTACACACTAATATCTCTATTGCATACCTCACTCATTCTTCTTTCTTTCTCAACTCTCTTCTCTAGGTCACTCTTAACCCTCTCTCATTTTTTTCCTCTCTCTCTCTCTCTACCTCTCTGATGGCTCCAACTCTCCTTCCTTCCCTCCCACCTCTCTCGATCTCCCTTCTCATTCACACTTTATCTCTTCCCCTCTCTCCTCCTTCCTCATTCCCTCACTCTGTCTCTTTCACTTGTCATCTCACTATATCTATCAAAATGTCCCTCTCTCACTCTCCCTCTCTTCTCACTCTCCTCTCTCTCATTTATCTTTTCTCTTACATGTACTCTCTCTATCTCATTTATCTCTTTTCCTTTTATCTCACACTCTTTCTCTCCCACTCTCCATTTCTCTCTATCTGCTCTCTCTCCCTCTGTCAGTCACTTACTCCCCTCACACTTTATCTATCTAGCTATCTCTTTTCTCTTATGTACCTCTCTTTCTCTCTTTCACTCTCTCCAACACTTTCTCCTCTGTGCTCTTTATCCCCACTGTCTCACTCTCTCTCCCTCTCTATCTCTCTTTCTCTCACTTCATTGTTCTCTCTCCTTCTCTTGTGTCTTTTCTATCTCACTCTCTTTCTCAATT
Source organism: Papilionanthe hookeriana x Papilionanthe teres (assembly GCA_022702705.1). Lineage (NCBI taxonomy): Eukaryota > Viridiplantae > Streptophyta > Magnoliopsida > Asparagales > Orchidaceae > Papilionanthe > Papilionanthe hookeriana x Papilionanthe teres. Next base: position 80,140,767 of record CM040421.1, on the reverse strand, counting down.
CCCCATCTCTTTCCTTCCTATCATCCATCTCTCTCTCTCTCACGTTCTCTCTTGCATCTTCTTACTCTTTACCTATTCTTCCTTTTCCCTTATAGATATATTCCTCTCAGTTACACTAATTCTCACCTCCCTCTCTGTAACACTCTCCCACCACTCTCTCATCCTCTTGTGCTTTCTTACATTATTTCTCTTTTGTCCCTCTCTGTCTCCCTTCCTAACTCTCAAACTTTCTCTTTCACTTACTCTTTCCACTCTCTCTCACACTCTCTTATCTCTTTCTCTCTCTCCTTCTCTAATTTTTTCTCTCCCATGCTTCCCTCTCTTACTTTCAATCTATCTCCTCACTTTTACACAATTGCACAGATTCTCTATATATCTCCTCACTGTGTCTCTCCCTCTCTCTTTCCCTCTCTCTCTTTGTTGCTCTCTTTTGCCCTTCCTATATCTTTCACTTTGTCTCTCTCTCTCTCTCTCTCTCTCTCTCTCTCTCTCTCTCTCTCTCTCCATCTCACTTATACCTTCCCTCCCTCCTTCCCCATCCCTTCCTCTCCCTCGTACATATTCTATATCACTCTCATTCTCTCTCAGTCTCACTCTTGCTCTCTTTCTCTCTCTCTATTCTACTATATTTCTCTCCCTATCTCTTACTTGCACTTTCTTTCAGCCTTTCCCTTCATTTCTTTATCATCCTCTCTCTCTCTCTCGCATGAAGCCCTTCTCTCTATTGTTTCTCTCACTTTGTGAGAGAGGGAGGTATGGGAGAGAAGAAGAGAAAGAAAGAGTGATGGAGAGAGAAGCGAGAGAAGAGAAAGATAAGTTAGAGAGAAGAAAAAGAGGGCCAATAGAGAAGGCAACAGAGTAAGACAGCGAGAGTGAGTGAGGGAGAGAAAGAGTGGGAGAGAGGAAGATAAGCATTGAAAGATGGAGTGAGAGATATAGAGAGAAAAAGTGAAGTAGAGAGAGAAGGATGTAGAGATAAAGAGAGAAGAGCGTGAGAAAGATATTAAAATAAAGAGAGAGAATCGAGAGGACAAAGTGGCAGATAGAAGTGTGTGTAAGAGACTGAGAGATTGAAAGAATGAGTGAGTCAAACAAAAAGAGAAAGAAGACGAGAGGAGAGGAGAGAGAAAGTGAGGGAGGAATTGATTCAAAAGTGCATGAGAGAGATGAGCAGTGAGTGAGATGAGAGAGAAAAGAGGAAGTGAATGAGAGGGCAAGAGTGAGAGAAAGAGAGATAATTCATACGAGAGAGTGGTAGGAAATGTGGGAGTGAGAGAAAGAGGAAGAAAGGTCAAATGAAATGAGTGAGGGAGGGAGAGGGAGAGAGGAGAGGGAGTGAGAGTGAGAGGGAGGTGGCGAGAATGAGAGAAATAAAATAGTGAAAGAGAGAGAAAGAGAAGAGAACCAGAAGAGAGGGAGTGATGGAGGGCCCGAGAGGGACAGAGCGAGAGAGAAGAAGTAGTGAGGGAAGAGAATGATGAGATAGAGAGAAGATAAAGAGAGCAAGAGTTTTGTTTGATGTGATAGAAAGATACAGTAAGAGAGAAAGAGTGGGTGGGAGTGAGAAGGTGAGAGCGAGATATATATTGGGATGGAAAGAGAGATTGCGAGATATAAAGTGGATAAAATGGAACTAGATAAAGAGTGGTAGGAGAGAGAAGAGTATAAGAAAGAGCTTGAAAGAAAGAGAAGGAAAGATGAAGCGATATGTAGAGAGTGTGAGACAGAGATAGATGATTGAGGCAGATAAAAAGAGAAATGTGAGGAAAAAACTACGAGAAAGTGAAGTATAAGGAAAGCGCCTAAGAGAGAGGGAGAAAGGGAGGGGAGAAAATAAGAAAAAGAGAGATAGAAAGAGAAAATAACAAGAAAGAGATATAAAGAGAAAGAGGGATAAAGAGAGAGTGATAATAAAAGATAGAAAAGAGGTAGAGAGAGCAAACGAAATAGAAAAAGGAGTGAGAGAGTGTTTGAGAGATAGTGCATGTGTGAGAAAGGGAGGGGACAGAATAAGATGAGACAAAGTAAAATAGGTAAAGTGGGAGAGAGGGAATGATGAAATAGAGACAGAGTGAGGGAGAGAGAAAAATAGAGGGCAGAGGAGAGAAAGAGGAGGGAGTGAGAGGGAGAAAAAAGGAGTGATTTAGAGAGATAGAGAGACATCAAGATAGAGATGGGGAGAAAGAGAGGGTGAGAGAGCGGGAGAGTGAGAAGAGCTAGAGAGAGTGAGAGGGGACATATGGAGGATATGAGAGAGGGAGGGAGAAAGAACGAGATAAAGAAAAATTGTGTGAGAGATATAGAGAAGGAGCAGGATAAGAGAAAGATGAGAAAGAGAGAAGAGAGAGATGATATGAGCTGCAAGGTGAGATATGAGAGAAGAGAGAAAGCTGTAAGCTGAGAGAAGATAGAGCTGCAAGGTGAGAGAGAGAGGGAGAGATAGCAAGGGAGGAAGCAAGAGAGAGGGATCGAAACAGTGAGTAAGAGTTATAAGAACAGAGAAAGAGAAGTAGAGAGAAGAGTGAGAAAGGGGTAGAGGGAGTGAAAGGTGCATGGGAAAGAGATAGATAAGTAGAGAGTGTGAGAATGTGTGTGAGAGTGAGATATATAAGAGATAGATAAGTAGAGAGTGTGAGACTGTGTGTGAGAAAGATAGATATGTAGAGAGTGTGAGATTGTGTGTGAGAGACGAGAAAGTGGTATGGAGTAAGAGAAAGAGAGAGAATACAAAGAGAGAGAGTTAGGAAAGGAGAGTGTGTGTGTGAGCGAGAGAGGGAGAATAAGTTTGAATAGGCATAGAGATTGAAAAAAAGTGAGACAGATTAAGTGAAAGGGAGACGAGTGGAAGAGAGTTAGAGAGAGAAGGAGAAGAGCTCTATGACTGAGGGAGATGGAGGGCACGAGAGAGTGAGGGTGGAAGAGAGAATAAGAGAAAGAAAGAGTGAATGAGAGAGAGAAGAATGAGGGAAGACAGAAAAAAAGGTAGAGAGAGATGGTGGAAAGAGAGAAATATTGTTGAAAGAATAGAGTGAGAGATATAAAGAGAGGAAAATAAAAGTTGATAGAAGAACAGTGTGAGAAAGATCTTGAAAGAAAGAGAAAGAAGAGAGAATGAGAAAGAAATGAAGAGACATATAGAGTGGGTGAAAGAGATATATAAATATAAAGAGGTTGAGAAAGATAGAAAGAGAGACAAGAAGAGAAATAACATCAGGTAGGGAGGGATGGATTCAAGAGAGAATGAGAGAGAGGGGAGTAAGTGAAAAGAAAGAACAAAGAGAAAATGCGAGAGTGGGAAATAGTAGAAGAAAGAGAGAGAGGTAGGAATGGATAGAGTGAGTGCAGGAGGGAAGGAGGGTGAGAGAGGGGGAGAGTGAGAATGAGAGAGAGAAAGAGGGAGAATGAGACTAAGATAGAGGTAGAGAGAAGTGAGTGAGAAAGAGCAAGAGAGAGAGAAAAGAGTGAGATAGAGCTTAAGAAAGACAACAGCTCCATGAGGAAGAGAGAGAAATATGGAGGGTAAGAGAGAGGGAGGTATGGAAGGGAAGAAGAGAAAGAAATATGACAGAGAGAGAAGCGAGAGAAGAGAAAGATAAGTTAAAGAGAAGAAAGAGAGGGCAAATAGAGAAGGCAACAGAGAGCGAGAGTGAGTGAGGGAGAGAGAGAAACGATAAGAGGAGATAAGCATGGAGAGATGGAGTGAGAGATATGTAGAGAGAGAGCAAAAGATAAGTAGAGAGAGAAGGGCATAGAGATAAAGAGAGAAGGGTGTGAGAAAGAGAATAAAGTAAAAAGAGAGAAGAGAGAGAGAGACGAAGAGTCAGGTAGAAACTGTGTGAGAGACCAACAGATTGAAAGCACGAGTGAGGTAATAATAAGAAAAGGGAGAGGAGAGGAGGAGAGGAGAGAAAAAGAGTGTGAGGGGTTAATTAACGAGAGCAATGTAGAGATGAATAGTGAGCGAGATGAGTGAGAAAAGAGGGAGTGAGTGACAGGGCAAGAGAGAGAGAGATAATTCATATGAGAGAAAGGGAAAGTGAGAGAAAGTGAAAAAGAGTGAGAAAGTATGTGTGCGTGTGAGAGATAGAGTTAGATAGAGAGAGCAAGAGAGTTAGAGAGATTGAGAAGAGAGCGAGAGAGAATGAAAGAGTGAGAGAAAGAAAGAGAGAAAAAGACAGCATGAAATATGGAGAGAGATTAAAGAGAGAGTGAAAGAAGAGAAAGAACAAGATAAAGAGAGGGAGGAAGGGAGGGAGAAGTAGCAGAGCGAGTGAGATATATACAAAAATAAATATAAAGAGGGGAATCAAACAAGAGGGTGATTGTGAGATAAAGAAGGGTAAGAAAGAAAAAGAGAGAGAAGAGGACCAAAAAGAGAGCTAGAGAAAAGAGAGAGAGAGAGAGCAATTCAAGAAAGGATAGATATATGGAGTTAATGAGATAGAGAGAAAAAGAGAGTGATACAAGGAGCAAAAGGAGAGATATAGGGAGAAAGGAAGAGATAGAAATGACAAGAGGGGGAGAGAGAGAGAGAAGAGAGGGTGAGAGAGAATGGCAGGGAGAGAGGTGGGTGGGAGGGAGAGAGAGGGAGTGGGTGGAGTTAAAGGAAAACTAAGGGAGATAGATAGAGAGTGTGAGAGAAAAGGAGAGAGGGTGGGAAAGAGAGAATGAAGAAGAGAGGAGAGAGTTAGAGGGAGGGATGGACAGTGAGAGTGATTGATATGGTGGGAGTTAAGGTTAGCGAGTATCAAAAGCGAGAAAGAGATTAAGAGAGTGGGGGAAGGTGAGGGAAAGAGATATAACATGGTGAGTTATAAAGATTGAGACAGATAGAGCAACAAAGTGGTAGATAATGAGAGTGAGAGAGAAAGAGATATAGAGGGGACGAACGAGGAAGGGAGAGAGAATGAGAGAATAAGGAATGAGAGAGAGAATGAACAAGAGAAGAGAAAAATGAGAAAGAGAGAGAGCAAGAGAGTAGCTTGGTGGAAGAGAAAGATGATAAAGAGAGAGAACAACAGAGTAGCATGGTGAGAGAGTGATGAGAAGAACGGAATATAAAGAAGAAGGGAGAGAAGGAGAGAGAGAGAGAGTGAGGGAGAGTGTTAGGGTAAGAAGGAGGAAAGGAAAGAGAGTGTCAAAGACTTAGAGATAGTAAAAGAGAACAAGAGAAAGAGAAAATTTGTTCGAGCGAGAACGAATAGTGCGAGAACGAGCATGAAATGATGAGTGAGATATTAGAGAGAGACAGAGAGAAGTAGAGTTTTATAGAGAGATGGAGAGGTTTAGGTGGATAGAATGTGAGAACGAGGACAGAAATAGCAAGAGAAATAGGGTCAAAGAGAGATGGTAAGCAAAGAAGAGAGAGCGAGAGAGATGGAAAAAGGTGGTGTGAGGGAACAGATAGAGTAAGGAAAGTGAAAGAAAAGGTTTAGGAAATGAAGAGAAATTCGGAAGAGCTAGAGAGAATGAGAGGGAGATTGGAGGGCATGGAAGAGGGAGGGAGAAAGAACAAGATAAAGAAAAACCGTCTGAGATATAGAGAGGAGCAAGATAAGAAAAACATGAGAAAGAGAGAAGAGAGAGATAGCAAGGGAAGAAGCAAGAGAGAGGGATGGAAAGAGTGAGTGAGATATATAGGAAGAGCTAAAGAGAAGTAGAAAGAAAGAGTGAGAATGGGATAGAGGGAGTGAGAAGAGTATGAGAAAGAGCTCAGAAGAAAGAGGAGGTAAGAGAAATTGAGATGAGAAGGCAGATAGAAACTATGTGTGAGAATGCGACATTTAGATAGAGTGAAGGTGAAGTGAATAGAAAGAGAGACGAGAGGAGAGAAAGAGATAGGGAGTAAGAGAAAGAGAGAGAATACATAAGGGAGAGAGGTAGAAAAGGAGAGAGTGAGGGTAAGGGCAAGGGATGGCAAGAGAGAGTGTGTGTATAAGAGAGATGGATAATAAGTTTGAGCATACATAGAGAGTAAAAAAAGTGAGAGAAAGTGAAAGAAAGAAGTGAAGTGAGTTAGAGAGAGAAGGAGAAGAGCTCTATCACTGAGAGAGATGGAGGGCACGAGAGAGAGGGAGGAAGAGAGGACAAGAGAAGGAAAGTGTGAAAGGGAGAGAGAAGACAGAGAGAAAGAAGTAGGGAGAGAGAGAGAGAGATGGTAAGAGAGAAAAAGAGAGGGGCTGAGAGAGATATATTGATGAAAAGAAAGAGTGAGAGATATGAAGAGAGCAAAATAGAAGTAGATAGAAGAACAGTGTGAGAAAGATCTTGAAAGAAATAGAGAGAAGAGAAAGTGAAAGAGAGATGAATAGACATATAGAGAGGATGAGAGGTTACATAAATATAAAGAGGTTGAGAAAGATTGAGAAAAGAGAAGAGGAGAGACAAAGTGAGGCAGGGAGGGATGGATTCAAGAGAAAAAGAGAGGAAGGGGGAGTGAGTGAGAAGAGAGAACGAAGAGAGAATGCGAGAGAGGGAATGAGTAGAAGGAAGTGATAGAGCTAGGAATGGATATAGTGAGTGAAGGAGGGAAGGAGGAAAAGAGACAGAGGGGGAGAGTGAGAATGATGGAGAGAAAGAGGGAGAATACAATAAGATAGAGGTAGAGAGAAGTGAAAGAGAAAGATCAACAAAGAGTGAGGAAAGAGAAATAGAGAGTTTGAGATAGAGAAGAGCTCCTTGAGGAAGAGAGAGAGATGAAGGGCAAGAGAAACGGAGGTATGGGAGAGAAGAAGAGAAAGAAAGAGAGAGAGAGAGAGTAGCGAGAGAAGAGAAAGGTAAGTTAAAGAGAACAAAGAAAGGTTAAATAAAGAAGGCAATAGAGTAAGAGCAAGAGTGAGGGATAGAGAGGGGGAGAGAGGGAGATAAGCATAGAAAGATGGAGAGAGAATAGAGAGAGAGAAAAAGAGAAGTATAGAAAGAAGGGCATAAAGATAAAGAGAGAATGGTGTGAGAAAGATATTAAAATAAAGAGAGAGAAGAGAGAGATGAAGAGCCAGGTAGAAAGTGTGTGAGAGACCGAGAGATTGAGAGAATGAGTGAGGCAAATAATAAGAGAGAGGAGAGGAGAGGAGAGGAGAGTAGAGGAGAGAGAAAAAGAGGGAGGAATTAATTCAAGAAAGTAGGAGACAGAAAAGCAATGAGTGAGATGAGAGAGAAAAGAGGGCAAGAGTGAGAGAAAAAGAGACAATTCATATGAGAGAAATAGAAAGAGAGAAAGAGATAGAAAAAGTGAGAACAGAGAGTGAGAAAGTGATAGAGAAAGACTGTATGTGTGTGTGTGAGAGAGAAAGAAAGAGAGAAAAAGAAAGCATGAAAAACGGAGAGAGAAATAGAAGTGAGAGTGAAAGAAGAGAAAGAACATTTTAGAGATAGGGAGGAAGGGAGGGAGATGAAGTAGAAAAGTGAGTGGGATTTACAAAAAATAAATACAAAAATAAATAAAATAGTAGAGTGATTGTGAGATAAAAAAGGGTAAGAGAGAGAGAGAAGAGTAGAGAAAGACCTAGAGAAAAGCGAGTGGAGAGCAATTGAAGAGAGAGCTAGGGAGTTAATGAGTTAGAGAAAAAAATAGAGTGAGACATTAAGAATAAGGGGAGTTATATAGAGAAATGGAGAGATAGAGATGTAAAGAGAGATTTAGAGTGAAGAGAGGGCAAGAGAGAAAGGCAGAGAGAGAATTGGGTGGGAGGGTGTCAGAGAGGGACAGAGAGAGGGAGGGATGGAGTTAAAGGAAAACCAAGGGAGATAGATAGAGTGTGTGAGAAAAAGAGAGTGAGGGTGGGAGAGAGAGAATGAAGAAGAGAGAAGAGAGAGTTAGAGGGAGGAATAAACAGTGAGAGCAATGGATATAGTGGGCGTTAAGGTGAGCGAGAAAAAGATTCAGAGAGTAAGGGAAAGTGAGGAAAGGAGATATAAAAAGGGGTGTTATAGAGATTGAGAGAGATGGAGCAACAACGTGGTAGATATGAGAGGGAGAGAGAATGATATATAGAGGGCACGAACGAGGAAGGGAAAGAGAATGCGAGAACAAGGAATGACAGAGAGTGAATGGGCAAGAGAAAAGAAAGATTACAAAGAGAGAGAGAGCAAGAGAGTAGCATGGTGAATGATTTATGACAAGAGAGGAATACAAAGAAGGAGAGAGAGAGAGAGGAGGGAGAGTGTGAGGGCATGAGGGAGAAATGGAAAGAGAGTCAAAGATTTAGAGATAGAGAAAGAGAACTAAAGAAAGAGGGAAGGAGTTAGAGGAAGAACGAATAGTGCGAGAAAGAGCAAGAAAGGACGAGTGAGATAATAGAGAGAGACAAAGAGATGTAGAGTGTGATAGAGATAGAGATTTAGGTGGATAGAAAGTGAGAAATGACAAGAGAGACAGCAAGAGCAGTAGGGTCAGAGAGTGATGGTAAGAGAGGAAGAGAGAGAGGTTGGTAAAGGTGGAGAGAGGGAGCAGATAGAGTAAAAAAAGAGAGAACAGGTTTAAGCAATGAAAAGAACTTGAGAAGTTCTAGAAAGAGTCTGAGAGTGACATATGGAGGGCATGAGAGAGGGAGGGAGAAAGAACGAGATAAAAAAAGTGGGTGAGAGAGAGGAGCAAGATAAGAGAAAGATAAGAAAGAGAGAAAAGAGAGAGATAGAAAGGGAGGAAACAAGATAGAGGAATGGAAAGAGTGAGTGAGAGATATAAGAATAGCAAAATAGAAGTAGTGAGAAAGAGTGAGAAAGGGGTAGAGGGAGTGAAAAGAGTGTGAGAAAGAGCTTGAAATAAAGAGGAACTAAGATAAATAGAGATGAGGAGGCAGATAGAAACTGTGTGAGAGAAAAAAAGATAGATAGAGTCAGGGCAAGGTAGAAGAATAAGAGAGATGTAGGAGGGAAGGAGTGTAAGAAAGAGAGGGGGAGAGTGAGAGTGAGAGGGAAAAAGAGGGAGAATGAGAGTAAGATAGAGTTAATGATAAGTGAGTGAGAAAGATTAAGAAAGAGAGACAAAAGAGAGAGAGAGTGAGAGAGAAGAAGTGCTCCATGAACAAGAGAGAGAGACGAAAGGCAAGAGAGAGGGAGGTATACGAGAGAAGAAAAGAATGAAAGAGTGAGAGAGAGAGAAGCAAGAGAAAAGAAAGATAAGTTAAAGAGAAGAAAAAGAGTGAAAATAGAGAAGGCAATGGAGTAAGACAAAGTGAGAGTGAGGGAGAGAGAGGGTGGGAGAGAGGGAGATAAGCATGGAATAATTGAGTGAGAGATATAGAGAAAGTAAAAGAGAAGTAGAGAGAGAAGGGTGTAGAGATAAAGTGAGAGAGGTGTGAGAAAGAGATTAAACAAAGAGAGAGAATAGAAAGAGATGAAGAGGCAGATAGAAAGTATGTGAGAGAGACCGAGAGATTGAAAGAATGAGTGAGGCAAATAATAAGAGAAAGGAGCGAGAGGAGAGGAGAGAAAAAGAGAGGGAGGAATTGATTCAAGAGTGCAGAAGAGAGATCCGTAGTGAGTGAGACGAGAGAGAAAAGAGGGAGTGAGTGAGAGGGCAAGAGTGAGAAAAAGAGAGATAATACATATGATAGAGTGGTAGGAAAGGTGAGAGTGCGTGAAAGAGGAAGAAAGGGCAAATGAAATGAGTGAGGGAGGGAGAGGGCGAGAGGATGGAGACAACAGTGAGAGGGAGAGAGAATGAGAGAAATAAAAAGTAAGAGAGAGACAAAGAGAAGAGATCCATGAGAGAGGGAGTGATGGAGGGCTTGAGAGGGAAAGAGGTAGAGGGAATGAGAGAAAGAAAGCAAGAGAGAGAGAAGAAGGAGAAGGGAGGAAAGACAATGATGAGATACAGAGAAGATAGAGTGAGCAATAGAGTAGTTTGATAAGTTAGAGAGAGATAGTAACAGAGAAAGAGATGGTGGGAGGGAGAAAGCGAGGGCGAGATAGATATTGGAATGGAAAAAGACGATGAGAGATATAAAGAGGGCAAAATAGAAGTAGAGAAAAGAAGTGGTAGGAGGAGAGAGAAGAGTATGAGAAAGGGCTTGAAAGAAAGAGAGAGAGAAAGATGAAGCGAAAAGTAGAGAAGTGTGGGGCAGAGATAGATATGAAAGACTGAGGTAGATGAAAATAGAAACGTAAGAAGAATATTGAGCGAGAGGAATGGATGGATTCAATACAGAAGGAGAGAGGGATGCTGAGTGAAGAGAGAGAGAGTGAAAAAATAAGAGCATAATGGAATTAGGAAAGGAGGTAGAAAGAGAGGGTGAGGGAGATTATGAGAGTAAGCGAGAGGGAGGTAGGGTAAATAAGAGGTGGAGAGAAGGATAAAGAGGAGCTCCATGTGTATCCGTGAGAGAGAGAGAAGGAGATCACAAGTGAATGAGGGAGGGAGGAGAACAAGAGAATCAAATAGTGACAATCAGAGTGGGAGAGAGAGGAGCAAGAGAAGAAAATGATGAGAGGGAAAGAAGAGAGGGAAGGGGAAAAAGAGTTGCATGGTGAGAGAGAAAAGATGAGAGAGTATGGTAGAATGAGAGGGGGAGGGAGAGAGTGAGATAAGGATGGAAAGAGAGAGTAACATATATAGAGTGAGAAAAAGAGGTAAAGAGAGAGGAGTGAGAGAAGGAGCTTGATAAAAGGGTGAGCAGTGGTAGAGAGAGATATGAAGAGACAAATACTGAGTGTTTGAGAGAGTGATAGATAGAGAGAACGTGTGACAAAAAGAAAAGGTGAGTGATCGATGGATTCGGGAGAGGGGAGACGTGTGGTGAGTGAGAAGAGGAAGACTAGAGGGGAGAGCAAGAGAAAGACAAGAGTTAGAGAAAGCGAGAGATAGAGAGAGAGAGAGAGAGAGAATACAAAATAAAGATAGGTTAGGAAGGAAAGAGTGAGGGAAGGCGAAATGGAGCAAAAAATGGGAGAGAAAATGAGAGGAAGAATGAGTGAGATGGAGGTAGAGAGAATTTAGTAAGAGAGAGCAGCAGAGAAATAGTGAGAAGTGAAAGAAAAGAGCACCATGAGAGAGAGAGTAGAGAGAGCAGAGAGAATGATTGATAGAGATCGATAGAGTGTGTATTAATGAGAGAGAGAGGAAGAAATAGATGAAGAGATAGAAAGATAGAGCGAACAATAGTAAGAAAAGTGAGAGAGAGGGGAGAGATAGAGGGAGGGAGAAAGGGAAAATTAATGGCAGAGAAAGTAAAAATATACAAAAAGAAATAACAAGTGCAGAGAGAGTAAGAGTGTTATTGTAGAGAAACAGATAAGTGTGAAAACAAATAGAGAAAAAGAAAATGAGAAGTGCGTGAGAGAGAGATTGTGGGCACAAGTGAGGGAGGGAGGGAGAAAGAATGAGATAATGAAAGATTGGGAGAGAGAGAGAAAGGAGTGACAGAGAGAAAGAGTAGAAAGGGAGATGAGAAGCAAAATAGTTAAAGGATGTGAGGGATGGAAAGTGAGGAAAAGGGAGCGACAGCGAGAGAGGGAGAGAGTGAGATAGAGATTGGGATGTAAAGAGAGAGTAAGAGAATAGAGAAAGAAATAGATAAGTAGAGAAAGAAATAAAGAGAAGATGAGTGAGAGAGAATGGGTAGAAGGAGAAAAATGAGTTTAAGAAAGAGCTTGAAAGAAAGAGAGAGAAGAGGAAGAGTGGGAGAGATGATAAGGTAGAGAGAGACTAAAAGAGTGATAGATAGAGAGATAGAAGTGAGTTAGATAAAGAGAGAAGAGGAGATGAGAGGAGAGAGAGGGAGAGATAGTGAGATGAGAGAGAAGAGAAAGAGAGAGTGAGAGTGAGGGAAAAAGAGAGAGAATACATGAGAGAGAGTTTGAGGGGAGGAGTGAGGGAGGGTAAGAGAGGGTGAGATAGAGTGTGAGAGAAAGGGAGGGAGAATGAGAGTGAGATGGAGGTAGAGACAGGAAGAGAGAGGAAGAGAGAGGAGAGAAAGGGCGAGAGTCAGAGGGAGTGGGAAAGAAAGAGAGGGAAGAGGTAGAGAGGGAAAGAGAGAGAAGGGTATAATAATAAGCTAGAGAAAAAGTGAGATAAAGAGTGAAGAAAGTGTAAGAGAAGAAGTGACAGATAGAGTGGGAGAGACAGGAGGACAAAGAGGGAGAGTGAGAGAGAGAGAAAAAAGAGGGGGATAGAGAGTGAGATACAAAGAGCAAGAGAGGGAGAGAAATATAGAGGGAGAGACTAAAAGTGGGGAGAGAATGAGAAAGAGAGAGGTGGGAAAAAATAGATGGAGAGAGAAGGGGTTGGAAGAATTGGGAGAGAGATAGAAAGGGTGAGCGCAAGAGAGAATAACAGTAGAGACAAAAAAATACAAAGACTTGGCGAAGGTATAGTGGGAGAAGAGAGAGGGGCGAGAGAGTGAGAGGAAGAGGGAGAGAGTTGGAGAGAGAGGAAGAGAGAAAGAGGTAGAGAGGTAGATGAAGGGAGAGGCAAAGAGAAAGAGTGGAATAAAGAAGGGAGGGAGAGAGAGCGAGAGAGAGAATGAGAAAAAAAAAATAGAGAATGGGATGAGAGATAAAGCTTGAGAGAGATATAAAGATAAAGAGAAAGAAGAATGAGGGAGAAAAGAGTGTGTGTGTGTGTGGTGGAGAGAGAGTGAGAGTTGGAGTAAGACAAGAAGTAGAGAGACCAAGTGTAATAAGAGTGTTGGAGATAGACAAGAAGGACAGTATCTCTCACCTTCTCTCTCTCATCCAACAACTCTGTTGCTCTCATTATCCTTTTTCTCTATCTTATCTTTCTCTTCCATAACTTCTCTCTTTCCATCCCAATATCTATCTCTCTCTCTCTCTCTCTCACCATCTCTCTCTTTTATTTAACAACTCTCTCTCTTTTTATCTTCTCTCTATCTCATATTTCTCTTCTGTCACTTCTTCTTCTACTCTCTCTCACCTTTGTTACTCTCATTCTTTCTCCCTCTCTCCCTCTCATGCCCTCCATCTCTCCCTCTCTCATGTATCTCTTCTCTTTCTCTCTCTCTCTCTCCCTTTTTTATTTCTCTCTCACTCTCTCCACCTCCCTCTCACTCTCGTTCTCTCTTCTCTCTCTCCCTCACTCCCTCCCTCATTTAATTTTGCACTTTTTTCCTCCTCTCACTCTCACCTTTCATACCGCTTTCTGATATGAATTATCTCTCTCTCTATCTCTCTCTCTCTCTCTCTCTCACTTTTAGCCTCTCTCTCACTTTCCTTTTTCTCTCTTCTCAGACACTCCTCTCTTCTATTCTGTTGAATCAATCCCTCCCTCTCTTTCTCTCTCCTCTCCACACCTTTCATTTCCCTATTATTTGTGTCACTCATTCTTTCAATCTCTTGGTCTATTGCACCATCTCTCTCTTTCTTGTCTCTCTTTATTTCAATTGCTTTCTCACACCCTTCTCACTTTATCTCTACGCCCTTTTCACTTTCTCTCTCTACTTCTCTTTTTCTCTCTCAATTTGTCTCACTCCATCTTTACATGCTTATCTCCCTCCTCCCTCCCTCTCTCACCTCACTCTCTCTCTCACTCTGTCTTACTCTATTTTCCCTATCTCTCTTCTCTCTAACTTATCTTTCTCTTCTCTCGCTTTTCTCTCACACACTTTTGTTTTCTTGTTCTCTCCATACCTCCCCATCTCTTGCTCTCCCTCTCTCTCGCTCATGGAGCTCTCTCTTTCTCACTCTCTCTCGCTCTTTCTCTCTCTTTATTGCTCTCTCTCTCACTCACCTCTCTAACTCTATCTCATTCTCATTCTCCCCTTTCTCTCTCTCTCTTACCTTCCTTCCCTCCTTCACTCAATCTATCCATTATTACCTCTCTCACTTATGTATTTCGTGTAGTTTCTTTCTACTATTGACCTCTCACATGGTCTCTATATTCTCTTTTCTCACACACTCTCCTTTCTCTCCTCTCTTGAAGCCATCCCTCCCTGCCTCACCCAATCTATCCTCTTCTATCACTTTCAATATTTCTAAAACTCTTTCTATTTATATGTCTTTCTCACTCTCTCTATATGTCTCTTCATGTCTCACTCGCTCTCTCTTCTCTCTCTCTTCTCTCTCTTTCTTTCAAAATGTTTCTCACATTCCTTTCTCTACATGTACTTCTATCTTCTTCTATTTTGCTCTCTCAATATCTCTTTCTCTACATGTACCTCTTCTATCTTTTCATCATTATATCTCTTTCTCTTTCCCAATTTCTTCCTTTCATAACATGTCTCTCTCTCAGTAACTCTCTTGCCCACTTGCCTTCCCTCTTTCACTCTTACTTTCTCTTGTTCTATCTCCCTCTCCCACTCTCTTGTGCCCTCCATCTCTCTCTCAGTCATATCACTCTTCTCTTTCTCCCTGTCACTCTCTCCCTTCTTCTTTCTTTCACTTACTATATCTCACTTTTCCCACTCTCTACGTCTATCTCACACTATTCTCCCTCCCACTCACACACACAAACACACACTCCCTTCCTCTTTCCATCACTCTCTCCTTTTCTTCCTCTCCTTTATCTATTCTCTCTCCTTCTCTATCTTTGTCCTTTCTCTTTCTTTTCTCTCTCTTTTTACTCACTCCCCATCTTTCTCCTCGGCACTTGAATCAATCCTTGCATCTTTCTCTCCTCTCCTCTTCTCTCATCTCTCTTTTAATCTGCCTCACCCTCGCTCTATCTCTCGCTCTCTCACACCAGTTTCTATCTGCCTCCTCATCTCTATCTCTCTAACTTCCTCTTTATTTCAAGAACGTCCTCACACTCTTTCATTCCATCTACCTTCTTTCTCTTTATCTCTCTAATTCTATTTTGCTCTTCCTATATTTCTCACTCTCTTTTTCCATCCCTCTCCCTCCCTCTCTCTTGCTTCCTCCCTTGCTATCTCTCTCTTTCACCTTGCAACTCTCTCTTCTCTCATTCTTATCTTTCTCTTATCTTGCTCCTCTCTCATTCTCTCTCATTCTCTCTCTCACCTCTTCCTCTCTTGCTCTCTTTACCTTCTCTCTCTTCCCTCGCTTCTTCTTCTCTCTCTCTCACTATTTCTTTGTCTCATTCTCTCTCCCTCTCCCTCTTGTTCCCTCATCTCTCCCACTATCATGGATCTATTCTCTTTCCCTCTCTCACTCTTTTATTTCTCTCTCACTCGCTCCACCTCCCTCTCACTCTTGTTTTCCCTCTCCCTCCCTCCCTCGTTTCATTTTCCCTTTGTTGCTTTTCTATCTCTCACCATTTCTACCACTCTCTCTTATGAATTATCTCTCTTTTTCTCACGCATGAACTCTCTCCCACTCTATCTATTTCCTCTCTTCTAACTCATTCCTCATCTTTCTCCTCCTTTCTTGAATCAATTCATCTCTCTCTCCTCTCCTCGCCTCTCCTTTCTCTTATTATTTGCCTCACACATTCTTTCTCGGTCTCTTAAACAATTTCTATTTTTCTTTTCATGTCTCTCTCTTATCTCTATTTATTTCAATCACTTTCTCACACCATTCTTTCTTTATCTCTACACCCTTCTCTCTTTCTCTCTCTACTTTTCTTTGTTGTATCTGTATCTTTACTCCATCGTTCCATACTTATCTCTCTCCCTCCCTCCCTCTCTCTTCATCACTCTCGCTCTATATGCCCTCTCTCTCTCTCTTCTCTCTAACTAATCTTTCTCTTCTTCATTTCTCTATCTCACTCTTTCTTTCTCTTCTTCTCTCTCCATACCTCCTCTCTCGTCCTCCATCTCTCTCTTGCTCATGGAGCGCTTATCTTTCTCACTCTATGTCACTCTTATCTCTCTCTTTCTTTCTCTCTCTCACTTCTCTCTACCTCTATCTCACTCTCATTCTCCCTCTTTCTCTTTCTCATTCTCACTCTACCCATCTCTCTAACCCTCCTTTCCTCCATCACTCACTCTATCCATTCCTACCTCTCTCGCTTATGTATTTCTTTCACTTTCTTCTACTTTTGCCCTCTCTCACGCTCTCTCTTCAATCTCTCTTCTCACTCACTCCCCTCTCTCCTTTTCTCTTGAATCCATTCCTTCCTGTCTCACTCACCCTCTCTCACCCTCACTGTCTTTTATATATGATTCTGTTTCTCTATACCCCTTCTCTTTACCTCCAATCCTCTATCTCCCTCTCTCTCTCTCACGTTCTCTATTGCAACCTTTTCCTCTCTACCTATCCCACCTTTTCTGTCTCTATCTATTTATATCTCCACCTCCTTCCCCTTCTTTCGCTCTCACTCTCTCCCTCTCTACATCCACTCATGGTCTCTCTCCCTCTCCCTCTCTTCCTCTCTCCCTTCCACTTTTCCCCCCTCTTTCCCTCTCTCTACTATATATATATATATAACTCTACTTTTCTCCCTTTGTTCCTTTATCTTCACTATCTCTTTATCTCTCGCTTCCTCTCTCACTCTCTTATTCTACCCACAATTTGTTTGCTCTCTTTTCTCCCTCTTTCTACTTTTTCTCACTCTCTCTTTCCCTTTCTCTTTCTCTCTCACTTCTTTATCCATTTCTCATACTTTCTATCACTCTTTCTCCCTCCATCACTCCCTCGTGCCCTCCACTCCCTCTCACTTCTCTTTTTCTCTCTCAATTCTCCCCCTTTCACTTACTCTCTCTCACTTTTCCAACTCTCTATGTCCATCTCACGCTTGTTCTCCCTCCCTCTCTCACACACAAACTCTCTCTCCTGGCCTTTTTTTCTCCTTCCTTCACTCTATCTTTTCCAATCTCACCCTTATGTATTCTCTCTCTTTCTCTCACTCTATTCTTTCTCTTTCTTTGCTCTCTCTTTTCACTCACGCCCCATCTTTCTCCTCCGCTCTTGAATCACTCCCTATCTCTCTCTTCTCTCCTCTCCTATCTTCTCTCTTTCTATCTACCTCACTCTCACTCTTTCTATCTCTCACTCTCTCATACAGTTTCTATCTGCCTCCTCATTCCTCTTTCATCCAAGCTCTTTCTCACACTCTTCTCACTCCCTCTACCTCTTTCTCTCTCTTTCTCTCTATGCTTCTCTTTCGTACTTCATATATCTTTTACTTGCTTCCTCCCTTGTTCTCTCTCTCTCTCTCTTCTTTCTCTTTATTTCAATCTCTTTCTCACACCATTCTCTCATTATTTATATGCCATTCACTCTTTCTCTCTCAACTTCTCTTTTGCCCTCTCTATATCTCTCGCTACTTTCCGTGCTTATCTCCATCTCTCCCTCCTTCTCTTCCCCGCACTCTCTCTCTTAGTCTGTTTTACTCTATTGCCTTCTCTATTTGCCCTCTGTCATCTCTCAAACTTATCTTTCTCTTCTCTCTCTTCTCTCTCTCATTTCTCTTATTCTTTCTTCATACCTCTGTCACTCTTTCCCTCCATCCCTCTCTCTCTCTTGCCCATGGAGCTCTTCTCTTTCTCACTCTCTCTCACTCCTTTCTCTCTCTTTCTTACTATCTCACTCATTTCTCTCTACCTCTATCTCACTCTCATTCTCCCCTTTCTCTCTCTCTCTCTCATTCTCACTATAACCTTCTCTCTATTACCCTCTTTCACTCACTATATTCATTCCTACCACTCTTATGTATTTCTCTCACTTTCTTCTACTCTTGCCCTCTCTCATGCTCTCTCTTCATTCTCTTTTCCCACTCACTCCCCCTATCTCTCCTTCTCTCTTAAATTCATCCCTCCCTGCCTCACCTCTCTCTCACCTTGTAACTCTCTCTATTCTCTCTTTCTTTCAATCTCTTTCTGACACCCTTCACTTTTATCTCTATTCCATTCTCTCTTTCTCTCTCTACTTCTCTTTTGCTCTTCCTTTATCTCTCGCTCCATCTTTCCATGCTTATGTCTCTCCTTTCTCTCAGCCTCTCTCCCTTACTCTCTCTCACTTTAATTCTTTCTCTATCTATCTCACTCCCTCTCTCTTTTTACTCTCTCTCTCATATCCACTTTTTCTCTTTCATCGTTCCTTATCTTTCCCTCCCTCTCTCACTTACTCTTTATTTGCTCGCTCTATTTCTTTCGCTTTCTCTTACACACTCACTCTCACTCATAAGCTCTTGCTTTCTTTCTCTCCCTCTCTCCTTCTCTCCAATCTCTAGCTCTTACTCTCTCTTTCTTCCTCTCTCTCCCTCACACTTCATTCTCGTCTCTCTTTCTCCCTATTTCTTTCTGTCTCTCTCTATCATTTATTTTTCTCTTTATTTCTCCCTCCCATTCTCCTTTCTCTTTGCATCTTTCTTACTTCTGCTTACAGTCACTTGCATCTATCTACCTCACTTTCTTCTACTTTCTCTCTATTCCTCTCCCACTCTCTCCATCTCCCTCTCCCACTCTCTCCATCTCTTCCTTTTTTTTTATCTACCTCCATCCCTCTCTGTCTCTCTTCTCTTGCTTTCTCAATCTCTCACTCCTACACTTGCTCTATCCCCATCACTCTTCCCTCTTGCTTTCTCCTCTCTCTTTCTCTCACTCCTACCCTCCCTCTCTCACACACTCTCTCTATCTCTCATTCTCTCTTTTTTGTCCTAGCCTCTCTCTTCTCTCCATCACTTATCTCCCTCTCTCCCTCTCTCACTTTCTATCTCTATCTCTATCTTTCTCTTTTTCTCTTCCTCACTTGCTCTCTATTACACTCTCATTGTCTCTCTCTCCCTCCCACTCTATATTCTCTTTTTTATCAAACTCTCTCTACCTCTCTCTCACTTACTCTTTTATCAATTGTTCTCTTGATCTCTCCATTCACACTCACTTTCCGTCCATCTTTCTCTCTCTCGCTCTTTCTTCTCGTACTCTCTAATCTCTCTATTACATATCTTAATCGTTCTTCTCACTTTCTCATCCCTCTTCTCTTGCTCCCTCTTAACCCTCTCTCATTTTTTCTATCTCTACCTTCGTCCCTCTCTGATGGCTCCAACTCTCCTTCCCTCCCTCCCACTCTCTTGATCTCCCTTCTCATTCACTCTTTATCTCTTACCCTCTCTCCTCCCTCCTCCTTCCTCTTTCCCTCCCTCTATCTCTTTCACTTGTCTCCTCACTATATCTATAATATGTCCTTCTCTCACTCTCTCTCTCTTCTCACTCTCCTCCCTCTCATTTATCTTTTCTCTCACATGCACTCACTCTATCTCATTTATCTCTTTTCTTTTTGTCTCACACACTTTCTCTCCCACCCTCCATTTCTCTATATCTGCTCTCTCTCTCTCTATGTCTCTCTCTCTCAGTCACTCACTCCCTGACACTCTCTCTATCTAGCTATCTCTTTTCCCTTCTATACCTCTCTTTCTCTCTTTCACTCTCTCCAGCACTCTCTCTCCCTCTCTATCTCTCTATCTCTCACTTCCTTGTTCTCTCTCCTTCTATTGTGACTTTTCTATCTTAGTCTCTTTCTCAGTTCTCCATCTCTTTCCCTCATATTATCCATCTACCTCTCTCTCACGTTCTCTCTTGCATCTTCTTACTCAAAATACCTATCACTCCTTTTCTATCTTTATCTCTTTCTATCTCCATCTCTTTCCCTTATAAATATATTCTTCTTTGTTGCACTCTTTCTCACCTCCCTCTCTATAACACTCTCCCTCCGGTTTCTCAACCTCTTATGCTTTCTCACATTCTTTTGCTTTTGTCCCTCTTTGTCTCCCTTCCTATCTCTCTCAAACTTTATCTTTTACTCACTATTTCCCCTCTCTCTCACACTCTCTTATCTCTTTATCTCTCTCATTTTCTTATTTTTCTCTCATGTGCCTCCCTCTCTTACTTTCTATCTATCTCCTCACTCTCACACAATTGCACACATTCTCTATCTATCTTTCTCTCTCTCTCTCTCTCTCTCTCTCTCTCTCTCTTTCCCTCTCTCTTTATCGCTCTCTGTTGCCCTTCCTAGATCCTTCAATTTGTCTCTTGCTCTCCATCTCTTATATACCCTCTCGCCCTCCTTCCCCATCCCTCCTTCTCTCTTGCACACTTTCTATCTCACTCTCATTCTCTCTCACTCTCACACTCACTCTTGCTCTCTCTCTCAGTCTTGCTCTATTTCCCTCTCTCTCTCTCTCTTACTTGCACTTTCTTTCAGTCTCTCCCTCCATTTCTTTATCATCCTCTCTCACTCTCTCACATGAAGCCCTTTTCTCTATTTCTTTATCATCCTCTCTCACTCTCATTCTCTCTCATTCTTACTCTTACTCTCTCTCAATCTTGCTCTGTTTCCCTCCCTCTCTCTTACTTGCACTTTCTTTCAGTCTCTCCCTCCATCTCTCTTTATCTTCCTCTTCACTCTCTCACCCGAAGCCTTTCTCTCTAAATCTTTTTCTCTCACATTTTTATCTAGTATCTTTTACTATTGTACTCCCTCTCTCAATCTATCAATCTCCTTTTCTCTCATTATATCTCTATCTCGAACTCACCCATGCTCTCTCACTCTCTCTCTCACATCTCTTCTCTTGCTATCCCTTCTCTCTCTATCTTTTATTTCACTCAATCATTCTCTACTGCTACCTCTTTCTCCCTCCTCTTATAATCACATCTTCCATTCCTCTCTCCTTCTAACTCTCTCTATCTCTACCCTCTCTCTTTTTCCCTTAATCTCCCCCTCTCCTTCTTGCTCACTCACTCTCTCTCTCCCTCCCTCTCTCACCTTCTTTCTCTCTCCTTCTCTCTTCTTTCGCTCTGATTAACCTCTCACTCAATCCTTTCACTCCCTTCCTTTCTCGCATTCTCTTCTCTCTCTCGTTATGTCTCTCTCTCTCCCTTCCACACTCACTCACTCCCTCACACTCTATCTATCTATCCATCTCCTTTCCCCTCTATACCTCTCTTTCTCCCTTTCACTCTCTCCAGTATTTTCTCCTTCTTTCTCTTAATCCACCACTTTCCCACTCTCTCTCCCTCTCTATCTCTCTTTTTATCACTTCATTCTTGTCTCTCCTTCTCTCATGTCTTTTTTATCATACACTCTATTTCTCTAATCCCTTTCTCAATCCCTCCAATCCTCCATCTCTCTCTCACATTCTCTCTTGCATCTTCTTACTCGATACCTATCTCTCCTTTTCTATCTCTATATCTTTCTATCTCCACCTCTTTCCCTTATAGATTATCCCTCTCTTTCTATCTCCACCACTCTTTTACTCTTTCTCACCTCCCTCTCTGTTACACTCTCTTTCCTCTCACTTACCCTCTTATGCTTTCTCACATTCTTTCTCGTTTGTCCCTCTCTGTCTCCCTTCAATCTCTCTCAAACTTTCTCTTCACTCACTCATTCCACAAACACACAACTTCCTCTCTCTCTCTTATCTCTTTCTCTCTTTCCTCTTCTTATTTATCTCTGCCATCCTTCCCACTCTTTCTTTCTATCTCCTCACTCTCACACAAATACACACTTTCTCTATTTATCTTCTCATTGTCTCCTCCAAGTCTAGGGATAATGGAGTTAAATTATTATGGTTGGATATTTCATCTTTTATTATGGTTTAATAATGGCTTCCATGTCAACTTGATGTATTTTTTTTGTTTTGTTTTAGAATTTATTTTATCTTCTTTTTCTTGCTTGTAAGCTTTAGCCTATATATAGGCCTTATTTCAAATGAGAAAGAGGACATTGGATTTTGGAAAAAACTTGCATGTGGCTATTTCCTTTGGTTTTCCTTAGGATTCTAACAAACTTTTGGCCATCGCCCAAGGAGTTCTTGACTGACCTATCAAGAAGATATCCACCCGTTTGTGGCGTCTACCATTGTACCAAGGTTCCTTTCTCACGTCAAGCATAGAATGAAGGTCTTATACCAACGTTCTTGTTTGCATTGAGCATTGTGTCAAGATTTATCTCCATCCATTCCACCACCATGTTCTATCCTACCATTAATTCGGTTTGTCCTAACTTTAGACAGTTTTCTTGTGTTGTTTCATGCATTTCATAAGAATTTCCAACAATTAATTTTGGTTTTAGCTTAGTACATCAGGTTTTCTGATTAGAACGTGGATCCCCATGATCTTGTCTTGATAAAATGCCCGTCAGAGAGGGAGGGAGAGAGGGAGATAAGCATGAAAAGATGGAGTGAGAGATATATTGAGAACAAAAAAGAAGAGAAGAGAGAAAGAGAGAGAAGAGCATAGAGATAAAAAGAGAAGGATGTGAGAAAGCGATTGAAGTAAAGAGAGAGAGAGAGAGTAAGATGAAGAGGCAGATAAAATGTGTGTAAGAGATTGAGAGTTTGAAAGAAAGAGTGAGGCAAATGATATAAGAACGGGTAGGAGAGGAGAAGAGAGAGAAAGAGAGGGAGGGATTGATTCAAGAGAGTAGGAGAGAGATAAGGAGTGAGTGAGAAGAGAAAAAAGTGAGAGTGAGAGAGAGGTCGAGAGAGAGAGAAATTGAGATAATTCATAAGATAGAGTGCTAGGAAAGGTGAGAGTGAGAGGAGGAAGAAAGGGCAAATGAAATGAGGGAGGGAGGGAGAGGGAGAATGAGAGTGTGTGGAAGGTGGAGATAATGAGAGAAAAAAATAAGTGAGAGAGAGAAAGAGAAGAGATCCATGAGTGATGAAGAGATGGAGGGAACGTAAAGGAGAGAGGGAGAGAAAATGATAGAAAGAAAGAGTGCGAGAGAGAAGAATAAGAAGAAGAAGCTATGGAAGAGAAAGAAAGAAGATAAAGGGAGCATGAGAGTTATTGAATGAGAGAGAGATGGTAAGAGAGGATGAGAAGGTGAGAGAGAGAGTGGAAGTGAAATAGATATTGGGATGAAAAGAGAGATTGAGAGATATAAAGAGGGAAAAATTGAAATGGAGATACCAAGTGGTAGAAGGAAAGAGAAGAGTATGAGAAAGAGCAGGTAAGAAAGAGAGAAAGATGAAGAGACAAGTAGAGTGTGAGAGAGATAGATAGATAGGAGAGAGAAGTTTGAGAATGATCTTTAAAGAAAGAGAAAGAAGAGAGAATGAGAGAGAGATGAAGAGACATATAGAGAGAGTGAGAGAGATATATAAATAGAAAGAGGTTGACAATGATAGAAAGAGAGAGAAGAGGAGAGATAGGGTGAGTAGAGAGAATGAAGAGAGAGCGTGAGAGAGGCAAAAAGTTCAACAAAGTGAGAGAAATACTTAAGAAAGAGAGGTAGGATTCGATTGAGTGGGTGAAGTACATAAGGAGAGTAGGAGAGAGGAGAAGAGTGAGAATAAGAGAGAGAAAAGCAGAGAATGAGAGCTAGATAGAGGTCTAGGGAATTTAGTGAGGGAGAGAAAGAAAGAGAGAGAAAAGGGTGAGAGAAAGTGAGAAAGGGAAGAGCTCCATGAGCGAGAGCGAGAGAGAAAGAGATGGAGGGTGAGAGAGGGAGGTATCGAGAGAGAAGAAGAGAAAGAAAAAGTGAGAGATAGAAGCGAGATAGGAGAAAGATAAGTTAGAGAAAGAGAGAGGGAAAATAGAGAAGGCAACATAGTAATACAAGCGAGAGAGAGTGTTGGGAGAGAGGGAGGGAGAGAAGGAGATAAGCATGGAAATATAGAGTAAGAGATATAGAGAAAACAAAAATGAAGTAGAGAGATAAAGAGAGAAGTGGGTAGAGATAAAGGAAGAAAGGTGTGAGAATGAGATTGAAATAAAGAGAGAGAAGAGAGAGGATGAGAGAGCAGGGGGTTGAGGGTGTGAGAAGAGTGTGAGAAAGAGCTTGAAAAAAAGAGGAAGGGAGATAGAGACGTGGAGGCAGATAGAAACTATGTTTAAAAGAGCAAGAGATAGATAGAGTGAGGGTGAGGTAGAGAGAAAGAGAGACGAGATGAGTGGAGAAGAGAGAAAGAGATTGGGAGTGATTCATGAGTGAAGAAAGATGGGAGTGAGTGAAATGAGAGAGAAAAGAAAGAGAAATAACAGAGTGGGAGAAAGAGAAAGAGTACATAAGGGAAAGAGGTAGGAAAGGAGAGGGTGAGGGAAGAAGGAAGGGATGGCAAGAGAGAGAGTTTGTATGAGAGAGGGAGGTAGAATAAGTGTGAGATAAACATAGAGAGTGAGAAAATGTGAGAGAGTAAGTGAAAGAGGGAATAATGGGAGAGAGAAAAGAAGAGAAAGAGAAGAGCTCTATGACTATGTGAGAGATGGAGGTTACAAGAGAGTGAGGAAGGGAGAGAAAACAACAGAAAGAATGAGTTAAAAAGAGAGAGAAGAAAGAGAGAAGAGAGAGAGGGCAAGAGAGTTGTAGGGAGAGAGAGATGGTAAGAGAGGAAGTGAGGAGAATGAGAGAGAGATATATATTGATGAAAAGATAGAGTGAGATATATAGAGAGGGCAATATAGAAGTAGATAGAAGAGATACACGTACACTGAGGAGTGTAAGAAAGATCTTGAAAGAAAGAGTGTGAAGAGAGAGCGATATAGAGATGAAGAGACATATAGAGAGGGCCAGAGAGATATATAAATAAAAAGATGTTGGGAAAGATATAAAGAGAGAGAAGATGAGAGACAGTGTATGGAAGGGAAGGTTGGATTCAAGAGATGAGAGAGATGGGGAGTGAGTGAAAAGAGAGAATGAAACAGTGGGCGATAGAGGAAAAGTGTAGAAGAAAGTGAGAGAAATACTTAAGAGAGAGGTAGGAATGGATAAAGTGAGTGAAGGAGGGAAGGAGGATGAGAGAGACATGGGAGAGGAGAATGAGAGAGTGGGAAAGGGATAACGATAGAGAGATAGAGTTAGAGAGAAGTAAGTGAGAGATTGCAAGGAGAGAAAAGGGTGAGAGAGAGAGAGAAAAAGAAGAGCTCCATGAGCAAGAGAGAGAGATGGAGGGCAAGGAGAGAGAAGAAGAGAATGAAAGAGTGAGTGCCGGAGAGAAGTGAGAGAAGAGAAAGATATGGAGTGAGAGTATATATAGAGAAAAAGAGAAGTAGAGAGAGAAAGAGAAAGAATGGCATATTGTTAAAGAGAGAAGGGTGTGAGAAAGTGAATTAAATTAGGAAACAGAAGAGAGAGAAATGAAGAGGCAGATATAAACTTTTTGAGAGACTGAGAGATTGAAAGAATGAGTAAGGAAAATATTAAGGGAAGGAAAGGAAAGGGGGGAGAGAAAGAGAGGGAGGGATAGATTCAGGAGAGTAGAATAGAGATGAGGACTGAGAGAGAAGGCAAGAGTGAGAGAAAGAGACATAATTCAAAAGAGAGAGAGGTAGGAAATGTGAGACCGAGAGAAGGAGGAAGAAAGGGCAAATGAAACGGGGGAGGGAGAGGGAGAGAGGAGGGAGAATAAGAGTGAGATGGAGGTGGAGAGAATGAGAGGGAAATAGAAGAGTGAGAGTTAGAAAGGAAGGAGATCCATGAGAAAGGGAGAATGAAGGGCATGAGAGGGAGAGACAAGGAGAAAAATGAAGAGTGTGTGAGAGAGAGAGAAGAAGAAGCGAGGGAAGAGAAAGATGAGATAGAGAGAAGGTAAAGAGAGCAAGAGAGTTGTTGGATGAGAGAGAGATGGTAAGAGAGAAAGAGAGGCTGAGAGAGCGAGAAAGAGATTGATATTGGGATGGAAAGAGAGATTGAGAGATATAAAGAGGGAAAAATAGAATTAGAGAGAACAAGCGGTAGAAGGAGAGAGAAGAGTATGAGAAAGAACTTGAAAGAAAAAGAGAGGGAAAGATAAAGAGACAAGTTGACAATTTATGAGAGAGATAGATTGGAGAGGTTAAGGCAGATAAAAAGAGAAAGGAAGCTGGGAGAGAGAGGGAAAGATAAAAGAGAAATGAGAAAGATGACGAAGAGTGTGAGAGAGTTAAAGAAATGGACTCAAGAGAGAAGGAGAGAGAGGGAGAGTGTGTGAGAAGAGAGAATGAAGAGAGAGTGCGAGAGAAAAAAGAGTGAAAGAAAGTGAGAGAAATACATAAGTTTGAGGGTTAGGAATGTATAGAGTGAGTGAAGAGGGAAGGAGGGTAAGAGAGAGGGGGAGAGTGAGAATGAGAGAGATAAAGGAGGAGAATGAGAGTGAGAAAGAGGTAGAGAAAAGTGAGTGAGACGGAGCAAGTAAGAGAGAGAAAAGTGTTAAAAAGAGTGAGAAAGAGAAGAGCTCCATGAGGGAGAGAGAGATGGAGGGAAAGAGAGAGGGAGGTATGGATAGAGAAGAAGAGAAAAAAAGTATGTGAGAGAGAAGAGAGAGAAGAGAAAGATAAGCTAGAGAGAAGAGAGAGAGGGCAAATAGAGAAGGCAAAAAAGTAAGACAGAACAAGAGAGAAGTAGAGAGAGAAAGAGGGAAGGAAGAGAGAAAGAGAGAAGGGTGTAGAGATAAATGGAGAAGGATGTAAGAAATAGATTGAAATAAAGAGAGAGAGTTATAAGGTGAGAGGGAGAGCAAGGGAGGAAGCAACAGAGAGGGAGAGAGGGATGGAAAGATTAAGTGAGAGATGTAGGAATTGTGAAAGTGAATTAGAGAGAGAAAGAGAGAGTAATGGGTAGAAGGAGTACGGACATCATGCAAAAGAGCTTGAAAGAAAAAGAATGTATAAGAGATAGAGATAAGGAGGCATATAGAAACTGTGAGAGAGCTAGAGATAGATAGAGTGAGGGTAAGGTGGATAGAAAGAAAGACGAGAGGAGAGGAGAGGAGAGAAAGAGGTAGGGAGTGATTCAAGTTTGGGGAAAGAAGGTGAGTGAGTGAAATGAGAGAGAAAAGAAAGAGAAAGAACAGTGTTAGAGAAAGAGAGCGAAGAAAGAGAGGGAGGAAAGGAGCGAGTGAGGGAAGGTGGAAGGGAGGGCAAGAGATTGTGTGTAGTGAGGGTGGTAGAATAAGTGTGAGATAGACGTAGAGAGTGGGGAAAAGTGAGAGAAAGTGAAAGGGAGAAGAATGGTAGAGAGTTAGAGAGAAAGAAAAAAGCTCTATGACTGAGAGAGAGATGGAGGGCATGAGAGAGTTAGGGAGGGAGAGAGAACAAGAGAAAGAAAGAGTGAAAAAGAAAGAGAATAAAAAAAAAGATAAAGAGGGCAAGAGAGTTTTAGGGAGAGAGAGATGGTAAGAGAGGAAGAGAGGGGGTAGAGAGAGATATACTGGTGAAAAGATAGAGTGAGAGATATAGAGAGCAAAATAGAAGTAGATAGAAGAGATCCATTTAGAGAGAGGAGTGTGAGAAAGATCTTGAAAGAAAGAGAGAGAGAGATGACGATATATATAGTGAGGGTAAGAGAGATATATAAATAGAAAGAGCTTGAGAAAGATAGAAAGAGAAGGAAGAGAAGAAAAAGAGTGAGGCAGGGAGAGATGGATTTAAGAGAGAAGGAGAGATAGAGGGAGTGAGTGAGAATAGAGAATAAAGAAAGACCATGAGAGAGGGAAAGAGAAGAAGAAAGTGAGAGAAATACACAAGTGAGAGAGGAGGATAAGAGAGGGGGAAAGTAAGAATGAGAGAGAAAAAGGGGGAGAATAAGAGCTAGATAGAGGTAGAGAGAAGTGACTGAGAGAGTAAGAAAGAGAGAGAAATGAGTAAGAGAGAGTGAGAAAGAGAAGACCTCCATGAGTGAAAGAGATGGAGGTCAAGAGAGAGGGACTTTGGAGATAGAAGAAGAGAAAGGAAGAGTGAGAGAGAGAAGAAAGAGAAGAGAAACATAAGTTAGAGAGAGGTGAGAAAGCAAATAGCCAAGGAAATAGTGTAAGACAGAGTGAGAGAGTGTGAATGGGCTAGAGGGAGGGAGAGAGGGAGATAAGCATAGAAAGATGAAGTGAGATATATAGAAAAAGCGAAAGAGAAGTAGAGAAAGGAAGAGAGAGAAGGGCATAGATATAAAGAGAGAAGGATGTCAGAAAGCAATTGAAATAAAGAGAGAGAAGAGAGAGATGAAGAGGCAGATAGAAGGTGTGTGTGAGAGACCGAGAGATTGAAAGAATGAGGCAAATAATAAAAAAAGAGGAGAGGGAAAGAGAGAGAGGGATTGATTCAAGAGAGCAGGGATTAGAAGTGAGTGGGAAGAGAGAAAAAAGAGAGAGTGAGAGAGAGCGCAAGAGTGAGAGAAAGAGAGATAATTCATAAGAGAGAGTGCTAGGAAAGGTGAGAGTGAGAGGAGGAAGAAAGGGCAAATAAAATGAGGGAGGGAGGGAGAGGGAGAGAGCAGGGAGAATGAGAGTGAGAGGGAGGTGGAGATAATGAGAGAGAAATAAATCAATGAGAGAGAGAAAGAGAAGAGATCCATGAGAGAGGGAGAGATGGAGGGAATGAGAAGGAGAGAGGGTCAGAATGAGAGAAATAAGAGTGAGAGAGAGATGAAGTGAGGAAAGAGAAAGATGAGAAAAAAAGATGATAAAGTGAGCAAGACAGTTGTTGAATGAGAGAGAGAGATTGTAATAGAAGAAGATAGGGTGAGGGAGAGAGTGAGATAAAGAGATAGTTGTTGGGATAAGAGAGATCCAGAGATATAAAGAGGGCAAAATAGAAGTAGAGAGATCAAGTGGTAGAAGGAAAGTGAAGAGTAGGAGAAAGAGCTTGAAAGAAAGAGAGAGAACGATGAAGAAACAAGTGGAGAGTGTGAGAGAGATAGATAGGAGAGGTTGAGGCAGATAAAAAGAGAATGGTGAGGAGAAAAGTGAGAGGGGGTGGATGGATTCAAGACAGAAGGAGAGAGGGCCAGTGAGTGAAAAGAGAGAGTGAAGAGAGAACAATAGGGAAGTCAAGACTTAAAGAGAGATAGAAAGAGAGTGAAAAAATAATAGAGTAAGGGAAGGAGGGAAGGAGTTCGAAAGACAGTGGGAGGGATATTGTGAGAGTGAGAAAGAGAGAGGGAGGGAGGGTGAATGAGAATGAGATAGAGGTGGAGAGAAGGATAAAGTGTGAGGGACCAAGTGAGGGGATTCTTTTGTTAAGACATTCATTGGCTATATGACCCCTACCTTGACATTTAAAACATTTAATGTCTTGATTTCTAGAAGTGGAAGAGGTAATTTTCCCTTGAGTTTCTTGGTTGTTGTCTCTTGTCTTGGTTGTAGTATGGACTTTACAATTGGATTGTCCTCTTTTTCTGAAGCAAGAGAAAAGAAGAGAAATATAAGTTAGAGAGAAAAAAGAGAAGGCAATAAAGTAAGATAGAGCGAGAGTGAGTGAGGGAGAGAGAGGCTGGGAGAGAGTGAAATGAGGAAGCAGATAGAAAGAGAGATGAGAGGAGAGGAGAGGGGAGAAAGAGTTATGGAGTAAGAAAAAGAGAGAGAATACATAAGGGAGAGAGAAAGGAAAGGAGAGAGAGAGGAAAAGGGCAAAGGAGGACAAGAGAGAGTGTGTGTGTGAGAGAGAGAGGGAGAATAAGTTTGCGATGTACATATAGAGTAAAAAAAAGTGAGATAGAGTAAGTGAAAGAGAGAATAATGTAAGAGAATTAGAGGGAGAAGGAGAATAGCTCTATGACTGAGAGAGAGATGGAGGACACGAGAGAGAGGGAGGGAGAGAGGACAAGAGAAAGAAAGTGTGAAAGAGAGAGAGAGAGAAGGGGAGAAGACAGAGAGAAAGATGTAGGGAGAGAGAGAGAGATTGTAAGAGAGGAAAAGAGGGGGAGAGGGAGATATAAAGAGAGCGAAATAGAAGTAGATAAAAGACAATGTAAGAAAGATCTTGAAAGAAAGAGAGAGAAGAGGGAGTGAGAGAGAGATGAAGAGGCATATAGAGAGGGTGAGAAAGATATATAAATATAAAAAGGTTGAGAAAGGTAGAAGAGAGAAGAGGAGAGACAGAGTGAGGCAGGTGGGACGGATTCAATGAGTGACAAGAGAGAACGAAGAGAGAACCAGAGAGAGGGCAAAAGTAGAAAAAAGAGAGAGAGGTAGGAATGGATAGAGTGAGTGAAGGAGTGAAAAAGGGTAAGAGATAGAGGGCTAGAGTTAGAATGAGTGAGAGAAAGAGGGAGAATGAGAGTAAGATAGACGTAGAGAGAAGCGAGTGAGAAAGATCAAGAAATAGTGTGAAAAGTGTGAGATAGAGTTTGAGAAAGATAAGAGCTCCATGAGAGAGAGAGAGAGAGATATAGAGGGCAAGAGAAAGGAAGGTATGGGAGAGAATAAGAGAAAGAAAGAGTGTTAGAGAGAGAAGCTAGAGAAGAGAAAGATAAGTTAGAGAGAAGAAAGAGAGGGCAAATAGAGAAGGCAATAAAGTAAGACAGAGTGAGACTGAGTGAGGGAGAGAGAGGCTGGGAGAGAGGGAGATAAGCATGGAAAGATGGAGTGAGAGATATAGAAAGAGCAAAAGAAAATTATAGAGAGAAGGGCGTAGAGATAAAGAGAGAAGGGAGTGAGAAAGAGAATAAAATAAAGAGAGTGAAGAGAGAGAACCGTAGAGGCAGATAGAAAGTGTGTGTGAGAGATCGAGAGATTGAAAGAATAATTGAGACAAATAATAAGAGAAATGAGAGGAGAACAGAGGAGAGGAGAGAGAAAGAGAGACAGTAATTGATTCAACAGAGTAGGACAGAGATGAGGATTGAGTGAGACGAGAGAGAAAGGGGGAGTGAGTGAGAGGGCATGAGAGAGAAAAAGAGATAATTCATATGAGAGAGTGGTAGGAAAGGTAAGAGTGAGAGAAATAGGAATAAAGGTCAAATGAAATGAGTAAGGAAGGGAGAGGGAAAGAGGAGGGAGAATGAGAGTGAGAGGGGGGTGATGGAGGGCACGAGAAATAAAAGAATGAGAGAGAGAGAAAGCGAAGCGACCCATGAGAGAGGGAGTGATGGAGTGCACGAGAGGGAGAGAGGGGGAGAGGGAGAGAGAATGAGAGAAATAAAGAGTGAGAGAGAGAAGAAGAAGCGAGGGAAGGGAATGATGAGATAGAGAGAAGATAAAGAGAGCAAGAGAGTTGTTTGATGAGATAGAGAGAGGCAGTAAGAGAGGAAGAGAGGGTAGGAGAGAGAAAGCGAGAGCGAGATAGATATTGGTATAGAAAGAGAGATTGAGAGATACAAAAGAGGACAAAATAGAAGTAGAGAGAGAATAAGTTGTAGAAGGAGAGAGAAGAGTATGAGAAAGAGCTTGAAAGAAAGAGAGAGAATAATTAAGGATAAGTAAAGAGTGTGAGACAGAGATAGATAAGAGAGATTGAGGTAGATAAAAAAAATGTAAGGAGAAAAGTGAGAGACAGTGAAGGATAAAGAAAGCGGCGAAGAGAGGGAGAATGGGAGGGGATACAATGAAGAAAAGATTGAGATAGAAGGAGAGACATAACGAGAAATGGATATAAAGAGAAAGAGGGATAATGAGAGAGCGAGAGTAAAAGATTGAAGAGAGGTAGAGAGAGCAAACCAAAAAGAAAAAGGAGTGTGTGAGAGACTGTGTGAGAGATATTGCATGTGTGAGAAAGGGAGGGACATAATAAGATAAAATAGAGCCAAACAAATAAAGTGAGAGAGAGGGAATGATGAAAAAGCGCCAGGGTGAGGGAGAGAGAAAGAGCGAGAAATAGGAGGGAGTAAGTGAGAGGGTGAGCGAAGGAGAGATATAGAGAGATAGAGAGACTTCAAGATAGAGATGGGGAGAAAGAGAGAGCGAGAGAGAGAGAGAGTGAGAAGAGCAGAGATAGTGAGAGAAGGACATATAGAGGGCATGGGAGAGGGGGAGAAAGAACGAGATAAAGAAAAAGATTGTAAGAGATAGAGCGAATGAGCAAAGTAAGGGAAAGACGAGAAATAAAGAAGAGAGAGATAGCATGGAGGGAAGCAAGAGAGAGGGATGGAAAGAGAGAGTGAGAGATATAAGAAGGGAAACAGAGAAGTAGAGATAAAAAGTGGGAAAGGGGAAGAGAGAGTGAGAAGAGTTTGAGAAAAATCTTGAGAGAAAGAGGAATGAAGAGAAATAGAGTTGATGAGGCAAATAGAAACTGTGTGAGAGAGAGCAAGAGATAGATAGAGTGAGGGTGAGGCAGATAGAAATAGATACGAGAGGAGAGGAGAGGAGAGGAGAGGAGAGGAGAGGAGAGAAAGAAGTAGCGAGTAAGAGAAAGAGAGAGAATACATAAGGGAGAGAGGTAGGAAAGGAGACAGTGAGGGAAAGAGCAAGGGAGGGCAAGAGAGAGTGTGTGTGATAGAGAGGGAGAATAAGTTTGAGATAGACTTAGAGAGTGAATAAAAGTGAGAGAGATTAAGTGAAGGAGAGAAGAATGGAAAAGAGTTAGAGAGAGAGGGAGAAGAGCTCTATGACTGAGAGAGAGATGGAGGGCACGATAGAGTGAGGGAGGGAGAGAGGGTAAGAGAAAGAAAGACTGAAAGAGAGAGAGAAGATAGAGAGAAAGAGGTACAGAGAGAGAGAGAAATGGTAAGAGGGGAAAAGAGGGGGGAGAGATATATATATTGATGAAAAGATTGTTTGAGAGATATAAAGAGAGCAATACAAAAGTAGATAGAAGAACAGTGTGAGAAAGATCTTGAAAGAAAGAGAGAGAAGAAAGAGTGAGAGAGATGAAGTTACATATAGAGATGGTGAGAGAGATATATATTTGAGCAAGATAGAAAGAGAAGAGGAGATATAGAGTGAGACAGGGAGAGATGGATTCAAGAGAGAAGGAGAGAGAGGGAGAGTGAGTGAGAAGATAGAAAGAAGCGAGAACTCAAGGAGGGCATGAGTAAAAGAATGAGAGAGAGGTAGGAATGGATAGAGTGAGTGAAGGAGGGTAAGAGAGAGGGGGAGAGTGAGAGAAAGAGAGATATTGAGAGTAAGATAGAGGTAGAGAGAAGATAGTGAAAAAGATCAAGAAAGAGAGAGTAAAGAGTGAGAGAGAGTTTGAGAAAGAAAAGAGTTCCATGAGCGAGAGAGAGAGAGAGAGAGAGAGAGAGAGAGATGGAGTGCCAGAGAGGGAGGTATGAGAGAAGAAGAGAAAGAAATCGTGATAGTGAGAGAAGCGAGAGAAGAGGAAGATAAGTTAGAGAAAAGAAATAGAGGACAAATAGAGAAGACAACAAAGTAAGACAGAGTGAGTGAGGGAGAGTGTGGGTTGGAGAGAGAGAGAGATAAACATGGAAAGATGGAGTGAGGGATATAGAGAGAGCAAAAGTGAAGTAGAGAGAGAACGGCAAAGAGATAAATAGAGAAGGGATAGAGAATTATATTAAAATAAAGAGAGAGAAAGGAGAGAGACGAGGAGGCAGATAGAAGTGTGTGTGAGAGACCGAGAGATTGAAAAAAATGAGTGAGGGAAATAATAAGAGAAAGGAGACAAGAGGAGAGAGAAAGAGAGGGAGGAATTGATTCAAGAGTGCATGAGAGAGATAAGCAGTGAGTGAGACAAAGAGAGAAACGGGAGCGAGTGAGAGGGCAAGAGTGAGAGAAAGAGAGATAATTCATATGAGAGAGTGGTAGGAAAGGTGAGAGTGAGAGCAAGAGGAAGAAAGGGCAAATGAAACCACTGAGGGAGGGAGAGGGAGTGGGAGAGAGAAGAGAGAACGAGAGTGAGAGGGAGGTGGTGAGAATGAGAGAAATAAAAGAGTGAAAGAGAAAGAGAAAGAGAAGAGATCCAAGAGAGAGGGAGTGATGGAGGGCATGAGGAGTGAGGAAGAGAGAATGACAGTAAGAAAAAGTGGTAGAGAGAAGAAGAAGTGATGGAAGAGAAAGATGAGATAGAGAGGAGATAAAGAGAGCAAGAGAGTTGTTTGATGAGATAAAGAGAGAAAGTTAGAGAGGAGGAGAGGGTAGGAGAGATAAAGTGAGATCGAGATAGACATTGGGATGGAAAGAGTGATTGAGAGATATAAAAAGGGTAAAATAGAAGTAGAGAACAAGTGGTAGAAGGAGAGAGAAGAGTATGAGAAAGTGCTTGAAATAAAGAGAGAGAGAGAGAGAGAGAGAGAGAGAGAGAGAAAGATGAAGCGATAAGTAGAGAGTGTGAGACAGAGATAGATCTGACAGATTGAGGCCGATAAAAAGAGAAATTTGAGGAGAAAACTGAGAGAAAGTGAAGGATAAGGAAAGCACCGAAGAGAGATGGAGAAAGGAAGGGAAGACAATGAGAAAAAGAGTGAGATAGAAAGAGAAAATAGTAAGAAAGAGGTATAAGGATAAAAAGGGATAAAGAGAGAGTGAGAGTGAAAGATAGAAAAGAAGTAGAGAGAGCAAACAGAAGAGAAAAAGGAGTGCGTGAGAGATAGTGCGCGTTTGAGAAAGGGAGGGGACAAAATAAGATAAGAGAGAGTAAAATAGATAAAGAGGGAGAGAGGGAATGATGAAAAAGAAACAAAGTGAGGGATAAAGAAAGATAGAGAACAAGGGAGAGAAAGAGAAGGGAGTATGTGAGAGGGAGAGCGAGGGAGAGATATAGAGAGATAGAGGGACTTCAAGATAGACTTGCGGAGAAAGAAAGAGTAAGAGAGCAGGACAGTGAGAAGAGCTAGAGAGAGTGAGAGAAGGACATATGGAGGTCATGAGAGAGGGAGGGAGAAAGAACGCAATAAAGAAAAAGTGTGTGAGAGATGGAGACAATGAGCAAGATAAGAGAAAATTAGAAAGAGAGAAGAGAGAGTTGAAAGGTGAGAAAGAGAGATAGCATGGGAGGAAGTAAGAGAGAGACATGGAAAGAGTGAGTGAGAGATATAAGAAGAGCAAAAGATGAGTAAAGAGAAAGTGTGAGAAAGGTAGAGGGAGTGAAAAGAGTGTGAGGAAGAGATAGATAAGTAGAGAGTGTGAGACTGTGTGTGAGAGTGAGATAGATAAGAGATAGATAAGTAGAGTGTGTGAGACTGTGTGTGAGAAAGATAGATAAGTAGAGAGTGTGAGATTGTGTGTGAGAGGGGAGAAAGAGGCAGGAAGTATGAAAAAGAGTGAAAATACATAAGGGAGAGCGGTAGGAAAAGAGAGAGTGAGAGAAAGGGCAAGGGAGGGCAAGAGAGAGAGAGAGTGTGTGTGAGAGTGGGAGAATAAGTTTGAGATAGACATAAAGAGTAAAAAAAGTGAGAGAGAGCAAGTGAAAGAGAGAAGAATCAAAGAGAATTAGAAAGAGAAGGAGAAGAGCTCTATGATTGAGAGAGATGAAGGGCATAAAGAGAGTGAGGGAGGGAGAGAGGACATAATAAAGAAAGAGTGAGAGAGAGAGACAAGAAAGAGAGAACACAGAGAGAAAGAGGTAGAGAGAGTGGTAAGGGAGGAAAAGAGGGGGAGAAAGAGATACTGATGCAAATATTAGTGAGAGATATAAAGAGAGAAAAATAGAAGTAGATAGAAGAATAGTCCGAGAAATATCTTGAAAGAAAGAGAGAGAAGAGAGAGCGAGAGAGAGATGAAGAGACATGTAGAGAGAGTGAGATATAAAAATATAAAGAGGTTGAGAAAGATAGAAAGAGAGAAGAGGAAAGACAGAATGAGGTTGGGAGGGATGGATTCCAGAGAGAAGGAGAGAGAGGGGTAGTGAGTGAGAGAGAGAACGAAAAAAGAATGCGAGAGGGAAAAAGTAGAAGAAAGTGAGAGAGGAAGGAATGGATAGAGTGGGTGAACGAGGGTAAGAGAAAGGTGGAGAGTGAGAAAGAGAGAGAAAGAGGGAGAATGAGACCAAGATAGAGGTAGAGAGAACTGAGTGAGAAATATCAAGAAAGAGAGAGGAAAAGAGCGAGTGAGAGTGTGAAAAAGAGAAAAACTACTTGAGGAAGAGAGAGAGAGAGATGAAAGGAAGGTATGGGAGAGAAGAAGAGAAAGAAATAGTGAGAGAGACAGAAGTGAGAGAAAGAAAGATAAATTAGAGAGAAGAAAGAGAGGGTAAATAAAGAAGGCAACAGACTATGACAAAGTGAGAGTGAGTGAGGGAAAGAGAGGGAGGGAGAGAGGGAGATAAGCATGGAAAGATGGAGTGAGATACATAGAGAGAGAAAAAGAGAAGTAGAGAGAGAAGGGCGTATCGATAAAGAGAGAAGGGTGTGAGAAAGAGATTAAAATAAAGAGATAGAAGAAAGAGAGACGAGAGGCAGATAGAAAGTGTGTGTGAGAGACTAAGAGATTGAAAGAATGATTGAGGCAAATAATAAGAGAAAGGAGAGAGAAAGACAAGGAGGAATTATGAGTGAGATGCGAGAGAAAAGAGGGAGTGAGAGGGCAAGAGTGAGAGAAAGAGAGATAATTCATATGGGAGAGTGGTAGGAAAGGTGAGAGAAAGAGGAAGAAATGGAAAATGAAATGAGTGAGGGAGGGAGAGGGAGAAAGGAGGGAGAATGAGAGTGAGAGGGAGGAGGAGAGAAAGAGAGAAATAAAAGAGTGAGTGAGAGAAAGAGAAAAGATCTATGAGAGAGGGAGTCGAAAGAAAGAAAGAAAGAGAGAGAGAAAAAGAAAAAGCAAGGGAAGAGAATGATGAGATAGAGAGAACATAGGAGAGCTAGAGAGTTGTTTGATGAGATAGAGAAAGACGGTAAGAGACGAAGAGAGGGTGGGAGAGAGAAAGTGAGAGCGAGATTGATATTGTGATGGAAAGAGAGATTGAGAGATATAAAGAGGGCAAAATAGAAGTAGAGAGAACAAGTGGTATGAGAGTGAAGAGCATGAGAAAGAGCATGAAAGAAAGAGATAGAGGAAGATGAAGTGATAAGTAGAGAGTGTGAGACAGAGATAGATTAGAGAGATTAAGGCAGATCAAAAGAGAAACGTGAGGAGAAAAGTGAGAGAAAATGAATATTAAAGATAGTAGCGAAGAGAGGGAGAAAGGAAGGGGAGACAATGAGAAAAAGAGTGAGATAGAAAGAGAGAAGTAATGAGAAAGAGATATAAGGAAAAAAGAGGGTTAAAGAGAGAGTGAGACTAAAAGATAGAAGAGAGGTAGAGAGATGATGAAAGGGAAAATGAGTGCATGAGAGAGTGTGAGAGAGTTAGTGCATGTGTGAGAAAGGGAGGGGGAAAAGTAAGATAAGAAAGAGTAAAATAGATATAGAGGGAGAGAGGGAATGATGAAAAAGAGACAAGAGTGAGGGAGAGAGAAATATAAAGAGCAAGAGAGAGAGAGAGGAGGGACTAAGTGAGGGGGAGAGCGATGAAGAGATATAGAGAGATAGAGAGACTTCAAGAAAGAGATGGTGAGAGAGCGGGAGAGTGAGAAGGTCTAGAGATGAAGTGACATACAGAGAGGGCGAGAGAGATATATATTTGAGAAAGATAGAAAGAGAGAAGAGGAGAGACTGAGTGAGATAGAGAGGGATGGATTCAAGAGAGAAGGAGAGAGAGGGGGAGTGAGTGAGAAGAGAGAAAGAAGCGAGAATTCGAGAGAGGGAAAGAGTAAAAGAAAGAGAGAGAGGTAGGAATGGATAAGTGAGTGAAGGAGGGAAGGAGGAAAAGAGAGATGGGGAAAGTGAGAGAAAGAGGGACATTGAGAGTAAGATAGAGGCAGAGAGGAGTGAGAAAGATAAAGAAAGAGAGAGTAAAGAGTGAGAGAGAGTTTGAGAAGGAGATGAGTTCCATGAGCAAGAGAGAGAGAGAGAGAGAGATGGAGTGCAAGAGAGAGAGAGGTATGGGAGAGAAGAAGATAAAGAAAGAATGATAGTGAGAAAAGTTAGAGAAGAGGAAGATAAGTTAGAGAGAAGAAATAGAGGGCAAATAGGGAAGGCAACAAAATAAGACAGAGTGAGAGTGAGGGAGAGAGTGGGTGGGAGAGAGAGAGAGATAAGCATGGAAAGATGGAGTGAGAGATATAGAGAGAGAAAAAGTGAAGTAGAGAGAAGGTTATAAAGATAAAGAGAAAGATATTAAAATAAAGAGAGACAACAGAGAGAGACAATGAGGCAGATAGAAGTGTGTGTGAGAGACAGAGAGAATGAAAGCATGAGTGAGGCAAATAATAAGAGAAAGGAGACGAGAGGAGAGTAGAGAGAAAGAGAGGGAGGAATTGATTCAAGAGAGCATGAGAGAGGTGAGCAGTGAGTGAGAAGAAGGGAAAAAAGGGAGAGGTGAGAGGGCCAGAGTGAGAGAAAGAGAGATAATTCATATGAGAGAGTGGTAGGAAAGGTGAGAGTGAGAGAAAGTGGAAGAAGGGGCAAA
Source organism: Papilionanthe hookeriana x Papilionanthe teres (assembly GCA_022702705.1). NCBI lineage: Eukaryota > Viridiplantae > Streptophyta > Magnoliopsida > Asparagales > Orchidaceae > Papilionanthe > Papilionanthe hookeriana x Papilionanthe teres. Next base: position 80,102,933 of record CM040421.1, on the reverse strand, counting down.
TGAAATGAGTGAGGGAAGGAGAGGGAGAGAGAAGATAGAACGAAAGTCAGAGGGAGGTGGTGAGAATGAGAGAAATAAAAGTGTGAAGGAGAGAGAGAAATAGAAGAGATCTAAGTGAGAGGGAGTGATGAAGGGCATGAGAGGGAGTGAGGGAGAGAGAATAAGAGTAAGAAAGAGTGGGAGAGAGAAGAAGAAGTGAGGGAAGAGAAAGATGAGATAGAGAGAAGATAAATAGAGCAAGGGAGTTGTTTGATGAGATAAAGAGAGACAATAAGAGAGCAGGAGAGGGTAGGAGAGACAAAATGAGAGCGAGATAGATATTGGGATGGAAAGAGTGATTGAGAGATATAAAGAGGGTAAAATAGAAGTAGAGAACAAGTGGTAGAAGGAGAAAGAAGAGTATGAGAAAGAGCTTGAAATAAAGATAGAGAGAAAGATGAAGCGATAAGTAGAGTGTGTGAGATAGAGATAGATTAGAGAGATTGAGGCAGATAAAAAGAGAAATGTGAGGAGAAAACTGGGAGAAAGTGAAGGATAAGGAAAGCGCTGAAGAGAGATGGAGAAAGGGAAGGGAGACAATGAGAAAAAGAGTGAGATAGAAAGATAAAATAATAAGAAAGAGGTATAAAGAGAAAGAGGGATAAAGAGAGAGGGATAATAAAAGATAGAAAATAGGTAGAGAGAGCAAACGAAAGACAAAATGGAATCTGTGAGAGAGAGTGTGAGATATAGTGCATGTGTTAGAAAGGGAGGGGACATAATAAGAAAAGATAGAGTCAAATAGGTAAAGAGGGAGAGAGGAAATGATGAAATAGAGATAGAGTGAGGGAGAGAGAATGATAGAGAGCAGGGGAGAGAAAGAGGAGGTAGTAAGTGAGAGGGAGAGCGAGGGAAAGATATAGAGAGATAAAGAGACATCAAGATAGAGATCGGGAGAAAGAGAGAGTGAGTGAGCGGGAGAGCAAGAACAGCTAGAGAGAGTGAGAGGGGAACACATGGAGGGCATGAGAGAGGGAGGGACAAAGAACGAGATGAAAAAAAGGTGTGCAAGAGATAGAGAGGAGCAAGATAAGAGAAAGATGAGAAAGCGAGAAGAGAGAGAGCTGTAAGGTGAGAGAGAGAGAGGGAGAGATAGCAAGGGAGGAATCAAGAGAGAGGGATAGAAAGAGTGAGTAAGATATATAAGAAGAGAGAAAGGGGTAGAGGGAGTGAAAGGTGTGTGAGAAAGAGGTAGATAAGTAGAGAGTGTGAGACTGTGTGTGAGAGTGAGATAGATAAGAGAAAGTAAGTAGAGTGTGTGAGACTATGTGTGAGAAAGATAGATAAGTAGAGAGTGTGAGATTGTGTGTGAGAGGGGAGAAAGAGGTAGGGAGTAAGAGAAAGAGAGAGAATACATAAGGGAGAGAGGTAGGAAAGGAGAGAGTGTGTGTCTGTGAGAGAGAGGGGAGAATAAGTTTGAGATAGACATAGAGAGTGAAAAAAAGTAAGAGAGAGTAAGTGAAAGAGAGAAGAATGGAAGAGAGTTATAGAGAGAAGGTGAAGAGCTCTATGACTAAGAGAGATGGAGGGCACGAAAGAGTGATGGTGGAAGAGAGGAGAAGAGAAAGAAAGAGTAAAAGAGGGAGAGAAGAATGAGAGAAGACAGAGATAAAGAGGTAGAGAGAGATGGTAAGAGGGGAAAAGAGGGGAAGAGAGATGAAAAGATAGAGTGACAGATATAAAGAGAGCAAAATAGAAATAGATAGAAGAACAATACGAGAAAGATCTTGAAAGAATGAGAAAGAAGAGGGTGCAAGAGAGAGATGAAGAGACATATAGAGTGGGTGAGAGAGATATATAAATATAAAGAGGATAATTATAGTCAGGTAGGGAGGGATGGATTCAATAGAGAATGAGAGAGGGGAGTAATTGAGAGGAGAGAATGAGAGAGAGGGGGAGTAAGTGAGAAGAGAGAACGCGAGAGAGGGCAAGAGTAGAAGAAAGAGAGAGAGGTAAGAATGGATAGAGTGAGTGAAGGAGGGAAGGATGGTAAGAGAGAGGGGGAGAGTGAGAATGAGAGAGAGAAAGAGGGAGAATGAGACTAAGATAGAGATAGAGAGAAGTGAGCGAGAATGAGCAAGAAAGAGAGAGAAAAGAGTGTGATAGAGTAAGAAAGACAACAGCTCCATGAGGAAGAGAGAGGGAAAGATGGAGGGCAAGAGACAGGGAGGTTAGGTAGAGAAGAAGAGAAAGAGTGAAAGAGAGAGAATCGAGAGAAAAGAAAGATAAGTTAGGGAGAAGAAAGGAAGGGCAAATTGAGAAGGCAACAGAGTAAGATAAAGCGAGAGTGAGTGAGGGAGAGAGAGGGAGGAAGAGAAGGAGATAAGCATGGATAGGAGTGAGAGAAATAGAGAGAGCAAAAGGTAAGCAGAGGGCGTAGAGATAAAGAGAGAAGGGTGTGAGAAAGAGATTAAAATAAAGAGAGAGAAGAGAGAGAGACGAAGTGGCAGATAGAAAGTGTGTGAGAGACTAGGAGATTGAAATAATGAGTGAGGTAATAATAAGAGAAAGGAGAGGAGAGAGAAAGAGAGTGAGGAATTGATTATGGAGAGATGAACAGTGAGCTAGATGAGAGAGAAAAGAGGGAGTGAGTTAGAGGGTAAGAGTGAGAGAAAGAGAGATAATTCATATGAGAGAAAGGGAAAGGAGAGAAAGTGAGAAAAAAGGGTGAGAAAGTATGTGTGCGTGTGAGAGAGAGTGAGATAGAGAGAGCAAGAGAGTCAGAGAGATTGAGAAGAGAGCGAGAGAGAATGAAAGTGTGAGAGAGAAAGAAAGAGAGAAAAGGGAGAGATATCATGGGAGATTGAAAGATGAGAAAGAACAAGATAGAGAGGAGGAAGGGAGGGGAGAAGGAGTTGCTGAGTGAGTGAGATATATAAAAACATAAATAGAAAGAGGGGAATAAAACAAGAGGGTGATTGTGAGATAAAGATGGGTAAGTGAGAGAAAAATGAGTTGCAGTGAAAGAGCTAGAGAAAAACGAGGTCAGAGTAATTGAAGAAAGAGCTAGGGAGTTAATGAGATAGAGAGAAAAGGAGACTCATACACAGAGCAAAAGGAGTGATATATAGAGAATGGGAGAGATAGGGATGAAAAGAGGGGGAGAGAGAGAAGAGAGGGCAAGAGAGAAAGGCAGAGAGAGAGGTGGGTGGGAGGGAGTGAGAGAGGAAGGGAGAGAGAGGGATTAAAAGGAAAACCGAGGAAGATAGATAGAAAGTGTGAAAGAAAGAGAGATAGGGTGGGAAAGTGAGAAGGAAGAAGTGAGAAGAGAGTGTTAGAGGGGGGGATGGACAGTGAGAGCGAAGGATATAGTGGGAGTTAAGTTTAGCGAGTACAAGTGAGAGAGAAAGAGATTAAGAGATTTGGTGAAGGTGAGGGAAAGAGATATAAAAGGGTGACTTATAGAGATGGAGAGAGATAGAGCAACAAAGTGGTAGATAATGAGAGGGGGAGAGAAAGAGATATAGAGGGGACGAACTAGGAAGGGACAGAGAATGCGAGAACAAGAAATGAGAGTGAGAGAGTGAGCAAGAGAAGAGAAAGATGAGAAAGAGAGAGAGAGCAAGAGAGTATCATTTTGGAAGAGAAAGATGAGAAAGAGAGAGAAAAATAGAGTAGCATGGTGAGGGAGTGATGATAAGAAAGGAATACGAAGGACAGAGAGAAAGAAAGAGAGAGAGTGAGGAGAGTGTGAGGGTAAGAAGGAGAAAAGGAAAGAGAGAGTCAAAGATTTAGAGATAGTAGAAGAGAACTAGAGAAAGAGAAGAGTTAGAGGGAGAACGAATAATGCGATAACGAGCATGAAAGGATGAGTGAGATAATAGAGAGAGACAGAGAGATGTAGTGTTTGATAGAGAAAGAGATAGAGAGCTTTAGGTGGATAGAATATGAGAAATGAGGAGAGAGATAGCAAGAGCAATAGGGTCAGAGAGAGATGGTAAACTAGGAAGAGAGAGAGATGGAGAAAGGTGGAGTGAGGGAGCAGATAGAGTACGAAAAAAGAGAGAAAAAGTTTAGGAAATGAAGAGAAATTGGGAAGAGCTAGAGAGAGTGAGAGAGGGACATATGGAGGGCATGAAAGAGGGAGGGAGAAAAAACGAGAAAAAAGAAAAAGCGTGTAGAGATAGAATGAAGGAGCAAGATAAGGAAAAAAATTACAAAGAGAGAAGAGAGAGATGACAAAGGTAGAAGCAAGGGAGAGGGATGGAAAGAGTAAGTGAGAGATATAAGAAGAGCAAAGAAGAATTAGATAGAAAGAGTGAGAAAGGGGTAGAGGGAGTGAGACGAGTATGAGAAAGAGCTCGAAAGAAAGAGAAAAGTGAGAGAAAGTGAGGAAAAAAGTTAGAAAGTATGTGTGCGTGTGAGAGATAGAGTGAGATAGAGAGCAAGAGAGTTGGAGAGATTGAGAAGAGAGCGAGAGAGAAGGAAAGAGAGAGAGAAAGAAAGAGAGAAAAAGACAACATGAAAAAGGGAGAGAGATCGAAGAGATAATGAAAGAAGAGAAAGAAAAAGATAAAGAGAGGGAGGAAGGGAGGGAGAAGGAGTAGGAGAGTGAGTGAGATATATATAAAGATAAATATAAAGAGGCGAATAAAATAAGAGGGTGATTTTGAGATAAAGAAGGGTAAGATTGAGAGAGAGAGAGAAGAGGAGCTAAGGGAGAGCTAGAGAAAAGATAGATGAGAGCAATTCAAGAAAGGGCTAGGGAGTTAATGAGATAGAGAGAAAAAGAGATTGATACATGAGAGAGAGTGATAGGAAGTGATGGAAGGACAAAGTGAGAGAGTGAGAGAAAAGTGAGAGAGAGAGAGAGATATAAAGTAAGAGTGAGATTTTGAGTGGGAGAGAGAATCATAGAGAGAGAATGAGGAAAAGAGAGTGAGGGTGGAGGGAGAGAGATGAAGGACTGGAGAGAGCAAGAGAGACGGAGAGAGGGCAAAAGAAAGAGAGGGGGAGACATGTTAAGGGAAAGAGAGAGAGAAAGAGAGATAGAGAAGATAGAGGGCAAGATAGAGAGGTGAAGTATGAATGGGTTAGCTAGATAGAGATTAAGTGAAAGAGAGATATATGAGAGGAGAGGTGAGAGGGAGAGCATAAAGAGCATGAGAAAGAGGACAGGGGTTGAGCAAATGAGGAGGAAGGTAGAGGGATGGAAGACAAAGATAAAATAAATGTGAAGAGAGAGAGGGGGAAAGAAAAAAGAGAGAAGAGAAAGATGAAGAATAGAGTGAGAGAGTTAAAGAGATGAAAAGAGGGAGAGAGAGAGAGAAGAGAGGGCAAGAGGGAGAGGCAGAGAGAGGGGGGTGGGAGGGAGTGACAGAGGAAGGGAGAGAGTGGGAGGGGGTGGAGTCAAAGGAAAACTAAGGGAGATAGATAGAGAGTGTGTGAGAGAGAGAGGGTAGGGAAAGAGAGACGGAAGAAGAGTGAAGAGGAGTTAGAGGGAGGGATGGATAGTGAGAATGATAGATATAGTGGGAGTTAAGGTTAGCGAGTACCAGTGAGCGAGAAAGAGATTAAGAGATTGAGGGAAGGTTAACTCCCTAGCTCTTTCGTGAATTGCTCTCTTCTCACTTTTTTCCAGCTCTTTCTCTACTCCTCTCTCTCTCTTACCTTTCTTTATCTCACAATCACCCTCTTGTTTTATTCCCCTCATTCTATTTATTTTTGTATATATCTCACTCACTCTGCTACTCATCCTCCCTCCCTTCCACCCTCTCTCTATCTTGTTCTTCCTTTTCTTTCACTCTCTCTTCGATCTCTCTCCCTTTATCATGCTGTCTTTTTCTCTCTTTCTTTTTCTCTCACTCTTTCATTCTCTCTCGCCACAAACTTTCTCACTCTTTTTTCTCACTTTCTCTCACTTTCCTTTTCTCTCATATGGAGAGAGTGAGGTATGGGAGAGAAGAAGAGAAAGAAAGAGTGATAGAGAGAGAAGTGAGAGAAGAGAAAGATAAGTTACAGAGAAGAAAGAGAGGGCAAATAGAGAAGGCAACGGAGTAAGATAGAGTGAAAGTGAGTGAGGAAGAGAGAGGCAAGGAGAGAGGGAGATAAGCTTGGAAGATGGAATGAGAGAAATTGAGAGAGAAAAAGATAAGTATCGAGACAAGGGCATAGAGATAAAGAGAGAAGGGTGTGAGAAAGAGATTAAAATAATGAGTAAAGAGAGAGACAAAGAGGCAGATAGAAAGTGTGTGAGAGACCGAGAGATTGAAAGAATAAGTGAGGCAAATAATAAGATAAATGAGAGGAGACGAGTGTAGAGGAGTGAGAAAGAGAGGGAGAAATTGATTCTGGAGAGCAGGACAGAGATGAGCAGTGAGTGAGATGAGAGATAAAAGAGGGAGTGAATGAAAGGGCAAGAGTGAGAGAAAGAGTGATACCTCATATGAGCTAGTGGTAGGAAAGCTGTGAGGAGAGAGAGCAGAAGAAAGCGCAAACGAAATGAGTGAGGAAGGGAGAGGGAGACAAGAGAGAGAATGAGAATGAGAGGGAGGTGATGGAGGGTACGAGAAATAAAAGAATGAGAGAGAGAGAAAGAGAAGCGATCCATGAGAGAGGAAGTGATGGAGGGCACGAGTGGGAGAGAGGGAGAGTGAGAGAGAGAATCAGAGAAATAAAAAGTGAGAGAGAAGAAGAAGGGAGGGAAGATATTGTTGAGATAGAGACACAATAAAAAGAGCAAAAGAATTATTTGATGAGATAGAGAGAGACAGTAAGAGAGGAAGAGAGGGTGAGAGAGATAAAGCGAGAACGAGATCAATATTGGGATGGAAAGAGAGATTGAGAGATACAAAAGAGGGCAAAATAGAAGTAGAGAGAACAAGTGGTAGAAGGAGAAAGAAGAGTATGATAAAGAGCTTGAAAGATAGAGAGAGAGAAAGATAAAGCGATGAGAGTGTGAGATAGAGATAGATAAGAGAGATTGAGCCAAAAAAAATGTGAGGGGAAGAGTGAGAGAAAGTGAAGGATAAAGAAAGCAGCGAGGAGAAAGGGAGAAAGGGTGGGGATACAATGAGAAAAAGAGTTAGATAGAAGGAGAGAAATAACGAGAAAGGGATACAAAGAGAAAGAGGGATAATGAGAGAGGTAGAGTAAAATGTAGAAGAAAGGTAGAGAGAGCAAACGAAAGAGAAAAAGGAGTGTGTGAGAGATAGTGCGTGTGTGAGAAAGGGAGGGGACATAATAAGATAAAAGAGAGCAAAACAGATAAAGTTGGAGAGAGGGAATGATGAAAAAACGATTGAGGGAGAGAGAAAGAGATAGTGCAAGGGCAAGAAATAGGAGGGAGTAAGCGAGAGGGAGAGCGGGGGAGAGTTTTAGAGAAATAGAGAGACTTCAAGATAGAGATTGGGAGAAAGAGAGAGTGAAAGGGCCGGAGAGTGAGAGAGCAGACATAGTGAGAGGACATATGGAAGGCATGAGAGAGGGGGGAGCAAAAACTACATAAAGAAAAGGTGTGTAAGAGATAGAGAGGAGCAAGATAAGAGGAAGATGAGAAATAGAGAACAGAGAGTTGCAAGGAGAGAGAGAGAGAAAGAGAGATAGCAAGGAGGGAAGCAAGAGAGAGGGATGAAAAGAGTGAGTGAGAGATATAAGAAGAGCAAAAGAGAAGTAGAGAGAAAGAGTGAGAAAAGGGTAGAGGGAGTCAAAAGAGATTGAGAAAGATCTCGAGTGAAAGAGGAATTAAAAAAAATAAAGATGATGACGCAAGTAGAAACCGTGTTTGATAGTGCGAGAGATAGATTAAGTGAGGGTGAGGCGGATAGAAAGATACGAGAGGAGAGGAGAGGAGAGTAGAGGAGAGAAATAAGTAGGGAGTAAGAGAAAGAGAGAGAATACATATGGGAGAGAGGTAGGAAAGCTCTCTCTCCCTTTTACTAAGACCTCAAATCTCACAAAAACACATCTCTTCTTTTAACCTCACTCCCTCTTTCTCTCCCTCCTTTCCTTTGTCTTACACTCTCTCCTACATTTTCTCCCTCGTTCTTTCTCTCTTTCTTTAACTCTCTCACTCTCTTATTCATCTTTCTCTTCTCTCTTTTATTTTTTCCTTTCTCTCCCAGCTTCCTCTCTTCAAAGTATTTTATTTCTTTCTTCCATCCCTCTACCTTCCACCTCTTTTGCTCTGCCCCCTTCCTCTTTCTCATGCACTCTATTCTCTCCCTCTAACCTTTCCTCACATATATCTCTCTCTAAATTATATCTATCTAGCTATCCCAGTCATACTCTACCTCTCTTTCTTGCTCTCTATCTCCTCTCACTATTTCTCTTTCTCTCTCTCTTTCTCTCAACATATCTCTCCCTCTCTTTCTTTGCTCTCTCTCTCTTGCTCTCTCCATTCCTTCATCTCTCACCCTTCACCCTCGCTCTCTTTCCATCATTCGCTTTCTATGCCTCTCTCTCCCTCTCAAAATCATATTATTACTTTGAATCCCTCTCCCACATTTCTCTCACTCTCTCACTTTCTCTTTCCATCACTTCCTATCACTCTCTCTCTCACACATTCCTCAATATCTCTATTTCTCATTCTCTCTCTCACTCTCACCTGCACTATTTTATATCTGTCTCTCCATCTCTCTCACTCTTTTAAGCCTCTTCTTCTTTCACTATATCTGAATTTCTCTCATAATAGCTCTATTGATCCCTTTCCCTTTTTCTATTTCTTTGTCTATCTGCTACTCACTAAACCATTATCTTTCCCTCTCCCTCTCGCTCATTCACACACACACACTCTCTATCTGAATTTTTCTCTTTTGCCCTTTTTCTCTTTCTCTCTTACTATCTCACTCTAATCTTTTCTCCTCTCTCTCTTGTGCTCTCTCTATCTCTCTCTCGCTCTCTCCCTCCCTATCCCGTTCTTTCTCTCTTACTATCTCTCCCTCTCTCTTCCTCTCACTCTCTATCCCCTCTGCCCTTTATAGCTCCATCTCTCACTCTCACTCTTTTTCTATCACTCACTCTCAATATCTCTCACTTTTCACTTTTTATCTTTTCTATCATTCTCTGCTCCATCTCTCTTGCTCTTAATATCTCTCACAATCACTCCCTTTTTCACTCTTCCTCTTGTTATCTCTCTATTGTTATTTTTTCTTATTTTTATATATCTCACTTTCTCTCCCTTTCTCTCATTCTAGCTCCCTCCCTCTCTATATTGATCACTCTATGAGTCACTCACCCTCTCGCTCTCTATCTCTCTTTTCTCTTCCACTACTTAATCCACCTCCTCTCTCTCACACACACTCTCTCACACTCTTTCCTTCACGTTGAATCTCTCTCACAATCACTTTCTATCTTTCTTTCATTTTTTATCTCTCTCTTGATATCTTAGTCTTACCACTCCATCTCACTCTTCCTCTCGCTCTCCCTCTCCCTTTGCTTCTACACTCTCCCTCTCCATCTCACTCTCCCTCTCTACTTTCTAACATTCTCTCTCTCTCCCTCACCCTTACCCACTACTCCCCTCTTATCCGCTCTCTTACTCTTTCTCTCACTCTCTCTTCTCATACACCTTAAATCTCCAACACCTTATATCTGTCTGGTATTCTCTCCCTCACTCTAATTTTCACTCTCTCTCCTCAACCTTCTCTAACTCCCTCCTGTCTCACCATTTTCTCTCTTTCTGTACATTATCTCCCTTTACAATTTTTCTCCTCCCTCTCTCTCACTCTCTCTAGTGCTTGTACTCTTTTTCCATCTCTCTCATGCTCTTCTTTCTATTCCCCTCTCTGTGTCCCCCACTCTCCCCCTTCTCTCTCGTTCGCTTCCACCCCCACACTCTCGATCTCTATTTATCGCTCACTTTTGCTCTCACTCTCCCTTCTCGCTCTTCTCTATCTCTATCTACTCCCTATCTTCTACCCTTCACTCTGTGTCCCACTCTCTTCCCCTAAATCTTTCTTATAATCACTCTCCTACTCATTATTACTCTTCTTATATCTCTAACTCACTCTCCTTACTCCCTCCCTCTAGCTCTATGTATATAACTCACGCTCCATTCCTCTCACTTTATCTCACACTCTCTCCATTTTCTCTGTATATATCTCTCCTCTCTCTTGCTTTCCTCCCTTTCGCATACTCTCTCCCACTAAATCTCTCCATTATAACTCAATTGCTCTGTTATCTCCCTCACTCTTTCTCACATTATCTCTATGTCGCTCTTTCTACCACTCTATCTCCCTCCCCCACTCTTTTCTTTTGCACTCTCTCTCTCATTTTATTATTCTCTCGTCTCAATCTGTTTCACTAACTCTCTTTTCTCTTACTCTTCTCTCTGTCTCTCTCTCATCTTCTCCCTCTTCCACTCTCACCCTCTTCCTCTACCTCGCGCTCCCCCTCTCTTGATTTTTATTTCTCTTCCTCTCTCTCACTTTCTCATTAGTTCTCTAAATCTCTTGCACTCATCTGAATCTCTCTCAATTTCTCTCCTTTACACTCTCTCTCCCACTTTCACTCCCTCAAATTTTTTTGTCCCTCCTTTAGTTCACCGCCTCTCCCTCCCCACCCTCCTTCCATCCCTCTTAGCTCTATCTCTCCCTTTCTCTCACTTTCTCTCTACTTCTCTCTAGCACTTCTTATCTCTCACTCATTCTTTCCATCCCTCACTATTTCTTCCTCCCTTGATATCTCTCTCTCTCTCACCTTGCAACTCTCTCAGTTCTCTCTCTTTCTCATCTTTCTCTTATCTTGTTCCTTCTCTCTATCTTTCACACACTTTTCTTTATCTCGTTCTTTCTCCTTCTATCTCTCATGCCTCCATATGTCCCTCTCTCACTCTATCTAGCTCTTCTCAATTTCTCTTCATTGCCTAAACTTGTTCTCTCTCTTTTACTTATTCTATCTGCTCTCACACTCCATCTTTTTCAATCTCCCTTTCTACCTCTCTTACCATCTCTCTCTACTGCTCTTGCTGTCTCTCTCCTCATTTCTCCCTTTCTATCCACCTTAACCTCTCTATCTCTCTCTATCAAACTCTATATCTCTTTCTCTATTATCTCACTCATCCTTTCATGCTCATTCTTTTTTATGTATTCTCGTTCTCTAAATCTTTTCCTCTCTCTTCTTTTTTTCTCTTCTTACTCTTTTTGCATCCACTCCCCCTCTCTCTCCCTCTCCCGATCTAACCCACTTTCTCTCTCCTTCTCTCTCTCTCTCTCTCTCTCTCTCTCTCTCTCTCGCTCTCTCTTCTTCTCTTGCCACAACTCTCTCAACTAAAAACTCTCCTCTCTTTCTCATTTTTCTCTTCACTCACTCCTCTCTATCAAAAATTTTCTCTCTTTTTCTCCCTCCCTCTCTTCTACCCTCCATATCACCCTCACACTTAGAGCTCCTCTTTTTTCTTCTCTTTTCTCTCTGAATCTTCTCTCTTGCTCAATCTCTCACTCTCTCCCTCTCTACCTTCATTTCACTCTCACTCTCCCTCCCTCTCTCTCTTTTCCCTCCTCTCTCTTGCCCTCCCTCCTTTCCTCACTTTCTCCCTTTCTAACTCTCTATTTCTCTCACTCTTGACTCTATCTTGCTCTCTCCTCTCACTCACTCCCTCTATCCTCTCCTAAATACATCCCTCAGCCACTCTCTTCTCCTTTCCTCTCTCCTATGAACACCTCTCTCTATCTATATCTCTCTCTCACTCTTTATCTGTCTCATCATCTCTCTTTCTATCAAGCTCTTTCCCACGCTCTTCGCTCTCCTCAACCTCCTATTTTCTCTATCTCTCTTTTGCTCTCTCTATCATTATCTTGTTCCATCCCAATCTCTATCTCTCAGACATACTCTCTTTCTTCCTCTCTTCTTCTTCTGCCAGCACTATCTCACCCTGCAACTCTCTTGCTCTCTGCATTCTCTCTTTCTCATCTCTCTCTCATTCTTTCTTCCACTCTTTCTCTCTGGGCCCACTCTTATGCTCTTCAACGCTCTCTCTCTTTCTCTCTCTCTTGTGTAGAATTTCTCTTTTTTTATCTCTGTGCTCTATCACACGCATTTTTCTTTCTCACTCTCTTCCTCTCTGTACCTCCATCTCAATATCATTCTCCCTCCTTTCCTCTCTCTCTCGCTCTCTCTATCTCTCCCTCTCTCTTGCCCTCCCTCACTCCTCTATTCTCTCATTATCTGTCTCACCTCTCTCTCTCCATCAATCTTTTTAGTCTCTATCTGCCTTATCATCACTCCCCCTCTCCCTCTTCTCTCTCTCCCCTTCAACCTATTTCTGACACGCATCTTTCTCCTTCTACCCCTTCTCTCTCACTCACCTTCTTTTTATCTCTTTCTTTACTTATTTATTTCTATCTTCATGTCTCTTTGTCTTTCCATCCCAATCTCTATCTCTCTCTCTCTCTCTCTCTCTCTCTCTCTCTCTCTCTCTCTCTCTCGCTCTTGCCTCCTAACTTCTCTCATTTTAATCTTTCTCTTCTCTCACTCCTCTCCCTCTCTTACACACTATTTTTTTATCTGATTCTCTCTCCCGCCCTCTTTGTCCCCTCTATCTCTCTATCTCTATTACTCTCACTTCTCAATTTATTTTCTCTATTTTTTGCTTTTATCTATTTCTCTTTTATGCAATCACTCTCTTGCTCTCTCTTCACCTTTCTCTACAACTGTTTCTCCCTCTCTCCCTCCCTACCTCTCTCTCTCGCTTTTCGTACTATCTCTCGATCACTATCTTTCATCTCTCCATCTCCATCTATTTCTTCCTCTCTCTTCTATTAATACGAACTCTCTCCATCTTTCTCAATCATTCTCTCTACCTCTCTCTTTGTTCTCTTTTCTCTCTCTCATTCTTTTTTCTCTATTGCTCTCTCCCACTTATTCCTCGCTACCTCTATCTCCCTCTCACTCTCCCTATCCTCCTTTTTGCCCCTCCGTCCTTCCCTCACTCTCTCCTTCCCTGCCTCTTTCTATTATGTGTTATCTCTCTCTCTCTCTCTTTCTCTCACTCATGCCTATCTCTCGCTCTCCTTTTTCTCTTCTCTCTTTTCTCACTCATTGCTCCTCTCTCCTCTTCTGAATCCATGCCACTCCCCCTCCCTCTCCTCTACTTACCCTTTCAATCTGCCTCACCTTCTCCCTATTTATCTCTCTCCAAATGTACCTCTTATATCTACTTCTATTTTGTTCTCTCCATATCTTTCACTCTATCTTTTTATCAATATATCTCTCTCTTTCCCCCATGCTTCCTCTCTTACCATCTATCTCTCTCCCTTACCCTCTCTGTCATCTCTCTTTCTTCTATCTCTCTGTCACCTTTTCTTTCTCTTCTTCTCTCTCCTCCATCACTTCTCGTGCTCTCCATCTCTCTCTCAGTCATGGAGTCCTTTCTTTCTCTCTCTCTCCCTCTCCCATTCTTCCCTCTTTCAATTACTCTCTCTCACTTTTTACCACTCTCTATGTCCATCTCACACTTATTCAGCCCCTTCTAATATACACACACTTTCTCACCCTGCCTTCCTCCTTTCTTATCTCTCTCTTTTTGTATCCTCTCTCATTCTGTCACTCTATTCTTTCTCTTTCTTTTTTGTTTCATTTCACTCACTCCTCATCTTTCTCCTCGCTATTGAATCAGTCCCTCTCTTTCTCTCCTATCCTATCCTCTTGTATCGTCTCTTTTTCAATCTTCCTCACCCTTACTCTTTCTATCGCACACAGTTTCTATCTTCCTCCTCATCTCTATTTTTATTACTTCCTTTTTTTTTCAAGCTCTTTCTTACACTCTTCTCACTCACTCTTTCCAACCCTCTCTCTCCCTCTCGTTTACTTCCTTTCTCTCTCTCTCTCTCACCTTGCAACTCTCTTCATCTCTCTCTTTTCTCTATGCACAACCTTCTCTCATTATTTCTACACCCTTCTCTCTCTTTCTCTCTCTACTTCTCTTTTGCTCTCTATATCTCTCACTCCATCTATCCATGTTTATCTCTCTCTCTTCCTCCCTCTCTCTCCCTGACTCTCTCTTGATCTGTCTTACTCTGTTGCCTTCTCTATTTTCCCTCTCTCTCTCTTCCCTCTATTTTATCTTTCTCTTTTCTTGCTTCTCTCTCTCTTTCTTTCTCATTTTCTCTCTCCATATCTCCCTCTCTCTTTCCCTCTTTCTCTCTCTTTCTATCTCGCTCATGTAGCTGTTCTCTTTCGCACTCTCTCTTACTCCTTTTACTCTCTTTCATTTTCTCCACCTCCTGCTCACTATCATTCTCCCTCCTCTCTCCCTCTCCCTCCCTCCCTCCCTTATTTCATTTGCTCTTTCTTCCTTATCTCACTCTCACCTTTCCTACCACTCCCTCATGAACTATCTCTCTTTCTCTCATTCTATCTTTTTTCTCTCTTCTCACTCACTCCTCATATCCCTCTTCTCTCTTTCTCTCACTCATGTTCTTTCTCTTTCTTTTCTCACTCATTTGACACACTCTCCATCTTCCTCCTTCGCACTTAAATCACCCCTACATCTTTCTCTCCTCTTCTCACCTCACCTCTCCTCTTATAACTCTTTCCATTTGCCTCACCCTCACTCTATACATCTCTCGCTCTCTCACGCACTATTTCTATTTGCCTCTTCATCTCTATCTCTCTTACTCTCTCTTTTATTCAAGCTCTTTTTCAGACTCTTCTCACTTCCTCTATCCTTCTCTCTCTCTTTCTCTCTTTACTTCTCTTTTTTCTCTTCCTATATCTCTCACTCACTCTTTCCATCCCTCTCTCTCCCTCTCTCTTGCTTCCTCCCTTCCTATCTCTCTCTCACACACACCTTACAACTCTCTCTTCTCTCTTTCTCATCTTTCACTTATTTGCTCCTTCTCTCTATCTCTCACACACTTTTTCTTTATCTCATTCTTTCTCCCTCACTATCTCTCATGCCCTCTCTATGTCCCTCTCCCACTCTCTCTAGCTCTTCTCAATTTCTCTCCATTGCCATAACTTGTTCTCTCTTTTTCTCACTCTTTTTGCTCTCTCACTCCACCTCTTTCAATCTCCCTCTCTCTCTTACCTACTGCTCTTGCTGTCTCTCTACTCTCCTCATTTCTCAATATCTAACCACCTAAAGCTCCCTATCAATCTCTCACTCTTTATCAACCACTTAATCTCTTCGTCTCTCTCTATTATCTCCATCATTCTTTTATGCCCTTTTTCGCACTATTCGCTCTCCCTCTATCTCCTCTCTTTCTCTAGTTCTCTTTTAGTATCTCTAAATATTTCACTCTCTCTTTTCATTTCTCCCTCTCTCCCTCACAACCTTCCTCACCCTCTCTCTTTCTCTCTCTCCACCTCTGTATTCCTCTCTTGTCATTACTCTCTCGCCATGCTACTCTATTGCTCTCCTCTTTCTCATTTTTCTCTTCCACCATGCTACTCTCTTGTTCTCTCACTCTTTCTCATCTTTCTCTTCTCTTGCTCATTCTCTCTGTCTCATTCCATATTCTCTCATTCTCACTCCCTTCCTCATTCGCACCCTCTATCTCTCTCTCTCCCACTCAAAATGTACCACTTTGTTGCTCTATCTATCCCAATCTATCACTCCCCTTCGTTTCTCTCACCTTTATTCTCTAATTACTCCTCTGCAACTCTTTCTCCCTCTCTCTCCCTCCCTCTCTCCCTTCTCTCTCACTTTTCTTATTATCGTTTGCTCTCTATCTTTCTTTCTCTTCATCTATTTCCTCTCTCAATCTCCCTCGATCATTCTCTTTGCTCTCTCTCATGGTGCTCTTTTCTTTATCTTTCACTCTTCTCTATTACTCTCTCTCACTAACTCCTTTATAATATAATCTCACTCATTGTCCCTCTCACTCTCTCTCCTCTTTTTTCCCCTTTCTCCCTTCCCTACTCCCTCTTTCCCTATACCTTACTATTATGTATTTTCTCTCTTTCTCTCACTCTTACGTATCATTGCTCACACCTGTCTCTTCTCTCTCTTCTCACTCACTACTCCTCTGTCCTTCTATCCTAAATCCAAACCTCTCTCCCTCTCTCTCCTATACTCATCCTTTCTATCTACCACATTTTTCTATCCATCTCTCTCTAAAACACTCAGTAACTTTCTCTTCATATCTCTCTGTACCACTTCTCTCCCTTTTTTTCAAGCTCCTTCTATCACTCTTCTCTCTCCCTCATCTACTTGTTTTGCTCTCTATATCTATCACTCTTTTTCCAACCTTATCTCACTCTCTCCCCCTCTCTTTCCCCTTCTCTCTCTTCTGTCTCCTCATCGTTCTCGTCTCTTGCTCCTTCTCTCTCTCCCCCCACTCACTGTCGCTCTTTGTTTCTCTTCTTCTCCTCCTCCCTCCCTCACTCACTTGTGCTCTCCTCTCTCCCTATCTCACGCAAGTGCATGGAACTCTTTATTTTTTCTCTCGCCCACACTCATTTCTCTCACTCTTGTTCTGTCAAAACATATCCTTTTCTCCACCTCTATCTCACTCTCATTTTTCTCTCTTCTCACTCTCACAATCTCCCTCCCCCTCTCTTAACCTCTTTCCCTCCTTCCCTTACTCTAATGTTTTCACTCTCGCTCTCTTTCTCTAAGTCTTGTCTTCCCTCTCATTCTCTATTCACTCTCTCTTCTCACACACTACCCCTCTCTCCTCTTGTCTTGAATCCATCCATCCCTTCTCCTCAACTTTCTTTTCTTATCAGCCTCAACCTCTCCTATCTATCTCTCTCTCAGACTCTCTACTTGTCTCCTCTTCTTTCTCTCTTTCTTTCTACCTTTTCTCATACTCTTCTCTCACCTTCTATCACTTATTTTCTCCACTTTTATTTTGCTTTCTTTTCATCTTTCAATCTCTCTTTCCATCCCAATAGCTGTCTCTCCCTCCTCTCTCTCTCACTCTCACTCTCTATTCCTCTCTTACCATCTCTCTCTTTAATCCAATAACAGTCTTTCTCTCTTTATCTTCTCTTTATCTCATCTTTCTCCTCCCTCACTTTTTCTTCTCTCTCTCTCTCTCACTCTTTCTTTCTCACATGCTCTCTCCCTCTCCTTCTGGTGCCCTCCATCTCTCTCTTTCTCATGGATCTCTTCTATTTCTCTCTCTCTCACTTTTTTATTTCTCTAGCATTCTCTCCACCTCCCTCTCACTCTCGTTCTCCCTCCTCTTTCCCTCTACCTCCCTCACTCATTTCATTTGCCCTTTTTTCCTCCTCTCACTCTTACCTTTCCTGCCACTCTCTCATGAATTATCTCTCTTTTTCCACTCTTGCCCTCCTTTCACTCGGTCCTTTTTATCTCTTCTCACTCACTCCTCATTTCCCTCCTCTCTCTTTCTCTCATTCTATTCTCTCTCTTTCTTTTCTCTCTCATTTCACCAACACCCCATCTTTCTCCTCTGCTTTTGAATCACTCACAATGGCTTTCTCTCCTCTCCTCTCCGTTCCTCTCGTCACTCTTTCTATTTGTCTCACCTCACTCTATCTCACGCTCTCCCACACTGTGTTTCTATTTGTCTCTTCATCTCTATCTCTTACTCCCTCTTTATTTCAAGCACTTTCTAACATTTTTCTCACTTCCTCTACCCTTTTCTCTCTCTTTCTCTCTCTTTCTCTCTCTACTATTTCTTCCTCTCTCTCTCCCACTATACTCACGCTCTCGATCTTTCTTAATCATTCTCTCTACTTTATTTCATGTTGCTCTTTTTGTCTATCTCTACTCTTTTCTCTGTTCCTCTCCCTCACTAACTCCTTTTTGTCTCCATCTCACTCTCATTCTCCCTATCACCTTCTCTCCTCTTTTTTGCCCCTTCCTACTGCCCTCACTATCTCCTTCCCTACCTCTCTCTATTATGTAATCTCTCTCTCTCTCTCTTTATATCACCCTTTCCTGTCTCTCACTCTCTCCTCTATCTCTTCTCTATCCTCTCACTTACTACTCCTCTCTCCTTTTCCCTTGAATCTTTCCATCTACTCACCCTTTCTAACTGCCACACCTTCTCTCTATCAATCAATCTCTCACAAGCACTCAGTATCTGTCTCTTCATATCTCTCTCTCTCTTACTTCTCTCCTTTTTTTCAGGCTACTTTACTCACACTTCTCTCTCCCTCCATCTCTTCTCTCTTTACTTCTTTAGTTGTCTCTATTTCTCTCACTCTCTCCCTTCCAATCTCTCTCTCTCATTCTCTCTTACTCTCTTGCCTTTTCTCTCTAACCCTGCAACTCTCTTTCCTCTTCTCTCACTTCTTTCTCTCTCATCCTTCTCTATCTCTTGCTCTCACTATCAGTCTCTATTTCTATTATTCTCCTCCCTCCCTCACTCACTTATGCTCTCCATCTCTCTCTCTCATGCAGAAGCATGGAGCTCTTTTTTTTTTCTTACTCCCCCACACTCATATCTCTCACTTCTGGTTTCTCACACTTTATCCTTCTCTCCATCTAGTTCTCCCTCCCCCTCTCTTTCAACCTTCTTGTCTCCTTCCCTTACTTTCTTATGCTTTCACTCTCTCTCTTTCTTTCTCTAAGTCTTCTCTTCCATCTGGTTCTCTCTTCACTTTCTCACTCACTGCCCCTCTCTCGTTCAATCTTGAATCCATCCCTCCCTCCCTCTCACTTTTCTTGTCACCTTTCTCGTTTTATCTTCCTCAACCTCTCCTATCTATCTCTCTCACACTCTCTACTTTTCTCTTCATCTTTCTCTATCTTTCTCATACTCTTCTCTCTCCTTCTGCTACTTGTTCTCTCTACTTCTATTTTGCCCTCTTTATATCATTTAATCTCTCTTTCCATCCCAACATCCATCCCTCTCGCTCTCTCCTCTCACTCTCTTTCCTCTCTTACCATCTTCCTCTCTCATTCAACAACTTTATTGCTCTTTTTATCTTCTTTATTACTCATATTTCTCTTCCCTGGCTTCTTCATATTCTCTCTCAAACTTTTTCTTTCTCTCATTCTCCCTCCTTCTCTCTTCTCATTCCTTCCATCTTCCCCTCTCATGGATCTATTCTCTTTCTCTCTCTCTCAATGATTTATTTTTCTCTTATTATCTCCACCTCCCCTCATTGTCGTTATCCTTCCTCTCTCCCTCTCCCTCCCTCCCTCATTTCTATTGCCATTTCTTCCTCCTCTCACTCTCACCTTTCCTAGCACTCTATCTTATGAATTATCTCTTTTTCGCTCACTCTTGTCCTCTCTCACACTCTCCCTTTTTTCTCTCTTCCCACTCACTCCTCATCTCTCTCGTGCTCTCTTGAATCAATCCCTCCCTCTCTTTCCCTCTCCTCTCCTCTCCTCCCCTTTAATATTTTCCTCACTTATTCTTTCAATCTTTTGGTCTCTCAGACACACTTTCTCTCTGCCTCTTCATTTCTCTCTCGTCGATCTCTTTAGTTCAATCTCTTTCTCACATCTTTCTCTCTTAATCTCTACGCTCTTCTCTCTCTTTCTCTCTCTACTTCTCTTTTACTCTCTCTATATCTCTCAGTCCATCTTTCCAAGCTTATCTCCCTCTCTCCCTCCCTCTCTCCCCGTCACTCTCACTCTATTTTACTCTGTTGCCTTCGCTATTTTCCCTCTCTCTTCTCTCTAACTTATATTTCTCTTCTCTCACTTGTCTCTCTCACTTTTTCTTTCTCTTTTCTCTCCAATCTCCCTCTCTCTTGCCTTCCATCTCTCTCTCTCATGGAGCTCTTCTTTTTCTCTCTCTCACTTGTTTCTCTCTCTTTGTTGCTCTCTCTCACTCACTTCTCTCTACCTCTTCCTTTCTCACTTTTTATTTCTCACTTTATTCTACTCTTTCCCTCTCTTGTCCTCTCTCTTCTTACTCACTCCCTTTATCTCTCTTTCTCTCTTGAATCCATCTCTCTGCCTCACTCTGTCTCTCCTCTTCTCTCTCTTTCTATCTTTCTCAACTTCTTTCTAATTATATATCTCCCTCAGCCTCATTATATGTCTTTTCATCTCTCTCGCTCTCTCTTCTCTCTCTTTCTTTCAAGATTTTCATCACACCTCTCTCTCTACATGTACCTCTTCTATCAACTTCTATTTTGCTCTCTCTATTTCTTTCACTCTATCTTTTCATCAGTATATCTCTCCCTTCCCTCTCTTCCTCTTTTAATATCTCTCTCTTTCCCTCTCTATCTTCTTTGTTTACATTCTCTCTCTTTCACTCTTTCATTCTCTTGTTCTCTCCCTCCCTCCTTCTCTCGTGCCCTCCATCTCTCTCTCAAACATAGAGCTCTTCAATTTCTCTCTCTCTACCATTCTTCTCTCTTTCATCTCTTTCACTTTTTCCCACTCTCTATGTCTATCTCACATTTATCCTCATACACACACACATACTATCTCTCCTGCCCTCCATTCATCCCTCCCTGACTTGCTCCTTTCCTCCCTCTCTCACTTATGTATTCTTCCTCTTACTATCACTAAGCATGGAAAGATGGAGTGAGGTATATTGAGAGAGCAAAAGAGAAGTAGAGAGAGAAAGATAGAGAAGGGCATAGAGATAGTGAGAAAATGTTGTGAGATAGAGATTGAAATAAATAGAGAGAAGAGAGAGATGAAGAGAGAGTTGTAAGCTGAGAGAGAGAGAGAGAGAGAGAGAGAAAGAAAGGTAGCAAGGGAGAGGGAGAGAGAGGGTTGGAAAGAGTGAGTGAGAGATATAGTAAATGCAAAAATGAGGTAGAGTGGAGGGAGTGAGAAGAGTGTGAGAAAGAGCTTGAAAGAAAGAGAGGAAGTAAGAAAGAAGAGATGGGGAGTCTGATAAAAACAATGTGTGATAGAGCCAACAATAGAAAGAGTGAAAATGAGGTAGATACAAAGAGAGACGATACGAGAGGATATGAGAGGAGAGAAAGAAATAGGGAGTGATTCAAGAGCGGAGGAAAAAAATGTGAAGTGAGTGAAATGAAAGAAAAAAAAAAAGAGAAAGAATAAAGTGAGAGAAAGAGAGAGAATACATAAAACATAGGGAAGGAGGAAGGCAAGGTGAGAAAAGGTGTGTGTGTGTTAGAGGGAGCCTCAATAAGTGTGAAATTAACATAGATAGTGGGAAAAAGTGAGAGAGAGTAAGTGAATGAGGGAAGAATGTGAGAGAGTGAGAGACAAAGAGAGAAAAAGGGAAAGGCTCCATGACATAGAGAGAGATGGAGAGCACGAGAGAGTGATGGAGGGAGAGAGAAGAAGAAAAAGAAAGGGTGATAGAGAGATAGAAGAAAGAGAAATGACAGAGAGGGTAAGAGTGTTGTCGGGAGAGAGAAAGGTGGTAAGAGAGGAAGAGAGGGGGTATAGAGAGATATATTGATAAAAAGATAGAGTGAGAGATAAGGAGATAGCAAAATAGAAGTAGATAGAAGAGGTACATGTCAGAAAGAGAGAGATATGGAGAATGTGAGGTAGATAGAAAGGGTGAGTAGAGGAGAGGGAGGGTAAGAGGCATGGATTAAGAAGGAGAGAGACGAGTATGAGTGAGAAGAGAGAGAAGGCAAAGAGGAGAGAGCGAGAGAAGGCATGCGTGAGAGAAAGAGAGAGAGATAATACATAATAGAAAAAAGTAAGGAAGGAGAGAGTGAGGGAAGGGGGAAGGGGCAAAAAAGAAGATAGGGAGAGTGAGATGGAGAATGAGAGTGAGATGGAGGTAGAGAGAAATTAGTGAGAGAGAGCAGTGGAGAAAAGAGTATGAGAGAGAGAAAACAACACCATGAGAGAGGCAGAGAGAATGATTGAGAAAGATAGAGAGAGTTTGTATTAATAGAAGAGAGAGGAAGAAATAGATGGAGAGATAGAAAGATAGAGAGCGAGAGATAGTATGAAAAGAGAGAGAGAGGTAGGGAGAGAGAGAGAGAGGGAGAAAGAGTGGTAGACAGGATATACAAAAGAAATAACAGGTGGAGAGAGAGCAAGAGAGTGATGGCAAATGAGAGAAATAGATAAGAGCAAAAAAATAGAGAAGAGAGAGGAGGAGTGAGAGAAGAGAGATTAAAATGGGAGAAGTGAGGAAGAGGAGGCGAGAGCGAGAGAGGGAGAGAGTGAGATAGAGATTGGGATGAAAAGAGAAAGAGACATGGAGAGAGAAATAGATAAGTAGAGAAAGAGATAAAGAGAAGGTGAGTGAGAGAGACGGGTAGAAGGAGAAGGATGCGTGTGAGAAATAAATTGAAGGGAAGAGAGAGAAGAGGGGAGGGAGAGTGATGATATGGCAGATAGAGACTAAGAGAGAGATTAATGGAGAGAGAGAGGTTAATAGATAAAGAGATAAGAGAAGAGGAGTGAGGGAGGGCAAGAGAGAGGGTGAGATAGATAGAGCGACAGAGAGGAAGGGAGGGAGAATGAGAGTGAGATGGAGGTAGAGAAAGGAAGAGAGTGAGAAAGAAAAATGTGTGTGAAAGAGCACAGAGAGATACAAAAGGAGAACATCTCCATGAGAGAGAGAGAGAAAGACAGAAAGGGTTGGAGAGCATAAGAGTGGGCAGGGTAGTGAGAAAGAGTGGAAGAAAGAATGACAGAGAGATGAGAAAGAGAGAATGGAAAGAGCAAGAGAGTTGCAGGGTGAGATAGTGTTGGCAGAAAAGGAAGAGAGGGAGAAAGAGAGTATGTGAGTGAGATAGAGATTGGGATGGAACGAGTTAATGATAGATATAGAAAGAGCAAAAGAAAAATAGAGAAAATAGGAGGTTGGGGAGAGCGAAGAGTGTGAGGAAGAGCTTGAAAGGAAGAGAGATGATGAGGTAGATAAAGAGTGATAGAGAGATATAGATAGAGAGAGGGTGATCATTAGAGAGACAAAAGGAGATGAGAATGACAGAGGGGATGTATTTAAGAGACAAGAGAGACGGAGTGAGTGGAAGAGAGAGCAAGATAGAGTAAAGTGTGAGAGCAGTAGAGAGCTAGGAAGGGAGAAAGTGAGGAAAGGAGGGAGGGCAAGAGAGAGGGTGGAAAAGAGAGGGAGGGAGGCAGGGAGAGTGAGAGTAAAATGGAGGTAGATAGAGGGAGAGACTGAGAAAGAGAGAAGAATGGGAGATAAAAGAGAGAAAAAACAGAAGAGCTCTATGCATGAGGGAGATATGGAGGGCAGAAGAGAGGCAGGGAGGGAGAAAGAGAGAAAAAAGTTTAATAAAGAGGAGTGAGTGAAGAAAAAAATGAGAAAGAGAGGAGAGTTTTTAGTTGAGAGAGTGGTGTAAAGAGAGGAAGGAGAGAGAGAGAGAGAGAGAGAGAGAGAGAGAGAGAGAGAGAGAGAGAGAGAGAGATGGAAAAGGAGAGAGAGGGAGAGAGGGGAGTGGATGAAAAATGAGTAAGAAGAAAAAAAGGTAAAAAAGAGGAAAAGATTTAGAGAAAGAGAATACATTAAAGAGGAAGAGCATGAAAGGATGAGTGAGATAATAGAGAGAGATGCAGAATTTTATAGAGAGAGATAGAGAGCATTAGATGGATAGAAAGGGAGAAATGAGGAGAGAGACAACCAGAGCAGTAGAGAGAGATGGTAAGAGAGGTAGAAAGGGAGATTGAAAAGCGTGGAGTGAGAGAGCAGATAGAATAAGTAAAAGAGAGAGAATAATTTTACGCAATGAAGAGAATTTAAGAAGAGCTAGAGAGAGTGAGAGAGGGACATATGGAGGCATGAGAGAGGGAAGGATAAAGAACGAGATAAAGAAAAGTGTGTGAGAGATAGGGAGAAGGAACAAGAAAGAGAAAGATGAGAAAGAGAGAGACGTGAGAGAGAGAGAGATAGCAAGGGAGGAAGATATTGTGAGGGATGGAAAGAATGATTGAGAGATATAAGAAGTGTTAAAGAGAATTAGAGAGAAAGAGAGAGAAAGGGAAGAGATGGAGCTAAGAGGGATGGAGGGAGGGTGGGGAGAACTAAAGGAGGGAGAAAGAGAGTGAGATTGAGGGAGTGAAAATGAGATAGAGTGAGAGAGAGTGAAGGAGAAATAAGGAGCAAGAATGAGAAACTGAGGGAGATGAAGAGAAATAAGGAGCAAGAGAAGGGGATAGAGCGGTAGAGGGAGAGGGTGAGAGTGGAATAGGATGAAGATGAGAGAGAGACGGAGAGAAGACTGAGAGAAAAGAATGGGAGCAAAAAAGATTGAGACTGAGAGAGTAATAAAATGAGAGAGAGTATAAAAGAAAGGAGTGGGAGAGAGAGATAATGTGGTAGAAAGAGCGACATAGAGATAATGCGAGGAAGAATGAGCAAGATAACAGATCAATATAGTTATTATGAGAGAGATTTGGTGGGAGAGAGTATGCAAGAGGGAGGAAAGCAAGAGAGAGGGGAGAGATATACAGAGAAAAGGGATAGAGAGTGAGATAAAGTAAGAGGAAGGGAGAGTGAGTTGTATACGTAGTGAATGAGAGAGAGGGAGGGAGCTAGAGGGAAAGAGCATGGAGAGTGAGTTAGAGAGATAAGAAGAGAAAGAAGAGTAGGAGAGTGAGAGATTTAGAGGAAGAGAGTGTGAGACAGAGTGAAGGGTAGAAGATAGGGAGTAGATAGAGATATAGAAGAGAGAGAAGGGAAAGTGAGAGTAAAAGTTACCCATAAATAGAGATCGAGAGTGTGGGGAAGGAAGCGAAAGAGAGAGAAGGGGGAGAGTGGGGAGACACAGAGAGAGGGGAATAGAAAGAAGAGCATGTTAGAGATGGAATAAAGAGTACGAGCACTAGAGAGAGGGAGAGAGAGGGAGGAGAAAAATAGCAAAGGGAGATAATGTACAGAAAGAGAGAGAAGGGTGAGAAGGGAGGGAGCTAGAGAAGGTTGAAGAGAGAGAGTAATAATGAGAGTGATGGAGAGAAAGCCAGAGAGATATAAGGTGTTGGAGATTTAAGGAGTATGAGAAGAGAGAGTGAGAGAAAGAGTAAGAGAGCATAGAAGAGAGGAGTAGTGGGTAACGGTGAGAGAGAGAGAGAGAGAGAGAGAGAGAGAGAGAGAGAAAATGTCAAAAAGTAGAGAGGGAGTGTGAGATGGAGAGGGAGAGTGTAGAAGCAAAGGGAAAGGAAGAGCGAGAAGGAGAGTGATGGAGTGGTAAGACTAAGATATAAATAGAGAGATAACAAATAAAAGATTGCTAGAGAGTGATTGTGAGAGAGATTCAACGTGAAGGAAAGAGTGAGAGAGAGTGTGTGTGAGAGAGAGGAGAGAGATTAAGTAGTGGAAGAAAAAAGAGAGATAGAGAGAGGAGGGAGAGTGAGTGATAGAGTGATCAACACAGAGAGGGAGGGAGCTATAACGAGAGAAAGGGAGAGAAAGTGAGATAGAAAAAAGAGAAAAAGATAGCAATAGAGAGACTACAAGACGTATTTAGAGCAAGATAGAGAGGGCAGAGAATGATAGAAAAGAGAAAAAGAAATGTGAGAGAGATATTAAGAGTGAGTGATAGATAAAGAGCGAGAGTACGAGAGATGGAGCTACAGAGGGAGGATGGGAGAGAGAGTGAGAGGAAGAAAGAGGGAGAGATAGTAAGAGAGAAAGAATGACACAGGGAGGGAGAGAGGAAGAGAGAGATAGAGAGAGAACATGAGAGGGAGGAGAAAAGAATGAAGTGAGATAGTGAGAGAGAAAAAGATATAGCAAAAGAGAAAAAACCAGATAGAGAGTGTGTGCGTGAGAGCGAGCGAGAGGGAGAGGGAAAGACAATTGTTTAGTGAGCAGCAGATAGACAAAAAAATAAAATAGGGGAAAGGGATCAATAGAGCTATTATGAGAGAAATTCAGATATGGTGAAAGAAGAAGAGGCTTAAAGGAGTGAGAGAGATGGAGAGAGAGATAAAATACTGCAAGTGAGATGGAGAGAGAGGCATAGAGAGAGAATGAGGGAAAGAGAGTGAGGGTGGAGGGAGAGAGATGAAGGAATGGAGAGAGCATGAGAGAGGGAGAGAGAGCAAAGTAAAGAGAGGGAGAGACATGTTGAGAGAAAGAGAGAGAGAAAGAGATAGTGAGAGGAGATAGAGGAGAGGAAGAGTTTGACTGGGATAGCTAGATAGAGATAAGTGAGAGAGATATATATATGAGAGGAGAGCAGAGAGGGAGAGAATAAAGAGCATGAGAAAGAGGAAGTGGGACAGAGCAGAAGAGGAGGAAGGTAGAGGGATGGAAAACAGAGATAAAATACTGTGAAGAGAGAGAGAGGAAGCTGGGAGAGAGGGGGAAAAATAAAAGAGATAAGAAAAAGATGAAGAAGAGAGTGAGAGAGTTAAAGAAAGTGAGAGAAAATGAGGAAGAACATTGTAGGAGAGAGATTAACACAAAGGCAAGGAGGGAGAGAGGTAGAGGGAGTGAGGTAGCAAGGTTAAAAGAAAAGAGTGTGTTTGTGAGAGATGAGGAAGAGCAAAAGGGAGAGAGAGATGTTAGAGGAGAAAAAGAAAAATGTGGACAGAGGAGAAAGAGAAAAATATTGACAGTGGGAGGGCAGGAGAGAGTAAAAATAAAGGGACAGAGAGAGTGACAGATAGAGAGAGAAGTGAGGGAGAGTGGAGTCAAAAGAGAGAACAAAAAGGAAGAGAAGTGAGAGAGCGAGAGAGAACACAAGAGGGAGGAAAGAAAGAAGAGAGAGAGAGAGAGAGAGAGAGAGAGAGAGAATAGTGCTAAAGATAGAGAAGGGATGAATGATATTGGGAGAAATGGATGGGGATAAAGAGAGTGGAAGAGAGTATGAGAGAGAAATGGGAGAAAAAAAAGGTAAAAAATGAGACCTCCATGAAAGAGAGTGAGTGAGAATGATAGAGAGAAATGGAGGGAGAGAAAGAAAGTGCAAGTGTAAGAGAGAGCAAGAGTGAGAGTGAGAGTGGGAGGAGGTGGCGGAGAGAAGTAAGAGAGAAACTGAGAGAGAGAGGGAGAGAGAGATAGGGAAGAGGGAGTGGAAGAGAGAGAGGAATAGTGAGAAAAAAGTAAGAGAGAGAGGGATGTCTGGCCAGGGAGAGAGAGGGAGGAAGTGATGGGAGGGAGAGAAAGAGTCAAAGGGAAAGACTAAGGGTAGTCAAGAGAGAGATTGAGGATGTAGGGAGAGAGAGGAAGGAGTAGGGAGTAAGGGATGGATGAGTGAGCAAGAGAGATTAAGAGGAGGAGAGAGTAAGAAATGGATGGAGGAGAAAGGGAAAGGTGAGAGAAAAGAAAGAGTAAGCAAAATAGAGAGAAGGGAAAGAGAGAAGCAAAAGAGCACGAGAAGAAGAAGAGACCAAAATAAGGTAAAGATAAAAGTAGAGAGAGTGTGAGAGTAAGAGAGAGAGGGTGATAGAGAGAGAGAGCAGGGGAGAGATAGGGAGGAAACGAAATGAGTGTCAGATTGAATGAGATAGATACAAAGAGAAATAACTAGAGGGGTAGAGGGCAAGAGAGAATTTGTGAGAGAGATTCAAAGCAAGTGAGAGAATGACAAAGTTTGGTAGAAATAGAGGGAGGGAGAGGGAGAAATAAATTAATAAAGGGATGGAGAGGGAGAGAGGGAGAGAGGGAGAAAGTGAGATTGCAAGAGTAGGGAAGAAAACAAGTGAAGCAGAGGGACGAGAGAGAGAGTGAGACTGCAAGAATGAGGAAAAGAATAAGAGGGAGAGAGGGAGGGAAGAGGGGAGAGATAGACATAAAAAAGGGGAAGAAAAAGAAAAAAAATATAGAGATGGAGGGAAGAGGATATAGATAGAAATAAAAAAGTAAGGGGAAAAAAGAGATAGGGAGATAGTGAGGAGGGTGAGGGCAAGTGAAAGTAGTTAAAGTGAGAGAGATAGAGCCAAGAGAGTTGGTGCAAATGAGAGAAGAGAAAAAGTACGAGAGAGAGTGGAAGTGAGAGGGAAGATAGTAAGATAGTGTGTTTGTGTGTGAGAGAGAGAAATAGTGACAAAAGGAGGAAATAAAGGCGAGTGGGGAAGTTATCTGAAGAAGAGATGAGAGAGAGTGTGTCAAAGAGTGAGGGAGAGAGTGAGAGTCATAAGGAGAGGAGGGAAAGAGAGAGTGCTAGAGAGAGGGAGAAAGAGTGAGAGAGAACGAGAAATAGAAAGTGATAGAGAGAAAAAGAAAGAGGGGGAGAGATAAGAGTAGGAGAGAGAAGGGAGTGAGAGAAGAGAGGACAGTGGTAGTGTTCAACAAAGAGAGAGAAAGACTGAGAGATTACATGGGAGAAGAATAAAGAGAAACTAAGAGAAATGATGAGAGCAAGTGAGAGGGGATAGAGAGCAAGTGAGAGGGGGATAGAAAGAGCAAAAAAGCAATCAGATAGGGAGATGAGAAAAGACTAAAGAGTCTGGTAGAGAGAAAGAAAGAGGTACAAAGTATGAGAGACAAAGAGAGTGAGAGGGAGTGAGAGAAAGAGTGAGAGAGCAAGAGGAGATTAAAGGATAACTATAGGAGATAAAAGAGAAGAGAGAAGAGAGAAGTACAAGAGAGAGACAAAAAGGTCGAGAGATAAATAGACAAGAGAGAGAAGAGAGCAAGTTTGAGAGAATGGGAGATAGATGGAAAGGGAACCAGACAGAGAGGAAAAGCATTATAATAATAAGAGAGAATGAGAAAAATGAACTAGAGAGAGTGAGAGAAAGAGATAGAGGGTGTGCGACAAAGAGAATGAGAGAAGTGTGTGTGTGTGATAGGGAGGCTGGATGAGAGAGAAATGATAAAGAGGCAGGCTGGGAGAGAAATTGTGAGCAATAAATAATGGGAAAGCAAAAGGGAAAGAGAATAAAGAGCTGAAGAATGGACAAAGAGAGAGAGAACAAGATGGAAA
Source organism: Papilionanthe hookeriana x Papilionanthe teres (assembly GCA_022702705.1). Classification (NCBI taxonomy): domain Eukaryota; kingdom Viridiplantae; phylum Streptophyta; class Magnoliopsida; order Asparagales; family Orchidaceae; genus Papilionanthe; species Papilionanthe hookeriana x Papilionanthe teres. The sequence continues at coordinate 80,074,283 of CM040421.1, read as the reverse complement.
ATGTGAAAAATAGAGAGAAGGAGAGAGCAAAAAAATGACAGTGATAAAGAGATCAGGTAGAAGGAGAGAGAGTGGAAGAGAGGGAGACAGAGGGGGAAAGGGATGTAATGAAGAATGAGATAGAGAAATAGGGAGAGAAAAAGAGAGGAAGAGAAAGTGAAGGGGAGAAAGAAAGATAAACTGAGAGGTGGGATATAGATTATGAGTGAGAGCTGAGAGGGCTTGAGGGAGGAGAGGGAGAGGGGAAGAACTAAAGGAGGGAGAAAGAGAGTTTTTTTTTGGATAGAAAGTGAGAGAGAGAGAGAGTAGAGAAATTGAGAGATAGTGAATGAAGTTACATATTGAGAGGTTGAGAGAGAAGGTGTGAGCTAGAGAGGGAGGAGGGGAGAGAGAAGGAAAATGAGATAGGGAAGATAAAGTGAAAGAGAAATAAAAGGAGAGTATGAGAGATAAAAAATATGTTAGAGAGGGAAAATGAGCAAGAGAGAGATTTAGAGACTTAGAAACATAAGAGAGAGTAAGAGGAGAGAGTGAGAGAGAGAAGTGATTAAAGGAGGGTTGTTACTAAGAGATAGAAGAGAGAAAGAAATGGTAGAGAGAATAAGAAAGCAGAAAAAGAAGAGAGAGAGTGTGCAGAGTGAGGGAAGGATAAACAAATGGAGAAAGTGAGAGTAAGAGAGAGGAAGGAGGGGGTAAAGGGAGAACGTAAGAGAGAATGAGAAAGAGAGAGAGAAAGATCGAGAGAAGGGAATGTGAGAGACAAAAAAAGGGAGAGAGAGAGAGAGAGAGAGAGAGAGAGAGAGAGAGAGAGATAGAAGGGATAGTGAAAGAAGACAATATGCAAGATAGAGAGAGGCAAGGAGGGAGGGAGGGAGAAAGAGTGGTAGAGTGAGTGAGATCAATACAAAAATAATAAAAAGAGGGGAATACAAAAAGAGAGTAGTTGTGAGATAAAGAAAGATTGGAGAGAAAGAAGAGGAGCATAGAAAGAGCTATAGAAAGAGAAAAGTGAGAGAAATAGAAGAGAGAGCTAGGGAGTTAATGAGATAGAGAGTAAAAGAGAGTGAGAAATTGAGCAAAATGGGACATATATAGAGAAAGGAAGAGAGGGATGAAAAGAGGGAAATCAAGAGAAGAGAAGGTAATAGAGAAAGGTAGGGAGAGAGGTTGGTGGGAGGGAGTGAGAGAGGGAGAGAGGGGGATGGAGGGGGATGGATTTAAAGGAAAGCTAAGAGAGGAAGATAGAGAGAGAGAGAGATGGGTGGGAGAGGAAGAAGGACGAAGAGAGAAGTGAGAGTTAGAGGGAGGGATAGAAAGTGAGAAGGATGGCTATTGTAAGAGTCAAAGGGATGGAGAGTGTCAGTGAGTAAGAAAGAGATCAAGAAAGTAAGAGAAAGTGAGGGAAAGAGATATAAAAAGGGGAGCGGTAGAGATGGAGAGAGATAGAGCAACAAAATGGTAAATAGTGATATGGAGATAGGGGGCACGATAAGGGAGAGAGAACTAGAGAATAAGGAATGAGAAAGAGAGAGAGAATGAACAAGAGAAGAGAAAGATGAGAATGAGAGAGAGCAATAGAGTAGCATGGTGAAAGAAAAAGATGAAAATCAGAGAGAGCAATAGAGTACCATGGTGAGAGAGTGATGACAAGAGAGGAATAAAAAGATGGAGAGAGAGAGAAAGAGTGAGGGAGAGTTTGAGGGTGAGAGGGAGAAATGGAACTAGAGAACTAGAGAAAGAGACAAGGAGGCAGAGGGAGAACGAATAGTGCAAGAAAGAGCATGAAAGAATGAGTTAGATAATAGAGAGAGACGAAGAGATAAAAATGTTGATTAGAGAGAGGTAGAGAGGTCTAGGTGGATAGAAAGTCAGATATGTGGAGAGGAAAGAAAAAGAAATAGTAACGTAGAGAGAAATGATAAGAGAGGAAGAGAGAAGGAGCTATAAAGAGGTGGAGTGAGAGAGCAGAAAGACCAAGACAAAGAGAGAGAACAAGTTTGGGCAATGAAGAAAAATTGGGAAGAGCTAGAAAAAGCGAGAGAGGGACAGATGGAGAGCATGAGAGAGAAGAAAAGAGGAAGAACGAGATAAGGAGAAACTATGTGGGAGATAGAGAGGATCAAGACAAGAGAAAGATGAGAATGAGAGAAGAGAGAGTTGCAAGGTGAAAGAGAGAGATAGCAAGGGAGGAAGCAAGGGAGAGGGAGGGAGAGGGATGGAAAAAAAAAATGAGAGATAGGAAGAGCAAAAGAAGCAAGGGAGAGGGAGGGAGAGGGATGGAAAAAAGAGAGATATAGGAAGAGCAAAAGAGAATTAGAGAGATAAAGAGAGAGAGAAGGTATATTGAATGAAGAGAGTGCGAGAAAGTTCTTGAAATAAAAGGTATCAAAGATAGAAATGAGGAGGCAGATAGAAACTGGTGTGAGAGAGTGAGAGATAGAGCTAGGGTGAGGCAGATAGAAAGAGAGATGAGAGAAGAGGAGAAGAGAGAAAGATGCAGGGATTGATTTAAGAGCCGAGGAGAAAGACGAGGAGTGAGTAAAATGAGAGAGAAAAGAAAGAGAAAGGACAGAGATAGAGAAGGAGAGAGAATAGATAAGGGAGAGAGGAAGGAAAGGAGAGAGTGATGGAAAGAGGAAGGGAGTGTGTGTTTGTGTGTGTGAGTGGGAGGGAGAATAGTGTGAGATAGACGTAGAGAGTGGGAAAAGTGAGATATAATAAGTGAAAGAAAGAAGAATAGGAGAGAGTGAGAGGGAGAAAGAGAAGAGCAATATGACTGAGAGAGAGATGGAGGGCAGAATAGAGTGGGAGAGGGAGATAGAACAAGAGAAAGTAAGAGTGAAAGAGGGAAGGCAAGTGGGCAAGAGAGTTACTGAGAGAGAGAGACATGGTGTGAATGGAAGAAAGGGGGAAAGAGAAAGAGATATAATGATGAAAAGCTAGAAGAGGTACATGTAAAGAAAGAGATATAGAGAGAGCAAAATAGAAGAAGATAGAAGAAGTACATGTCAAGAAAGGAGTGTGAGAAAAATCTTGAAAGAAAGAGAGAGAAGAGATGACAGAGAAAGTAGAAGAAGTGACAGAAGAGAAGTATGAGATAGAGAGAAGATACAAAGAGAAAGAGAGTTGTTGAATAAGAGAGAGATTGTAGGAGAGGAAGAGATGGTGAGATAGAGAGTGAGAGAGAGATAGATATTGGGATGGAAAGAGAGAAGCGATGAAAGAGAAAGTTGAGATAGAGATAGAGGATAAAGAGAGCATGAGATTTGCTGGATGAGAGAGAGAAGGTGAGAGAGACTGTCCTTCTTCTCGATCTCCAACACTCTTATTACACTTGGCTCTCTCCTTCTTGTCTTACTCCAACTCTCACTCTCTCCACCACACACACACACTTTTTCTCCCTCATTCTTCTTTCTCTCTATCTTTATATCTATCTCAAGCTTTATCTCTCATCCCTTTCTCTATCTCTTTTTGTCTCATTCTCTCTCTCACTCTCTCTCCCTCCCTTCTTTATTCCACTCTTTTTCTTTGCCTCTCCCTTCAAACCTCTTTCTCTCTTCCTTTCTCTCCAACTCTCTCCCTCTTCCACTCACTCTCTCGCCCCTCTCTCGTCTCCCACTATACCTTCACCATGTCTTTGTATTTTTTGTCTCTACTATTATTCTTATTTGCACTCACCCTTTCTATCTCTCTCCCAATTCTTCCACCCCTTCTCTCTCCATCTCTTCTCTCCCACCTCTCGTCTTTCTCATTCTCTCCCCACTTTTAGTCTCTCCCTCTAAATTTCTCTCCCTCTCTTGCTCTTTATATCTCACTTTGTATTCACCTCTCTTTTCTCTCTCTCTCACTCTCCTTATTTGTCCTTCTCTTGTCTCTCCCACTCCTACATCCCTATTAATATCCCTACCTCTCTCTATCTCTCACTTCTTCTCTTACACTTTCTTGACTCTTTTTCTCACTTTTTCTCTAGCTTATTATTATACTCTTCGCTCTCTCCTTCCCTCTCCACCTCTTTCCCTCTCTTTCTTTCCCACTCCCTCTAAATCTCACCCTTTCTCTCCTCCCTCTTCCACTTTCTTCCTGTCTGTACCTCCATCTCACTCTCATTCTCCCTCCCTTTCTATCGCACTCTATCTCACCCTCTCTTTCCCTCCCTCACTCCTTCCCTCACACACACTCTCTCGTATATTCTCTCTCTTTTCCCTCACTCTCACTCTCTCTTTCTCTTCTCTCTCATCTCACTATCTCTCCCTCTCTCTCCTCTCCTCTCCTCTTCTCTCTTTATCTATCTCACTTCTATCTCTCTATCTATCCCTCTTTTAGTCTCTCTCTGCCTTGTCATCTCTCCCACTTTTCCTCTTCTCTCTCTTTCTTTCAAGCTCTTTCATAAACTCATTTTGCTCCTTCTACCCATTCTCTCACACTCACCTTCTCTTTATCTCTTTCTCTACTTATCTATTTCTCTCTCTATTTCTCTTACTCTCTTTACATCCCAATCTCTATCTCACTCTCTCCCTCTCTCGCTGTGACTCCCTTTTCCTCACTTTCCATCCCTCACATCCTTTAACAGTTTTGCTTCTCATCTCCCTTTCCAATCTTTCTCTTCTCTCACTCCTTTCTCTCTCTCCCACTCTTTCATTATCTCATTCTTTCTCCATCCCTTCCTCACTTGTGCCCACAATCTGTCTCTCATGCACTTCTCAATTTCTTTTTCTCTATTGTTTTCACTTTTATCTATTTCTCTCTTACAATAACACTCTTATTCTCTCTCCATTTGTTATTTCTTTTTTGCATATTTTTTACTTTCTCTGCCATTATTTTTCCCTCTCCCTCCCTCTTTCTCTCCCCTCTCTCTCACTTGTCTTACTATCGTTCGCTCTATCTTTCTATCTCTCCATCTATTTCTTCCTCTCTCCCTCCCATTAATACTCACTCTCTCGATCTCTTTTAATCATTCTCTCTGCTCTCTCTCTCTCTCATGGTGCTCTTTTCCTTCACTTCTCACTATTTCTCTGTTTCTCTCTCTTACTAACTTCTCTCTACCTCCATCTCACTCTCATTCTTTCTCTCATTTCTCTTCCATTTTTTGCTCCATTCCGCCTTCCCTTACTCTTTCCTTCCTAACATATCTCTATTATGGATTCTCTCTCTCTCTCTCGCTTTCTCTAACTCTTGTCTTTCTCTTGCTCTCCCCTCTATTTTTTCTTCCTCTTCTCGCTCACTACACCTCTCCCCTCTCCTGAATCCATCCATCACTCACTTTTTCTTTTTTTCACACATTCTCTCTATCTATCACTCTCTCAAACACTCAGTATTTGTCTCTTCATATCTCTCTCTCCTACTTCTCACCCTTTTATCAAGCTCCTTCTCTCACTACTCTCTCTTTACCTCTTTTGCTCACTCTATACATGTTACTCTCTCTTTCCATCCTTATCTCAATCTCTCCCTCCCCCTCTCATTTTGCTATACTCTCTCATCTTTTCTCTCTCACCCAGCAACTCTTTTTCCCCTTCCCTCTCTTCTTTCTCTCTCATCATTCTCTTCTCTTGATCCTCTCTCTCCCACTCTCATTGTCACTACTTCATTCTCTTATTCTCCTCCCTTCCTCACTCACTTGTGATCTCCATATCTCTTTCTCTCTCACTTGCTCCTCTTTATCCTTCTCTCCACCTCTTATTCACTCTACCTCCCTCTCTCTTACACTCATAATCTCCCTCACCCTCTCTTTCGACCTCCTTCCCTAATTCCATTTTGCTCTGATTTTTTCACTCCCTCTCTCTCTTCACTCAGCAGCCCACTCTCCTTCTGTCTTGAATCCATCCATCCCTCCTACTCACTATTCTCCTTATGTTTTTCTTTTCATCTGCCTTAGTCTTTCATATCTATCTCTGCCCCACACTCTCTACTTATCGCTTCATATTTCTCTCTCTATTTCTTTCAAGCCCTTTCTCATACTCTTCTCTCTCCTTCTTCCACTTCTTCTCTATACTTTTATTTTTCCCTCTTTATATCTCTCATCATCTCTTTCCATCCCAATATCTATCTCACCCTCGCTTTCTCCCTCCCACCATCTCTTCCTCTGTCACTATCTCTCTCTATCTCATCAAACAACTCTATTGCTCACTTTATCTTATCTATATCTCATCATTCTATTTCCTCGCTTCTTCTTCTCTCTCTCATGCTTTCTTTCTCTCATTCCCTCTCCCTCTTTCCCTCTTGTGCCCTCCATCAGTCCCTCTCTCATGGATCTCTTCTCTTTGTCTCTCTTTTACTCTTTTATTTCTCTCATTCTCTCTCCCTCTCACTATCATTCTCTCTCCCTCTCACTATCATTCTCCATCCTCTCGCCCTCTCCCTTCCTCACTCATTTCATATCTATTATCTCTTTTTGTCTCACTCTTGCCCTCTCACTCACTCCCTCTTTTCTCTCTCATCTCACTAACTACTGATCTCTCTTCTGCACTCTTGAATCAATTCCTCCCTCTTTTTCTCTCTCCTCTCCTCTCGCTCCTTTCTCTTATTATTTGCCTCACTCATTCTTTCAATCTCTTGATCTCTCTCACACACTTTCTATCTGCCTCTTTATCTCTTTCTCTTCTCTCTCTTTATTTTTATCTCTTTCTCACACCTGACCTGACCAGCAATAATGCAATAATATTCGCTTCCAAAAGATGGCCAAAAGCTTGACCCAATTTAAAAATAGCGGCTAGTGTATAAAATCAAAATGATGTAAATTTTTAGAAAATATTTTACACACTAGGGGTACTATGCAAGTATACGTATCATTTCAAGTAATATTGGGTTTTCTTTTATAACCCCAGTATCGATCCCACGGGGAAAAATTATAGTAATAAATTTTCTAAATATTATATTTCGAAAATATCATTTTATCCTCTAATTTAACTATAAATTGCTATTAATTTACTAGATGCAAATAAAGAAAAAAATAATAAGAAAATGATTTATGAAAACTATATAAAATAAACAACTTTCTTTCCTTCAATTAATCTAAGATTTTTAAGATAATTTAATATTCGTTGGAGAATTTGATTTATGTTATTGTGCCAAATAGAAGCATTCATATTCTTTACCCTTTGATCCAGGCGCAAAGAACATTGGCTAATTTACAGATCAGGTCCGGATGTACTATTAGTAGAATGGGTTAATCTAGACTCACACTACTAGATGTCCAAGGGTGGCTATGGTCGGCCCTACTAGTGACCCTTTCCTAATTTATAAATCAAATTATAAGGATTTAGTCTGTCACTCTAAAAACTTATCAATTCTACGCCCTTTAAATCTTATCTTCCTATTTATTTGCACTTCACCATGAATAGCCCACACATGGCCTTCGACTACTCAAAGGTTCATGTGACACTTACAAGTTAAGAGTTCTTCTCCTTCAAGGTCTCAAAAATCTTCAACAGGTTTTAACAATTTAAATGGCCAATTTAAAAAGTAAAGTAAGATCAGGTATTAATGTCATCACAATGTTTGAAAATATTTTGAATTTCAATTCTCCATCGAATCTTTTATTATCTTATTAATCTCTTCATAATTGAAGGAAGAAAGTAATTAACTACTCTGAACACATTGAAAATAAACAGCAAAACATAATAAATAAACTTTGAATAAAATGTAAAATACTTATCTCAAATATTCCTTCTACAGATCTTCTGATTCCTACTGACTCCACAGTGTAATGAACTCCAGATGCAATAACTTGAAAATAAACTCACTAAACTAAACAAAAGTGGCCTTAAATTTCTCTCTCTATTTCTCTCTCTAACAATGAGAGATCCTAAAGTGGATAAGAGAAAGGGTTACAATGGGAGGGGCACATTTTCTGAAGAAATGGACTCCTATTTATAGGCTTCAAGGGTTGCCTTGAGGTATCTCTTCAAAACATGTCAACATTCAATGAATCTTCTAGAAGGTCGGTCAAGCGCCTAGGCGTCGGAATCTGGCGCCTAGGAGCCGGAATCTGGCGCCTAAGCGCCGGACACTGCGTCCAGTTCTTCGCACCTCTTCACTTTGGCTCGCACCTCTTCGCGATTAAAACCATTTTGGAGCGTCCAAATGCAATGTATCACATGTCCAATTATCAAGGAACAACTGCCAGTCTTCTAGAATGTCCAATAACCGCTCACTCCGTCAAAATAATCGATCAAACGTTGTCAAAAACTTGACGGCTTACGTATCGAGTCTGGCGCTTAGGCGCCGGCTTCTGGCGCCTAGGCGCCAGGCCATATTTTTTTACACTTTTTGTATTTTGCTCCATTTTTGCTCCTTTTTGCTTCTTTTTCCTTTTTGGACCTTTTTACATCACCTACATCCAAAAACACAGAAAAAATACCTTTCATTAAAGCATAATATCCTTAATTGATAAGAATTAAGATATAAAGAAATAGGTATTTTTTTATAGATCAAAATCCCCCAAACTTAAATGTTACTTGTCCTCAAGTAACTCTTTCTACTATATATAAAAATATATAACTTTTGAAATAAAAGATAAATATTTGAGATTCCTTATAATTTTTGATTTTATAAAGTCTTTAGTGAATTATTAATCCAATTTCACTAACTAGGTTTAATTTTAAGAATTTAAAGAATATTTAACTACCAAATCATAAGATTTCAAACTTTTCATCCATTTAGAAAATAATAGAAGTCTATTATATTAAGATCTCATAGATTATTTACAAGAAAAAGATCTTCTTGAAAAATCTTTTCTAAATAAATATTCATGTATAAAAATTAACTAAAATATGTAACTAGTTTTCTTCCTATAAGATAATCCAAGTGAAGCCAAATTTTGATTAGGCATTTCCTCAAGCTTCTTCTCTCTTCTCTTTTTCTCTTTTTTTTTTTTTTGTATATAGAGAGGATTATTATATCTGGATAGCCTGTTAATGGTTTTGAACTTCACTATCCTTAACTTATATTTTCAAAACTTATACATTTCCACTTAATTATTATAGCATAAATAAGAATTTAAAAAGATTTCTTTTATTACATCTGACATGAGGAATGACTAATAAATCCCCATGCAAAAGAGCTCTAAAAACAGAAAAGAAAGAAGATAGAAACTCAGAAGAAGAGCTGGAGTTACAAATTATTTCCTTACTAGAAGAAGCTCTCTTGGCCAACCAATTTGCAGGTTGATTCCCCTCTCTATGAACATGACTCCAAATAACGAGCTAACTTAGAGGATAACTTGAAGATCATATTAATCCAAATAAGAATATTCCAAGGAACAAGTAACTTTATTCAATAACATCCGCACTAAAAGCAATGAATCCATCTCCATATGAATGAAATTTTGATTATTAAGGAAGGCAGCTTTGAGACCCCAGTAAGCAGCAATTATTTCAGTTTCAAGACTATTCTCGGCCATAACTGGAGCAGATAGAAACCAAATGCAATTACCTTGATAATTCCTGCAAATTGCCCCAATTCCAGCACCCAATGAAGAAAGACTTCCATCAGTATTTATTTTAATCCAAGGAGCCTTTGGCAATCTCCAAATAACAAGTTTGACTTTGTTAATAACTGAAATATGCTGGAAATTAAGTATTTGTCTAGCCTTATGAATATAAGTTGGACAATTTCTGGTAATTTGCTGAATAGAACATTCCTTGCTATTGAAAATAGCATCATTCCTCTCCATCCAGATAAACCAAAAGATAATAAAAGGGATATAATAATCAGGAGAACCTTTCCAATCTTGCCAACATGAATCAATGCTAAGCCATGAATAACATTTAGAAGATAGCCCAAGAATATCCAAAACAGATTTCCATACATCTTGAATAACAAAGCACCTTATAAATATGTGAGAAATGGATTCTTCATTAGAATGGCAGAATTGACAAATAGAAGGTCCCCGAATGCCCTTTAATTTTAAAATATCATCTCGTTGGAAGAAACTTCCTAAAAAGTCTCCAACAGAAAAAAGACATGGAAGGTGTTAAAAATTTATTCCAAAGCTTCTTGCCCCAGTCATTAGTAGAACAGGTATCTCTAAATAGAAATTTAGACAAGCTTTGATTTGGTGGGTTCTTTGTTACTAATCTATCTCTTTTAGCTGGGTGAATAGGAATGTTCTGAATCTTCTTTTGAGTTGCGTAATCAACACAACTACTAAGCTTATTGATATCTCATTCTGAATTGGTCCAACAATCAGCTACTTTCTGAATGGAGTGGTGAGCATTATGGTCAATCAAAGAATCATTAAAAAACCACTTATCCCTCCAAAAATGAATTTGCCCATCCCCAAGCTCCCATACAAAAAGTTATTCAGCTTCATCTCTAATTTTCAGTAATTGCTTCCAGTTTATTGAATCCCCTTCCTTCACCTGAACTTTAGTGGGATGAATATTATGACAGTACTTCCCATGCAAAAACTTAGACCATAAGGAATTCTTTGCTCTAAAGTTAATCCACTATTTGCAGTAAAAGGAAAAACTAATTTGTTGAAAACTTTTAAAACCCAAGCCACCACTAGCAATAGGTTTACAAACTTTATCCCAATTGGTCCAATGCATTTATCTATGATGACCTTCCCAAAGAAATTTATTGAAGATAACTGAAAGTAATTTTTGTGTGTTTTTTTTTCATCTTGATCATTTGGAGGATATAGAGAGGATAAGATGTTAAAATACTCTTAAGAAGAGTGATTCGACCACCATTTGACAAAAATGAATTTGTCTAACATTGAATTTGAGCAGAAATTTTAGTTACCACATCATCATAGTGAGAATGTCTAAGTCTACCTTTGATTAAAGGAAATCCCAAATACTTGAAGGGATATTTGGCTTCCTTAAAACCAGTGAAATCAGCAATCCACATCTTAGAGTTAGCATTGAAGTTAGAACTGGGTAGAAAATGACATTTGGAATTGTTAAAAGTCATACCGTAAACATCTTCAAATTCGACCAAGGCCTTCATTAAACATCTTATGGAATTCTTACTACCATTCCGGAAAACTATGACATCATCAGCAAAAGCAAGATGGGTAATGAGTTGAGTAGATCCGTGCTGAAACCGGGTAAAAGGATGAGTGATCCGAACATCATTGATGAGCTTGGAGAGGTAGTCAAATGCCAATATAAAGATATAAGGAGAAAGGGGTTTCCTTGTTTAATGCCTCTACCTGCTTGAAAAAACCCTTTGCTCTCTCCATTAATGAGAACACTATAATAATTATTACTTAACCACCTTGAAATAAGTCCACAGCATCAGAACTGAACCCTTTAGCAGAAAGTACTTTAAGAATAAAGGACCAACTAATAGTATCAAAAGCTTTAGAAAGATCCAGTTTAAGAATCATATTAGAACCTCTAGAAGACTTATCAATATCAGTGAGCAATTCTTGAGCCAATAAAATATTTTCACTAATACTTCTTCCTTTGACAAAGGCAGATTGATTTTCTGAGATCAATGTATTCATAAAAGGCTGAATTCTGGCCACAAGAATCTTGCTAATAATTTTGAAAAAAGTTGAAGTGATGCTGATAGGTCTGAAGTCATGCCAACACTATTTCTTTTTATCCTTTGGTATAAGAATAATAGAAGAGGAGACAAAATACTTAGGAAGGTCCACTCCCTGGAAAAAATACTTAACAGCCTCAACAGCATCCAACCTAATAATTTGCCAAAATTTCTTGTAGAAATCAGGAGTAAATCCATCTGGTCCTGCTGTCCTGTTGTTATCCAAAGAATTAATAGAAGATAATACGTCATCATCATTTGGTAATCTGGATAATTGACAGTCCCTAGCCAACTGTAATTCAGTTTGCATAAGATTATTAGAGAGGACATTAGAATTGGTATCATGATAAGAGAATAGAGTCTGAAAATAGTTAACTGCATCATCCCCAATTTCCTGAGAAGTAGAAAGCCAGAAATTATTTGTAGATTTAATTCTCATAATAGTATTAATGGTTCTTCTATGCTTAATTATAGCATGGAAAAATTTTGAATTCCTATATCCATGTAGGAAATGATTAACTGAAGCTTTCTGTTGAAGAAAAAGCTCTTCTTGTAATATAGCAGAATTCAGAATCTCATTAGCTTCCACTTGCTGATAATTTCTGTTGAATTTTTAATCTTATTCTTCTTTAAGTTAAATAATTCTATTCTTAAAATCAATCAAAGTTAGTAAAATTTTGGTTAATTTCACTAAATTGTTTATAATTTCAAAAATAAAAGTGATCTCAAATAAATTCTTCATTCCTTAAGTTATGTTAAAAATTTTTTATTTTTAAGAAAATATTAGCTCTTTAAGGACAAATAAAATTTAAATTTGAATGTATTTTCCCTTCCCCCAAACTTAAGTTTTGATATACTATGATAATTTGAAAGTATGAGAGAAAGAAAATCATAAGAATTTTTATAAGTATGTAAAAATAATCTTAAAAAGAAAAATTACTTCTACTCATGCTTTTATGAATAATTAAGATAAAATTTAAGCATGTATAAAAAGTAAACAGGCTAATTTTATGATGATAATAAATTAAAATTAAAGCGGAGCAAAATTACTAAGTACTACACAGTAGACTAAAACAAACATATAAATTAACTCTAACTTCAGTCTTAACACAATCAATCCACACAGGTACAAAAACATACTAAACAAACAATCCGAACAAAACAAACTAACATAGTAGCACATCATAAAGATCTATAACTACTAGTCACTAGCTGTAGCCTCATCATCATCATCATCACCAAAGGAAAATTCTACGTCCTTAGGATCAACAAATGGTGTGAAACTAGGAAAAGTAGGAAAACTAACATCTCGTTCGCCCTTCGAAATCCGACTAGGGCTTCATCATACTCGGCATCATAACTACTCTTCCTCCGGGTATAATCGGATAGATGATCAAGCTTCCGTCGATAGTATAAATCCCGCAAGTGAGTTTGAAATAACTCCTCGCCGTCGCTCTAAAACTGATCATGCATTGATTCCCAGAAACTTGATGGTGGCTCAGCAGAAGTAGAGGGTCTAGAAGTAGAAGGTCTACCTGAAGTATGTGCAGAAGTAGAAGGAGCGGTCGAACTCTTTCCACGAAGATGATCATAGATACTAACACTCTCCTGCCCAATTGGCTTGGTAGACTTTAACTTCTCCTCAGAAATTTCAACAGCGACTCCATTACTAACACATAGTGAATAAACCAGAGATGGGAATCCCAGTCCAACAGAAGTGTTGGATCTCGCAGTAGAATCCACAGAATCATAAATAATACTCCCGACATCAATAGGCTTCCTCTCCTGAATGCAGTAGTTTATGATTGCTCGTTCTCTAGTCACTTCACTCAGGTGGTTGGAAGGTAACAATCTTGCAGAAATAAAGTAGTGCCATGCTTTAGAAATACCATTTAATTTGGAGGATTTGAAGTTTACCCTTTTTTCGTTTCTGATCTTCCAAGATCCAGTACCGTCAGTCAAATAAGCAATAGTCATATCTAAATCTCCCTCAGATGGTGATAATCCAGAATAATAGCACTCTATAGTCAGTGGCAGACCATAAAATATATTGATTCTTTCAGGACTAAATCCAACTCCGATTCCTCTAACAAAGACTTCATAATCTTTAGCATCCAGAAAATTTGCATAAAACTCTCGAACAATCGGGATAACAGCAACAGCAGTGAAATAACAGAATCGTTGCCAATTGTGTGCAACGATAGTATTTTCAATCATTTCTCCCGGATGATAGAAACTTCGTTCGGAAATGAACTTCCTGGACGTAGCAAATTCGTGGTAGTGAAAATGCGCAGCAGCAGTAGAAAATTTGCTGCTATCAAAGTTATCTCGTGCCTTCCCGCGTTTAGATTTTGGAGCCATCTAAATGTGAAAGAAAACAAGAACAAATTTAGGAATCAAAGATTTAAGCTCTTTTTAAGTTTATAAAACTTAAAATATGTTTAAAAATCCAAAGAAATCACTAAAAATTGAAAAAAAATTTCAAAAATTTCTGTTCTTAGCAAAACTAGGAAAATCTATGGTGAAAATCGAAAATAAATGGTTTAAAGTGTAGATCTGACCTTGAGACGAAGAAATTGAGTGGTTTCGCGCTCAAATCCTTGATGTTTTGACCTAAAAATGGATCTAAAAGGTGTATTTTCGCGAAAATGGGGAAGAAGTGAAGCTTAGGCGTCAAAAATGGCTTTTGGGGGTTATTTAAGTAAATTTTCGGGTCCAGGCCGAACTGGCGCTTAGGCGCCGAATTCTGACGCCTATGCGCCAGACTCGCCTTTCACAAAAAATTATTTTAAAATTAAATTTTCCACCAAAATTCATAAATTCAACTTCCAATTACTCATATTAGAGTAGGGCTTAAATTTCTAACTTCCACAGCATTTTTCAAAAATTTATAAAAATTAAATAATTAATCCACCAATCAAACATAAGGTTTCAATCAAACTCACTAAATTCCATTCATAATCTTTCAATATTGACTCAATACATTCTAGATAAGTATTATATTTGATTGAAGTTCCTAATACACACTCAAACATAACAATTTCCAAGCAAAAAAAACACACATTGAACATGAAAGCAAATACACAAACAAACACAATCGATTCTCTAAATCGATACAATGACTCAACAAACCATACAATGACTATCTCATTACTAGAATATTCTAATCTTCACAAGGGAAATTGTGTATTCCACTTGGAAAGAACACTAACGCTCTCGGGAAATCCGTAGCCATTTTTTCGTCAATCCACTTGTTCTTCGCATACATTTCAACTTGAGCATCTTGATAAGACGCAAAATGATCAAGTTGAAGTTTCATTTGCCATTCAAGATGTTCAATTTGATGAAACATCTCATGAAGGCGATCTCCAATGCTTTTAAAATTAGTTTCAAACTTATCCAAATGACTAGAAATTTTCTCCAAACTTACAGTGATGAAACCATTGAAGTAGGGTTGAGAATCCTTTGAGACCTTGTCCCTAGCTTCTTCTCCATGATTTCTTCTTTCCATTTCTTCAAAATTTCTCAAATCTCTCAAGAATGAAGTGCAAGGGACGTAATTTTGATTGTTTGATGGCTAGGGAAGAAGATTGGCTGATTTAAAGGTGAAATTCGTGTGAAAAACTGAAAATTTTCAGTTTTTGCACTACCCAGTAACCGCGGCGCTTAGGCGCCGAATCTGGCGCCTAGGCGCCGGACCTACTGATACATAGTATGATTCTGGCACTTAGGCGCTGAATTCTGGCGCCTAGGCACCGGAACTATGTTCAACTCCGTTTCGCCTAATCGTCAAATTTCAAAATTTTGTTCTCCAAGATAGGTAATTATACTGGTAAGAGTAATTTAGACTCAAATACAATCAAAATGAAGGTTAACTTGATCTCCTTTTTATTCATATTCAGAATAGAGTGATCCAATTTTTAAATCTTACACACTTCAAAATAATTTTCAGCCTAAGTCAACAAAGACTTATGAGCATCAATTTTTTCTAGAGTAATATAAATTAATCAAGATCGAGGCATAACCTTACAATAAAATACAAAAACACTCATAACAAAAGATAATTATGGATTGCCTCCCATAAAGTGCTTGGTTTAACGTCGTCAGCCTGACTTAAGTAAATCTTTAATCAGGTTGACTCAATTCATAAGCCTCTTTATAAATCTTCTTAATATCTCCCAAATAAGGCTTCAATCTTACTCCATCTACTTTAAAAATTTTACCTGTTTTGGGATCTTTAATATCCACAGCTCCATAATGGTATACTTTCTCAACTATATAGGGTCCAATCCATTTAGATCTTAATTTTCCAGTAAACTGTTTTAAACGAGAGTTAAATAGTAATACTTCTTGTCT
Organism: Papilionanthe hookeriana x Papilionanthe teres; assembly: GCA_022702705.1. Taxonomy (NCBI): domain Eukaryota; kingdom Viridiplantae; phylum Streptophyta; class Magnoliopsida; order Asparagales; family Orchidaceae; genus Papilionanthe; species Papilionanthe hookeriana x Papilionanthe teres. Next base: position 80,058,434 of record CM040421.1, on the reverse strand, counting down.
AGGTTCAAAAATTTTTCCTGAAATTTTCTTATCATGCAACATATTCATTTTTTCTTTATAAATCCTCGCATTTTCATATGCTTCATTTCTTATTTCTTCCATCTCATTTAATTGCAATCATCGCTTTTCTCCTGCTTTATTCAAATTAAAATTGAACTCCTTTATCGGCCAATAAGCTTTATGTTCAAGTTCTACAGTTAAGTGACAATGTTTACCATAAATTAACCTGTAAGGTGACATTCTGATTGGTGTCTTATAAGCTGTTCTATAAGCCCATAATGCAGAATCAAGTCTATCAACCCAATCAGTTCTTTTAGGATTAACAGTCTTCTCTAAAGTTCTCTTAATTTCTCTGTTTGATACTTCAGCCATTCTACTTGTTTGTGGGTGATAAGCAATTGCAATTCTATGTTTGATTCCAAATTTTTGTAGTAATGATTGGATTCTTATATTCCTGAAATGACTTCCACCATCAGTGATAATTACCTTAGGCATTCCAAATCTTGAAAATATCATTTTCTTTAAAAATTTAGAAACACTTTTGGAATCACAATTTGGTAAAGCTACAGCTTCAATCCATTTTGAAACATAATCAACTGCTAATAAAATATAAATTTTTCCAAATGATGGAACAAATGGTCCCATAAAGTCTAAACCCTATATATCAAAAATTTCAACTTCCAATATATAGTTTAAAGGTATTTCATTCTTCCTAGATATATTTCCCATCCTTTGACATCGATTACTTGTTTTCACATATTGTCTCACATCATTAAATAAGGTAGGTCAATAAAATCCAGAATTTAAAATTTTAAATGCAGTTTTATCTATGCCAAAGTGTCCTCCAAAATCAGAATCATGACATTTTTGAATAATAGCAAAAGTTTCCTCATATTGTATACATCTTCGAATCATAGAATCTCTTCCTATTTTAAATAAATGAGGTTCTTCCCAAATATATGATTTAGCATCATATTTAAATTTCTTAATAAATTTGTTATCCAAGTCATAAGGCAAAATATTGCTAACTAAATAATTAACAATATCAGCATACCAAGGTGTTTTGTATTTTTGAATAACATATAAATATTTATCAAGAAATTTCTCATTTATATTTTCTTCCGGAATAATATCATTTTAATTCTAGATAAATGATCAGCAATTTGGTTTTCAGTTCCTTTTCTTTCTACTAATTCAAAATCAAATTCTTGTAGAAGTAAAACCCATCTTATAAGTCTACGTTTAGAATCCTTCTTAGATAATAGATATTTAATAGCGGAATGATCAGTATGAACTATGCATTTAGTACCAAGAAGATAAGGTCTAAATTTATCAAAGGCATATACTATAGCTAGAAGCTCATTCTCAGTGGTAGTGTAATTTCTTTGTGTTTCAGTGAGAGTTTTACTAGCATAATATACAACTTTAAAAATTTTCTCATATTTTTGTCATAATACAGCTCCAATTGCATATCACTTGCATCACACATTAATTCAAAAGATTTATTCCAATTAGGTGCAACAATGATAGGTGCAGTTATTAATTTTTCTTTTAGAATATTAAAAGCATTAATACATTCTTTATTAAATTCAAATTTCGCATCATTTTCCAATAAATGACAAAGAGGTTTAGCAATTTTAGAAAAATCCTTTATGTATCTTCTATAAAATCCAGCATGACCTAGAAAACTTCTCACATCAGTGACAGTAGTAGGTGGTTGCAATTCAGCAATAATTTTTACTTTTGCTTGATCTACTTCCATTCCTTTTTCTGACACTTTGTGACCAAGTACAATGCCTTCTGTGACCATGAATTGACATTTTTCCTAGTTAAGAACTAAATTTATTTCTTCACATCTTTTCAGAACTTCCAAACAAGATTCAAAAGAAGTTCCAAAGACTGAAAAATCGTCCATGAATATTTCAATTCCTTTGTCAATCAAATCACAAAATATTGACATCATACATCTTTGAAAAGTTGCAGGTGCATTACATAAACCAAAAGGCATTCTTCTAAAAGCAAATGTTCCATAAGGACTTGTAAATGTTGTCTTTTCTTGGTCCTCGGGAGCAATAAGTAATTGATGATAACCAGAATATCCATCCGTAAAACGAAATATGAGTGTCCAAACTAATTTATCGAGCATTTGATCCAAGAAAGGTAGAGGAAAATGATCCTTTCTAGTGGCTTTATTTAATTTCATATATTCAATACAAATTCGCCATCCAGTAACTTGTCTTGTAGGAATTAGTTCATTTTTATCATTAACAATGACAGTTACACCTCCTTTCTTCGGAACACAATGAATAGGACTTACCCATTGACTATCCGAAATAGGATAAATAATACCAACATCTAACCACTTAATAATTTCTTTTTTAACAACCTCTTTCATGATAAGATTTAATCTTCTTTGAGATTCTATAGTAGGTTTAAAATTTTCTTCCATAAAATTCTATGCATGCAAATGGAAGGGCTTATTCCTCTTATATCAGCAATCGTCCAACCAAAAGCTTTCTTATAATTCTTTAACACACCTACTAGTTTTTTCTTCTTGATTTTTACTCAGTTCAGAAGAAATAATAACAGGTAAAGTTAACGAATTTCCAAGGAACGCATATTTTAAATGTGAAGGTAACATTTTTAATTCAAGTTCAGGGGCTTTTTTAATTGATGGTAAAAGTATATCATTTTGAGTTATGTCTAAAGTTTCCCAATTATTTTTAATAAAACGAGTCTCTACTTCTTCTACTTCTTCATTTTCATCAGTTAAAAATTCAAATTTTTCTTCAGAAATGACTTTACATTTTTCTTGATAATGTTTTTCAATTAAATAATTAATTGTATCCATTCGATAACATTTCTCTTTATCAGGGTACTTCAATGATTTAAGAACATTGAATTTAATTTCTTGATCATTAACTCTCATGGTTACTTCTCCCTTTTGCACATCAATCATAGCTCGTCCGGTAGCTAAAAAAGGTCTTCCTAAAATAATAGGTATCTCTTTATCTTCTTCCATATCAAGTACTATGAAATCTATAGGAAAGATAAATTTATCCACTTTTACAAGGACAACCTCTATAACTCCTTTAGGATAAGTGATAGATCTATCAGCTAACTGAAGGGTTACAGTGGTGGGAGTAATATCTCCTAAATCCAATCTTCGAAAGATAGAAAATGGCATGAGATTAATACTTGCTCCTAAATCACATAAAGCTTTTCCAAAAAATTTTTCTCCAATAGCACAGGGTATAGTGAAACTTCCAGGATCCTTAAGCTTTTCAGGTAATTTCTTTTGAATTATTGCACTGCATTCTTCACTTAATGCAACAGTTTCAAAAGCTTTGAATTTTCATTTTTTGCTTAAAATATCCTTCATAAATTTTGCGTAAGTTAGCATTTGTTCCAAAGCTTCAGCAAAAGGTATGTTAATAGTAAGTTTCTTAAAAATTTCAAAGAACTTAGAAAATTGATGATCAAGTTTCTGCTGTTTCAGTCTTTGAGGAAAAGGTGGTGGTGGTCTTTCAACTTCCACATTAACAGGTATAACAGTTTGATATTGACTAGGAGAGAGAGTTTCTTTAGGTTATTCAATCTCTTCAACCTCAATCTCTTTTTCAATTTCATTCTGCATTCTTTCTTTTAATTCCTTACCACTTCTAAGTTGCACAGCTTTAGCTTGTTCATGTTTTTTTCCAGTTTCCTTTGGATTAATTTCAACATTACTAGGAAGTGTTCCTACGGGTCTGTTATTAATTAAAGTAGCAATTTGCCCCATTTGATTTTCAATATTACGAATAACGATATTTTGATTTTGTAATTGATTATTCATTTGTAAAATTAATTCTTCTATTGATAACTTTTTCTGTTGATTATTAAATCCAGGAGGTTTATAATTTTGATTAACTTGATTATTCTAATTTCCAGTGGGATGAGATTGATTATTACCTCATTGTTGTTGTGAATTATTCCAGTTAAAATTAGGATGATTTTTCCACCTGAGATTATAATAATTTGAATAAGGATTATTTTTACTTGCAATAGCTTGTAAAGTTTCAATAGTCTGAGAATCTTCAATATTAGCAGAGTTATTATGTGAAATATTAATTGCAAAATTATCTAATTTCTTAGACATTACTGCTACTTGTGAAGCTAAAATAGAAAAGGCTTCATTATCATGAATACTTGCCATCTTTTTAGGATTAATCTTTTCGGAAGGCCATTGAAAATTGTTATTAGTCATTTCTTCAATTAAAGTGTAAGTTTCTTCAAATGATTTTGACATTAAAGAACCTCCAGCAGCAGCATCAATAATTTATTTTAAAGATCCAATTAATCCATTATACAAAGTTTGAATAATTAACCAATCGGGTAAAGCATGATGAGGACATTTTCTTAATAGTTCTTTAAATCTTTCCCAAGTTTCCTATATTGTCTCCCCGTCAAATTGACTAAATGAAGTAATATCGCTTCTTAATTTAGCAGTTTTAAAAGGAGGAAAATATTTAGCAAGGAATTTTTGTGTCATTTCAGCCCATGTTTTAATAGAACCAGTTGCTAATGAGTTTAACCTTATCTTTGCTTTATCTCTTAAAAAAAAGGAAAGAGTCTAAGTCTAATAGCATCATCAGAAACATTGTTATATTTAAAGGTAGCACAAAGTTCTAAAAAACTAACAAGGTGTAAATTTGGATCCTCATTTGGTGATCCACCAAATTGATTGTTTTGCACCATTTGAATAATAGACGGTTTAAGTTCAAAAGAATTAGCATATACAATGGGTATTTGAATACTACTATGAAGTTCATCAACTGTAGGGTTAGCATAATCCCTTAATGGTTTATAAACATTTTGATCATTAAGTTCAATTGGATTTTGTAAAGTAGCCATTTCTTAAAATTTTTGAATTTGTTTTCCCTTTTTAATTTTTCTAATTGTTTTTCTAATTCAGAATCTAAAGGTATTAATCCTTCAGAACCAAATCTTCGCATAAAACAAGAAATAAAAAAATATACATCTTTCTTTTATTTTTATAATAATTAAATTTTTTTTTATATTTTTAGAAATATAATATTTTTTTTACAAAAATTTATAACTATTTTATTTCTTTCCCCGGCAACGGCACCAAAAACTTGACCCGACCCGCAATAATGCAGTAATATTCACTTCCAAAAGATGGACAAAAGCTTGACCCAATTTATAAATAGCGGCTAGTGTATAAAATCAAAATGATATAAATTTTTAGAAAATATTTTACACACTAGGGGTACTACGCAAGTATACGTATCGTTTCAAGTAATATAGGGTTTTCTTTTATAACCCCAGTATCGATCCCACGGGGAAAAATTATAGTAATAAATTTTCTAAATATTATATTTCGAAAATATCTTTTTATTCTCTAATTTAACTATAAATTACTATTAATTTACTAGATGCAAATAAAGAAAACAATAATAAGAAAATGATTTATGAAAACTATATAAAATAAACAACTTTCTTTCCTTCAATTAAACTAAGATTTTTAAGATAATTTAATATTCGTTGGAGAATTTGATTTATGGTATTGTGCCAAATAGAAGCATTCCTATTCTTTACCCTTTGATCCAGGTGCAAAGAACATTAGCTAATTTACATATTAGGTCCGAATGTATTGTTAGTAGAATGGGTTAATCTCGACTCACACTACTAGATGTCCAAGGGTGGCTATGGTCGGCCCTACTAGTGACCCTTTCCTAATTTATAAATCAAATCATAAGGATTTAGTCTGTCACTCTAAAAACTTATCAATTCTACGCCCTTTAAATCTTATCTTCCTATTTATTTGCACTTCACCTTGAATAGCCCGCACATGGACTTCGACTACCCAAAGATTCATGTGACACTTACAAGTTAAGAGTTCTTCTCCTTCAAGGTCTCAAAACACTTCAACAGGTTTTAACAATTTAAATGACCAATTTAGAAAGTAAAGTAAGATTAGGTATTAATGTCATCACAATGTTTGAAAACATTTTGAATTTCAATTCTCCATCGAATCTTTTATTATCTTATTAATCTCTTCATAATTGAAGGAAGAAAGTAACTAACTACTCAGAACACATTGAAAATAAACAGCAAAACATAATAAATAAACTTTGAATCAAATGTAAAATACTTATCTCAAATATTCCTTCTACAGATCTTCTGATTCCAACTGACTCCACAGTGTAATGAACTCCAGATACAATAACTTGAAAATAAACTCACTAAACTAAACAAAAGTCGCCCTAAATTTCTCTCTCTATTTCTCTCTCTAAGGATGAGAGATCCTAAAGTGGATAAGAGAAAGGGTTACAATGGGAGGGGCACGTTTTCTGAAGAAATGGACTCCTATTTATAGGCTTCAAGGGTTGCCTTGAGGCACCTCTTCAAAACATGTCCACATTCAATGAATCTTCTAGAAGGTCGGTCTGGCGCCTAGGCGCCGGACACCGCGTCCAGTTCTTCGCACCTCTTCACTTTGGCTCGCACCTCTTCGCGTTTAAAACCGTTTTGGAGTGTCCAAATGCAATGTATCACATGTCCTATTTTCAAGGAACAACTGCCAGTCTTCTAGAATGTCCAATAACCGCTCACTCCGTCAAAATAATCGATCAAACGTTGTCAAAAACTTGACAGTTTCTGTATCGAGTCTGGCGCCTAGGCGCCAGGCCATATTTTTTTAAACTTTTTGCATTTTGCTCCATTTTTGCTCTTTTTTGCTTCTTTTTCGTTTTTGGACCTTTTTACATCACCTACATCCAAAAACACAGAAAAAATACCTTTCATTAAAGCATAATATCCTTAATTGATAAGAATTAAGACATAAAGAAATAGGTATTTTTTTAGAGATCAACACCCCTCTCACTTTATCTCTACACCCTTCTCTCTCTACTTCTCTTTTGCTTTCTCTATATCTCTCACTCAATTATTCCATGCTTATATCCCTCTCTCCCACTCTCTCTCTCCTTCACTCACTCTGTCTTACTCCGTTGCCTTCTCTATTTTCACTCTTTTTCTTCTCTTTAACTTATCTTTCTTTTCTCTCGCTTCTTTCTCTCTCTCACTCTTTCATTCTTCTCTTCTCTCGTATACCTCCCTCTCTCTCTTGCCTTCCATCTCTCTCTCTTGTTCATGGAGCACTTCTCTCTCTCTCACTCTCTCTCACTCTTTTGTCTCTTTCTTAATCTTTCTCACTCACTTCTCATTACGTCTATCTTACTCTCATTCTCCCTCTTTCTCCCTCTCATTCTCACTCTCCCCCTCTCTTTCTTACACTCTTTCCCTCCTTCACTCACTCTATCCATTCCTACATCTCTCACTTTCTTCTACCTTGCCCTCACTCTATCTATCTTTCTTTCTCTCACACACAGTTTCTATATGCCTCCTCATCTCTATTTCTCTTACTTCCTCTTTCTTTCAAGCTCTTTCTCACACTCTTCTCACTCCCTCTACCCCTTTCTCACTCTTTCTCACTACTTCTCTTTTGCTATTCTTATATCTCTCACTCACTCTTTCCATCCCTCTATCTTGTTTTCTTCCTTGCTATCTCTCTCTTCTCTCTTTCTTATCTTTCTCTTATCTTGCATCTTCTCTCTCACACACACTTTTCTTTATCTCGTTCTTTCTCCCTCCCTCTCTCATGCCCTCCATATGTCACTCTCATACGCTTTCTAGCACTTCTCAATTTCTTTTCATTGCCTAAACCTGTTCTTTCTTTTTTTACTTTATCTGCTCCCTCTCTCCACCTTTACCAATCTCTCTCTCTTCCTCTCTTACTATCACTCTCTGACCCTACTGCTCTTGCTGTCTCTCCCCTCATTTCTCACTTTCTAGCCACCTAAATCTCTCTCTCTCTCTATCACACTCTACATCTTCTTGTCTCTCTATTATCTCACTCATCCTTTCATGCTCTTTCTTGCACTATTCGTTCTTCCTCTAACTCCTTCACTGTTTCTCTAGTTCTCTTTCTCTATCTCTAACTCTTTGACTCTCTTTCCATTTCTCCCTTTTGCCCTCACACTTTCCCTCACTCTCTCTCTTTCTCTCTCTCCTTCTTTCTATTCCTCTCTTGTCATAAATCTCTCACCATGCTACTCTCTTGCTCTCTCTCTCTTTCTAATCTTTCTTTTCTATTGCTCATTCACTCTCTGTCATTCCTTGTTCTCGCATTCTCTCTCCCTTCCTCATTCGTGCCCTCTATATATCTTTCTCTCTCCCTCTCATATCTACCATTTTGTTGCTCCATCTCTCTCACTCTCTATAACACCCATTTTTATATCTCCTTCCCTCAGTTTCCCCCACTCTCTTAATCTTTTTCTCTCTCACTGGTACTCGCTCACCTTAACTTCCACTATATCCATCGCTCTCACTGTTTATCCCTCCCTCTAACCCTCTCTTCTCTCTTATTCGTTCTCTCTCTCCCACCCTCACTCTCTTTTTATCACACCCTCTATCTCCCTTGGTTTCCTTTAACTCTATCCCTCCCTCTCTTTGTCCCTCTCTGTCACCCTCCCTCCCAATTCTCTCTCTGCCTTTCTCTCTTGCCCTCTCTTCTCTCTATCTCTCTCTTTATATCTCTATCTCTCCATTTTTCTATATAAATCCTCTTATTCTTAATGTCTTACTCTATTTCTCTCTCTAATTGATTAACTCCATAGCTCTCTCTTCAATTGCTCTCCACTCGCTTCTCTCTAGGTTTTCTCTGCTCCTCTCACTCTCTCTCTCTCTTACCCTTTTTATCTCACAATTGAACGGCTTATTTTTAGGTTGTGTGTTTTATTTTGAAAAGGGAGTCGCCTACAGAAATTATCGGCGAATTTTTTATATTTTAAATTTAATTTAAATAAATAATTTGAAAAGTAGTATTTGATTTTAAAAATAATTTTAAATTTGAAAATTTTAAGATATGAAATCAAACTAATCTCACATCCCGAATAGTTTATATAAACGAGCGCCGCACTACAAACCGTGTATCTATCCCGAAGAATAGACACACTGTTTGATAATGAGGCTCGATTAAATAAACTAGAGAAGTTTGTGACATCCGTTTGATCTGCGAACCAATTTTATAAGCGGACAAATTCCCCTTTTAATATGAAAACATTAAACAGGGTTTATATTACTCAGGTTCTTAAAATTCCCTATAAGGGCAAGCCCCTATAGTTAATTACATCTTAAGTGACGAGAATCACCTAAGAAAACTCTCGATAATAATCAGTAGTTCTGCTCTCAAGAATTTCAAAGTTTAAGTTTTCAAGGGATTAAATTTTAGAATTTCAATAGGGAATGGATCAAGTTTGGAACATTTTGTTTTGGGAATTCAAAGGAAGAAAGGTAGGAGAAATCACAGATTCGAAGCGAACTTCGGTAATTTCCCGACTATCCTATTGTTTGGCTTGAATTTAGGAAAATCCTAATGTTTATTTAATGTTTTGATCTTGCCAATTTTAATTGATTAGGACTTATATTTGTATGATAAAATCATACAAATAGCCTTGAAGATGTGGGGGTTTATGTCGTATCGGACGACTACCTCGAAGTCCTAAGACCGATTAGGGCTTAATTTACATGACATGATCATGCAAATGCCTAACGAAGAGTTGAGGATTTATGTTGCACTAGGCGAACTACCTCAAAGTCCTATAGCTTGGTTATTTAATTATAAGAAAGTTTTGCTGAAGTAGACTCAGGTTTTGCTGATGACGATGGCCGTGCTGCCCACCATGCTCCGAGCTCCTTGTTGTTTCAGAGGTTTAGTTTTAGAAATCATAAATCAGGAGATGAGAAAAGTGTTCTGGTTCAGAGAAAATCTTAAAATCCAGGTGTTTTTAATATTTTAATTAAACAAATCTTAAAGTTGATTATAACAACACCGGTTAAGATCCCACGGTTCCATCCTTCCGGCATCGTTATTTTTATCGGATTCACTTAGTCCGGATGAATTTGCTAAACTCAACTGAATGAGTTCCACACTTTCATTTAGACCGTGGGAAATCCCGTTAGCAACACGTAGGTTACATCATCCGAGGTATTCCCGATCATCCAACAAGACGTTTTAATTTAGTTGTAGTTGTAGTTTTGTTGTTCCGTTTTGTGATTAAATTTTGAGTTGTTTTATATTTTGGAATGTTGTGGCGATGAATTTTATCTTGCAATGACTTTTAATTTAGTTTTGGTTTCGGTTTTAGGGACTATCCTAAAGGTGTAGGTTTTCATGCAACAGTTGTTTATCATGCAAGAAAAGTAAGTGCGATGCGATTAAATAAATTGCAATAAAGTAAATTGCAATAAAATAAAAGTGTACCTGGAGGGTCTTCCCGTCATCCCAAGCTGCACTTAAAACACAGTTAGAATATTTAAGCATTTAAAGTAAGTTCCTAGGTAAAGCTAAGGGAAGGGTTATGGTTTTCTACCAAGTTCCTAATCCTATAGCTAGTCATTTCCTATGACGTCTAGGTTCCTGTGTTTTGGTTTGAGGACGATTTTCTTCATCAAAGAACAATTAAGTTCAATTGTTCTTATAAATATCCTATCATATCGAGGAAGTGCTTAAGACGAATCTTAAACATCTTTTCAATATTTCTAGGATTGTTTTAAGTCCAAGAGAATTTAATTATACAAATGAATTAATCGACCGGGAGTTTAAGTTTGTTATCTTGCTCAGTGAATTAGGATATTTGAATATCCTATAAATGAAGTAACACTTCACTTAATGCTCTTTTTAAGAGTTATGACATCACGAGCTTTTAAGGGAAAATGGATGTTCAAGTGGTTTATGATTTAATTTAATTTCAATTAATGGGTTTAAGTTTGGAATAGTGTTCAAGTTGTTTTAGATTTATTTTTGAATTCTTTTTGTCTTAGGTGATGTTATATTTAATTTAATTTAATTTAATTTAATTTAATTTAATGTGGTTTAATTTAATTTAATTTAATTTAAGTTAATTTAATATAATATGATTTAGCTTAATTTAATTTAATTTAATTTAATTTAATTTAATTTAATTTAATTTAATTTAATTTAATTTAATTTAATTTAATTTAATTTAATTTAATTTAATTTAAATTAAATTTTAATTTGATTTGATTTAATTTAATTTAATGTGTTTTAATTTAATTTAATTTAATATGTTTCAATTTAATTTAATTTAATTTAATTTAATTTAATTTAATTTAATTTATTTTATTTTAATTTTTTAATTTTAATTTAATATTTTATTTTAAAAGGGTTTGATTTAAATAATTTAATTTTAATTTAATTTAATGATTAAGTCTTTTAGCATTTTAAATCTTAAGTTTGAATTATCATTTTAATTAGGAATTAAATATTATTGAGATGATTAATTTAGGGATTTTTTAAATTAAAGGACAAATCTCTTCCTAATAATATCCCTATTTTAATAATTCCAATTTTTTTATTATTCTTCCAAATTTAATTAATTATTTTATTAAGGTTTATTTTAATTATTCTTGAATTGTTTAAAAGGTTTCTACCCTTTAATTATTTAAATTTCAATCATCAAATCAGATTAAGATCAAATATTTTACTTTTTCATTTTATTAAGCCTAAAGTTTTAATTAAAGGTTAAAATTTTAATTACCATTTTGCCCTTCAAGCTTAATAATTTCATAACTCACTAAATTGAGCTCAAATGAATTTGAAATTTTTATGTGACTTCACTCATATGTCAATGAAGACATTAGAGGAGAAAATGTGATTTTTCTGTATTTAATTTATTTATGTAATTATTTTTGGTGGAAAAATAGGGATTTCCAAGGAAAATTTAATAATATGACCAAGGAAAAGTTTCTGTCCTTAAGAAAATTATGGGACATTTCTAATGACCAGAGAACCACTTGGACCAATTTTGTTGATTTTTTGAATTATATTATTTTTATTATAATTATTTTGAGTTTTGGAGTATTAATTAATTTAAAAATAAAATACAGGTTGAAAAATGAATTTTATATTTTTCAAAAATCTCTCTGATATCAAGGAAATCATGTGACCTTATCTCCATTCCATTTTAATCCAAACACTTTACACATGTCCATGCACAATTGACTTCACCATTGCCAAGCCCTGACCTCCCTGGTCAAGATGGTGACCCTCGCTCGCGGCCGGCCGCCCGGGTCGCCGGAAAACTCCATGGCCGAAACATGGGGAGAAGCCAAACTTTGGAATTCCACCTTGCTGAGCTGCCCCATCCCCAGTGGCCATTGTAGCTGTTCTTCTCCTGCCAAGAGCAGCTGATCCCAAGCCCTAACTCCCCCTGGGAGAGCCTCCAGCCATGCCTATTTAAACACCACCCCTTCTCGGCCATGAGAGGTGCTGAAACAAACCTTAAGGAAACTCTGCCAAAATTGTTCCAGACTACTCCCCACACATAGAGAACTTGATCCCCACTGAAATCCCCCTGCCATTTCCTCTCGCGAGCTCAATTTCGAGTTGAAATCCAAGCCCAAAACCAGGACACTTCTCCACAGGTGAGCCAATCCCCAAATTGATTGGTCCTACACCTTCACCGGACCAAGGGAAGAAGTCCACCAGCAAAGCCCCCTCTCCGGGCCACCCATCCGTTCCGGACTCCAAGCTTTGTGATTGGGCCGTGGTCACTTTCATAGCTAGGACAATTCACTGTGCCAAGGGACTTCATCCGGAGCTTACTTGGACCCAATCGAAGGTGACACAACTCTCGGATCGAAGCTTCACTTCTCCGAGCAAAGGTACTGGACTCACTCTTCTTCCCGAGCTTACGGAGATTCTCCATTTAATTTGAGTCAATTTAAATACATGTTTACCGTATCGATGTGTTCGTCTCCTCGAGACGAATCCATAGAGCATAAGAACACAAAAATTCGTTGAGAATCGAGTGAGAAATTAGGGTTAGAAGGTTGACGGTCACGGGTGCACACCAGCCGTAGACGATGACTGGGAGCCGTCGGATCGAGCGTGTATCGAGCGGACGGTCCGGATCGAGCCGGACAGCGCGATGGTGCATGAACCGCGGGCCCCTGGAGCGCTGAGTCGGATGGCGGCGCCGAATCAGGAGACGACGCGTGGCCTTTCGGAGCTGCCGAGGATGGCGTGGCGCCGCGTGGATAAGTAGGAAATTAGGTTATTTTCCTATTTATTTAATTCCCTAAACTTCAAAAATTCATAACTTTGTGTAGAAAAATCCTAAAAATAAAATAAAAATACCCTCTTGCTCGAGTGAACGAGAGGAAAATAATGTGGAAAAGAAATCATTTAATTTCATCAAGTATTTTATTTTTAATAATTTATTTACTCGTCCGCATTGTTTTAATTCTCCATGCATATAGGGAATTCACCATGGCATGAGACCATAGGGCTTTTGAAGCCTCTGAATTTGGGAACATTTCCTGAATTTTCCAAAGTCAGAGGCCATCCCTATGAGAAGTTATTGATTTTTCAATTCTAGGTCACTAGTCTGAGTATTTTAAATCCAATAATTAGCATGTTGTGAAATAAATTCTAGGAAAATTTGGTGATGTTTCTTATGACCAGAGGACCCTATGAAAAATAGGTTTTGAATTAACCCACTTGGAATAGCCCTAATTGGCTTAAACACCCTAAATAGGTCTTTAATTAATTAGAGCTAATCATACATCAAATTGACTTGAAATCAATTCTTCACTGACCTTTAGGATCAGAGGAACCCACCATAAAAAATTTAAGTCAATTGGACTTGGTTAGCCCTACTAAATGGGTTGATTAAGCCATTTAGCCAATTTAAACTTTGAAAATTCATAACTTTCAAAATACTTTTCAAAAATTCACCAAATTGGTTTTGGAACCTCTACGATATTAGGGGAATTTATGAAAATTAAAATTTAAATTTTCTAAAAAAGTTGATTTTTTGTATTATTTTAATATTTTAATAATTAAAAAATAATAAAAATCACAAAAATAATAAAATTCACCATAATGTCACATTTTAAATTTTAATCACTTAGGAACAAATCCCATATTTTTCTTAAGTCTCTATGATGAGATATTAAATTTTAAAGCCCTAAGGTAATTTTAAAATTAAAAAAAATGTATTTTCTAGCATTCCCACTAAAATAATTCTAATAAATCAAAAAAAGTGTAGTGTATAGGTGTAGTGTGTGTGTAAGTCAGCCCTTCACCAGACCAGGCCACCTAGGGCAGTCTTAAGGCCAAAGAGTCCTATAGGAACTCATCCTTTAAACTTCCACGTTTGATTTCAACCCTCTAGGTGATTAGGGGTCTACAATCAAGTTTGTGGAGTTTGCAGGGAGTTAAGAAGTGGTTTGAATTTCTAAGTGGTGGGTCCCAATTCTAATCCTCTAGGATAGTCAAAGGAAAAGCCTAAGGCTAGATCCTAAGCACCAATAGGTGTGGTGTGCTAACAAAGCACACCGCGCGTATTGGCGTTGACCGAAAAGATCAACAAAACCAACACAGATGTCCAAGTGACACACTTGGGACGAAGTAGAAGAATTCCCGCTGGGGAGTGTCAAGTATGTTTCCAAGACCGAAGATTCTTGAACTCTCGCTGGGGAATGGAAAAGGAGGTGAATTCCAAATCACATGACCTGGGGGAATTTCGATTTAGATTTTCGTTTTGTTTTAGTTTAAGTTTTGATGTGTAAGTTCAGATTTTAGCTTGAGTTTCAATTTAGATTGAAGTTTTGTTGAAATTAATTTTGAAGGGATTTGATTTGAAATGAAAATTGAAATTTTGTGGTTTTAGATGTAACATCCTCAACCTCAAAAGAAAATTGAATTGATTGGATTAAACCATTACAATGAGGAGAGATCTCAGAGCAATGTGGTATTGGATGTAAAATCCTTAACCTCAAGAGTTTGATTTTGATGTATTTCATTGCGATAGGGAAAGATTCCTAAAGCAATGTAGTCTCGGATGTAAAATCCTCGACCCCAAGAGTTTAAATTTTGATGTATTTCATTGCAATAGGGAAAGAATCCTAAAGCAATGCAGTCTCGGATGTAAAATCCTCAACCCCAAAGGTTTAATTTTGATGTATTTCATTGCAATAGGGAAAGAATCCTAAAGCAATGCAGTCTCGGATGTAAAATCCTCAACCCCAAAGGTTTAATTTTGATGTATTTCATTGCGATAGGGAAAGAATCCTAAAGCAATGCAGTCTCGGATGTAAAATCCTCAACCCCAAAGGTTTAATTTTGATGTATTTCATTGCAATAGGGAAAGAATCCTAAAGCAATGCAGTCTCGGATGTAAAATCCTCAACCCCAAAGGTTTAATTTGATGTATTTCAGTGCGATAGGGAAAGAATCCTAAAGCAATGCAGTCTCGGATGTAAAATCCTCAACCTCAAAGGTTTAATTTTGATGTATTTCATTGCAATAGGGAAAGAATCCTAAAGCAATGCAGTCTCGGATGTAAAATCCTCAACCCCAAAGGTTTAAATTTGATGTATTTCATTGCAATAGGGAAAGAATCCTAAAGCGATGCGGTCTCGGATGTTAAATCCTCGACCCCAAAGGTTTAATTTTGATGTATTTCATTGCAATAGGGAAAGAATCCTAAAGACTGCCTAAAGCAATGCAGTCTCGGATGTAAAATCCTCAACCCCAAAGGTTTAATTTTTGATGTATTTCATTGCAATAGGGAAAGAATCCTAAAGCAATGCGGTCTCGGATGTAAAATCCTCAACCCCAAAGGTTTAATTTTGATGTATTTCATTGCAATAGGGAAAGAATCCTAAAGCAATGCGGTCTCGTATGTAAAATCCTCAACCCCAAAGGTTTAATTTTGATGTATTTCATTGCAATAGGAAAGAATCCTAAAGCAATGCGATCTCGGATGTAAAATCCTCAACCCCAAAGGTTTAATTTTGATGTATTTCATTGCAATAGGGAAAGAATCCTAAAGCAATGCAGTCTCGGATGTAAAATCCTCAACCCTAAAGGTTTAATTTTGATGTATTTCATTGCAATAGGGAAAGAATCCTAAAGCAATGCAGTCTCGGATGTAAAATCCTCAACCCCAAAGGTTTAAATTTTGAATTTTGATTTTGCAAGGATTTGTACTGTCGATTTGAAAAGTGTGGAATCTTGGTGTTTCGAAAATTTCATGAAAGTTGTAAAAGACTTTCATGGAATGAAATAGATTAGGAGGGAATATGTAGATGCTACATATCCCATTCAAAAGAGTTGATCGGAAGTTACTGGTTTGGATTGGATATAATTCCTTGCCATCAGATTCGATCCGTGTTAATGGAATCAACCGCTTCCATCCAGACAAGGGAGAGACTAGAACGAATTAGATTTCAGATTTGGAAGGTTGAGTTTGAATTTGATTGAGGTTTGATTTGAGATTTGGAAAGTTGAATTTGAAATTTTGATTTAAAATTTGTGTTCATTTTGTTTGTCTTTTAACGATTCAAATTTTATTTTATCGTGAATTTGGAGTTTATTATTTTTTTAGATTTTCAAGGAAAGTTTTCTTTTATTCTTTTTGTTTCTTTTCTGTTCTTTGTTCGAAGTTCATTTAACTTTAATGGCGTTTCTCAGTCAACTTGCACAAAAGAGGTGAAGGCCAAAAATGTGACATGGTCACTTTTATTCCAATCATGCTGAAGATACATCATACAACTCGATCTGGAATAAATCTCATACAATCCATATAGACTCAAAACGGACTATGTATGATCTTTGTCGATCTATCCAAAAAGGCATCTGTCAAAAATCCATGTCTGAATAGTGAGGTACATGGTCAATAAGATCACCTTCCAAGCCATCCTTGGCAAGGCCGCCGTATGGATGTACGTTGGAGGTGTGATACTTTCCATGTAACTCACGGCTCGTAAGGTCGGAGGCTCTCTAACTCCGGGTCCGGTCGGAAGTGGTAAGGTGCTTTCCCGTCGTCCATCCTTCGAAAGTAAGCGAGATCCGCTTCACCGGTACTCCCGTATGCAATGTTTAGCGACATATGCTCCGTTGCCTTTTAGTATCATGATGGAACCTACCGGTAATGGTATCTTTATCGGCCCTCGGAACTCACTCGGGCCTGCTATCCGGAGGTAAGATCCGAACATGATATTACACTCGTTCGAAAAGAAGCTGTGCGAAAGGTCCGACAAAGTCGTGGTGATCTATGTGCGGGGGTATGCGATCACCCTTCTTGTAAATGTTAATGATGCAACCGTTAGGTATGCAATCTGTCGGCAATACCCTTCATGCTATCATTCTTTTTACCATCCTTTTAATGACTAATGGCATTGGATCCACTCGGCCATGACGGAGTATCCCCGGTGGGTTTCCCTTCCCGTCTTCTCGCGAAGTTGTAGCAGCATCCACATTGTATTGTAATTCTCCCCTTCCCCGGCATCCATCTCCGGGGTTCGAGTAAGTGTTTTTTCTTAAGCGACCCGCTCGGCCCATCTTTTTCAAATCCCGGATGCAGTCCACGATTTGTTGTTGTTCGTATTCGAGAACACGTCTGTATGTAGCTCGAGGCCTTCTAGTATATTGATCCTCCTGCCTCTGATTCTCTCGAAATATTCAAAAGTTTTCTTCTCGACATTCTGCATCCTTTCTAGCTCGTATTCTGGAATAATTTGCAAATGGCGAGGCCTGGTGACATACTGTGGGATATATGGCACAATCCCTTCACGTTCTCCTGCATACCTCGGCTCCTCGGGGATGATGTCCGTCGGGACATCCTCCGGGGTTGCTTCTGCAACAAGGTCATGCATTACCGGTGGCTTTGTCTGGTGGCGTAGTAGCCTTCTTTCTTATGTTCTTCTTGAGATTTCCCTGGTTTCTTCTGTTATCCTCGGAGCTGGTCTCCTTTCTTCAGGTTCCCGGGGAACTGGTGTCCTTGAAGTGTATGTACTGGCAGTAGCAACTGCCTCGTCGCGCTGGTCCGCTGCTAATTTAGTTAACATCTTGCGGATATGGCGATTTTTATTTCTTCGTTGAGTTGCTGTGAGAGTAGCTCTTCGTATTTCCCGAGTTTCTGTGGGCGCGGCGCTGACAAGCCTGCCCTCTGCTGTAGCGACTACAGACTTGATTCTCTTGTCTTCTTCAGTGTTTGTTTTTCTTTTCTTGCTGCTGGATTGGTGGCTTGGGCCACCCACTTTCATTACTGTCTGACCGGCAGTTCTTCTCGGTCAACTGGGACCCAGTCACTTTCCTCGTATTGCGAGCCCGCCGGTGCGAAGTCCGAGTCAATCTCTATTATCGCTCCATCTTTCACCCTCTTTTCATCAAGTGCAAGGCTTACGTCATTTCTAAAGTTCAGGACCAACCGCCCGTTCGACATTTCCCTGCGAAAAGACAAGGAAAAGGATCAGGGGCTGTACTAAGAACAAGAACATTAAGAAAATGTTTATTAAAGACAGTTTTTTTTATATTATTACTTTTGTATTTTTCAATTTAACAGGAATGAAGTGGGATAAGATCAGGAAAGAGATTTTGACATGGAAGAGGAAACAAGGAAAACTTTATCATCATAACTTTATTTATTTTAGTACATTTTTTTATTATTTTGGGTTCGGACCCAGTCATAAGTAATTACCTCACCCGTGCTTCTAGGGATGAAAAATTCATTCTTTCGAAACATCAGGTAGCGTAATACTTTTTTAAGTATCGTCCAATGATCGGAAGCATATGTCGTTCTCCTTGGCAATTCACTAGCTGGTAGGAACCTCCTGAGTAGACTGCCTCAACTACAAACGGTCCCTCCCAAGTGGGTTCAAATTTTCCTCATATCTTGCGGTGTGCAAGGATAGGTCTCTTGAGAACGAGAACTAAGTCACCAACTTTGAAGGTTCTTGGGCGGACCCGGTCTGTCATGGGCTTGAACCATCTTAGCTTGGTATAGTTCTAAATTCGTTGCGGCTGCAAGTCTTTTCCCTTCCGGGCTTTCCAATTCTTCTAGTCGTAATTTGGCATTCTCTTCTGTCGTGATTTTGTTTGCAATCGCAATCCTGAGTGAAGGAAGCTGGACCTCTAAAGGTAACACTGCCTCGGACCCATACACCAGAGCGTAAGGTGTAGCTTGAGTAGGAGTTCTGAAGGTTGTCCGGAAAGCCCATAAGGCTTCTAATAACTTCTCGTGCCAATTTCTCTTATTGTCGTCCAAAGTTTTCTTTAAAATTTGAACGAGAGTTTTATTAAAAGCCTCGACCAGAGCCGTTTGCTCTCGGGTAGTAAATTGTTGAATAGCGTCGATCGATTCCGTGTCTTCGACAAAATTGTTGATTTGTGTGCTTCGAATGCTAACCCATTATCCGAGATAATCTCGTGCGGCACTCCGAAACGGTAGACAACTTGGTTCTTGAAAAATTGTAGCACGTGGTGTGCTTTCACTTCTCTGAGTGGAACTGCCTCTGCCCACTTGGAAAAGTAATCCGTAGCCGCAAGAATGAAGCGATGTCCTTTTGAAGATGGTGGTTCTATTGGACCCACTATATCTGTGCCCCAACATTCAAATGGCCACAACGCAATTGTCGGATGTAGCACATTTGGAGGTTGGTGTAGAACCACTCAGTGCACTTGGCATTGGTGACAGCTCTTGGAGATTTTCATGCGGTCGGTCATCATCGAGGGCCGGTAGTACCCTAGTCTTTTAATTTTCATTTTCATCTTTGGACCCGATCGGTGAGCGCCACGAGTCCCGAGTGCACCTCTTTAACGATTTCACGAGCCTCGGACCCGCTTAGGCATCTTAGCCACATCCGATCAAAAGACCTTCCGTATAACGTGTTATTTATTAATGCGTAGGACGGAGTTCTTTTCTTGATCCGATGGGCTAACGACCTATCGTCCGGTAGTTTTCCTGTTTGCGGAGTAGTTCATTAATGGTCGTCGCCAATCTTCACGTTTTTTCATCCATCGCTGCAATTGATCCTTTTTCCTTTTCGATTTGTGTATTGT
The DNA here is from genome assembly GCA_022702705.1 of Papilionanthe hookeriana x Papilionanthe teres. Taxonomy (NCBI): domain Eukaryota; kingdom Viridiplantae; phylum Streptophyta; class Magnoliopsida; order Asparagales; family Orchidaceae; genus Papilionanthe; species Papilionanthe hookeriana x Papilionanthe teres. Next base: position 80,038,501 of record CM040421.1, on the reverse strand, counting down.
GTCTATGTCGAGCCGTGATAGGACCCGACGTCCGTGAACTGACACTTCCATCGATTCATCTTGCAAACAGGCAAATTCTTTTGCGAGACGGGCTAGCGCATCCGCTAAAGCGTTTTCTTTTCTGGGGATCTTGTTGATTGTTACATTCGAAATTTGTTCCAACAGCTGTATGGCATACTGGAAGTATTGCTCGAGTCTTGGTTTTAAAATTTTGTATTGTCCGGCGATCTGTTGAATGATTAACTGCGAATCTCCGTAGATGTTGATGTCTGTTATACCCATTTGAATAGTTAATTCCGATCTCGTTATGAGGGCTTCGTATTCTGCTTCGTTATTTGTACACGGCTCGTCAAGTGGTAGGAGTATCTTAACATCCCCCGCTCCGGTGTTATAAAGATTAGTTCGATCCGTGCCTTACAGGACACTATCACTTGCGATTCTTCGTCTTTATGTCGTCGAAGATGCTCCGTCGAAATACAATTCCCAACGTCGATCATCGGGGTCTTCTAGGTTCATTATTTGTTCATCTGGCAAGTCGTCATTGAGAGGCGATTCTGCCGGCAAAGCGTGCGCTGCGAGGAAGTCTGCTAGGACTTGTCCCTTTACGGCACGAAGAGGCACGAAAGTTATATCGAATTGCAATAATATCATTGACCATCTGGAAAGTCTGCCGGAAAGCATCGGACGGATCATCAAGTATTGCAATGGATTAAATTTCGAAATCAGGTTGACCTTATGAGAAAGCATGTAATGCCCGAGCTTTTGAGCGGCGAAGATCGGGGCCAAACAATGCTTTTCAATTGCGGGATACCTTATTTCCGTCGGCGATGAACGACGGCTTAGGTAGTAAAGAGCATTTTCTTTACCCTCATCATTGACACAGGCTAACAGGGCTCCGAGAGAGTCGTCTAAAGCCGCGGTATAAAGTATCGACGGTCTACACCGAGGCCAGGGCTGCTAAGACGGGAGGTGTCATTAAATATTGTTTAATGTCCTCGAAGGCCCTCTGGCATTTCTCTTCCCAAATAAATTTGGTGTCCTTTTTAACTAATGCCGAGAAAGGCTGACACCTACCTGACAAGTTCGAGATAAAGCGTCGAAGATATGCCAGCTTCCCTTGAAAAGATCGTAGTTGTTTTAAGGTTTTGGGAGGTGGCATTTCTAAGATAGCTTTTATCTTTTCCGGGTCGATTTCAATTCCACGATGTCGGACAACGAATCCTAAGAATTTCCTGGAGGTGACGCCGAAGGCGCATTTTAAGGGATTCATCTTAAGGTTAAATTGTCTTAATCGTTCGAAAACAATTCTCAAATCATACGGTGGTTTTCCTTTACTTTGCTTTTGATGACCACATCATCCACGTAGCATTCGACTTGATTGTGGATGAGATCATCAAAAATTCTTGTCATCGCTCTCCGGTAGGTTGCTCCTGCGTTCTTCGATCGAATGGCATCACCGTGTAGCAATATACTCCGATCGGCGTTCCGAATGATGTAAGTTTTTCATCTTCCGGAGCCATTTTTATCTGGTTGTATCCCGAAGATCCATCCATGAATGAGAATATTTCGTGTGTTGAAGCGATGTCGATCATTAATTACGGGATCGGTAGAGGAAATTCATCTTTTGGGCATGCCTTGTTTAAATCTCCGAAATCCACACAAATTCGATCGACCATTCTTCTTCCTGACTGGTACCACGTTGGCTAACCAAGTCGGGTATTGTTCTTCACGGACAAATTTGGCGTCTATTAGCTTTTTAACTTCAGCTATGACTTGTTGTTCGATTTCTAGACGCATTCTTCTAGGACCTTGTCTGACTGGGACAGAGGCAGGATCCACCCCTAGCTTATGGACTGCGACCTCTGGAGCTAATCCCGGCATCTCATCGTAGCTCCAAGCAAAACAGTCTTTAAATTCCATTAATAACTTAATTTTTTCTTCGGAGTCTTCTTTATTGAGTAAGGAGCTAACAAAGGTAGGTCTTGGCTTTTCGCTAGTACCTAAGTTAACTTCCGTTAACTCATCTATTGTAGATTTGATCTCTTCTTCGAACTCTGGTGGAGCGTTTCCGATTTGTAAATCTTCAAGTTCTTCCGTAGCTTCCATGCGGTTTTCATTAGACTCGCAAGTGACAACCAAGCAAAATTCGGTATCGTCAGCCGATCCTACCGTGCCGAATCCGAGACCATGCTTTGAATTGGGTGGACGACCGAGTTATTCCATAAATTTTCAAAATGTTGTGATTGACCTTTTGTCCATTATCGAGGTAAGAAACCACGCCGAATTAAATTTTGAACACAGGGAGAGTACCACTCAAAAGGCAATTCCATTAATTCTGATGAAGTAGCATCTTCAAATTGTACATTATTTTCAGTTTTGGAGGAAGGAGTACCACGGTAGAATTTGATTGGCTTTGCACCGCCGCTACGTACCTCTTTGACCACCATACCCTCGATCTTATTAGAATGGATCGGGGTCAGGGTCATAATATGTACATAGTGGTTAATCTTCTCGTACATCGATTTATATTCCTTGTTCTTTTCATCTTCGAGAGAGATCCTGAATTGCGGCTTCTTCCGACTTATTGTCGCTGCTTCTTGCTTGATTTCTTTTTCTTCTTCAGAACTATCTTCCCATTCAACATTGATGGCTGGTTTTCTCTGTCCAACTGTCCTAACGTCTCTGCCACAACCTCGTCCCCGGCCTCGACCTCGGATGCGAGTTGTGGAGAAACCTTCACCATCTCGCCGTAAGGGAGTGGTGAATGACTGTTGGACTAGAACTTCAGGTTCTTCGTCGTCCCAAATTTCCTTTGTTTCATTCGTTATGGTATCTCAGGAGAAGATTGTTTTCTTCGGGGGTGCATAATAAGCTGCATCTTCATGGATTCCAATTTCATGTACGGAGAATGGTTGTAAGTCACCTTTGATGCACTCGTTCCCCTCCATCGTAGTATTTGATGCACCGATGTAGAGATGATGGTACCATCCGGTTTTCATGTATCCACGGTCGGCCCGAGTAGAGCGTTAAATGACGTTTCGAATCAATTATGTGAAATTTCGTCGTTGTCTTTGCTAAGTCACCGGTCTTCATTAGCGGTGTTATCGATCCGAGGGCTCTTTCTCCTTTCCGGTTGAATCCTCTTAATAACATTTTGTCCGCTTCGAGCTCGCGAGCATCAATTTCCAAGTATGCTAGCGTTCGGAGATTCATTATATTGATTGATGCTCCCGGATCCACCAATACTGCGGAGAGTGTAAACTTCCCGATTGTAACCGAAATGTACAACGGTCGGTTGTGGTCTCGCTGTCCCAAGTAGTAGATCATTGTCCGTGAAGGTGACACCTCGTCTGTTCCTTTAACGAGCAAACCTCATCTAAGGAATCTCCGAGTCATTTGAGCTAAGCAAATTTCTGGATCGAAGTAAGGCCTTGATCGAGCTTCTCTCATCTCCTTTGATAAGATGAGAGCGTCGTAGATGCTCAGTTTGGCCGGTAGTTTCCTAAGATGGGCTAGCACGTTGTAGTCCACTTTATTTTCATGTGTCTCGTTTTCTTCCCGAATGGATATTTCTTCGCAGGGGTTGGTTCTTCCTGAACAACCACCGCTTTCCCTTGTCCTTTGGACCCATTCTCGGAGGTAGAACTCTTCCACTTCTTAAGTTGACTTCGTAATTTCTTCGAATCCGGTATTGAGTTTCTTGGTGCGTCCTTCGAATTGGAATGACGGATTCTTCGAGATTAGCTTCGGAGTCCGAAGGCTCTAACTCTATTGTGATCGGAGCTCCTCGAAACTCGCAAATAGATTCGTTGCTTGTTGAACTTTCGTAGCCTCCCTGGTGGATGTCTTCTTCATCATTATGATCGTCGAGCTTGTGTATGATTTGAGAATTGTTATTTGTATCGGAATCGACGTTCGGATTAGGTTGATTGTCGCTAGTTACGTAATCGTTAGAAACAGTCAAAACGTAGCCAACGCCATAACCCTTATCATTATAAGATCCCACCGGAGTGAGCAAATAATCATACGAGTCGGAGGTTCGAGGGATTTCTCCCCGAATCGGAAACAACTATCCTAGGATAAGCGGCCCCTAGTCCAGCCTTAGGAGCCTCGGTCTTCTCTTCTTCGTCAATTTTCTTCTTTTCTTCAGTCGTCTCTTGTTGAGGTGGTTCTTCTATCGCAAGTGATAGTGCCGACTTGACAGTTTTCGAACTCTGAATTCAGGCTCGCACCGAAGCTGTTTGGATGTGATCCAAAACCTTCTTCGAAGACTTTGTCCAAGCGGTAGTCCATCCATCGTCTGTCGCATAGGGATCTATTGGAACAATGAAATCCGCCGAGATAACATTGACGGAACCTCCTTTCTGGGGTTCCTTCATGTACTCCTTCGGGATCGTTATATTCCCTTTTCGAAGATTGTCGTTGAGCCAACTTTTGAAGGTAATACAATCTTCTATCTTGTGTCCAAGCATCCTGTGGTAAGGGCAAAAGTTGGGATCACCTTTCTTGTCGACTTCTTCGCTCTTTTAGGCTCCGGCGATTGGAAATGCGGAGTCTTCATCGAGCTACGGAACATTTTCGGCCATCGCCTCATTCTTGAACGGATACTCCTCGCTCGGGAACTCCCTAAACGTACGTTGTGGACGAGGCGGTTGTTCATACTGTTGAGATGACCGATAGCTGGGTCGGAGTTGCTTGGTAATTCTGTTGAGGTTGCTGCGGCCGTTCTGACGATATTTGTATCGGTTGCTTGCCTTTATCGACTGCTGGGACGATCCCGGACTTCTTTTCAAAAGTTTTCACGGGCTTCTGTTTGTCTGTTTTAACGGTGAAACTTAGTTGTTTTGCCTCCTCTTGCAAGCTTCCGGCCTTGCTTAACAACTTCTCGAAAGTCTTAATAGTAAATCCCTTGAGGAGAAGTGCTTATCGGGCCATGGATGCTCTTTAGTAAAATGCCGATCGCATGTTGTTCTTGTAGGCTGCGGTTCACACTTCATACTTAGATTCCTCCATCGAAGTATGTAGTCCACTGAGGTTTCGTTGGGTTTACGCTTCTCTACCACTAAATCACCTATAGTGATGTGGTGCTCGAGCTCCGACAAATCGCTTGATGAAGAGGTTCTCTAATTCCGAAAATGTCTTCACCGAACCGTTTGGTAATTCCGCATACCAATCAAAGGCGATCCCCGACGAGTCGTCGACAAATTGTCGGAAGAGTAAAGCATCAATTCCGCCGGCATTGCAACAAGCGGCACGAAAATGTGCAACATGCTTGCCGAGGGTTTCCGGTTCCATCAAAGGTCTTGAACGAGAGGTGGTACAAAGCCTTTCGGATATTGGACAGCGTCGAATTCTTCAGGGTAAGGTCTACCCGTCCGAATGGATGTCCCGCTCTTTGATTGTGCCAAGGCTTCTCGCACCTGCTGTTCCACCAAGCTCTTGATATCCTTTTCCGGAATCATGCTTTGTGTTGCATCCTTCTTTAATTGATCATCCCGTTGACGGATGTAATCTCCTTTCCTCCGTCTACAATGTGAATAACTTCCGGGGTGTTTCTCTTTGGGGTTGAACCCGACTGCGGAGAGTGGCTAGGGCTACGGCCATCTCTTCCATCCTTTTTGCCATTTGGGCGATCGTATCATCTTTCTCTTGAAGCTGCCTTCTCATTACTTCGGCTCCTCTCTTCTCGCGACTGCAGGAGCACCTTGTGAAGTCGACGAAGCTCGTGTTTCAACCATGTTAATTTACGCATATTCATCATCCATGAATTCGACGAGTCAACTTCATCTCCGAATTTCTCTTCTCTTTCCCTTGCTAGTCGCCGAATATCGGTTCTTAGCTTTTCCATAGCATCTTCCGGTGGTCTTTTCCGTACATCCTTGCGGTTGTCATGTGATAATTGTCGGGTTTCTTTCTCATGAGTCCCCTTCTATCGCGGTAGCACTTTCTTCGGACTCAAGTCTCCTGACGAGACTTTCCTTTTATGGTCGTTGTTTCGGTCTTAATTGGCCGGTAGTGGGACGCCATACCATCCTTCTAGCAGCAGAAGGCCTAGGACCGGATGGTCTGTCAGCTGAATGCTGGAAGGTGGTATCCTCCCTGATCTGTAAACTCGAAACAACAACGGGTGGACTAGCCTTCATCTTCTTATTTGGCCCTTCTGCGGCGATAGCGAGATTCTACTCGCGGCCCAAGACGGGATTTGGCGGCACCCGCCCTATCCTTCTTAAAATCTCCGATACGGGGCATTTTTCTTTCTTCGCTAACTTCTCAATCACAGTCTGCAGTCGGGAAAATGGTGTAATCCTTTCCCTTTTCTTTCTGTTGTCGCTATAGTATGCGGGCCGAGGTAATGTAGAAGCAATCCTGCGGACATTTTCCTCGTCAGCTGCGGTGGAAAGGGGATGGAATCTACTTCCTTCCAAAAGGGGTGTATATTCAGGCAATGGTATGTATTCAGGTAGTGGTGTGTACTCAGGGATTTCTTCTAAGAAAGTGACTTCAGCAGCTCTGGCCTTCCTAGCAATCTTCCTACCTCTGTTTCTTCTCTGAGTCCGTGTTAGGGGTGGAACCCTTGAGCTGGACCCAATTTCAAAAACAGAAGGTCTTGCACGGAAATCTGTACCCTCCACGGTAACATACTCGTTACAAATTTGAACTTCCTTCCCCTTCAGTTTGGCGGGAGCCGGGGTAGGTGCAGAGACGACTAGACCAGTGGGGGTAGAGATAACAGTCCTCCTTTGGACAGCGGTATTCCTCTCAGTTGGAACCCTTTGCAGGGGAGGAAATTCTTGAGTTGACTTAAGGTTGAACTCGATCATGGTTTTCTCAGTTTCTGGCACTTTGTCCATTAGTGCGAAGAGAGTAACGTCAGCGAACTTGACATTTGTGTTCTCGAATCCTTGTCCAAACCGGATGATCCCATTGTCGGGCAGCTCATCCTTGTAAACAGCGAAATCTAGTCCATTGGTGAAGGAGAAAATCAGCTTTGGGGCTTCCATTTCGCGGGGTAGATTCGATTGTCGGTCCCAAGTTATGCTTCTTCTCATCAGGACGAAAAGAAAGGAATCGAAAAGAGTCCGAACACATTCTTGTTCATGTATATTTGTTAAAAGAATCATTCATTAGAGGGTTTGTTTATTTAGAATGGAATGTTCAAAGGTGTAGAGAAGGTAATGAATCTGATTCAGAGTTGGAAAGGGAAAGAAAGTCTTATGCAAGACTTCTCGACTCGAAGGATCACTCCTAAACTAACACCTATTGGGGTCCACCCCACCTCGAAATGAGGTAAAAGGATTTCGGAACCTCTCTGTTTAGGGGTGTCTAAACAGTGGCTCCTAGATCCGAGAGGATGTTGGCTATACTCGTTCAAGGTAGAAATGAACATAATATTCCAACGGAAAGAAGGGTAGTTTAATCCACTAGGGACATGGATACACTACCGATTTTTTGAAAGCAGAACTATTTGATTAAAAATGGAGAGAGGAATTTTCCCCAGCGGAGTCGCCAGAAATTGAACGGCTTATTTTTAGGTTGTGTTTTATTTTGAAAAGGGAGTCGCCTATAGAAATTGTCGGCGAATTTTTTATATTTTAAATTTAATTTAAATAAATAATTTGAAAAGTAGTATTTGATTTTGAAAATAATTTTAAATTTGAAAATTTTAAGATATGAAATCAAACTAATCTCACATCCCGAATAGTTTATATAAACAAGCGCCGCACTACAAACCGTGTATCTATCCCGAAGAATAGACACACTGTTTGATAATGAGTCTCGATTAAATAAACTAGAGAAGTTTGTGACATCCGTTTGATCTGCGAACCAATTTTATAAGCCGACAAATTCTCCTGTTTAATATGAAAACATTAAACAGGGTTTATATTACTCAGGTTCTTAAAATTCCCTATAAGGGCAAGCCCCTATAGTTAATTACATCTTAAGTGACGGGAATCACCTAAGAAAACTCTCGATAATAATCGGTAGTTCCGCTCTCAAGAATTTCAAAGTTTAAGTTTTCAAGGGATTGAATTTTAGAATTTCAATAGGGAATGGATCAAGTTTGGAACATTTTGTTTTGGGAATTCAAAGGAAGAAAGGTAGGAGAAATCACAGATTCGAAGCGAACTTCGGTAATTTCCCGACTATCCTATTGTTTGGCTTGAATTTAGGAAAATCCTAATGTTTATTTAATGTTTTGATCTTGCCAATTTTAATTGATTAGGACTTATATTTGTATGATAAAATCATACAAATAGCCTTGAAGATGTGAGGGTTTATGTCGTATCGGACGACTACCTCGAAGTCCTAAGACCGATTAGGGCTTAATTTACATGACATGACCATGCAAATGCCTAACGAAGAGTTAAGGATTTATGTTGCACTAGGCGAACTACCTCAAAGTCCTATAGCTTGGTTATTTAATTCTAAGAAAGTTTTGCTGAAGTAGACTCAGGTTTTGCTGATGACGATGGCCGTGCTTGCCCATCATGCTCCGAGCTCCTTGTTGTTGCGAGAGGTTTAGTTTTAGAAATCATAAATCGGGAGATGAGAAAAGTGTTCGGTTCGGAGAAAATCTTAAAATCCAGGTGTTTTTAATATTTTAATTAAACAAATCTTAAAGTTGATTATAACAACACCGGTTAAGATCCCACGGTTCCATCCTTCGGCATCGTTATTTTTATCGGATTCACTTAGTTCGGATGAATTTGCTAAACTCAACTGAATGAGTTCCACACTTTCATTTAGACCGTGGGAAATCCCGTTAGCAACACGTAGGTTACATCATCTGAGGTATTCCCGATCATCCAACAAGACGTTTTAATTTAGTTGTAGTTGTAGTTTTGTTGTTCGTTTGTGATTAAATTTTGAGTTGTTTTATATTTTGGAATGTTGTGGCGATGAATTTTATCTTGCAATGACTTTTAATTTAGTTTTGGTTTCAGTTTTAGGGACTATCCTAAAGGTGTAGGTTTTCATGCAACGATTGTTTATCATGCAAGAAAAGTAAGTGTGATGCGATTAAATAAATTGCAATAAAGTAAATTGCAATAAAATAAAAGCGTACCCGGAGGGTCTTCCCGTCATCCCAAGCTGCACTTAAAACACAGTTAGAATATTTAAGCATTTAAAGTAAGTTCCTAGGTAAAGCTAAGGGAAGGGTTATGGTTTTCTACCAAGTTCCTAGTCCTATAGCTAGTCATTTCCTATGACGTCTAGGTTCCTGTGTTTTGGTTTGAGGACGATCTTCTTCATCAAAGAGCAATTAAGTTCAATTGTTCTTATAAATATCCAATCATATCGAGGAAGTGCTTAAGACGAATCTTAAACATCTTTTCAATATTTCTAGGATTGTTTTAAGTCCAAGAGAATTTAATTATACAAATGAATTAATCTTCCGGGAGTTTAAGTTTGTTATCTTGCTCAGTGAATTAGGATATTTGAATATCCTATAAATGAAGTAACACTTCACTTAATGCTCTTTTTAAGAGTTCTAACATCACGAGCTTTTAAGGGCAAATGGATGTTCAAGTGGTTTTTTATTTAATTTAATTTCAATTAATGGGTTTAAGTTTGGAATAGTGTTCAAGTTGTTTTAGATTTATTTTTGAATTCTTTTTGTCTTAGGTGATGTTATATTTAATTTAATTTAATTTAATTTAATTTAATTTAATTTAATTTAATTTAATTTAACTTAATGTGGTTTAATTTAATTTAATTTAATTTAATTTAATTTAATATAATATGATTTAGCTTAATTTAATTTAATTTGATTTAATTTAATTTAATTTAATTTAATTTAATTTAATTTAATTTAATTTAATTTAATTTAATTTAATTTAATTTAAATTTTAACTTGATTTGATTTAATTTAATTTAATGTGTTTTAATTTAATTTAATTTAATATGTTTCAATTTAATTTAATTTAATTTAATTTAATTTAATTTAATTTTTTAATTTTAATTTAATATTTTATTTTAAAAGGGTTTGATTTAAATAATTTAATTTTAATTTAATTTAATGATTAAGTCTTTTAGCATTTTAAATCTTAAGTTTGAATTATCATTTTAATTAGGAATTAAATATTATTGAGATGATTTATTTAGGGATTTTTTAAATTAAAGGACAAATCTCTTCCTAATAATATCCCTATTTTAATAATTCCAATTTTTTTATTATTCTTCCAAATTTAATTAATTATTTTATTAAGGTTTATTTTAATTATTCTTGAATTGTTTAATAGGTTTCTACCCTTAAATTATTTAAATTTCAATCATCCAAATCAGATTAAGATCAAATATTTTACTTTTTCATTTTATTAAGCCTAAAGTTTTAATTAAAGGTTAAAATTTTAATTACCATTTTGCCCTTCAAGCTTAATAATTTCATAACTCACTAAATTGAGCTCAAATGAATTTGAAATTTTTATGTGACTTCACTCATATGTCAATGAAGACATTAGAGGAGAAAATGTGATTTTTCTGTATTTAATTTATTTATGTAATTATTTTTGGTGGAAAAATAGGGATTTCTAAGGAAAATTTAATAATATGACCAAGGAAAAGTTTCTGTCCTTAAGAAAATTATGGAACATTTCTAATAACCAGAGAACCACTTGGACCAATTTTGGTGATTTTTTGAATTATATTATTTTTATTATAATTATTTTGAGTTTTGGAGTATTAATTAATTTAAAAATAAAATACAGGTTGAAAAATGAATTTTATATTTTTTAAAAATCTCTCTGATATCAAGGAAATCAGTGAATCAATTTTTATAATTTTCTGATTTTTCTTTGATTTATTAGAATTATTTTAGTGGGAATGCTAGAAAATACATTTTTTTTAATTTTAAAATTACCTTAGGGCTTTAAAATTTAATATCTCATCATAGAGACTTAAGAAAAATATGGGATTTGTTCCTAAGTGATTAAAATTTAAAATGTGACATTATGGTGAATTTTATTATTTTTGTGATTTTTATTATTTTTTAATTATTAAAATATTAAAATAATACAAAAAATCAACTTTTTTAGAAAATTTAAATTTTAATTTTCTTAAATTCCCCTAATATCAGAGAGGTTCCAAAACCAATTTGGTGAATTTTTGAAAAGTCTTTTGAAAGTTATGAATTTTTCAAAGTTTAAATTGGCTAAATGGCTTAATCAACCCATTTAGTAGGGCTAACCAAGTCCAATTGACTTCAAATTTTTATGATGGGTTCCTCTGATCCTAAAGGTCAGTGGAGAATTGATTTCAAGTCAATTTAATGTATGATTAGCTCTAATTAATTAAAGACCTATTTAGGGTATTTAAGCCAATTAGGGCTATTCCAAGTGGGTTAATTCAAAACCTATTTTTCCTAGGGTCCTCTGGTCATAAGAAACATCACCAAATTTTCCTAGAATTTATTTCACAACATGCTAATTATTGGATTTAAAATACTCAGACTAGTGACCTAGAATTGAAAAATCAATAACTTCTCATAGGGATGGCCTCTGACTTTGGAAAATTCAGGGAATGTTCCCAAATTCAGAGGCTTCAAAAGCCCTATGGTCTCATGCCATGGTGAATTTCCTATATGCATGGAGAATTAGAACAATGCAGACAGTAAATAAATTATTAAAAATAAAATACTTGATGAAATTAAATGATTTCTTTTCCACATTATTCTCCTCTCGTTCACCGAGCAAGAGGGTATTTTTATTTTATTTTTAGGATTTTTCTACACAAAGTTATGAATTTTTGAAGTTTAGGGAATTAAATAAATAGGAAAATAACCTAATTTCCTACTTATCCACGCGGCGCCACGCCATCCTCGGCGACTCCGAAAGGCCACGCGTCGTCTCCCCGATTCGGCGCCGCCATCCGACTCGGCGCTCCGGGGCCCGCGGTTCATGCACCATCGCGCCGTCCGGCTCGATCCAGACCGTCCGCTCGATACACGCTTGATCCGACGGCTCCCAGTCATCGTCTACGACTGGTGTGCACCCGTGACCGTCAACCTTCTAACCCTAATTTCTCACTCGATTCTCAACAAATTTTTGTGTTCTTATGCTCTATGGATTCGTCTTGAGGAGACGAACACATCCGTATGGTAAACATGTATTTAAATTGACTCAAATTAAATGGAGAATCTCTGTAAGCTCGGGAAGAAGAGTGAGTCCAGACCTTTGCTCAGAGAAGAGAAGCTTCGATCTGAGAGTTGTGTCACCTTCGATTGGGTCCAAGTAAGCTCCAGATGGAGTCCTTGGCTCAGTGAATTGTCTAGCTATGAAAGTGACCATGGCCGATCACAAAGCTTGGAGTCCGGAACGGATGGGTGGCCCGGAGAGGGGGCTTTTGCTGGTGGACTTCTTCCTCTGGTCCGGTGAAGGTGTAGGACCAATCAATTTGGGGATTGGCTCACTGTGGAGAAGTGTCCTGGTTTTGGGCTTGGATTTCAACTCCGAAATTGAGCTCGCAGAGAGGAAATGGCAGGGGGATTTCGGTGGGGATCAAGTTCTCTATGTGTGGGGAGTAGTCCGGAACAATTTTGGCGAGTTTCCTTAAGGTTTGTTTCGAGCACCTCTCATGGCCGAGAAGGGGTGGTGTTTAAATAGGCATGGTCGGAGGCTCTCCCGGGGGAGTTAGGGCTTGGGATCGGCTGCTCTTGGCAAGAGAAGAACAGCTACAATGGCCACTGGGGATGGGGCAGCTCAACAAGGTGGAATTCCAAAGTTTGGCTTCTCCCCATGTCTCGGCCATGGAGTTTTCCGGCGACCCAGGCGGCTGGCCGGCAGGCATGGGTCACCATCTTGACCAGGGAGGTCAGGGCTTGGCAATGGTGAAGTCAATTGTGCTTGGACATGTGTAAAGTGTTTGGATTAAAATGGAATGGAGATAAGGTCACTTTGAGTTCAAATGGGTCAACCCACCATTTTGGGCTTGGTGCACCCTTCCAAGTTCCGATTTTGGGCTGGGAGGATCATGTGAGTCAACCTACCAAAGGTAGTGAAGTCCACATCAAAGATTAGGTGGCAAAGTGTGGTTTAGAGTGTATCATTTTTAAGGTAAAAAGGGCTTAAGAAAGGTTTAAGAAAGAGATCCCTTCTCTTGCCATTAGTGGTTTGGTGAGGTGGAAAGTGGATTCCATGGCTCTCATGGCTCCTATGGGGCTCATGCATGGTTTCATGGCTCACCTTTGGCTTGGGGAAAAGCCAAGTCAATTTCATGGAAATGGGTTTAAAGAAATTTTGGCATTTTGATGGGAATTTGGCATATGGCTTGATTTGGAACCATTTGATGATTGATTTGAACTTAGGGATGATTTTAATTAAGGGTATGATGATAAGAATTTGTCATATGGGCCTTGGCATGAAGTTTGGGCTTTTAGGAAGGTTTAAGAAAGTGGGCTTTTGGTTTGGAAATAAATTTATGGATGGGAAATTTGTGAAGGATTGGGCCAAACAAATGTTGGGTTTAGCTCTGTTGACCTCATTTTTGATGAGGTCTTCTCTTCTTCTCTTAGTACTTAGGATCTAGCCTTAGGCTTTTCCTTTGACTATCTTAGAGGACTAGAATTGGGATCCACCATCTAGAATTTCAAACCACTTCTTAACTCCTCGCAAACTCCACGAACTTGACCGTAGACCCCTAATCACCTAGAGGGTTGAAATCGAGTGTGGAAGTTTAAAGGATGAGTTCCTATAGGACTCTTTGGCCTTAGGATCGCCCTCGGTGGCTCGGTCCGATGAAGGGGCTGACTTACACACACACTAAACTCATACACTACACTTCCATACACCTCCTAAAACACACCCATACCCAATTTGACCTCCTGACTCATGCGGGTGATTCACATGGATGGTCCTTAACCCCTAAGCCCTTGGCTAAGAGGGTTAGGAACAACATAGTGAATGCCTCAAATGAGTCCCTTCATGGCTCATATGGGCTTGATGTGGCTTCATGGCTCAACCAAAATGATTTTATTCCACTTATATTCAACCAATCTTCAATTTTCCAAATTTTCAATTTCGACCCCGGGACCCTACACCCGCCAAGCCTACCAAATGCCCTTGAAATTACCCAAATTTTCCAAAAATCTCCAAATCACCCAAAATTCCTCAAAACCAATCCCAAACATTTCCACATCACTCAAATTGATCATCCATAACCAAAAATACCAAAAATTCCAAAATACCTCCCAATACCCTCCAAATACCCAAAATACCCCTCTTAGCCAAAAAATCCAAAAATTCAGAAAATTCCCGGAAAATTCCAAAAAATCCCAAATATTCCCAATTTCATTTTGTTCAACTACACCATGGGCCAATTTGGTCAATTTACCCCACTATTATCAAAACCCCCAATTTGACCCATTTTAACCCAAAGTAAACCCAATGTCAAACCTAACCTACCCAATTAACCTAAATTCTGGTCCAATTCAATTCTAAACTTCAATTCAACATCCCCAACACCAATCTAGACCAAATCCAAGCTCAATTTGATTGACATTTGGATCCAATTTCACTTTTGGCCTTAAAGCCCAATTTGGACCCATGACCCAAACTTAACCCAAACTCACCCAATTCAACTCCAATTAACCCCAAATCTTTTCTAAATCTTATTTAACATTCCCACAAACAAAAAATTAACATGATTTGCCCAAAATTTAGATCCAAACCCCACTCAAATTCAACCCAAAGCTAAAAGGCCCATTTTTGACCTAAACCCAAACCTAACCCAAATGAGCCCAAACCCCAAAATCAAAGCCCAACCAAAGTCAAAACCCCTTTGAAACACTCCCATAAATATTTCTCAACATTAATTTTACATCAATTTCAACCCTAGCCCAACATTGGCCCAAGTTAGCCCAATTTGACCTACATAGGCTCACTTACCAAATAAACCCAAATTCAAACCAATTCAACTCCAAATCACACCAAATTGACTCCAAGCCCTTCATAGAACATCCCTAAACCAATTATGACATTTATTTGACAAGGCCCTTCACAAAATCTTTACCCAAATGCCCATCCTAAAATCAAAAAAGCCCATTTCCCCTTAAACTTTCCTAAAAGCCCACTTCCTTCAAATTCAAAAGCCCAAATTCATCCAGAGCCCACATGGCACTTCCCCTCATCATCCATTTAATCAAAATTGTCCCTAAGTTCCAAAGTCATCAATTAAACAATTCCAAATCAAGCACCATACAAATTCCCATCAAAATATCAAAATTTTCTTAAATCCCTTTTTATGAAATTGACTCAAGCTTTTCCCAAGCCAAATGGAGCCAAGGATGAGCCATTCACAAGCCATATGAAGCCATGAAAGTTTGGCATGTGACCATGCCATTAATGGCAAAAGGAGAAGGTCCTTTAACCATCTCCTAAAAGTCATTAGCCTTAAGCATGTTTCCCCTTAACCAAGATTTAATCCAAATATTCTTGGATAAGGACATCACCACCTCTTGACCAGCTAGCCTAACCGATCTTCTCGGCCCAAGACCAGCCATGGGGAGGTGAACCCAACCCAAACCAATAGGTTGACCAATTTCAAGCCAAAGTGGCCTCTCCCCCATACCATTTTAATCCAAACACTTTACACATGTCCAAGCCCGATTGACTTCACCATTGCCAAGCCCCGACCTCCTCGGTCAAGATGGTGACCCATGCCTGCTGGCTGACCGCCTGGATCGCCGGAAAACACCATACCCGAGAGCTCACATGTGAGCCAACTTTGGAATTCCACCTTCGTCGAGCCGCCCCATGCCCAATGGCCACCATGGTCGTTCTTCCCATGACCGAGCAGCAGTCGATCCCAACCCTTGGCCATCCACGGGAGGCTCTCCGACCACCTCTATTTAAACCCGACCCCCTCGCGGTCATGAGAGGAGAGTTGCACAAACCTTGCCGAAACTCGCCAAAATTGTTCCGGACCCTTCTCCACCCTTAGAGCGAGTTGATCCCCAATGTCAATTTGCCCTAATCCCCATCGATAAAACTCGATTTCCCAACCGAAATTCCATCCAAAACCAGGACACTTCTCCACGGTGAGCCAATCCCCAAATTGATTGGTTCTACACCTTCACCGGACCAAGGGAAGGTGTCCACCAGCAAAAGCCCCATCTCCGAGGCCACCCGAGTTGCTCCGAGCCTCCAAGCTTTGTGATCGGGCGTGGTCGAAGTCCAACCTGAGACAATTCACTGGACCAGGAGACTTCAGCTGGAGCTTCTTGAGATCTAATCGAAAGTGCAACAACTCTCGGATCGAAGCCACACTTCTGCGAGCGAAGGTATGAGCTAATTCTTCATCCCGAGCTTCGGAGATTCTCCATTTCAAATGCTTCAATTTCAATGCATGATAACGGTATAGATGTGTTCGTCTCTTCGAGACGAATCCATAGAAGCATAAGAACATGAAAATCCATTGAGTATCGAGTGAGATATTAGGGATTTAGTGTGGACGGCTCTCGGGTGAGGACACTTGGGGACGATGAACGGATGCGCGTCCATTTAATACACGCGCGGACGGACGGCCGGGATCGCGTCGGATCGGAAGACGGAGCGATACGGCGGGCCCCGGAGCGCTGACTCGGATGGCGGCGTCGAATGGGATCGCGACGCGTGTGCGTTCGGAGATGCCGAGGATGACGCGGCGCCGCGTGGATAAATAGAAAATTAGGGATATTTTCTATTTATTTAATTCCCTAAACTTCAAAAATTCATAACTTTGTGTAGGAAAATCGGAAAAATAAAATAAAAATACCCTCTTGCTCGGTGAACGAGAGGAGAATAATGTGGAAAAGAAATCATTTAATTTCATCAAGTATTTTATTTTTTATAATTTATTTACTCTCTGCATACATTTAATTCTCCATGCATGTATACAATTCACCATGGCATGAGACCATAGGGCTTTTGAAGCCTCCGAATTTGGAAACATTTCCTGAATTTTCCAAAGTCGGAGGCCATCCCTATGAAGAGTTATTGATTTTTCAAATTCATGTCACTGTTTTGAGTATTTTAATTCCAATAAATAGCATGTTGTGAAATAAATTCTAGAAAAATTTGGCGATGTTCTTTATGACCAGAGAACCCTAGGAAAAATAGGACTTGAGTTAGTTCACTCAAAATAACCCTAATTGGCTTAAATACCCAAAATTGGACTTTAATTAATTAGAGTTAACCATACATCAAATTGACTTCAAATCAATTCTCCATTGACCTGTAGGATCAGAAGAACCCACCATAAAAGTTTGAAGTCAATTGGACTTGGTTAGCCCTACTAAATGGGTTGATTAAGCCATTTAGTCATTTTAAACTTTAAAAAATTCATAACTTTCAAAATATCTTTCAAAAATTCACCAAATTGGTTTTGGAGCCTCTCTGATATCAGGGGAATTTAAGAAAATTAAAATTTCAATTTTCTAAAAAAGTTGATTTTTAATATTATTTTAATACTTTTAATAATTAAAAAATAATAAAAATCACAAAAATAATAAAATTCACCAAAATGTCACATTTTGAATTTTAATCACTTAGGAACAAACCCCATATTTTTCTTAGGCCTATTTGGTGAGATATTAATTTTTAAAAGCTCTAGGGTAATTTTAAAATTAAAAAATGTATTTTCTAGCATTTTCACTAAAATAATTATAATAAATCATAGAAAAATCAGAAAATTGCAAAATTTGCTTCTCTGATTTCCTTGATATCAGAGAGATTTTTGAAAAACATAAAATTCATTTTTCAACATTTATTTTATTTTTTAAATTAATTAACACTCCAGAACTTAAAATATTTATAATAAAAATAATATAATTCAAAAAATCACCAAAATTGGTCCAAGTGGTCCCCTAGTCATTAGGAATGTCCCCTAATTTTCTTAAGGACAGAAACTTTCCCTTGGTCATGTTATTAAATTTTCCTTGGAAATCTCTATTTTCTACCAAAAATAGTTATATAAATAAATTAAATACAGAAAAATCACATTTTCTCCTCTCATGTCTTTATTGACATATGAGTGAAGTCACATAAAAATTTCAAGTTCATTTGAGTTCAATTTAGTGAGTTATGAAATTATTAAGCTTAAAGGGTAAAGTGGTAATTTTTTTTTTTTTTTAATCCTTAATTAAAACTTTAGGTTTAATAAAAAATTAACAAGTAAAATATTTGATCCTAATCTGATTTGGATGATTGAAATTTAATAATTGAAGGGTAGAAACCCATTAAGCAATTTAAAATGATTAAACTTTAATTAAATAATTGATTAAATTTGGAAGAATAATAAAATTGGAATTATTAAAATAGGGATATTATTAGGAAGAGATTTATTCTTTAATCTAAAAAAATCCCTAAATTAATCATTTCATTAATGTTTAATTCCTAATTAAAATGATAATTAAAATTTAAAACATTAAAAGACTTAATCATTAAACTAAAATTAAATTATTGAACTCTTTTAAAGTTTTAATTAAAATTAAAATGAATAAAATTAAATTAAAAAATTAAATTAAATCAAATTAAATCAAATTAAAAATTAAATTAAAAATTAAATTAAATTAAAAATTAAATTAAATTAAATTAAATTAAATTAAATTAAATTAAATTAAATCAAATTAAATTAAAAAAATTAAATTGAATCAAATTAATTTAATGTAACATCAAATCAAACTAAATTGAATTAAATTGAATTAAATTAAATTAAATTAAATTAAATTAAATTAAATTAATTTGAATTAAATAACATCACCTAAGACATAAAGAAATAAGCCTAAAATAACTTGAACACTATTCCAAATTTAAACCCTTCAATTGAAATTGAGCTAAATCACAAACCATTTGAACACCAATTTACCCTCAAAAGCTTTAGTTATCATAACTCCTAAACGGAATATTAAATGAAATGTTACTTCACTTATAGGACATTCAAATATCCTAGTTCACCTGAGCAAGTTAACAAAACTTGAAAACCTCGGACGATCGATTCATTTACATAATTAAATTCATTTGGACTTAAAACAATCCTAGAAATATTGAAAAGATGTTTAAGATTCTTCTTAAGCACTTCCTCGATATGATAGGATATTTATAAGAACAATTGAACTTAATTGTTCTTTGATGAAGAAAATCGTCTTCAAACCAAAAACACAAGGAACCTAGACGTCATAGGAAATGACTAGCTATAGGATTAGGAATTTGGTAGAAAACCATAACCCTTATCTTAGCTTTACCTAGGAACTTGCTTAAATGTTCTAATCGTGTTTTAAGTGCAGCTTGGAATGACGGGAAGACCCTCCAGGTACGCTTTTATTTTATCGCAATTTACTTTCCTGCAATTTACTTTCTTGCAATTTACTTTATTGCGAATGCACTTTACTTTTCTCGCATGATAAAACAATCGTTGCATGAAAACCCACACCTTTAGGATAGTCCCTAAAGCCGAAACCAAAACTAAGTTAAAAGTCATTGCAAGATAAAATTCACCGCCACAACATTTCAAAATATAAGACAACTCAAAATTTAATCACAAACAGAACAACAAAGCTACAACTACAACTAAATTAAAACGTCTTATTGAATGATCGGGAATACCTCGGATGATGTAACCCACGTGTTGCTAACGGGATTTCCCACGGTCCAAATGAAAGTGTGGAACTCATTTAGTTGAGTTTAGCAAATTCATCTGGACTAAGTGAATTCGATGAAAATAACGGTGTCGGGATGACGGAACCGTGGGATCTTAATCGGTTCCGTTTAATCAACTTTAAGATCCGTTTTAATTAAAATGTTAAAAACACACGGAAATTAAGACTTTCTTTAAACCAAACACTTCTCTCATCTCCTGATTTATGACTTCTAAAACTAAACCTCTGCAACAACAAGGAGCTCGGAGCATGGTGGGCAGCACGGCCATCGTCGTCAGCAAAACTGAAATCTACATCAGCAAAACTTTCTTAGAATTAAACAACAAGCCATAGGATTCGAGGTAGTCCGCCTAGTGCGACAAAAATCCTCACCTGTTCTTTTAGGCCTTTGTACAGCCTTGCTGTGCAATATAAGCCCTAACTCGCTTTAGGATTCCGAGGTCGTCGTCCGATACGATGTAAATCCTCCTACCTTTCAGGTTATTTGTATAATCAGGTGATTATGTAAATGTAATTTCTATAATTAATTGGCAGGATTGAAACTTAAATAAATTCACTTCCGAAATTCAAAGCCTAACATTAGGATAGTCAGGAGATTATCGAAGTTCACTTCGAATCCGTAATTTCTCCTACTTTTCTTCCTTTGAATTCCCAAAATAAAATGTTCCAAACTTGATCCATTCCCTATTGAGATTCAAAAAATTCAATCCTTTGAAAACTTAAACTTTGAAATTCTTGAGAGCAGAATTATTGATTATTATCGAGAGTTTTCTTAGGTGATTCCCGTCACTTAAGATGTAATTAACTATAGGGGCTTGCCCTTATAGGGAATTTTAAAGAACCCGAGTAATATAAACCTCGTTTAATGTTTTCATATTAAGCAGGGGAATTTGTCGGCTTATAAAATTGGTTCGCAGACCAAACGAATGTCACAAATCTTCTAGTTTATTTAACCGAGCCCCACCATCAAGCAGTGTGTCTATCCTTAGGGATAGATACACGGTTTGTGATGCGGTGCTCGTTTATATAAACTATTTGGGATGTGAGATCGGTTTGATTTCATATCTTAAAATCTTCAAATTTAAAATTATTTTCAAAATCAATTACTACTTTCTAAATTATATCTATATTTAAATTAAATTTAAAATTCGCCGACAAGCTCATGGATGTGTCATGAGTGATTTGAAGCAAGTTGGGAGTGATTTGGGTTTGAATTGGGTTGAATTTGGGCTTCCTTGGTGAATGGGCCAATATAGGTCAAATTGGGCTAACTTGGGCCAATGTTGGGCTAGGGTTGAAATTGATGTAAAATAAATGTTGGGAAATGTTTATGGGAGTGTTTCAAAGAGGTTTTGGCTTTGGTTGGGTTTTGATTTTGAGGTTTGGGTTTATTTGGGTTAGGTTTGGGTTTAGGTCGAAATTGGGCTTTTTGATTTTAGGTTGAATTTGAGTGGGGTTTGGGTCTAAATTTTGGGCAAATCATGTTAGTTTTTTGTTTATGGGGATGTTAAGGAAGGTTTAGAAAAGATTTGGGGTTAATTGGAGTTGAATTGGGTGAGTTTGGGCTAAGTTTGGGTCATGGGTCCAAATTGGGCTTTAAGGCCAAAAGTGAAATTGGATCCAAATGTCAATCAAATTGGGCTTGGATTTGGTCTAGATTGGTGTTGGGGATGTTTAATTGAAGTTTAGAATTGAATTGGACCAGAATTTGGGTCAATTGGGTAGGTTTGGTTTGACATTGGGTTCATTTTGGGTTAAAATGGGTCAAATTGGGGGTTTTGATAAAAGTGGGGTAAATTGACAAAATTGGCCCATGGTTTAGTTGAACAAAATGAAATTGGGAATATTTGGGATTTTCTGGAATTTTCTGGGAATTTTCTGAATTTTTGGATTTTTTGGCTAAGAGGGGCATTTTGGGTATTTGGAGGGTATTGGGAGGTATTTTTGAAATTTTTGGTATTTTTGGGTATGGATGATCAATTTGAGTAATGTGGGAATGTTTAGGATTGATTTTGAGGAATTTAGGTGATTTGGAGATTTTAGAAAATTTGGGTAATTTCAAGGGTTTTGGGTAGGCTAGGTGGGTGTAGGGTCCCGGGGGTCAAAAATTGAAAATTTGTAAAATTGAAGATTAGGTAAATGTAAGTGGAATGAAATCATTTTGGTTGAGCCATGAAGCCATATCAAGCCCACATGAGCCATAAAAGGGACTCATTTGAGGCATCCACTATTTTGTTCCTAACCCTCTTAGCCAAGGGCTTAGGGGTTAAGGACCATCCATGTGAATCACCTTCATGAGTCAGGAGGTCAAGTTAGGTATGGGTGTGTTTTTAGGAGGTGTGTGAAAGTGTAGTGTATAGGTGTAGTGTGTGTGTAAGTCAGCCCTTCACCGGACCGGGCCACCTAGAGGCGATCCTAAGGCCAAAGAGTCCTATAGGAACTCATCCTTTAAACTTCCACATTTGATTTCAACCCTCCAGGTGATTAGGGGTCTACAATCAAGTTTGTGGAGTTTGCGAGGAGTTAAGAAGTGGTTTGAATTTCTAAGTGGTGGGTCCCAATTCTAATCCTCTAGGATAGTCAAAGGAAAAGCCTAAGGCTAGATCCTAAGTACTAAAGAGAAGAAGAGAAGACCTCATCAAAAATGAGGTCAACAACAATCACTCCATTTATTTATTTATTTTTGCATTTATTTTTGTATAAATCCCACTTACTTTGCTACTCCATCTCCTTCCGTTCCTCCCTATCTCTAAAATGTTCTTTCTCTTCTTTCACTCTCACTTCTATCTCTCTCTCTGTTTTTCATGCTTTCTTTTTCTCTCTTTCTTTCTCTCTCTCACACACACATACTGTCTTTCTCTATCACTTTCTCACTCTCTGTTCTCACTTTTTCTATCTCTTTCTCTCTTTTCCTTTCTCTCATATGAATTTTCTCTTTTTCTCTCACTCTTGCCCTCTTACTCACTCCCTCTTTTCTCCCTCGTCTCACTCATTGCTCTTCTCTCTCGTACTCTCTTGAATTAATTCCTCCCTCTTTTTCTCTCTCCTATACTCTCCTCTCCTCTCCTCTCCTTTCTCTTACTATTTGCCTCACTCATTCTTTCAATCTCTTAGTCTCTCACACACTATCTACCTGCTCTATCTTTATTTTAATATCTTTCTCTCACCCTTCTCTCTTTCTCTCTATGCCCTTCTCTCTATACTTCTCTTTTTCTCTCTCTCTCTATTCTCTCTCCATCTTTCCATGCTTATCTCCCTCTCTCCCCTCCTTCTCTCCATTACTTACTCTTGCTCTTACTCTGTTGCCTTCTTTATTTGACCTTTCTTTGTTCTCTTTAACTTACCTTTCTCTTCTATCGCTTCTCTCTCTCTCTCTCTCACTCTTTCTTTCTCTTCTTCTCTCTCATACCTCTGTTTCTCTTGCCCTCCATCTCTCTCTCTCTTTCTCAAGGAGCTCTTCTCTATCTCAAACTCTCTCTCACTCTTGCCTCAGTATTTCTTGATCTTTCTCTTTCACTTCTCTCTACCTCTATCTTACTGTCTTTCTCCCTCTTTCTCTCCATCATTCCCACTCTCCCCCTCTGTCTCTTTCCCTCCTTCCCTCCTTCCCTCCTTCACTCACTATATCCATTCCTACCTCTATCACTTCCTTCTACTCATGCCCTCTCTCGCATTCTCTCTCGTTCTCTCTTCTCTCTCACTCCCCCTTTCTCTCCTTTTCTCTTGAATCCTTCCCTCCCTGCCTCACTCTGTCTCTCCTCTTCTCTCTCCTCTTCTCTCTCCTCTATCTTTCTCAACCTCTTTATATTTTTGTAACCTCTCAACCTCTCTATATGTCTATTCATCTCTCTCTCACTCTCTCTTCTTTCTCTTTCTTTCAAGATCTTTCTCACACTGTTCTTTTATCTACTTCTATTTTTCTCTCTTCATATCTCTTACGCTTTCTTTTCATCAATAATCTCTCTCTCAGCCCCCCTCTTTTTCTCTCTTACCATCTCTCTCTCTCTACTTCTTTCTGTCTGTCTTCTCTCTTTCTTCTCTCCCTTTCACACTTTACTTCTCTTGTCCTCTCTTCCTCCCTCTCTCTCGTGCCCTCCATCTCTCTCAGTGATAGAGCTCTTCTCCTTCTCTCTATAACTCTCTTCCATTCTTCTTTCTTTCACTTTCTCTAGCTTTTTTCACACTCTATGTATCCTCAAACTTATTATCCATCTCTCTTATACACACTCTCTCTCTTGCCTTCCCTTGCCCTTTCCCTCACTCTCTCCTTTTCTACCTCTCTCTTTTATGTATTCTCTCTCTTTCTCTTACTCCCTACCTCTTTCTCTCCTCTCATCTCTCTTTCTATTCACTTCACTTTCACTCTATCTATATGTCGCATTCTCACACACAGTTTCTATCTGCCTTCTCATCTCAATTTCTCTTACATCCATTTTTTTTCGAGCTCTTTCTCATTATCATCTCACTCCCTCTACCCCTTTCTCACTATTTCTTTCTACTTCTCTTTAGCTCTTCCTATATATCTCACTCACTCTTTCCATCCCTCTCTCTTGCTTCTTCCCTTGCTATCTCTCTCTTCTCTCTTTCTCATCTTTTTCTTATCTTGCTCCTTCTCTCTATCTCTCACACGCTTTTTCTTTATCTTGTTCTTTCTCCCTCCCTCTCTCAATCTGTCCAATCTCCCTCTCTCATTCTCTCTAGCTCTTCCCAATTTCTCTTCATTTCCTAAACTTTTTCTTTCGCTTTTTCTTACTTTATCTGTTCCCTCACACCACCTTTTTCCATCTCTCTCGCTCTCACTTCTTCGCTTACTATCTCTCTCTGACCCTACTTCTCTTGCTATTTCTCTCCTCATTTCTCACATTCTATCCACCTAAACCTCTCCATCTATCTCTATCAAACTCTACATCTCTTTGTCTCTCTATA
Organism: Papilionanthe hookeriana x Papilionanthe teres; assembly: GCA_022702705.1. Taxonomy (NCBI): domain Eukaryota; kingdom Viridiplantae; phylum Streptophyta; class Magnoliopsida; order Asparagales; family Orchidaceae; genus Papilionanthe; species Papilionanthe hookeriana x Papilionanthe teres. The sequence goes on along the minus strand of CM040421.1, from coordinate 80,013,945 downwards.
ATATCTCACTAATCCTTTCATGCTCGTTCTCGTACTATTCATTCTCACTCTAACAACTTATCTCTTTCTCTTGTTCTCTTTTACTATCTCTAAATTTTTGACACTCTCCTTCCTTTTCTCCCCCTTGCCCTAACACTCTCCCTCACACTCTCTCTCTTTCTCTCTCTTCTTCATTATACTCCTTTCTTGGCATCACTCTCTCACCATGCTACTCTATTGTTCTCTCTCTTTCTCATCTTTCTCTTCCACCATGCTACTCTCTTTCTCTCTCTCTTTCTCATATTTCTCTTCTATTATTCATTCTCTCTCTCATTCCTTGCTCTCTCATTCTCTCCTGCTTCCTCATTCGTCCCCTCTATATCTCTTTCTCTCTCCCTCTCATTATCTACCACTTTGTTGCTCTATCTCTCTTAATCTCTATAACTCACCCTTTTATATCTCTTCCCTCACCTTCCCCCACTCTCTTAATCTCTTTCTCGCTTCTGATACTTGCAAACCTTAACTCCCACTATATCCATTGCTCTCACTGTCCATCCCTCCCTCTAACTCTCTCTTCTCTCTTCTTCATTCTCTCTTTCCCACCCTCTCTCCTTCACTCTCACACTCTCTATCTATCTCCCTTGGTTTTACTTTAACTCCACCCCCTCCCTCTCTCTCCCTTCCACTACCTCTCTCCCTGTCTTTCTCTCTTACCCTCTCTTCTGTCTCTCCCTCCCTCTTTTCATTTCTATCTCTCCCTTTTTCTATATATCTCTCCTTTTGCTCCTTGTATCACTCTCTTTTTCTCTCTATCTCATTAACTCCCTAGCTCTTTCTTGAACTGCTCTCTCTCTCTTTTCTCTAGCTCTCTCTTTGCTTCTCTTCTCTCTCTTTCTCTCTCTTACCCTTCTTTATCTCACAATCACCCTCTTGTTTTATTCTCTTATTTATATTTATTTTCGTATATATCTCACTCACTCTGCCACTCCTTCTCCCTCCCTTCCTCCCTCTCTTTATCTTGTTCTTTCTCTTCTTTCACTCTCTCTTTAATCTCTCACCATTTTTCATGCTGTCTTTTCCTCTCTTTCTTTCTCTCTCACTCTTTGATTCTCTCTCGTTCTCTTCTCAATCTATCTAACTCTCTTGCTCTCTCTATCTAACTCCATCTCTCACATGCACACATACTTTCTCGCTCTTTTTTTTTCACTTTCTCTCGCTTTCTCTTTCTCTCATATGCATTATCTCTCTTTCTCTCACTCTTGCCCTCTCACTCACTCGCTCTTTTCTCTCTCATTTCGCTCACTATTTATCTCTACATTGCTCTCGTGAATCAACTCCTCATACTCTTTCTCTCTCCTCTCCTCTCCTCTCCTCTCATTTTTCTTATTATTGCCTCATTCATTCTTTCAATCTCTTGGTCTCTCACACACAGTTTCTCCCTGACTCTTCGTCTCTCTTTCTCTTCTCTCTTTACTTTAATCTCTTTCTCAAACCCTTCTCTCTTTATCTCTATGCCCTTCTCTCTCTCTACTTATCTTTTTTCTCTCTACATATCTTTCACTCCATCTTTCCATGCTTATCTCCTCACTTTGTTCCTCTCTCTCCCTCACTCACTCTCGCTCCATCTCACTCTGTTGCCTTCTCGATTTGCCATCTCTTTCTTCTCTCTAACTTATCGTTCTCTTCTCTCATTTCTCTCTCTCTCTCACTCTTTCTTTCTCTTCTTCTCTTCCATACCTCCCTCTCTCTTGCCCTCTATCTTTCTCTCTCTCTTCCTCATGGAGCTGTTGTCTTTCTTCTGCTCTATCTTACTCTTTTCTCTCTCTTTCTTGCTCTTTCTCACTCACTTCTCTCTACCTCTATCTTAGTCTCATTCTCCCTCTTTCTCTCTCTCATTCTCATTCTCCCCCTCTCTCTTATCCTCAATCCCTCCTGCACTCACTCTATCCATTCCTGCCTCTCTCTCTCTTTCTTCTACTCTTGCCCACTCTTGCATTCTCTCTTCATTTTTTCTTCTCACTTACTCCCCCTTTCTCTCATTCTCTCTTGAATCCATCCCTCCCTACCTGACTCTATCTCTCTTCTTGTCTCTCTTTCTATCTTTCTCAACCTCTTTATATTTATATATCTCTTTCACCCACTCTCTATGTCTCTTCATCTCTCTCTCACTCTCTCTTCTTTCTCTTTCATTTAAGATCTTTCTTACACTGTTCTTCTATCAACTTTTATTTTGCTCTCTTTATATCTCTCACTCTATTCTTTCATCAATATTTCTCTCTTTCCACCCTCGTTCCCTCTGTTACCATCTCTCTCTACCTCTTTCCCTATGTCTTCCCTCATTCTTCTCACTCTCATTCACTCTTTCTTTCTCTTATCCTCTCTTCCACCCTCACTCTCTCGTGCCCTCCATCTCTCTCAGTCATAGAGCTCTTCTCCTTCTCTCTCTAACTCTCTTCCATTCTTCTCTCATTCACTTACTCTGTCTCACTTTTTTTCACTCTCTATGCCTATCTCAAACTTATTCTCCCTCTCTCTCTCTCACACACACACTCCTTTCCTAACTCTCTCCCTTATGTATTCTCTCTCTTTCTCTTACTCCCTACTACTTTCTCTCCTCTCACACACATGTTGACCTCATTTTTGATGAGGTCTTCTCTTCCCTCTTTAGTGTTTAGGATCTAGCCTTAGGCTTTTCCTTTGACTATCTTAGAGGACTAGAATTGGGACCCATCCCTTAGAAATTTAAACCACTTCTTGTCTCCCTGCAAACCCCACAAGATTGATTGTAGACCCCTAATCACCTAGAGGGTTGAGATCAAATGTGGAGGTTTAAAGGATGAGTTCCCTATAGGACTCTTTGGCCTTAGGACTACCCTGGGTGGCCTGGTCTGGTGAGGGTTGACTTACACACTCACTACACTCACACTCTACACTCTCACACACACAATCCAAATCATAAAACCACACCCATACCCAACTTCGACTCCACGACTCATGTAGGTAATTCATATGGATGGACCTTAACCCCTAAGCCCTCGGTTAAGAGGGTTAGGAACAACAAAGTGAATGCCTCCAATGAGTCCTCTCATGGCTCATATGGGCTTAATATGGCTTCATGGCTCAATCAAAGTGATTCCATTTCACTCACATTTGATCAATCTTCATTCTTCCAAAATTTCAATTTTTGACCCGGGGACCCTACACCCATCAAACCTACCAAAAGCCCTTGAAATTGCCCAAATTTTCCAAAATCTCCAAATTACCAAAAATTCCTCAAAACCAATCCCAAACATTGCCACATCACTCAAATTGATCATCCATAGCCAAATATACCAAAATTTCCAAAAAATACACTCCAAATACACTAAAAATACACTTTTGGCCAAACTTTTATAAATTCCAAAAATTCCCAGAAAATTCCAGAAAATCCCAAATATTCCTAATTTCATTTTGTCCAACTACACCATGGGCCAATTTTGTCAATTTACCCTACTTTTACCAAAACCGCCAATTTAGCCCATTTTAAACCCAAATGAACCCAATGTCAAAGCAAATCACCCCAATTGACCTCAATTTAGGTCCAATTCAATTCTAAACTTCAATTCAATATCCCCAATATCAATCTAGACTAAATTCAAGCCCAATTTGATTGGCATTTGAATCCAATTTCATTTTTAAGCTTAAGACCCAATTTTGACCCATGACCTAAACCTAGCCCAAACTAACCCAATTCAATCCCAATTTGACCCAAATATTTTCTAAAAACCTTCCTAGCATCCCCACAAACAAACCACTAACATGATTTGCCCAAAATTTGGACCCAAACCTTACTCAAATTCAATCCAAACCCAAAATTCCCTAAATGGGCCTACACCCAAACCTAACCCAAATGGGCCCAAATCCCAAAATCAAAACCCAACCAAAGTTGAAACCTATTTGTAACACCTCCACAAACATTTTTCAACATTAATTGTACATCAATTTCAACCCTAGCCCAACATTGGCCCAAATTAGCCCAATTTGACCTACATTGGCCCCTTTAACAAAGAAGCCCAAATCCAACCCAATTCAATTCCAAATCACCTCAAATTTGCTTCAAATCACTCATGACACGTCCCTAAACCAAACCCAAACAATTATTTGGCCCAACCTTTTATAAAATTCCCATCCATAAATTTATTTTAAAAGCCTAAAGCCCATTTTCAAACCTAAAGCCCATCCAAAACAAATTCAAAAGCCCAAAAATTCATCTAAAGCCCATATGATACACTTCTTCATCTTGACTTCGATTAAAACCATCCCTAAAGTTCCAATCAAATATCAAATTATTCTAAATCAAGCTTCATGCTAACTCCTCATACATTCATCAAAAATTCCAACACCCTTTCTCATGCAAGTGAGCCATCTCTTCCCCAAGCCATATGGAGCCATGAAGCCACATGTAAGCCATTGGCAAGCCATGAGAATCTATAATTTGTCAACTCTCCTTAAATGGTAAAAGGAGGAGGTCCTTTAAGTACCTCCTAAAAGTCATTAACCCTAAACATGTTTCCCCTTAACCCAACATTAATCCAAATATTTTTGGATAGGGACTTCTCCTTTCCAAACCAGCTGATTCCTTTGACTCCCCACAGCACCCAAAGCAACTTTGAAAGGTGAACCAAGCCCAAAGTGTTGGGTTGACTCAAACCAAGCCAAAATAGCCTTCACCCATGCCATTTTAATTCAACTACTTTACACATGGCAAAGCTCAATTGGACTCACAAACACCAAGCTCGAACCTCCCGATGACAACGGTGACCCATGCTCGCCAGGCCAGCCGCCTGGATCGCCGGAAAACACCACACCCGAATGCACCATGTGAGCCTAACATTGAAATTCTCCCCTGTTGAGCTGCCCCATGCCCAATGGCCACCATGTCTGTTCTTCTCTTCCCCTGAGCAGCTGATCGAAGCCTTCAAACCCCCCCTTGGAGGCCCTCCAGCCTCTCCTATTTAAACCCCACCTCTTTCGGCCATGAAAGAGGCTGAACAAAAATCTTGAGGAAACTCGCGCAAAATCACTCCGGACTCTCCCCCACACCTAGAGCACTTGATCCCCACTGAAATCCCCTGCCATTTCCTCTCGTAAGCTCGATTTCGGAGTTGAAATTCAAGCCCAAAACCAGGACACTTCATCACGAGTGAGTCAATCCCCAAATTGATTGGCTCTAAACCTTCACCGGACCAAGAGGAGAAGTTTTCCGGTAAAAGCCCCTTCACCGGGCCAGCCATTGCTTCCGGCTCTCCAAGCTTTGTGATTGGCTGTGGTCACTTTTGTACCTAGGCAATTCACCAGGCCAAGGGACTTCATCTGGAGCTTGCTTGGACCTAATCGAACGTGACACAACTCTCAGATTGAAGTTTCACTTCTCTGAGCAAAGGTATGAACTCTCTCTTCTTCCCAAGCTCCTGGAGATTCTCCATTTGATATGAGTCGATTTCAATGCATTTATACCGTATGGATGTGTTCGTCTCTTCAAGACGAATCCATAGGGCATAAGAACACAAAAATCCGTTGAGAATCGAGTGAGTTCTTAGGGTTTTAGTGTGGACGGTCACGGGTGCACACCAGTCGTAGACGATGACCAGGAGCCGTCGGATCGAGCGTGTATCGAGCGGACGGTAGAGATTGAGGGCGGAGTCGGATGGCGGTGTCGAATAGGAATGCACCGCGTGGGCGTTCGGAGCTGCCGAGGATTGCGTGGCGCCGCGTGGATAAGTAGATAAATAGGGATTTTTCTTATTTATTAAATACCCAGAACTTCAAAAATGCATAACTTTGTGTAGAAAAATCCTAAAAATAAAATAAAAATACCCTCTTGCTCAGTGAACAGAGAAGAATAATGTAAAAAAGAAATCAATTAATTTCATTAAGTATTTTATTTTTAATAATTTATTTACTCTCTGCATTGTTTTAATTCTTCATGCACATAGACAATTCACCATGGCAGGAGACCATAAGGCTTTTAAAGCCTCTGAACTTGGGAACATTTCCTAAATTTTCCAAGGTCAGAGGCCATCCCTATAAGAAGTTATTGATTTTTCAATTGCATGTTACTGTTTTAAATATTTTAATTCCAATAATTAGCATATTAAGAAATAAATTCTAGGAAAATTTAGTGATGTTTCTTATGACCAGAGGAACCTAGGAAAAATAGGTTTTGAGTTAATTCACATGGAACAACCCTAATTGGCCTAAACACCCAAAATTGAACTTTAATTAATTAGGGTTAACTACACATCAAATTAACTTAAAACAATTCTCCACTAATCTTTGGGATTAGAGGAACACCTCATAAAAATTTGAAGTCAATTGAAATTTATTAACCCCACCAAATGGGTTGATTAAGCTTCTTAAGCAAAATGGGTAAAATTAAACTTTAAAAATTCATAACTCACAAAATACTTTTCAAAAATTCACTAAAATGGTTTTGGAGCTTCTCTGATATTAGAGGAACTTAGGAAAATTAAAATTGTAATTTTCTAAAAAAGTTGATTTTTATCATTATTTTAATATTTTTAATAATTAAAAAATAATAAAAATCATAAAAATATTAAATATCAAGAAAATGTCACATTTTGAATTCTAATTACTTAGGAACAAACCAAATATTTTTCTTAAGTCCCTAGGATAACATATTGAATTTTAAAGGCTTAATGTAATTTTTAATATTAAAAAATGTATTTTCCAACCTTTTCACTAAAATAATTCTAATAAATCAAATAAAAATAAGAAAAATATAAATTTTTTTTCTCTAAACTCCTTGAGGTCATAGAGATTTAATAAAAATATAAAATCCATTTTTCAACTTTAATTTTATTTTAAAATTAATTAATACTTCAAAATTCAAAATAATTCTAATAAATAAAATATAATTCAAAAAATCATCAAAATTGGTTCAAATGGTCCTCTAGTCATTAGAAATGTCCCATAATTTTTTTAAGGATAGAAATTTACTTGGCCATGTTATTGAATTTTCCTTGAAAACCCCTATTTTACATTAAAAATAATTGCATAAATAAATTAAAAACAGAAAAATCACATTTTCTCCTCTAAAGTCTTAATTGACATGTAAGTGAGGTTACATAAAAATTTCAACTTCATTTGAGCTTAATTTAGTGAGTTATAGAATTATTAAGCTTGAAGGGCAAAATGATAATTAAAAAATTTCAACCTTTAATTAAAATTTTAGGATTAATCAAAAAGAGGAGGGTAAAATATTTGATTTTAAACTGATTTTGGATGATTGAAACTTAAATGATTGAGGGTAGAAACCTACTAACCATTTAAAAAAATAATAATAATTAAAATAAGCTTTAATTAATTAATTAATTAAAATTTTGGGAAAATGATGGAAATTGGAATTATTAAAGTAGGGATATTATTAAGAGGATATTTATTCTTTAATTTAAAAGTCCCTAAATAAACCACTTCAATAATACTTAATTCTTAATAAAAAAAAATTAATTAAAATAATAATCCAAATTAAAATTAAACTAAAATTAAATTAAAATAAAGTTAAATTAAATTAAATTAAATTAAATTAAAATTAAATTAAAACTAAAATTAAATTAAATTAAAATAAAAATTAAATTAAAATTAAATTAAAATTAAATTAAATTAAAATTAAATTGAAATTAAATTAAAATTAAATTAAATTAAATTAAAATTAAATTAAATCAAATTAAATTAAATTAAATTAAATTAAATTAAAATCAAATCAAATTAAATTAAAATTAAATTAAATTGAATTAAAGTTAAATTGAATTAAATTAAATTAAAATCATTTAACAACAAACCTAAATGAAATCATTAAGAATTAAATCTAAAATAACTTAAACACTATTCCAAACTTAAACTAACTTTTTATAATTAAATCAAAATTAAAATTAAATCATTAAGTTTAAATCATTAAAATACTTAATAATTTGATTTGCCTTTCAAAGCTCTTATTATTATAACTCGTAAATGAGGCATCAAGTGAAGTGTTACTTCACTTATAGGATATTCAAATGTCCTAGTTCATCGAGCAAGATAACAAAACTTAAACTCCTGGATGATTAATTCACTTGTATAATTAAATTCTCTTGGACTTAAAACAATCCTAGAGGTATTGAAAAGATGTTTAAGACTCTTCTTAAGCACTTCCTCAATATGATAGGATGTTTATAAGAACAACTGAATATAATTGTTCTTGGGTGAAGAGTGTCATCCTTAAACTAAAACACAAGAACCTAGACGTCATAAGAGATGATTAGCTATAGGATTAGGACTTTGGTAGACAACCAAAACCTTTCCCTTTGCTTTACCTAGGTACATGTTGAAACATTTAAATGTCTTAACATGTGTTTTAAGTGTAGCTTAGGATGACGGGAAGACCCTCCAAGTACGCTTTTATTTTATTGCAATTTACTTACATTCACTGTACTTTACTTTTCTTGCATGATAAACAACTGTTGCATGAAAACCAAAACCTTTAGGATAGTCCCTAAACTGAAACCAAAACTAAATTAAAAGTCATTGCAAGATAAAATTCACCGCCACAACATTCCAAAATATAAAAATAACTCAAAATTTAATCACAAACAGAACAACAAAACTACAATTGCAATTAAATTAAAACGTCTCGTTGAATGATCGGGAATACCTCGGATGATGTAACCCACGTGTTGCTAACGAGATTTCCCACGGTCTAAATGAAAGTGTGGAACTCATTCAGTTGAGTTTAGCAAATTCATCTTTACTAAGTGAATTCAATGAAAATAACGGTGTCGGGATGACGGAACCGTGGGATCTTAATCGGTTCTGTTTAAACAACTTTAAGATTTGTTTTAATTAAAATATTAAAAACACTTGAATTTTAAGATTTTCTCTAAACCAGAATACTTCTCTCATCTCCTGATATATGACTTCTAAAACTAAGCCTCTGCAACAACAAGGAGCTCGGAGTATGGTGGGCAGCTCGGCCATCGTCATCAGCAAAACCTGAGTCTACTTCAGCAAAACTTTCCTTAGAACTAAATAACCAAGCCATAGGATTCCGAGGTAGTTTGCTTAGTGCAACATAAATCCTCAACTCTTCGTTAGGCATTTGCATGATCATGTCATGTAAATTAAGCCCTAACCGGTCTTAGGACTCCGAGGTAGTCGTTTGATACGACATAAACCCTCACATCTTCAAAGCTATTTGTATGATCATGTCATGCAAATATAAGTCCTAAATTAATTAAAATTGGCAGGATTGTAATATTAAATAAATTCCCAAATTGAAGCCGAACAATAGGATAGTTTGGGAAGTTGCCAAGATTCTTCTTGGATCCTCAGTTTCTCCTACTTCTCTTCCTTTGGATTCTTGAAATAAACTGTTCCGAATTTGAGCTAATCCCTATTGAGATTTCCAAAACTCAATCCTTTGAAAACCTTAAACTTTGAAATTCTTGAGAGAAAAATCATTGATCATTATTGAGAGTTTTTTTAAATGATTCCTGTCATTTAAGATGTAATTAACTATAGGGGCTTGCCCTTATAGGGAACTTTAAGAACCCAGGTAATATAAACCACCGCTTAATTCCTTTATATTAAGCGGGGGAACTTGTCGGCTTATAAAATTTGGTTCGCAGACCAAAGGGATGTCACAAATCTTCTAGTTTATTTATTCGAGCCCCATCATCAAGCAGTGTGTCTATTCTTCAGGATAGATACACAGTTTGTGGTGCGGTGCTCGTTTATATAAATTATTTGGGATGTGAGATCGGTTTAATTTCATATCTTAAAGTTTTCAAACTTAAAATTATTTTAAAAATAAAATGCTACTTTCTAAATTATATATAATTAAATTAAAACTAAAATCTAAAAATTCGCCGACAATTTCTGTAGGCGACCCCTTTTCAAAAATACATCACTCAACCTAAAAATATGCCGACAACTTCTGGCGACTCCGCTGGGGACTAGTTCCTCTCTCCATTTTGATTAGATGGCTTTGCTTTCATAAATCGGTAGTGTATCCATGTCCCTAGTGGACCAAAACTACCATTCTTCCGTTGGAATACCCTGTTCATTTCTGTCTTGAACGAGTATAGCCAACACCTCTCCGATTTAGGAACCACTTGTTTAGACACCCCTAAACGGAGAGGTTCCGAGATCCTTTTACCTCTTTTCCGAGGTGGGGTAGACCCCGATAGGTGTTAGCTTAGGAGCGGTCCTTCAAGTTGAGAAGTCTTGCATAAGACTCTCTCTTCCTTTTCAATTCTAAATCAGGCCCTTTACCTTTTCCATAACCTTTTTCCTTTAATCGTTTTGTTTCTAACAAACAAAATACCTAATAAACAACCTCTTTTATAAATCACAAATGCACTAACATAAACGAAAATGTGTTCGGACTCATTCTTTTTCGTCCTAAACTTTACGACAAAAGGAAGTATAATTCGGGACTGACATTCGGAATATGGCCTGCAGAAAATGGATGCCCCAAAGCTAATCTTCTCCTTCACCAATGGACTGGACTTCGCTGTTCACAAGGATGAGCTGCCCGACAATGGGATCATCCGTTTTGGACAAGGATTTGGAAACACAGATGTCAAGATCGCTGACGTCACTCTCTCCACACTAATGGACAAAATGTCGAAGCCGAAGAGCCCGTGATTGAATTCAACTCGAAGTCAGCTCAAGAGTTCCCTCCCCTGCAAAGGGTTCCAGCTGAAAGGAATACTACTGTTCATAGGAGGACTGTTGTCTCTACCCCCACAGGTCTAGTTGTCTCCGCACCTACAGGCTCCTGCTAAACTAAAGGGGAAGGAAGTCCAAGTTTGTAATGAGCCAGTTACCGTGGAGGGTACAGATCTCCCTGCGAGACCTTCGTTTTCGAAATTGGGTCCAGCTCGAGGGTTCAACCCCTAACACGGACTCAGAGGAGAAACAAAAGTAGAAAGATTGCCAGAAAGGCCAGAGCTGCTGAAGTCGCTTTCTTAGAAGAGATCCCTGAGTACATACCATTGCCTGAGTATACAGCGCCTTTGGAAGGAATTAGATTCCATCCCCTCTCGCCGCAGCTGACGAGGAAAATTTCCGCAAGATTGCTTCTACATTACCTCAACCCGCATACTATAGCAACAGCCGAAAGAAAAGGGCTAGGATTACACCATTTGCTCGAATGCAGACTGTGATAGAGAAGTTAGCAAAGAAAGAGAAGTGTCCTGTATCAGAAATTTTAAGAAGGATAGGGCGGGTGCCAGCCAAATCCCGCCTTGGGCCGCGAGTAGAACCCGTTAGCGCCACAGAAAAGCCGAATAAGAAGATGAAAGCTAGTCCACCTGTTGTTGTTTCAGGTTTACAGATCAGGGAGGATACCACCTTCCGAGCATTCAGCCGACGGACCATCCGGTCCTGGGCCTTCTGCTGCTAGAAGGATGGTATGGCGTCCTACTACTGGCCAATTAAGACCGAAACAATGGCCTGAAAAGGAAAGTCTCGTCAGGAGACTCGAGTCCGAAGAGAGTGCCACTGCGATGAAGGGGACTCCCAAGAAGGAAATCCAATAGCCATCGCATGATAACTGTGAAACCGTACGAAAAAGACCACTGGAGGACGCTATGGAAAAGCTAAGGACCGACATTCAACGATTAGCAAGAGAAAGAGAAGAAAAGTTTGGAGATGAAGTCAGTTCGTCGAAATTCATGGATGATGAATATATGGAGATCAACATGGTTGAGGCACGAGCATCGTCAGCTTCGCAAGGTGCTCCAGCAGCTGCGGAAAGAGATGAACCGGCAATGTTAAGAGCACAACTTCGAGAAAAAGATGATACAATCTCTCAAATGGCAAAAAGGATGAAAGAGATGGCTGCAGCCCTAGCCACTCTTCAGAGTCAGGTTCAACCCCCAAGAGAAATGCCTCCATAAGTTATTCATATTGACGGACGGAGGAAAAGAGATTACATCCGTTAACGGAGACAATCGACCGAAGAAAGATTCTACCCGAATATGATTCCGAGAGAAAGACATCAAGAGTATGGTAGAACGGCAGGTGCGAGAAGCCTTAGCACGATCTAAGAGCGGAGCATCTATTCGGACGGGTAGACCTTACCCCGAAGAATTTGATGCGATACAATACCCAAAAGGCTTCGTACCACCTCTGTTCAAGACTTTTGATGGTACCGGAAACCCTCGACAGCATGTTGCACATTTTCACGCTAGTTATTGCAACGCCGGTGGAAGTGACGCCTTACTCTTCCGACAGTTCGTCAGCAGCCTGTCAAGGATCGCCTTCGATAGGTAAGCAGGGTTACCGAATGGTTCGGTAAAGACATTTTCAGAATTAGAAAACCTCTTTGTGAAACGGTTTGCCGGAGATCAACACCATATCACCATCGGTGATCTAGTGGTGGAGAAACAGAAACCGAATGAAACTTTAGTGGACTACATACTTCAATGAAGGAATCTAAGCATGAAGTGTGAGGCACAGCTACAAGAGCAGCATGCAGTCGGTATCTTGCTTAAAAGCATTCACGGCCCGATAGCACTTCTTCTTAAGGGATTTACGATTAAGACTTTCGAGAAGTTGTTAAGCAAGGCCGGAAGCTTGCAAGAGGAAGCGAAGCAACTAAGTTTCGTCGACAAAAGAGACAAACAGAAAACTGTGAAGACATTTGAAAAGAAATCCGGGATCGTCGCGACAGTCGATAAGGGCAAGCAGCCAATGCAAATACGACGGAGCGACGCAGCCAGTATCAAGCAACCTCGACAGAACTACCAACAACCTTAACCCGGTTATCGACCAACTCAACAGTATGAGCAACCGCCTCGCCCGCAGCGCACGTTAAAGGAGCTTATAAATAGAGAATATCCATTCAAGAATGAGGCAGTGCCAAAGATGTTCCGCAGTTTGATGAAGACTCCGGATTTTCAACTGCCAGAACCCAGGAAGCCAGAAGAAGTTAATAAGAAAGACCATCCCATCTATTGCCCTTACCACCGGATGCTCGGGCACAAGATAGAGGATTGCATTACCTTCAAGACTTGGCTCTACGACAATCTCCGAAAAGGGAACATAACGATTCTGAAGGAATACATGAAGGAACCCCAGAAAGGCGGTTCCGTCAATGTTATTTCAACGGATCCTATTGTTATTATAGATCCCTACACGACGAATGATGGATGGAGTACCGCTTGGACGAAGTCATCGAAGAAAATTTTGGATCACATCCAAACCGCTTCGGTGCGTGCTTCGATTCAAAGTTCTAAACCTGTCAAGCTGGCGCTATTTCTTGCGATTGAAGAACCACCCCAGGAAGAAAAGATTGTAGAAAAGAAGGAGATCGTAGAAGAAGAAAAGACCGAGGCTCTTAAGGCTAGACTAGGGGCTGCTTATCCTAGGATGGTTGTTTCCGATTCGGGGGAAAAATTCCTCGAACCTTTGACTCTGTATAATTATTTGCTCGCTCCGGCGGGATCTTATAATGATAAGAGTTATGGCGTTGGCTACGTTTTGACTGTTTCTAACGATTACGCAACTAACGACAACCAACCTAATCCAGATATCGATGCCGATACAAATAACAATTCTCAAATCATACACAACCTCGACAATCACGATGAAAAAGAAGACATTCACCAAGAAGGCTACGAAAGTTCAACGAGCAATGAATCTATTTGTGAATTTTGAGGAACTCCAATCATGATAGAGTTAGAGCTTTTGGATTCCGAAGCGACTCCAGAAGAACCTGTCATGCTGATTCAAAAGGAGACACCAGTAAACTCAGTACTGGATTCGAAGAAATCACGAAGTCAACTTAAGGAGTGGAAGGGTTCTACCTCCGAGAATGGGTCCAAAAGACAAAGGAAAGCGGTGGTTGTTCGGGAAGAATCAACCCCGACGGAAGAATTGCCCATTCGAGAAGAAACCGAAACACATGGTAACAAAGTGGACTATAACGTGCTAGCCCATCTTAGGAAACTACCGCCAAGCCGAGCATCTACGACGCTCTCATCTTATCAAAAGAGATGAGGGAAGCTCGATCAAGGCCTTACTTGATCCGGAGATTTGTTTAGCTCGGATGGCCGGAGATTCCTTAGACGAGGTTTGCTCGTTAAAGGAACGACTAGGTGTTACCTTCGCGGACGATGATCTATTACTTGTGACGGTCGATCACGACCGACCGTTGTACATTTCGATTCATAATCGGAAAGTTTACGCTCTCCGGAGTATTGGTGGATCCGGGAGCGTCGATCAACATAATGAATCTTCGGACGTTAGCATACTTGGAAATTGATGCTCGCGAGCTTGAAGCGGACAAGATGTTACTAAGAGGATTCAACCAGAAAGGAGAAAGAGCCCTCGGATCAATAACGCTGTTGATGAAGACCGGTGATTTAACAAAGATGACCGCAAAATTCCATATAATTGATTCTGGAACATCGTTCAACGCACTACTGGGCCGACCATGGATACATGAGAATCGGATGGTACCGTCGTCTCTGCATCAGTGCATAAAATACTACGATGGAGGAGAACAGTGCATTAAAAGTGACTTACAACCTTTCTCCATACATGAAATTGGAATTCATGAAGATGCAGCCTACTACGCGCCTCCAAAGAAAACAATCTTCTTCAGAAATACCATGCCAAATGAAGCAAAAGAAGTTCAAGACGATGAAGAACCTGAAGTTCTAGTCCAACAGTCACTCACCACTCCCTTACGGCGAGATGGTGAAGGGCTCTTCACAACTTGCATCCGAGGTCGAGACCGAGGACCATGTCATGGCAGAAACGTTGGGACAGTTAGATAGAAAAAGCCGGTAATCAACGTGAATTGGGAGAACAGCTCTGAAGAAGAAGAAGAAATCAAGAAAGAAGCAGCTACAATAAACCAGAAGGAACCACAATTCAAGATCTCCCTCGAAGATGAAAAGAATGAAGAATATAAATCAATGTACGAGAAGATAAATCGTTGTGTGCATACTATGACCCTGACCCCGATCCAGTCTAATAAGATCGAGGGTATGGTGGTCAAGGAAGTGCATGGCGGTGGCGCTAAACCAATCAAATTTTACCGTGGTACTTCTTCTTCCAATAATGAAAAAGATGTACAATTTGAAGATGTCGCTTCTTCCGAATTAATGGAATTACCGTTTGAGTGGTACTTTCCCTGTGTTCAAAATTTAATTCAACGTGGTGTCTTGCCTCGACAATGGACAAAGGGTCAATCACAACATTTTGAAAGACTATGGAACAATGCCGGTCGGCCTCCCAATTCAAAACATGGTCTCGGATTCGGCATAGTAGGTTCAGTTGACGATACGGAATTTTGCTTGGTTGTCACTTGCAAGCCTAATAAAGACTGCTTGGAAGCTTCAGAGGACCTCGAAGATCTACCAATCGGAGATGCTCCACCAGAATTCGAAGAAGAAATCAAATCTACAATAGAAGAGTTAATGGAAGTTAACTTAGGTACTAGCGAAAAGCCTAGACCAACCTTTGTTAGCTCCTTACTCAATAAAGAAGATTCTGAGGAAATGATCAAGCTATTAATGGAATTCAAGGACTGTTTTGCTTGGAGTTACGACGAAATGCCAGGATTAGCTCCAGAAGTCGCAGTTCACAAGTTAGGAGTAGATCCTACTTCTGTTCCAGTCAGACAAGCTCCCAGAAGAATGCGTCTGGAAATTGAGCAACAAGTAATAGCCTAAGTTAAGAAGCTAATCGACGCTAAATTTGTCCGTGAAGAAAAATACCCTACTTGGTTAGCCAACGTGGTACCAGTCAGAAAGAAAAATGGTCAGATTAGAATCTGTGTAGACTTCAGGGATTTAAATAAAGCATGTCCAAAGGATGAATTTCCACTGCTAATCCCAGAACTAATGATCGACATTGCTTCAACACATGAAATATTTTCATTCATGGATGGATCATCAGGATACAACTAGATAAATATGGCATCAGAAGACGAAAGGCTCACAGCTTTCAGAACGCCGATCGGAGTGTATTGCGACACAGTAATGCCATTCAGACTAAAGAACGCAGGAGCAACATATCAAAGAGCAATGACAAAGATTTTCGATGATCTCATTCACAACCAAGTCGAGTGCTACGTGGACGATGTGGTCATCAAAAGCAAACTGAAGGAAGATCACACGTATGATTTGAGAATTGTTTTCGAGCGACTAAGGCAATACAACCTTAAGATGAATCCCTTAAAATGCGCCTTCGGCGTCACCTCCGAGAAATTCTTAGGATTTGTTGTTCGACATCGTGGAATCGAAATTGATCCGGAAAAGATTAAAGCTATCTTAGAGATGCCGCCTCCCAAAACCTTAAAACAGCTACGATCCTTTCAAGGGAAGCTGGCATATCTTCGACGCTTTATCTCGAACTTGTCAGGTAGGTGTCAGCCCTTCTCGGCATTAGTTAAAAAGGACGCCAAATTTGTTTGGGAAGAGAAATGCCAACGAGCCTTTGAGGACATTAAGCAATATTTAGTGACACCTCTCGTCTTAGCAGCCCCAGTCTCGGGTAGACCGTTAATACTTTATACCGCGGCTTTAGACGACTCTCTCGGAGCCCTGCTAGCCCAGGTCAATGACGAGGGAAAAGAAAATGCTCTTTATTACTTAAGCCGTCGTCTATTGCCGACGGAAGTAAAGTATCCTCCGATTGAGAAGCATTGTTTGGCCCTGATCTTCGCCGCTCAAAAGCTCAGGCACTACATGCTTTCTCATAAGATCAACCTCAATTCGAAAGTTAATCCGTTGCAATATTTGATTACCCGACCGACACTTTCTGGCAGACTTGCCAGGTGGTCCATGATACTATTACAATTTGATATAACTTTCGTTCCTCTTCGCGCCGTAAAGGGACAAGTACTAGCTGACTTCCTTGCAGCACATACCTTATCGGCAGATTCGCCTCTCGACGACGATTTGCCTTACGAGCAGATAATAAGCCTAGAAGACACCGATGATCAATGTTGGGAACTATACTTCGATGGAGCGTCCTCAGCACAGAAAGACAAATAATCGCAAACGATAGTGCCTGGTAAAGCAGGAATCAGACTAATCTTTATAACACGGGAGCGGGGGATGTTAAGATACTCCTACCACTTAACAGAGCCGTGCGCAAACAACGAGGCAGAATACGAGGCCCTTATAGCAGGACTAGAACTGACCATTCAAATGGGAATAACGGATATCAATATCTACGGAGATTCTCAGTTGATCATTCAACGAGTCGCGGGACAATACGAATTTTAAAGCGAAGACTCGAGCAATACTTTCGGTATGCCATGAAACTGTTGGAACAAATTCCGAATGTAACAATCTACAAGATCCCCGAGAAGAGAAAATGCTCTCGCGGATGCGCTAGCTCGCCTTGCAAAGAATTTGCACTGCTTACGAGATGAGTCGGTTGAAGTGTCGGTTCGAGGACGACGGAGTCCTATCACGGCTCGACATGGATATGATACGGAAATCGGAAAAGCGGAGGAATCGGTTGCGACGATGACGGAAAACACAGGAGATTGGCGTCAACCGCTAATAAACTACCTGCAAACAGGTAAATTACCGGACGATAAGTCATTAGCCCATCAAATCAAGAAAAGAACTTTGTCTTATGCATTAATAAACAATACATTATACAGAAGGTCTTTTGATCAGATGTGGTTAAGATGCCTGAACGGGTCCGAGGCTCGCGAAATTGTCGAAGAGGTACACTCGGGACTTTGTGGCGCTCATCGGTCGGGTCCGAAAATGAAAATTAAAATTAAAAGACTAGGGTACTACGGCTCTCAATGATGACCGACCTGTATGAAAGTCGCCGAGAGGCTGTCACGGTGCCGAGTGCACGGAGTGGTTCTACACCAACCTCCAAATGTGCTACATCCAGACAATTGCGTCGTGGCCATTTGAGTGTTGGGGTACAGATATAATGGGTCCGATAAAACCACCTTCTTCAAGAGGACATCGCTTCATCCTTGCAGCTATAGACTACTTTTCTAAATGGGCAGAAGTAGTTCCACTCAGAGAAGTAAAGGCACACCACGTGCTACAGTTTTTTAAAAATCAAGTTGTATACCATTTTGGGGTACCACGCAGAATCATTTCAGATAATGGGTCTGCATTCAGAAGTACAAAGATCAACAATTTTGTCAGAAGACACGGGATCGATTAGCGATACTCAACGATCTACTACCCAAGAGCAAACGGCTTGGCCGAGGCTTTGAATAAAACTCTTGTTCAAATTTTAAAGAAAACTTTGGACGACAACAAGAGAAATTGGCACGAGAAGTTGTTAGAAGCCTTATGGGCCTACAGGACGACTTACAGGACTCCTACTCAGTCTACGCCTTACGCTTTAGTGTACGGGTCCGAGGCTGTTTTACCTTCGGAGGTACAGCTTCCATCACTCAGGATTGCAGTTGCAAATAAAATTACTACAGAAGAAAATGCCAGATTGCGGCGGAAGAAGCTGGAAAGCTTGGAAGGGAAGAGACTTGCAACGCGACAAAATTTGGAGCTCGTACCAAGCTAAGATGATCCGGGCCCATGATAAACTGGTCCGCCCAAGAACTTTCAAAGTTGGTGACTTAGTTCTTGTTCTCAGAAGACCTATTCTTGCACATCGCAAGATAGGAGGCAAATTTGAACCGACTTGGGAAGGGCCGTTTGTGGTTGAGGCAGTCTACTCAGGAGGCTCCTACCAACTTGTGAATTGCCAAGGAGAACGACAAATGCTTCCAATCAATGGACGGTATTTGAAGAAGTATTACGCAACCTGATGTTTCGAAGCGTGGCCTCTAAAATAGAGACTTATCCCTAGAAACACGGGTGAAGATATCACTTTGTGACTGGGTCTGAACCCAAAAAACATAAAAATGGATTAAAAAAAAATATGTGCTAAAAATGAAATACGTGAAATCATAATAATAAAGTTTTACCCTTTCTTTCAAATCAAATCTTGTTCCTGATCTTTCTTCATCTTTTCCTACTTTCCTTAAAAATTAAAATTAAAATAAGAGAATAAGAATCTTCAGTGGTAAATATTTTCTTAATGTTCTTGTTCTTAGTACAACCCCTGATCCTTTCCTTGTCTTCTTTGCAAGGAAATGTCGAACGGGCGGTTGGTCCTAAACTTTAAAAATGGCGTGAGTCTCGCACTCGATGAAAAGAGGGTGAAGGATGGAGCAGTGATAGAAACTGATTCTGACTTCACACTAGCCAGCCTACAGTATGAAGAAAATGATTGGGTCCCAGTAGACCGAGAAGAGCTTCATAGCCGGACGGTGATGAAGATGGATGGCCCAAGCCATCAATCCGAGCAACAAGAAAAGAAAGACAAACACCGAGGAAAGCAAGAAAATCGAGTCGGTAGTTTCCACGGCGGAGAGCGGGCTCGTCGGCGCCGCGCCGCGAAATTCAAGGGGTAAGGAGAGCTACTCTCACTGCTACTCAAAGAAGGAATAAGAATCGTCGTATCCGCAAGATGTTGACTAAACTAGCAGCAGATCAACACGAGGAAATAACCACCTTCGCCAATACACACATTTCAAAGATACCGGTTCGTCAGGAACCAGAAAGAAGAAAGTCAACGCCGGGAAAATCAGAACAGATCAAAAAAGTGCCAAGAAGAACAGAAATAGAATCAGTGCCTCGACGCCGGACAGAGATACCATATCTGAAGAACCTTGTTGCGGATGCAACCCCGGAGGATGTCCCGACAGAGACAATCCCCGAGGAGCCAAGGTATGCAGGAGAACGTGATGGGATTGAGCCATACATCCCGCAATACATTACTAGGCCTCGTCACTTACAGATCATCCCAGAATATGAACTAGAAAGAATGCAAAATGTTGAGAAGAAGACTTTCGAATACTTTGAAAGGATTAGAGGAAAAAGAAACAACATTTTGGAAGGCCTCGAGTTACACACAGGTGTATTCTCAGAATACGAGCAACAGTAAATTGTGGATTGCATCTTAGAACTTCAGAAGATGGGTCGAGCAGGCCGTCTGAGAGAAAAGATTTATTCGGAACCCCGGAAATGGATGCCAGGGAAAGGAAGAGTCACAATAAAATGCAGATGTTGCTATAACTTCGCAGAGGACGAAAAGGAAATCCACCAGGGATACTCCGTCACGGTGAGGTGGATCCAATGCCGAGGATAATTAAAAGAATGGTGAAAAGAATGATAACGTGGAGGGTACTGCCAGCAGACTGCATACCCAACAGTTGCATCATCAACATTTATCAGAAGGGAGACTGCATACCTCCACACATAGACCACCATGACTTTGTCAGACCTTTCTGCACAGTTTCGTTCGTCAACCAATGCAATATCATGTTCGGATCTGACCTCCGGATAGCGAGCCCGGGTAAGTTCCGAGGGCCGGTGGAGATACCACTTCCGGTAGGTTCCGTCATGATATTACAAGGGAATGGAGCAGACATCGCAAAATATTGTATACCGGGAGTACCAGTGGAGCGGATCTCCGTCACTTTTAGAAGGATGGACGACAGAAAGGCGCCTTACCACTTCCAGCCAGATCCAGAATTGGAGAGTCTCCGGCCCTACGAGCTGTGAGTTACACGAGAAATAGCAAAGTCCAATGCACATCCATGCGGCATTCCTGCCAAGGATGGCTTGGAAGGTGATGTTATTGACCGTGTATCTCATTATTCAGACATGGATTTTTAACAGATACTTTTTGGATGGATCAACAAAGATCATACATAGTCCGTTTTGAGTCATGGATTGTATGAGAAATATTTCAGATCTAGTTGTATGATGTATCTTCAACAAGATTGGAATGAAAGTGACCATGTCACATTTTGCCTTCACCTCTTTTTGTGCAAATTGACTGGGAAACGCCATTAGAGTTAAATGAACTTTGAACAAAGAACAAAAAAGAAAAGAGAAATAAATAAGAACCGTTCTTTGAAATCCAAATATTCAAATGAACTTCAAATCCACATGAACACCAAATAAAATTCACATGAACATCAAATAAACAACAAAAATAGAATTGGATCATTAAAGGACAAACAAAATGAAAAATGAATCTCAAATGGAATTTCAATCTCAATCTATCTCTTTCAAATCCTTCAATTCTTCCTCAGATCAAAATCTACTTCAAACTACTTTGAAACCCTCTTTCGGGATGGTTCTTCCTCACGGAAAACTCACACTTCAAATTTCAAAAATCCTACACCTTTTTCGTCACATCGAAATCCTTTTGATTTTCTGTGATCTCCTTCCCCTCTTGTATGGAGATTGACTAGGTTCATTGACACAGAGCCACGAACTTGGTTTGGTTTGGTTCTGATGGCACGAGACTGGGTCCTTCTTCATACATTAAAACTTCTGAGACTGGTAACTAAATTCCAGTTCTCATTTCGAGGTCGGTACCTAAATTCCGACTCTCCTTTCGAGATTGATACCTAAATTTCGATTCTCTTCTGAATTGATACCTAAATTTCAATTCTAAACTTCCGAGATCGGTACCTAAATTCTAGTTCTCATTTCGAGGTCGGTACCTAAATTCTGACTCTCCTTTCGAGATTGATACCTAAATTTCGATTCTCTTTCGAATTGATACCTAAATTTCAATTCTAAACTTCCGAGACTGGTACCTAAATTCCAGTTCTCACTTCGAGGTCGGTACCTAAATTCCGACTCTCCTTTCGAGATCGATACCTAAATTTCGATTCTCTTCTGAATTGATACCTAAATTTCAATTCTAAACTTCCGAGACTGGTACCTAAATTTCAGTTCTCATTTCGAGGTCGGTACCTAAATTCCGACTCTCCTTTCGAGATCGATATTTAAATTTTGATTCTCTTTCGAATTGATACCTAAATTTCAATTCTAAACTTCCGAGACTGGTAACTAAATTCCAGTTCTCACTTCGAGGTCGGTACCTAAATTCCGACTCTTCTTTCGAGATCGAAACCTAAATTTCGATTCTCTTTCGAATTGATACCTAAATTTCAATTCTAAACTTCCGAGACTGGTACCTAAATTCCAGTTCTCATTTTGAGGTCGGTACCTAAATTCCGACTCTCCTTTCTTGATCGATACCTAAATTTCGATTCTCTTCCGAATTGATACCTAGATTTCAATTCTAAAATTCCGAGACTAGTACCTAAATTCCAGTTCTCATTTCGAAGTCGGTACCTAAATTTCGACTCTCCTTTCAAGATCGATACCTAAATTTCGATTCTCTTCTGAATTGATACCTAAATTTCAATTCTGAACTTCCGAGACTGGTACCTAAATTCCAGTCCTCCTTTCGAGATCGATACCTAAATTTTGATTCTCTTCTAAATTGATACCTAAATTTCAATTCTAAAATTCCGAGACTGGTACCTAAATTCCAGTTCTCAATTTCGAGGTCGGTACCTAAATTTCGACTCTCCTTTCGAGGTCGATACCTAAATTTTGACTCACTTCCGAGACTGGTACCTAAATTCCAGTTCTCATTCGAGACTAGTACCTAAATTCTAGTTCTCATTCCGAGATCAGTACCTAAATTCTGATTCTCATCCTTTTCGAGGTCGATACTTAAATTTCGACTCTCTTCGAGATCGGTACCTAAATTCCGGTTCTCATTCGAGACTAGTACCTAAATTCTAGTTCTCATTCCGAGATCGGTACCTAAATTCGATTCTCATCCTTTTCAAGGTCGATACCTAAATTCTGACTCTCTCTCTGAGATTGATACCTAAATTTCAAATCTCACTCTCTCGAAATCAGTACCTAAATTCTGCTTCTCATCCTTTTTCCATCAATACTTAAACTCTGATTCTCACTTCGAGGCTGGTACCTAAATTCCAGTTTTCTTCGTAATCCCGAGGTTGAAACCTAGGTTTCGGTTCTCATTTCAAATTAAATTTTCAAATTCAAAATTTCCTCAAATTGATTTTAAACCAAACTTCAATCTAAATTAAAACTCAAGCTAAAATCTTAACTCACACATCAAAGCTTGAACATGAAATGAAATGAAATCTAAATCGAATTCCCCAGATCATATGATTTAAAGTTCACCTCCTTTTCCATTCCCCAGCGAGAGTTCAGGAATCTCCAGTCTTGGAAATATACCTGATACTCCCCAGCGAAAATTCTTCTACTTCGTCCTAAGTTTATCACTTGGACATCTGTGTTGGTTTTATCGATCTCTTCGGTCAACGCCAATACGCGCGGTGTGCTTGGTTAGCACACCACACCTATTGGGGGTCCATTTGTTGACCTCATTTTTTATGAGGTCTTCTCTTCCCTCTTTAGTGTTTAGGATCTAGCCTTAGGCTTTTCCTTTGACTATCTTAGAGGACTAGAATTGGGACCCATCCCTTAGAAATTTAAACCACTTCTTGTCTCCTGCAAACCCCACAAGCTTGATTGTAGACCCCTAATCACCTAGAGGGTTGAGATCAAATGTGGAGGTTTAAAGGATGAGTTCCCTATGGGACTCTTTGGCCTTAGGACTACCCTGGGTGGCCTGGTCTGGTGAGGGTTGACTTACACACTCACTACACTCACACTCTACACTCTCACACACAATCCAAATCATAAAACCACACCTATACCCAACTTGACTCCCTGACTCATGTAGGTAATTCATATGGATGGACCTTAACCCCTAAGCCCCTAGTTAAGAGGGTTAGGAACAACATAGTGAATGCCTCCAATGAGTCCTCCCATGGCTCATATGGGCTTAATATGGCTTCATGGCTCAATCAAATTGATTCCATTTCACTCACATTTGATCAATCTTCATTCTTCCAAAATTTCAATTTTTGACCCCGGGGACCCTACACCCATCAAACCTACCAAAAGCCCTTGAAATTGCCCAAATTTTCCAAAATCTCCAAATTCCTCAAAACCAATCCCAAACATTGCCACATCACTCAAATTGAACATCCATAGCCAAATATACCAAAATTTTCAAAAGATACACTCCAAATACACTAAAAATACACTTTCGGCCAAACTTTTATAAATTCCAAAAATTCCCAGAAAATTCCAAAAAATCCAAAATATTCCCAATTTCATTTTGTCCAACTACACCATGGGCCAATTTTGTCAATTTACCCTACTTTTACCAAAACCCCTAATTTAGCCCATTTTAAACCCAAATGAACCCAATGTCAAACCAAATCACCCCAATTGACCTCAATTTAGGTCCAATTCAATTCTAAACTTCAATTCAATATCCCAATATCAATCTAGACCAAATTCAAGCCCAATTTTATTGGCATTTGAATCCAATTTCATTTTTAAGCTTAAGACCCAATTTTGACCCATGACCTAAACCTAGCCCAAACTAACCCAATTCAATCCCAATTTGATCCAAAGCTTTTCTAAAAACCTTCCTAGCATCCCCAAAAACAAAACACTAACATGATTTGCCCAAAATTTGGACCCAAACCTTACTCAAATTCAACCCAAACCCAAAATTCCCTAATTGGGCCTACACCCAAACCTAGCCCAAATGGGCCCAAATCCCAAAATCAAAACCCAACCAAAGTTGAAACCTATTTGTAACATCTCCACAAACATTTTTCAACATTAATTTTACATCAATTTCAACCTTAGCCCAACATTGTCCCAAATTAGCCCAATTTGACCTACATTGGCCCCTTTACCAAAGAAGCCCAAATCCAACCCAATTCAATTCCAAATCACCTCAAATTTGCTTCAAATCACTCATGACACGTCCCTAAACCAAACCCAAACAATTATTTGGCCCAACCTTTTATAAAATTCCCATCCATAAATTTATTTTAAAAGCCTAAAGACCATTTTCAAACCTAAAGCCCATCCAAAACAAATTCAAAAGCCCAAAAATTCATCTAAAGCCCATATGATACACTTCTTCATCATGACTTCAATTAAAACCATCCCTAAAGTTCCAATCAAATATCAAATTATTCTAAATCAAGCTTCATGCTAACTCCTCATACATTCATCAAAAATTCCAACACCCTTTCTCATGCAAGTGAGCCATCTCTTCCCCAAGCCATATGGAGCCATGAAGCCACATGTAAGCCATTGACAAGCCATGAGAATCTATAATTTGTCAACTCTCCTTAAATGGAAAAAGGAGGAGGTCCTTTAAGTACCTCCTAAAAGTCATTAAACATGTTTCCCCTTAACCCAAATTTAATCCAAATATATTTGGATAGGGACTTCTCCTTTCCAAACCAGCTGATTCCTTTGACTCCCCACAGCACCCAAAGCTACTTTGGAAGGTGAACCAAGCCCAAAGTGTTGGGTTGACCCAAACCAAGCCAAAATAGCCTTCACCTATGCCATTTTAATACAACTACTTTACACATGGCAAAGCTCAATTGGACTCACAAACACCAAGCTCTGAACCTCCTGATGACAATAGTGACCTATGCCTGCCGGCCAGCCGCCTGGATCGCCGGAAAACACCACACCCGAAAGCACTATGTGAGCATAACATTGAAATTCTCCCCTGCTGAGCAGCCCCATGCTCAATGGCCACCATGGATGTTCTTCTCTTCCCCTGAGTAGCTGATCCAAGCCTTCAAACCCCCCTGGGAGGCCCTCCAGCCTCTCCTATTTAAACCCCACCTCTCTCGGCCATGAAAGAGGCTGAACAAAAAATCTTGAGGAAACTCTGCCAAAATCACTCCAGACTCTCCCCCACACCTAGAGCACTTGATCCCCACTGAAATCCCCCTGCCATTTCCTCTCTGTAAGCTCAATTTCAGAGTTGAAATTCAAGCCCAAAACCAGGACACTTCACCACGGTGAGTCAATCCCCAAATTGATTGGCTCTACACCTTCACCGGACCAGAAGAGAAGTTTCCCGGTAAAAGCCCATTCACCGGGCCGACCCATTGCTTCCAGCCTCCAAGCTTTGTGATCGGTCGTGGTCACTTTTGTGCTCAGGCAATTCACCAGGCCAAGGGACTTCATCTGGAGCTTGCTTGGACCCAATCGAACGTGACACAACTCTCAGATCGAAGCTTCACTTCTCTGAGCAAAGGTACAAACTCTCTCTTCTTCTCGAGCTCCTGGAGATTCTCCATTTGATATGAGTCGATTTCAATGCATGTTTACCGTATGCATGTTTACTCTCTGCATTGTTTTAATTCTTCATGCACATAGACAATTCAGCATGGCATGAGACCATAAGGCTATTAAAGCCTCTGAACTTGGGAACATTCCCTGAATTTTCCAAGTTTAGAGACCATCCCTATGAGAAGTTATTGATTTTTCAATTACATATTACTGTTTTGAATATTTTAATTCCAATAATTTGCATATTGAGAAATAAATTCTAGGAAAATTTGGTGATGTTTCTTATGACCAGCGGAACCTAGGAAAAATAGGTTTTGAGTTAATTCACACGGAACAACCCTAATTGGCCTAAACACCCAAAATTGAACTTTAATTAATTAGGGTTAACTACACATCAAATTAACTTAAAAACAATTCTTCACTGATCTTTGGGATTACAGGAACACCTCATTAAAATTTGAAGTCAATTGGACTTGATTAACCCTTAAGCCTCTTAAGCAAAATAGGTAAAATTAAACTTTAAAAATTCATAACTCACAAAATACTTTTCAAAAATTCACAAAAATGGTTTTGGAGCTTCTCTGATATCAGAGGAACTTAGGAAAATTAAAATTGTAATTTTCTAAAAAAGTTGATTTTTATCATTATTTTAATATTTTTGATAATTAAAAAATAATAAAAATCATAAAAATATTAAAAATCACCAAAATGTCACATTTTGAATTTTAATTACTTAGAAACAAACCAAATATTTTTCTTAAGTCCCTAGGATAAGATATTGAATTTTAAAGGCTTAATGTAATTTTTAATATTAAAAAATGTACTTTCCAACCTTTTCACTAAAATAATTCTAATAAATCAAAGAAAAATAAGAAAAATATAAATTTTGTTTCTCTGAACTCCTTGAGGTCAGAGAGATTTAAGAAAAATATAAAATCCTTTTTTCAACTTTAATTTTATTTTAAAATTAATTAATACTCCAAAATTCAAAATAATTCTAATAAATAAAATATAATTCAAAAAATCATCAAAATTGGTGCAAATGGTCCTCTGGTCATTAGGAATGTCTCATAATTTTCTTAAGGACAGAAACATTTCCTTGGCCATGTTATTGAATTTTCCTTGAAAACCCCTATTTTACATTAAAAATAATTACATAAATAAATTAAAAACAGAAAAATCAAATTTTCTCCTCTAAAGTCTTAATTGACATGTAAGTGAGGTTACATAAAAATTTCAAGTTCATTTGAGCTTAATTTAGTGAGTTATAGAATTATTAAGCTTGAAGGGCAAAATGGTAATTAAAAAATTTCAACCTTTAATTAAAATTTTAGGATTAATCAAAA
Organism: Papilionanthe hookeriana x Papilionanthe teres; assembly: GCA_022702705.1. Classification (NCBI taxonomy): domain Eukaryota; kingdom Viridiplantae; phylum Streptophyta; class Magnoliopsida; order Asparagales; family Orchidaceae; genus Papilionanthe; species Papilionanthe hookeriana x Papilionanthe teres. The sequence goes on along the minus strand of CM040421.1, from coordinate 79,986,542 downwards.
AGGGGAGGGTAAAATATTTGATTTTAAACTGATTTTGGATGATTGAAACTTAAATGATTGAGGGTTGAAACCTACTAACCATTTCAAAAAAAAAAATACTTAAAATAAACTTTAATTAATTAATTAATTGAAATTTTGGGAAAATGATGGAAATTGGAATTTTTAAAGTAGGGATATTATTAAGAGAATATTTATTCTTTAATTTAAAAGTCCCTAAATAAACCACTTCAATAATACTTAATTCTTAATAAAAAAAATTAATTAAAATAATAATCCAAATTAAAATTAAACTAAAATTAAATTAAAATTAAAGTTAAATTAAATTAAATTAAATTAAAATTAAAATTAAATTAAAACTAAAATTAAATTAAATTCAAATTAAAATTAAATTAAAATTAAATTAAATTAAAATTAAATTAAAATTAAATTAAATTAAAATTAAATTAAATTAAATTAAATCAAATTAATTTAAATTAAATTAAATTAAATGAAATTCAAATCAAATTAAATTAAAATTAAATTAAATTGAATTAAAGTTAAATTGAATTAAATTAAATTAAAATCATTTAACAACAAACCTAATTAAAATCATTAAGAATTAAATCTAAAATAACTTGAACACTATTCCAAACTTAAATTAACTTTTTATAATTAAATCAAAATTAAAATTAAATCATTAAGTTTAAATCATTAAAATACTTAATAATTTGATTTGCCCTTTTAAAGCTCTTATTATTATAACTCTTAAATGAGGCATCAAGTGAAGTGTTACATCACTTATAGGATATTCAAATGTCCTAGTTCACTGAAGCAAGATAACAAAACTTAAACTCCTGGATGATTAATTCACTTGTATAATTAAATTCTCTTGGACTTAAAACAATCCACAGAGGTATTGAAAAGATGTTTAAGACTCATCTTAAGCACTTCCTCGATATGATAGGATGTTTATAAGAACAACTGAATTTAATTGTTCTTGGGTGAAGAGAGTCATCCTTAAACCAAAACACAAGAACCTAGACGTCATAGGAGATGATTAGCTATAGGATTAGGACTTTGGTAGACAACCAAAACCTTTCCCTTAGCTTTACCTAGGTACTTGTTGAAACATTTAAATGTCTTAACATGTGTTTTAAGTGTAGCTTGGGATGACGGGAAGACCCTCCAGGTACGCTTTTATTTTATTGCAATTTACTTACATGCACTGTACTTTACTTTTCTTGCATGATAAACAACTGTTGCATGAAAACCAAAACCTTTAGGATAGTCCCTAAACTGAAACCAAAACTAAATTAAAAGTCATTGCAAGATAAAATTCACCGCCACAACATTCCAAAATATAAAAACAACTCAAAATTTAATCACAAACAGAACAACAAAAATACAATTGCAATTAAATTAAAACGTCTCATTGAATGATCGGGAATACCTCGGATGATGTAACCCACGTGTTGCTAACGGGATTTCCCACGGTCTAAATGAAAGTGTGGAACTCATTCAGTTGAGTTTAGCAAATTCATCCGGACTAAGTGAATTCGATGAAAATAACTGATGTCGAGATGACGGAACCGTGGGATCTTAATCGGTTCGTTTAAACAACTTTAATATTTGTTTTAATTAAAATATTAAAAACACTTGAATTTTAAGATTTTCTCTAAACCAGAATACTTCTCTCATCTCCTGATATATGACTTCTAAAACTAAACCTCTGCAACAACAAGGAGCTCGGAGCATGGTGGGCAGCTCGGCCATCGTCATCAGCAAAACCTGAGTCTACTTCAACAAAACTTTCCTTAGAACTAAATAACCAAGCCATAAGATTCGGAGGTAGTTTGCTTAGTGCAACATAAATCCTCAACTCTTTGTTAGGCATTTGCATGATCACGTCATGTAAATTAAGCCCTAACTGGTCTTATGACCCGAGGTAGTCGTTTGATACGACATAAACCCTCACATCTTCAAGGCTATTTGTATGATCATGTCATGCAAATATAAGTCCTAAATTAATTAAAATTGGCAGGATTGTAATATTAAATAAATTCACAAATTGAAGCCGAACAATAGGATAGTTTGGGAAGTTGCCAAGATTCTTCTTGGATCCTCAGTTTCTCCTACTTCTCTTCCTTTGGATTCTTGAAATAAACTGTTCCGAATTTGAGCTAATCCCTATTGAGATTTCCAAAACTCAATCCTTTGAAAACCTTAAACTTTGAAATTCTTGAGAGCAAAACCATTGATCATTATCGAGAGTTTTCTTAAATGATTCCCGTCATTTAAGATGTAATTAACTATAGGGGCTTGCCCTTATAGGGAACTTTAAGAACCTGAGTAATATAAACCCTCGCTTAATTCCTTTATATTAAGCGGGGAACTTGTCGGCTTATAAAATTGGTTCGCAGACCAAACATATGTCATAAATCTTTTAGTTTATTTAATCGAGCCCCATCATCAAGCGGTGTCTACTCTTCGGGATAGATACACGGTTGTGATGCGGTGCTCGTTTATATAAATTATTTGGGATGTGAGATCGGTTTAATTTCATATCTTAAAATTTTCAAACTTAAAATTATTTTCAAAATAAAATGCTACTTTCTAAATTATATATATTTAAATTAAAATTAAAATCTAAAAATTCGCCAACAATTTCTGTAGGCGAGCCCTTTTCAAAAATACATCACTCAACCTAAAAATACGCCGACAACACAATCTCACACTCTCTACATATCTATCTTTCTCACACACAGTCTCACACTCTCTACTTATCTATCTCTTATATATCTCATTCTCACACACAGTCTCACACTCTCTAATTATCTATCTCTTTCCCACACACCTTTCACTCCTTCTACCCTTTTCTCACTCTTCTCTCTACTCCTCTTTCTCTCTTCTTATATCTCTCACTCACTCTTTCCATCCCTCTCTCTTGCTTCCTCCCTTGCTATCTCTCCCTCTCTCTCTCACCTTGTAGCTCTTTCTCTTCTCTCACCTTACAGCTCTCTCTCTTGTCTCTTTCTCATCTTTCTCTTATCTTGATCCTTCTCTCTATCTCTCACACACTTTTTCTTTATCTCGTTCTTTCTCCATCCCTCTCTCATTCCCTCCATATGTCCCTCTCTGACTCTCTCTAGCTCTTCTCACTCTCCTACTCTCTCACTCTCTCTTTCTCCCCATCTCTATCTTGATGTCTCTCTATCTCTCTAAATCTCTCCCTCTCTCTCCCTCTCATTCCCTCCTCTTTCTCTCCCTGCCCTCTATCTTTCTCTCTCCCTCACTCTGTCTCTATTTCATCATTCCCTTTCGCCCTCTTTACCTATTTTACTCTCTCTTATCTTATTATGTCCCCTCCCTTTCTCACACATGCACTATCTCTCACACACTCTCTCACACTCCTTTTACTATTTCGTTTGATCTCTCTACCTCTTTTCAATCTTTTATTATCACTCACTCTTTATCCCTCTTTCTCTTTATATCTCTTTCTTGTTATTTTCTCATCATATCTCACTCTTTTTCTCATTATCTACCCTCCCTTTCTCCCTCTCTCTTTGGCGCTTTCCTTATTCTTAACTTTCTCGTAGTTTTCTACTCACATTTCTCTTTTTATCTGCCTCAATCATCTATCTCTGTCTCACACTCTCTACTCGTCGCTTCATCTTTCTCTTTCTTTCTTTCAAGCTCTTTCTCATACTCTTCTCTCTCCTACCACTTTTTATCTACTTTTATTTTACCCTTTTTATATCTTTCAATCTCTCTTTCCATCCCAATATATATCTCACTCTCGCTTTCTCTCTCCCACCCTCTCTTCCTCTCTTACTGCTCTCTATCTCATCAAACAACTCTCTTGCTCTCTTTAGTTTCTCTCTATCTTATCATTCTTTTCCCTCACTACTCCTCTCTCGCTCTCTCCCTCTCGGGCCCTCCATCACTCCCTCTCTTCTGATTCTCTTCTCTTTCTCTCTCTCTTTCACTCTTTTATTTCTCTCATTCTCACCACCTCCCTCTCACTCTCATTCCCTCTCTTCTCTCCCTCCCCCTCCCCCTCCCTAACTCATTTCATTTGACATTTCTTCCTCTTTCTCTCACTCTCACATTTCCTACCACTCTCTCATATGAATTATCTCTCTTTCTCTCACTCTTGCCCTCTCACTCACTCCCTCTTTTCTCTCTCATCTCACACGCTGCTCATCTCTCTCATACTCTTTTGAATCAATTCCTCCCTCACTTTCTCTCTCCTCTCCTCTCGTCTCCTTTCTCTTATTATTTGACTCACTCATTCTTTCAACGTCTCGATCTTTACACACTTTTCTATCTTCCTCTTTGTCTCTCTCTGTTCTCTCTCTTTATTTTAATATGTTTCTCACGCTCTTCTCTTTTTAACTATACATCCTTCTCTCTCTACTTCACTTTTGCTCTCTCTATATCTCTCACTCCATCTTTCCATGGTTATCTCCCTCTCTCTCACCCTCTCTCTTCCTCACTCACTCTCGCTGTCTTACTTTGTTGCCTTCTCTATTGGTCCTCTATTTCTTCTCTCTAACTTATCTTTCTCTTCTCTCGCTTTTCTCTCTATCACTCTTTCTTTCTCTTCTTCTCCCCCTTACCTCCATCTCTCATAAAGTGAGAGAAAGATATAGAGAGAAGGGCTTCATGTGAGAGAGTAAGAGAGGATGATAAAGAAATGGAGGGAGAGGCTGATAGAAAGTACAAGTAAGAAATAGGAAGAGAAATATAATAGAACTCAAAGAGAGAGAGAGAGAGCAAGAGTGAGACTGAGAGAGAATGAGTATGAGATAGAATATGTACGAGGGAAAGGAAGAGATGGGGAAGGAGGGAGGGAAGGTAATAAGTGAGATGGAGTGAGAGACAAAGTGAAAGATTTAGGAAGGCCAATAGAGAGCGACAAAGAGAGAGAGGGAAAGAGAGAGGGAGAGAGACAGTGCGAAGATAGATAGAGAATGTGTGCGATTGTGTGAAAGTGAGGAGATAGATTGAAAGTAAGAGAGGGAAGCACGGAAGAGAAAAAATAAGAAAAGGAGAGAGAAAAGAGATAGAAGAATGTTAGAGAGAGTGGAAAGAGAAAGTGAAAGAGAAAGTTTGAGAGTTAGGAAGGGAGACAGAGAGGGACAAAGGATAAATAATGTAAGAAAGTGCAAGAAGATGAGAGAGTGGTGGGAGAGTGTTACAGAGAGGGAGGTGAGAAGGAGTGCAACTGAGAGGAATATATCTATAAGGGAAAGAGATGGAGATATAAAGAGATAGAGATAGAAAAGGAAGGATAGGTAAAGAGTAGGAAGATGCAAGAGAGAACGTGATAGAGAGAGATGTACGATAGGAAGGAAAGAGATGGAGAATTGAGAAAGAGAGTGGGATAGAAAAGACATGAGAGAAAGAGAGAAAACAATAAAGTGAGAGAAAGAGAGCTAGAGAGGGAGAGAAGTGGGAGAGTGGGGATAAAGAGCATAAAGGAGAAAGTGTTGGAGAGAATGAAAGAGAGAAAGAGAGGTACAGAGGACAAAAGAGATAGCTAGATAGATAGTGTGAGGGAGTAAGTGACTGACTGAGGAAGAGAGAGACATAGAGAGAGAGCACATAGAGAGAAATGCAGAGTGGGAGAGAAAGAGTGTGAGATAAAAAGAAAAGAGATAAATGAGATAGAGAGAGTGCATGTGAGAGAAAAGATAAATGAGAGAGAGGAGAGTGAGAAGAGAGGAAGAGTGAAAGAAACAGAGGGAGGGAAAGAGGAAGGTGGAGAGAGGGGAAGAGATAAAGTGTGAATGAGAAGGAAGATCGAGAGAGGTGGGAGGGAAGGAAGGAGAGTTGGAGCCATCAGAGAGGTAGAGAGGCAGGGAGAGAGAAAAAAATGAGAGAGGGTTATAGAGAAGAGAGTTGAGAAAGAAAGAAGAACGAGTGAGATATGAAAGAGAGATATTAGGGTGCATAAGAAGAAAGAGCGAGAGTAAGAAAGAAGGAGGGAAAGTGAGTGTGAATGGAGAGATAAAGAGAAAAATTGATAAAGGAGTAAGTCAGAGAGAGATAGAGAGAGTTTGATAAAAAAAGAGAATAGAGAGTTGGAGGGAGAGAGAGATAATGAGAGTGTAACAAAGAGCAAGAGAGGAAGAGAGAAAGGAAAGATAGAGATAAGGACAGATAGTGGGAGAGAGAAAGAGAGAGAGGGAGATAAGTGATGGAGAGAAGAGAGAGGCTGAGACAGAAAAGAGAGTATGAGAGCTAGAGAGTGTGTGTGAGAGTGGGAGGGTGGGAGTGAGATCAAGAGCGAGGAGAAAGCAAGAGGGAAGATTGATGGGGACATAGCAAGCGAAGGAGTGAGAGATTGAGAAAACAAGAGAAGAGAGAGAGAGGGATAAAGGTTGATAGAAAAAAAGGAAAAGAGAGAGAGGGATGGAGGTAGAGAGTGGGAGAAGAGTGAGAGAGGAAGAGAGAGGAAGTAGAAGAAAGTGAGGTAGACAGATGCAAGCGACTATAATAAGAAGTAAGAAAGATGCAAAGAGAAGGGAGAATGGGAGGGAGACAAACAGAAAAAGAAATGATAGAGAGAGATAGAAAGAAACAGAGAGAAAGAGAGAATGGGATCGAGGTGTTAGGGAGAGAGAGGAAGAAAGAGAGAGTGAGAGCTAGAGATAGGAGAGCAGGAGAGAGGGAGAGAAAGAAAGTGAGAGTAGATTATGAGTGAGAAAGTGTGGGAACAGCAAGAGAGAGTGTGTAAGAGAAAGCGAGAGAAATAGAGTAAGCAAATAAAGTGTGAGTGAGTGAGGGAGGGACAGAGAGGGAAAGATGAAGAGAGATAAAGTGAGTACGAGAGATAGAGTAAAAGAGAGAGGGAGTGAGACAGATAGAGAGAGAAGTAAAGTGAGAGGGAGGAAGGGAGAGAGGCTGAGAGAAAGGAGAGACATTAGCATGGAAAAATGGAGCGAGAGATAAAGAAAGAGCACAAGAGAAGTAGAGAGAGAAAGAAAGAGAAGGGAATTGAGATAAAGAGAGAATGGGGTGAGAATCAGATTGAAATAAAGAGAGAAGAGAGAGAGAGAGTTAAAAGGTGAGAGAGAGGTGAGGCAGGGAGGGATGGATTCAAGAGAGAAGGAGAGATAGGGGGAATGAGTGGGAAAAGAGAATGAAGAGAGAGCACGAGAGAGGGCAAGAGTAGAAAAAAGTGAGAGAAATACAAAAGTGAGAGAGGTAGGAATGGATAGAGTGGGTGAAGAAGGGCAAGAGTGAGGGAGGTATGAAGACAGAAGAAAAGAAAGAAAGAGTGAGAGAGAGAAGAGGGAGAAGATAAAGATAAGTTAGAGAGATGAGAGAGGGAAATAGAGAAGGCAAGAGAGTAAAACAGACAAAGAGAGAGTGAGGAGGAGAGGGGAGGGAGAGACAGGGATAAGCAAATAAAGATGGAGCGAGAGATATAAAGAGAGCGAAAGAGAAGTTCAAAGAGAAAGAGAGAAGGACATAGAGATAATGAGCGAATGGTGTAAGAAATAGATTGAAATAAAGAGAGAGAAGAGAGAGAGAGAGATGAAGAGAGATAGTTGCAAGGAGTGAGAGAGAGCAAGAGAGGAAGCAAGAGAGAGGGAGAGAGAAGGATGGAAAAGTGAGTGAGAGATATAGGAAATACGAAAGAGAAGCATAGAGAGAAGAGAGAGAAGGGGTAGAGGGAGTGAGAAGAGTGTGAGAAAGAGCTTGGAGGAAAGAGCAATGAGGAGGCAAATAGAAACTTTGTATGAGAGAGCGAGAGATAGAAAGAGTGAGAGTGATGTAGATAGAAAGAGAGAAGAGAGAAGAGAGGAGAGGAGAGAAAGAGATAGGGAGTGATTCAAGAGCGGAGGAGAAAGATGGGGCGTGAGTGAAATGAGAGAGCAAAAAAAGAGAAAGAACAGAGTGAGAGAAAGAGAGAGAATACATAAGGGTGAGAGATAGGAAAGGAGAGATTAAAGGAAGGAGGAAGGAAGGGCAAGAGAGAGTGTGTGTGTTTGTGAGAGGGAGGGAGATTAAGTGTGAGATGGACATAGAGAGTAGGAAGAAGTGAGAGAGAGTAAGTGAAACAGAGAAGAATTGAGAGAGAGAAAGAGAGTGAGAGAGAGTGGAGAGAACGAGTGAGTGATGGAGGGAGGAAGAGTGATAGAAAGTATGAGAAAGGGATAGAGAAGTGAGAGAGAAAGAGGAAGGGAAAGAGAGAGTGAGAAAAACTAGAAAGATGGAAAAAAAGAGAGAACAAATATGTGGGGGAGATTAAGAGAGTGAGAGAGGAAGTGACAGAGAAAGAGATAGTGAAGATAAAGGAGAAAATGGAGAAAAATAGAGTTTATATATATAGAAGAGAGAGGGAAAGATGGGGGCAAGAGAGAAAGGGAGAGGGAGAGAGAGACAATGAGTGGAGGTAGAGAGGGAGAGGGAGAGAGAATATGAAGGGGAAGGAGGTGGAGATAGAAAGAGATAGAGACAGAAAAGGAGGGATAGGTAGAGAGGAAGAAGATGCAAGAGAGACCGTGAGAGAGAGAAAGATAGAGATAGAGGATTAGAGGGATAGAGAGGGGAAATAGAGAAAGCAAGTGAGATAGGAAAGACAGAGTGAGGACGAGAGAGGGTGAGTGAGGCAAGGAGGAATGGATTCAAGACAGAAGCCGAGAGTGGGAGTGAGTGAGAAGAAAGAATGAAGAGAGAGCGTGAGAGAGGGCAAGAGTAGAAGAAAGTGAGAAATACAAAAATGAGAGAGGTAGGAATGGATAAAGTGAGTGAAACAGTGAAGCAGGCTAATAGGGAGGGGGGAGACGAAGAATGAAAGAGATAAAGGGGACAAAGAGAGTGAGATAGAGGTAAAGAGACGTAAGTAAGAGAAAGCAAAAAATAGAGAGAAAAGAGTGAGAGACGGTAAGAAAGTGAAGAACTCCATTAGCAAGAGCGAGAGATGGAGGGCAAGAGAGAGGGAGGTATGGAGAGAGAAGAAGAGAAAGAAAGAGTGAGAGAGAGAGAAGCTAGAGATGAGAAAGATAAGTTAGATAGAAGGGAGAGAGGGAAAATAAAGATGGCAACAGAGTAAGACAGAGGGGGAGAGAGGGAGATAAGTAAGGGAAGATGGAGTGAGAGATGTACAAGAGCGAGTGAGACATATAGGAAATAGAAAAATGAAGTAGAAAGAGAAATAAAAATAGAGGAAAATAGGGGGAATAAAGCAAGCAAGAGAGGGTGAGAGAGATATATAAATAGAAAGAGATTGAGAATGATAGAAAGAGTGAGAAGATCAGAGACATAGTGAGCAAAGGAGGGATGGATTCAAAAGGGAAGGAGAGATAGGGAGAGTTATTGAGAAGAGATAATTAAGAGAGAGCGCGAGAGAGGAAAAGAGTAGAAGAAAGTGAGAGAAATACATAGGTGAGAGAGGTAGGAAAGGATAGAGTAAGTGAAGGAGGGAAGGAGGGTAAGAAAGAGATGGGGAGAGTGAGAATGAGTGAGATAAAGCGAGATAATGAGAGTGAGATATTGGTAGAGAGAAGTGAATGAGAGAGCAAGAACGAGAGAGAATGGAGTGAGAGAGAGTGAGAAAGAGAAGAGCTCAATGTGCGAGAGAGAGAGACGGTGGCAAGAGAGAGGGTGGTGTGGAGAGAGAAGAAGAGAAATAAAGAGTGAGAGAGAGAGAGAAGTGAGATAAGAGAACGAGAGAGAGCAAAAGAGAGGACAGAGAAGGCAACATAGTAAAACATATCGATAGAGAGTAAGGAAGAGAGAGAGAGGGAGATAGGGAGATAAACATGGAAAGATGGATTAAGAGATATAAAGAGAGAACAGCGTATTGATAATGAGAGATGGACGAGAAAAAAAGATTGGAATAAGGAGAGAGAAGAGAAAGATGAAGAGAGGAGTTGCAAGGTGAGAGAGAGCAGGGAGGAAGCAAGAGAGAATGAGAGAGAGGGCTGGAAAGAGTGATTGAGAGATATAGAAAATGCGAGAATGGAGTAGAATGTGAAGATGAAGAGTGTGAGAAAAGCTGATATTTTGAGAGGGAGAGAGAATCATAGAGAGAGAATGAGGGAAAGAGGGTGAGGGTGGAGGGAGAGAGATGGAGGAATGGAGAGAGCTAGAGAGAGGAAGAGAGAGCAAAAGAAAGAGAGAGAGAGAGAGAGACATGTTAAGAGAAAGAGAGAGAAAGAGAGATAGTGAGAGAAGATAGAGGGCAAGATAAAGCGGTAGAGTATGAATGGGATAGCTAGATAGAGATAAGTGAGAGATATGTGAGAGGAGAGGTGAGAGGGAGAGCATATAGAGCATGAGAAAGAGGAAGGGGTAGAGCAAATGAGGAGGAAGGTAGAGGGATGGAAGACAAAGAAAAAATACTGTGAAGAGAGAGAGGGGGAAAGATAAAAAATAGAGTGAGAGAGTTAAAGAGATGAAAAGAGGGAGAGAGAGAGAGAGAGAAGAGAGGGCGAGAGGAAAGGCAGGGAGAGAGGTGGGTGGGAGGGAGTGTTAAAGGAAGGGAGAGAGTGGGAGGGTGTGGAGTTAAAGGAAAAGTAAGGGAGATAAGAGTGTGAGAGAAAGAGAGAGAGGGTGGGAAATAGAGACGGAAGAAGAGTGAAGAGAGTGTTAGAGGGAGGGATGGACACCACGAGCGAATGATATAGTGGGAGTTAAGGTTAGCGAGTACCAGTGAGTGAGAAGGAGATTAAGAGAGTGTAGGAATGTTAACTCCCTAGCTCTTTCTTGAATTGCTCTCATCTTGCTTTTCTCTAGCTCTTTCTCTGCTCCTCTCTCTCTCTTACCCTTCTTTATCTCACAATAACCCTATTGTAAGAAAGCACAAGAGGATGGCGAGTGGTGGGAGAGTGTTACAGAGAGGGAAGTGAGAAAGAGTACAATAGAGAGGAATATATCTATAAGGGAAATAGATGGAGATAAAAAGAGGTAGAGATAGAAAAGAAGGGATAGGTAAAGAGTAACAAGATGCAAGAGAGAACATGAGAGAGAGATATGGATGATAGGAAGGAAAGAGATGGGGATTTGAGAAAGAGAGTGAGATAGAAAGTCACGAGAGAAGGAGAGAGAACAATGTAGTGAGAGAAAGAGAAATAGAGAGGGAGAGAGAGTGGGAGAGTGGGGATAAAGAGCATAAAGGAGAAAGTGCTGGAGAGAGTGAAAGAGAGAAAGAGAGGTATAGAGGGGAAAAGAGATAGCTAGATAGATAGAGTGTGAGGAAGTAAGTGAGTGATGGTGGGAGAGAGAGAAACATAGAGAGAGCAGATGGAGAGAAATGGAGAGTGGGAGAGAAAGTGTGTGAGATAAAAAGAAGAGAGATAAATGAGATAGAGAGATTGAATGTGAGAGAAAAGATAAATGAGAGAGAGGAGGGTGAGAAGAGAGGGAGAGTGAGAGAGGGACATTTTGATAGATATGTGAGGAGACAAGCGAAAAAGACAGAGGGAAGGAAAGAGGAAGGAGGAGAGAGGTGATGAGATAAAGAATGAATGAGAAGGGAGATTGAGAGAGGTGGGAGGGAAGAAGGAGAGTTGGAGCCATCAGAGAGGTAGGGAGGCAGAGAGAGAATAAATGAGTGAGGGTTAAGAGTGTCTTAGAGAAGAGAGATGAGAAAGATAGAAGAATGAGTGAGATATATTATAGAGAGATTAGGGTGTATGAGAAGAAAGAGCGAGAGAGAGAAAGATGGAGGGAAAGTGAGTGTGAACGGAGAGTTAAAGAGAACAATCGATAAAAGAGTAAGTGAGAGAGAGAGAGAGAGTTTGATAAAAAGAGAACAGAGAGTGGGAGGGAGAGAGGGATAATGAGAGTGTATGAGAGAGTAAGAGAGGAAGAGAGAAAGAGAGAGATAGAGATAAGGATAGAAAATGGGAGAGAGAGAGGGAGATAAGTGATCGAGAGAAGGGAGAAGATGGGACAGAAATGAGAGTATGAGAGATAGAGAGTGTGTGTGAGAGAGGGAGGGTGGGAGTGAGAGCAAGAGCAAGGAGAAATCAAGAGGGAAGATTGATGGGGATAGAGCAAGTGAAGGAGTGACAGATTGAAAAAGAAAAGAGAAGATAGAGAGAGAGGGATGGTGGTTGATAGAAAAAAATGAAGAGAGAGAGACAGCGGGATGGAGGTAGAGAGTGGGAGAAGAGGGAGAGAGGAGAGAGGAAGTAGAAGAAAGTGAGGTAGACAGATGCAAGAGACTGTGAGTAGAAGTAAGAAAGATGCAAAGAGAAGGGAGATTGGGAGGAGACATAAAGAGAAACATAAATGATAGAGAGAGATAGAAAGAAACAGGGAGAAAGAGAGAATGGGATTGAGGTGTGAGGGAGAGAGAGGAAGAAAGAAAGAGTAAGTCCTAGAGATAGGAGAGCAGGAGAGAGTGAAAGAAAGAAAGTGAGAGCAGATTATGAGTGAGAAAGTGTGTGAACGACAAGAGTGAGTGTGTAAGAGAAAGCGAGAGAAATAGAGCAAGCAAATAAAGAGAGAGTGAGGGAGGCAGGGAGAGAGGGAAAGATGAAAGAGAGATAAAGTGAGTACGAGAGTGAGAGTAAATAAGAGAGGGAGTGAGACAGATAGAGAGAGAAGTAAAGTGAGTGGGAGGAAGGGAGAGAGGCTGAGAGAAAGGAGGGAATGAGCATGAAAAGATGGAGCGAGAGATAAAGAAAGAGCAAAAGAGTAGAGAGAGAAAGAGAGAGAAGGGCATAGAGATAACGAGAGAATGGTGTGAGAAACAGATTGAAATAAAGAGAGAGAAGAGTGAGAGAGAGGTAAGGCAGGGAGGGATGGAATCAAGAGAGAAGGAGAGATAAGGGGAGTGAGTGGGAAAAGAGAATGAAGAGAGAGCACAAGAGAGGGCAAGAGTAGAAGAAAGTGAGAGAAATACAAAAGTGAGAGAGGTAGGAATGGATAGAGTGAGTGAAGAAGGGTAAGAGAGAGAAGGGGATAGTGAGAATGAGAGAGAGAGAAAGGGGATAGTGAGAGTGAGATAGAGGTAGAGAGAAGTGAGTGAGAGAGCAAGAAAGAGAGAGAAAGGAGTCAGAGAGAGTGAGAAAGTGGAGAGCTCCAGGGCGATACAGAGAGAGAAGGAGGGCAAGAGTGAAATAGAGAAGAGAAAGATAAGTTAGAGAGATAAGAGAGGGAAATAGAGAAGGCAATAGAGTGAAACAGACCGAGAGAGAGAGAGGGGGAGAGAGGGAGGGAGAGACAGGGATAAGCACATAAAGATGGAGCGATAGATATAGAGGGAGCAAAAGAGAAGTTGAGAGAGAAAGAGAGAAGGACAAAGAGATAATTAGAGAAGGGTGTTAGAAAGAGATTGAAATAAAGAGATAGAAGAGAGAGAGAGATGAAGAGAGATAGTTGCAAGGTGAGAGAGAGAGAGCAAGGGAGGAAGCAAGAGAGACGGAGAGAGTAGGGTGGAAGGAGTGAGTGAGAGAAATAGGAAATGCGAAAGAGAAACATAGAGAGAGTGAGAGAGAGAAAAAAAGGGGTAGAGGGAGTGAGAAGAGTGTGATAAAGAGCTTGGGGGAAAGAAGAATGAGGAAGCAGATAGAAAATGTGTATGAGAGAGCGAGAGATAGAAAGAGTGAGAGTGATGTAGATAGAAAGAGAGAAGAGAAGAGAGGAGAGGAGAGGAGAGGAGAGAAAAAGATAGGGAGTGATTCAAGAGCGGAGGGGAAAGATGGGGCGTGAGTGAAATGAGAGAGCAAAGAAAGAGAAAGAACAGAGTGAAAGAAAGAGAAAGAATACATAAGGGTGAGAGATAGGAAAGGAGAGAGTGAAGGAAGGAGGAAGAAAGGGCATGAGAGAGTGTGTGTGTGAGAGAGGGAGGGAGAATAAGTTTGAGATGGACATAGAGAGTAGGAAAAAGTGCGAGAGAGTAAGTGAAAGGGGGAAGAATTAAGAGAGATAAAGAGAAGTGAGAGAGAATGGAGGACACGAGCAAGTGATGGAGGGAGGAAGAGTGATAGAAAGTATGAGAAAGGGATAGAGAAGTGAAAGAGAGAAAGAGAAAGGGAAAGAGAGAGTGAGAAAAAGTAGAAAGAGGGAAAAGAGAGAGAGAAATAATATGTGGGGGAGATTAAGAGGGTGATAGAGGAAGCCAGAGAGAAAGAGATAGTGAAGATAAAGGAACAAATAGAGAAAAGTATAGTTTTTTATATATATAGAGGAGAGGGAAAAGAGGGGGGAAGCGAGGAAGGTAGAGAGGGAGAGGGATAGAGACAATGAGTGGATGTAAAGAGAACAAGTGCTAGGATGGAAAGAGAGATGGAGAGATATAAGAGGGGAAAATATAAGTAGAGAGAACAAGTGGTAAAAGGAGAGAGAAGATTATGAGAAAGAGGTTGAATTAAAGAGAGAGAGAGAGAGACAGAGAGATAGAAAGATGAAGAGATAACTAGAGAGTGTGAAAGAGAGATTGAAAGGGTGAGTAGTGGAGAGGGAGGGGAGTGGCATGGATTCAGAAGAGGAGAGAGGAGCAAAGAGAGAGTAGAGAGAGAAGAGAAAGAGAAGAGAGTGAGAGATAGGCATGAGTGAGAGAAAGAGAGAGAGAGAGATAACACATAATAGAAAGAGTGAGGGAAGGAGAGTGAGGGAAGGACGAAGCGACAAAAAGGAGGATAGGGAGAGTGAGAGGGAGAATTAGAGTGAGATGCAGGTAGCGAGGAATTAGTGAGAGAGAGCAATAGAGAAAAGTGTATGAGAGAGAGAAAAGAACACCATGATAGAGGCAGAGAGAATGATTATGAAAGATGGAGAGTGTTTGTATTAATAGAAGAGGAAGAAATAGATGGAGAGATAGAAAGATAGTGAGCGAGAGATAGTACGAAAGCAAGAGAGAGGTAGGGAGGGAGAGAGGGAGAAACAGTGGTAGAGAAAGTAAAAGTGATATAAAAGAAATAACAGATGGAGAAAGAGCAAGAGAGTGATTGCATAAAAGAAAAATAGATAAGAGCAAAAAAATAGAGAAAATAAATTGAGAAGTGAGAGTGAGAGAGAGAGAGATAGAGGGCACAAGAGAGGGGGAGAGAGAGAATTAGATAAAAAGAGTGAGAGAGAGAGGAGTGAGAGAAGAGAAAGGTTAAAATGGGAGAAGTGAGGAGGCGAGAGCGAGAGAGGGAGAGAGTGAGATATAGATTGGGATGGAAAGAGAAAGAGACATGGAGAGAAATAGATAAGTAGAGAAAGAGATAAAGATGCGTGTGATAAATAGGCTGAAGGGAAGAGAGAGAAGAGTGGGCCCAGTGAGGAGTGGAAGAAAGAATGAGAGAGAGATGAGAAAGAGAGAATGGACAGAGCAAGAGAGTTGCAGGGTGAGTTAATGCTGGCAGAAGAGGAAGACAGGGAGAAAGAGGGTATGTGTGGGAGATAGAGATTGGGATGGAATGAGATAATGATGGATATAGAGAGAGAAAAAGAGAGATAAAGAAAATAGGAGGTTGGGGAGAGCGAAGACTTTGAGAAAGAGCTTGAAAGAAAGAGAGATGATGAAGCAGATAAAGAGTGAGAGAGAGATATAGATAGAGAGAGGGTGATCATAAGAGAGAGGAAAGGAGATGAGAGTGGCTGAGGAGAAGTATTTAGGAGAGGAGAGAGAGGGAGTGAGTAAGAGGAGAGAGCAAGATAGAGTCAAGAGTGAGAAATAGAGAGTTAATAAGGGAGTAAGTGAGTAAAGGAGGGAGGGCAAGTGAGAGGAGGGAAAAGAGAGGGAGGGAGGGAGAGTGAGAGTGAAATAAAGGTCGAGAGATGGAGAGAGTAAGAGATTGAACAAGAGAGAAGAATGAGAGAGAAAAGAGAGTGAAAAAAGAGTGAAGCTCTACGCGTGAGGGAGATATGGAGGGCAGAAGAGAGGGAGGGAGGGAGAAAAGAGAGATAAAGTTTGATAGAGAGGAGTGAGTGAAGAGAAAAATGAGAAAAAGAGGAGAGTTTTTAGTTGAGAGAGTGGTGGAAAGAGAGGAAGGGAGAGCGAACGCGAGAGAGAGAGAGATAGAGAGAGAGAGAGAGAGAGAGATGGAAAAGGAGAGAGAGGGAGGGATAGATCGGGAGAGGGAGAGAGAGGGGGAGTGGATGCAAAAAGAGTAAAAGAGAAAAAGAGAAGAGAGAGGAAAAGATTTAGAAAAAGAGAACACATAAAAGAGAAAGAGCATGAATGGTTGAGTAGAATAATAGAGAAAGAGATGTAGAGTTTGATAGAGAGAGATAGAGAGGTTTAGGTGGATAGAAAGGGAGAAAAAAGGAGAGAGAGAGCAAGAACAGTAGAGAGAGATGGTAAGAGAGGATGAGAGAGAGATTGAAACAGGTGGAGTGAGAGAGCAGATAGAATAATTAAAAGAGAGACAGAACAAGTTTAGGCAACGAAGAGAAATTAAGAAGAGCTAGAGAGAGTGAGGGAGGGACATCTGGAGGCATGAGAGAGGGAAGGATAAAGAACGAGATAAAGAAAAGTGTGTGAGAAATAGGGAGAAGGAACAAGATAAGAGAAAATTGAGAAAGACAGAAGAGAGAGAGTTGCAAGGAGAGAGAGAGAGATAACAAGGGCGGAAGAAAGAGTGAGGGATGGAAAGAATGAGTGAGAGATATAATAAGTGCTAAAGAGAAGTAGGGAGAAAGAGAGAGAAAGGGGAGAGATCGAGCTAAGAGGGATGGAGGGAGGGTGGGGAGGGAGGGGGAGAAGTAAAGGAGGGACAAAGAGAGAGTGAGATTGAGAGAGTGAAAGTGAGGGAGAGTGAAGGAGAGAAATTGAGAGAGACTGAGATGAGCATGAGAGATTAAGAAAATTAAAGAGAAATTTAGAGAGAGAAAGAGAAAGAAAGAGCAAGAGAGGGGGAGAGTGAGGTAGAGGGAGAGGGTGAGAGTGGAAGACGGTGAAGATGAGAGAGAGACGAAGGGAAGAGTGAGAGAATAGATAGGGAGTAAAATAGATTGAGACTGAGAGAGTAATAAAATGAGAGAGAGTGTGAAAGAAAAGAGTGGGAGAGGGAGATAGAGTGGTAGAAAAAGCAACATAGAGATAATGTGAGAAAGAGTGAGCAAGATAACAGAGCAATATAGTTATTATGGAGAGATTTAGTGGGAGAGAGTATGCGAGAGGGAGGAAAGAAAGAGAGAAGAGAGATATATACAAAGAAAAGGGGGAGAGAGTGAGATAAAGTCAGAGGAATGGAGAGTGAGTAATATACATTGTGAATCAGAGAGGGAGGGAGGGAGCTAGAGGGAGAGAGCAAGGAGAGTGAGTTAGAGAGATAACAAGAGGAAGAAAGAGTAGGAGAGTGATTATAAGAGAGATTTAGAGGAAGAGAGTGGGAGACAGAGTGAAGGGTAGAAGATAGGGAGTAGATAGAGATAGGAAGAGAGAGAAGGGTAGTGAAAGCAAGAGCCAGCCATAAATAGAGATTGAGAGTGTGGGGGAGGAAGCAAAAAAGAGAGAAGGGTGAGAGTGGAGAGACACAGAGAGAGGGGAATAGAAAGAAGAGCATGAGAGAGATGGAATAAAGAGTACGAGCACTAGATAGAGTGAGAGAGAGGGAGGAGAAAAATGGCAAAGGACGATAATGTTTAGAAAGAGAGAGAATGGTGAGACGGGAGGGAGCTAGAGAAGGTTGGGGAGAGAGCGAAAATTAGAGTGAGGGAGAGAAATCCAGAGAGATATAAGGTATTGGAGATTTAAGGTGTATGAGAAGAGAGAGTAAGAGAATAAATAAGAGAGCGGAGAAGAGGGGAGCAGTGGGTAAGGATGAGAGAGAGAGAGAGAGAATGTCAGAAAGTAGAGAGGGAGAGTGAGATGGAGAGGGAGAGTGTAGAAGCAAAGGGAGAAGGAGAGCGAGAGGGAGAGTGAGATGGAGTGGTAAGATTAAGATATCAAGAGAGAGATAATAAATGAAAGAAAGCTAGAGTGATTGTGAGAGAGATCCAACGTGAAGGAAAGTGTGCGAGAGAGAGTATGTGAGATAGAGGAGAGAGATTAAGTAGTGGAAGAGAAAAGAGAGATAGAGAGAGGGAGGGAGGGTTAGTGATACAGTGATCAATAGAGAGGGAGGGAGCTAGAATGAGAGAAAGGGAGAGAAAGTGAGCTATATAAAAATGAGAAAAAGATAGCAATAGAGAGATAACAAGAGGAAGACAGAAAAAGAGAGTGATTTTGAGAGATATTCAGAGCAAGAGAGTGGGGCAGAGAATGATAGAAAAGAGAAAAAGAGAAAAGTGAGAGAGATATTGAGAGAATGATAGAAAAAGAGTGAGAATGCGAGAGATGGGGCTATAAGAGAGGAGCGGATAGAGAGTGAGAGGAAGAGAGAGGAAGAGATAGTAAGAGAGAAAGAATGGGATAGGGAGGGAGAGAGAGCACAAGAGAGGAAGGAGAAAAGAGTAGAGTGAGATAGTGAGAGAGAAAGAGAGAGAGGGCAAAAGAGAAAAAAATCAGATAGAGATTGTGTACGTGAGAGCGAGTGAGGGAGAGGGAAAGAGAATGGTTTAGTGAGCAGCAGATAGACAGAGAATAAGAAAAGGGAAAGGGATCAATAGAGCTATTATGAGAGAAATTTAGATATAGTGAAAGAAGAAGAGGCTTAAAAGAGTGAGAGAGATGGAGAGAGAGATATAAAATAGTGCAGGCGAGTGTGAGAGAGAATGAGAAATAGTAGAAAGAAAGAGTGAGAGAGAGAAGAGAAAGAGGTGAGGGAAGAGAAAGATGAGATAGAGAGAAAATAAAGAGAGTTAGGGTTTAGGGTTTAGGGTTCTCTCTCACTCTCTCTCGCCATCTCTTCCTCTCTTACCATCTCTCTCTCTTATTCAACAACTCTTTTTCTTTTTTTATATTTTCTCTATCTCATATTTCTCTTCCGTCACTTCCTCTTCTACTCAGAGACCAGGAGTTAGATAAATGAGTGTGGGGGAGTAAGAAAAAAAGAAAAGCTCCATGCGTGTGCATGAGAGAGAGAGAGATGGAGAGCACAAGTGAGTGAGGAAGGGAGGAGAATAAGAGAAATAGAGACTGATAGTGAGAGCAAGAGATAGAGAAGGATGAGAAATAAAAAGTGAGAGAAGGGGAAAGAGAGTTACAATGTGGCAGAGAAAAGGCAAGAGAGTAAGAGAGAATGAGAGCGATAGTGAGATTAGGAGGGAGAGAGTGAGATAAGGATGGAAAGAGAGAGTGAGAGAAATAGAGACAGTGAAAGAAGTAAAGAGAGAAGAGATGGAGGGAGAGAGAAGAGAGAGTAAAGTAGCTTGAATAAAAGGGAGAGTAGTAGGAGAGAGAGATATGAAGAGACAGATACTGAGGGTTTGTGAGAGATTGATAGATAGAGAGAAGGTGTGGCAGTTAGAAAGGGTGAGTAGAAGGAAAGATTTAAGGGAAAAGGAGAGAGGAGTAGTGAGTGAGAAGATAGAGAAGAGACAGAGGAGAGAGCAAAAGATAGGCAAGGGTGAGAGAAAGAGAGAGAGAGAGAGATTACATAATAGAGAAAGGTAGGGAAGTTGAGAGTGAGGAAAGGAGGAAGGGGGCAAAAAAGAGGAGAGAGACTGAGAGAGAGAATGAGAGTGAGATGGTGATAAAGAGGAGTTAGTTAGAGAGAGCAACACAGAAAATTGAGAGAGAAAAAAAGAGCACCATGAGAGAAAGTAGAGAGAACGATTAAGAAAGATTGAGAGTGTGAGTATAATGGGAGAGAGAGGAAGAAATGATAGAGAGAGAAAGAGAGAGAAAAGGGTAGAAGAAGTGAGAAAAGTGTGAGAAAGAGCTTGAAATAAAAATGGAGTAATAGAGATATGAAAAGGCAAATAGAAACACAGTGTGGGAGAGTGTGAGATAGATAGAGTGAGGGTGAGGCAAATAGAAAGAGTGACGAGAGGAACAAAGAGGAGAGGAAAGAAAGTCATAGGGAGCAATTCAAAAATAGAGGAGAAAGATGGGGAGTGGGTGAAATGAGAGAGAAAAGAAAGAGAAAGAGAGAGGAGGGAAATGAGGAGTTAGTGAGAAGAGAGAAAAAAGACAGAGTGAAAGAGCGGGCAAGAGTGAAGAAAGAGAGATAATTCATGAAAGAGTGGCAGGAAAGGTGAGAGTGAGAGGAGGAAGAAAGGGCATATGAAACGAGTGAGAGAGGTAGAGGGAGAGAGGAGGGAGAATACGAGTGAGAGGGCGGTGGAGAGAATGAGAGAGAAATAAGTGGGAGAGAGAGAGAAAGAGAAGAGATCCATGAGAAAGAGAGAGATGGAGGGCACTAGAGGGAGAGGGAGAGAGCATGTGAGAGCACTAGAGTGAGAGAGAGAGAAGAAAAAGTGAGGGAGGAGAAAGATGAGATAAAGAGAAGATAAAGAGAGCAAGAAAGTTAATGAAAGAGAGGAAGGAGTGGATGAGAGAAAAAAGAAGAGCTCCATGCGCGTGTGTGAGAGAGGGAGAGAGGAGAGCACAAGTGAGTGAGGAGAGAGGAGAAGAAGAGAAACAAAGTGTGATAGTGAGTGCGGGAGAGAGAGGAGCGAGAGAAGAGAATGATGAGGAGAAAGAAGAGAGAGAAAGGGAAAGAGAGGGGGAGAGAGATAAGGTTGGAAAGAGAGTGACAGATATAGAGAGAGCAAAAGAAGTAGTAGAGGGAGAGAGAAGAGTGATAGAAGGAGCTTGAAAAAAAGGGAGAGAAGTGGTAGAGAGAGATATGAAGAGACAGTTATTGAGTGTTTGAGAGAGAGATAGATAGAAATATGTGGCAGATAGAAAGGATGGGCAGAGGAGAGAAAGGGAGAGAGGTTTGGATTCAGGAGAGAAGGACAGAGGAGTAGTGAGTGAGAAGAGAGAGAAGAGACAGAGGTTTGAGCAATGATACGCAGGAGTAAGAGAAAGAGAGAGAATACATAATATTGAGAGGTAGGGAAGGAGGGAGTGGGAGAGGGAGGAAGGGGGAAAAAAGAGGAGAGAGTGAGATTAAAATAGAGAGGATTTAGTGAGAGAGCAATAAAGAAGAGTGAAAGAGAAAGAAAAAAACACCATGAGAGAGAGCAGAGAGAATGATTGTGGGAGATTAAGAGAGGAAGAAATAGATGGAAGAAAGAAAGATAGAGGCGAACGATAGTAAGAAAAGTGAAAGAAGGGAGAGAGGAAGGGAGAGAGAGGGAGAAAGCATGGCAGAGGAATAATTAGAGAACAAAGGTGAGAGAAACGAAGGGGAGTGATAGAGTTGGGATAGATAGAGCAACAAAGTGGTACATTTTGAGTGGGAGAGAGAGATAGAGGGCGCGAATGAGGAAGGGAGTGAGAACGAGAGAATATGGAATGAGACAGAGAGAATGAGCAAGAGAAGAGAAAGACGAGAAAGAGTGAGAGAACCAGAGAGTAGCATGGTGGAAAGAAAAATGAGAGAGAGAGAGAGAGCAATAGAGTAGCATGGCGAGAGAGTAATGATAAGAGAGGAATACAAAAGAGGAGAGAGAGAAAGAAAGAGTGAGGAAGGGTGTGAGGGAGAGTGGAAGAAATGAAAAGAGAGTGAAAGATTTAGAGATAGTAAAAGAGAACTAGAGAAAGAGAGGAGGTAGAGGGAGAGCAAATAGTGCGAGAAAGGGCATAAAAGAATGATGGAGATAATAGAGAGAGACTAAGGATGGAGATAAAAGAATGATGGAGGTAAGAGAGAGAGGGAGATCGAAAGAGCTGGAGTGAGAGAGCAGATAGAGTGAGAAAAAGAGAAAACAAGTTAGGCCAATGGAGAGAAATTGAGAAGAGCTAGGGAGAGTGGGAGAGGGACATAGGGAGGGCATGAGAGATAGTGAGGGAGAAAGAACGAGATAAAGAAAAAGTGTGTGAGAGATAGAGAGAAGGAAAGAGAGAAGAGAGTTGTAAGGTGTGTGTGAGAGAGAGATAGGAAGGGAGGAAGCAAGAGAGATGGTGAGAGAGGGATGGAAAGAGTGAGTGAGAGATATAAGAAGAGAAAAAAGAGAAGTAAAGAGAGAAAGAGAGAGAAGGGTAGAGGAAGTGAGAAGAGTGTGAAAAAGAGCTTGAATGAAAGAGAGAGTAAGAGAGATAGAGATGAAGAGGCAAATAGAAACAATGTGTGAGAGAGCGAGAGATGGATAGAGTGACGGTGAGGCAAATAGAAAGATTGATGAGAGGTGAGGGGTGAGAAGAGGAGAGAAAGATGTGGGGAGTGATTTAAGTGCGGATGAGAAAGATGGAGAGTGGGTGAAATGAGAAAGAAAAGAAAGAGAAAGAACATGAGTGAGAGAAAGAGAGAGGAGGGATATGATGAGTGAGAGAGAAGAGAGAAAAAAGATAGTGAGAGAAAGAGAGATAGTTCATGAGAGAGTGGTAGGAAAGGTGAGAGTGAGAAAAGGAAGAAAGAACAAATGAAACAAGTGAGGGTGGGAGAGGGAGAGAGGAGGGAGAATGAGAGTGAGTGGGAGGTGGAGAGAATGAGAGAGAAATAAAAGAGTGAATGAGAGAAAGAGAAGAGATCCATGTGAAAGGGAGAGGTGGAGGGCACTAGAGGGAGAGGGAGAGAGTGTGAGGGAAAGAAAAAGAGAGAGAGAAGAAAAAGAAGCGAGGGAAGAGGAAGATGAGATAGAGAGAAAATAAAGAGAGTAAGAGAGTTATTTCACTCTCTCACTCTTTCTTTCTCTTCATCTCTCTCCATACCCCACTCTCTCCTGTCCTCCAACTCTCTCTCTTCATCTTGGAGGTCTTCTCTTTCTTAGAAAGAGAGATAGTTCATGAGAGAGTGGTAGGAAAGGTGAGAGTGAGAAAAGGAAGAAAGAACAAATGAAACAAGTGAGGGTGGGAGAGGGAGAGAGGAGGGAGAATGAGGACTTTTTGTACTTGCTCCAGTTCAATCTTCTTTGCGGTGCTCCTGAGCCGTGTCTTCACGTCAATGTTGATGGGGAAATCCAAGCTGGTCCACAAAGTTTCCCAATGAAGGTCTCCGGCGTCTTTGGGTTTGTGAAAGACGTCATGAGGGCGGCATCCTTTGAACTTAGGGTTTAGGGTTTAGGGTCAATGTTGACTAGCAATAGTCAGATTTATTCCCCACCTTCTCTCCGTCCCACTCTCTTCATATATCTCCCATTCCATCCCTCTTTCTCCCTCACTCGACCTTGCATTACTCCTTCCCTCTCTCCATTACTCTTTCACCCTCACTTCTCTCCCTCTCTCTCTCTCTCCCATTCTCACACACACACTCTCGCTCATCTCTCTCTTATACTCACTCTCTACACTTACTTGTTTCTACCTCTCTATCTCTCTTTTATCTCTTACTCTCTCTCTCTCTCTCATTCTCTTCTTAACTCTTTATCTTACCCTCTCTCTTGCTATCTATATCACACTTCTCTTTGCTTCCTCTCTCTCACTTTCTTTGCTTCTCTCCCACACTCTTTCTCTCCCTCTCACTCTATCTCACACCCTCTCTCCCTCCGTTGGAATCTCTCTCCATCCCTTGATTTAACTTTATCTTTCTCTCTCCCTCTCCGTCGCTCTTTCCTCTTCATTCTCTATCTTTCTAGCTTTCATATCACTTTCATTCTCACTTTCTCTCTCACTCACTCTTATTTCCCTGCCCTCTCCCACACTCTATCTCTCTTCTACATTAACTCGCAATTGTATCTCTCTCACTCTCACTTTTTTTTTCTCTCACCCTCTTTTTATTTACCTCTCTCTACCTATCTTCATCTCTCCTTTCCTATCCTTTTCTCATCCTCTCTCTATCTTTCAATTATCAATCTCCCTCTTTCCTTATCTTTGGCTCCCTCAGTCATTTGCCCTCATGATCACTTTCATTATATCTCTCACTCTTCTCTTTCTCCCTCATTGCTAGATAATGGAATAGAAGTTTTCATCGATGATTTTTTTGTGTTTGGAACTTCATTTGATATTTGTTTGGAAAACTTGGAAAAAGTTTTAAAACTCTGTGAGAAAACAAATTTAGTTCTGAACTGGGAAAATTTCAATTTATGGTTGCAGAAGGAATAGTGCTTGGGCATAAAATTTCTGAATATGGTATGGAGGTCGATCCTGCTAAAATTTGATTGATTGAGAGATTACCACCACCCACTATTGTGAGAGAGGTACGAAGTTTCTTAGGACATGCTGGATTTTACAGGCATTATATTAAAGATTTTTCTAAAATTACTAAACCTTTGTGCCAACTTCTAGAAAATGATAGGAAGTTTGATTTTAATGATGAATGTTTGTGTGCTTTTAATTTACTTAAAGAAAAATTAATCACTGCTCCTATAATTGTTTCACCTGATTGAGAGAAACCCTTTGAATTGATGTGTGATGCTAGTGATTATGCTATTGGAGTTGCGTTGGGGCAAAGGTATGATAAAACTTTCAAAGCCATTTACTATGCTAGTAAAACTCTTAATGATACTCAAATTAATTATACCACTACTGAAAGGGAGTTATTAGCTATAGTATTTGCTTTTGATAAGTTTAGACCTTATTCAATTGGGACTAAAAGTATAGTGCATACCGATCATCAGCTATTAAGTATTTAATGCAAAAGAAGGATGCTAAACCTAGACTGATTAGATGGATACTCCTTTTACAAGAATTTAATTTTGAGATAGTTGATAGGAAAGGATCTGATAATCAAATTGCTGATCATTTGTCAAGAATAGAATATGATAATTTATCTGTATTTGAAAAGGAAGTTACAGAAACTTTTCCTGATGAACAGTTGTATATTCTTATGGAAAAGAATTTGTCTTGGTATGCTGATATTGTGAATTATATTGTGAGTGATATTATACCATCGGATTTAACTAGGCAACAACAAAAAAAAAATTTAAATATGATGTTAAATTTTATTTTTGGGATGAGCCCTATTTATATAAACAGTGTAAGGATCTGATTATTAGAAGATGTGTGCCACATGAAAAAATTAATCCAATCATTCAGAGATGTCATGATTCTGAATTTGGAGGTCATTTTGGTGTTGATAAAATGGCTTATAAGATTTTACAATCTGGATTTTATTGGCCAACACTTTTTCGTGATGTTTATAAATATGTCAAATTTTGTGATCGATGTCAAAGAGTAGGTAATATTTCTAGAAGAAATGAAATGCCTCTGAATTATAATTTGGAAGTTGAAATTTTTAATGATGGAGATTAGATTTTATGGGACCATTTACACCTTCATTTGGAAATTTATATATATTGGTCGCTGTTGATTATGTTTCAAAATGGATTGAAGCTGTAGCTTTACCAAGATGTGATGCTCGGAGTGTTTCTAAATTTTTAAAGAAAAATATATTTACAAGATATGGAATGCCGAGAGTAATTAAAACTGATGGTGGATCCCATTTCAGAAACATTCAAATTAAGAGTTTAATTGAAAATATAACATTATTCATAGGATCTCTACTGCTTATCATCTCCACACTAGTGGTTTAGCGGAAGTATCAAATAGGGAAATTAAAAGAATTTTGGAGAAAACAGTGGAAATTCATAAATTAGATTGGTCTGCTAGATTAGATACCGCATTATGGGCTTATAGGACTGCTTTTAAGACCCCTATTGGAATGTCTCCTTATAGAATAGTATTTGGCAAAACTTGTAATTTTCCAGTTAAATTGGAGCATAAAGCATATTGGGCGATTAAGGAGTTGAATTTTAATTTAAAAAATTCGGGAGAAAAAAGATTTATGCAATTGAATGAGTTGGAAGAAATCAGGAATGAATCATATCATAATGATAGAATTTATAAAGAAAGAATGAAATTGTGGCATGATCAGAAGATATTAAAAAAATGATTTGAACTTGGACAAAGAGTTTTGTTATATAATACGAGATTGAAATTATTTCCTGAAAAACTTAAGTCCATATGGATGGGACCTTTTACTGTAGTGAAAGTTCATTCTTTTGGAGCTGTTGATATCGAGGATCCTAAAACTGGAAATATTTTCAAGGTTAATGGGCATCGTTTAAAACCTTACTTTGGAGGTTTTTTACTAGATTTCAAAGAGGTTTTATTGCTGAGTCATCCTAGTTAACTGAATGGTTTGTCGGGCTGACGACGTTAAACCAAGCGCTTTATGGGAGGCAACTCATGTGTACTTGTGTGTTGTGTTTGCTTGCTTACTATTGTTTGTGCTTTTAGTTTGATATTTAAGAATCCTAATTACCCCTAAATAAGTTAAAAATTAAAATTATATTGGATCATATTACGAAAACGAAGTATTTCGAGCCAAACGAAGTTCGGTGAAAATTTTTATTACTGGCGCTGCCGGCGCCCTATTCTTTTAAAAATAGCCGAATTTCTAGTTTGAGCACCGCCGGTGCCCTATCGAGCACCACCGGCGCCCAAATTCTGGTTGATGGTTTTTAATTTTTAAAATGCGGTTTTTTGTGGTTTTGAGCGGGACCTTCTTTCATAAAACATCCCAAAATTCCATTTTAAACCCATAACCACCAGAAAAATGAAAACTTCCTTTTCTCAATTCGCATCCCATGGATTCCTACTCTATTGAACTCCCTAGATCTCGCATTTACAACCGATAGAAGTTTGTTAGTTTTGAGGTGCAGCGTATATTCCATAAAGTGATGATGAAAAGAAGGATTATCAAGGAAAAAGGCTTTGTAAATCGAGGTTTGGAGAGTCCGACTACAAGAGTTGAAGAGATAGTAAAGCAAAGGCGTTAGGAAGTGTTATGCTACACTACCGCCGTAGTGGTTGTATCGGTCGTGAAAGAATTTTATGCAAATCTGCATGGAATCAACCAAAGATGTGTTTTTGTTCAAGGTAGGTATGTACCATTCACTCCTGCAAGGATTAATGATATCTTCATGATTGAAAATGTACATATTTGTCATTATGCAAATTTTAATGCGACTAGCAATGATATGAATGAAATCTATCATTATTTGACGGATGAGAATGAAGAATGGGAAGTAAGGGATAAAGGATATATCAGTTTCTCTTCTTCATCCTTAAATCCGGTATCAAAATAGTGGCATTACTTTATTTCGGCAAAATTAATTCCTACTATGAAGATAAGTAAGGTAACGAAGAAAAGTGTTATTCTGAATTTCTGTATACAAACTAGAAGGCCAGTGGATATTGGATCAATCATTACGTAATCTGTTTTGGGATTGATTGTGCATGGATCTAAATATGGGCTTGGAAACCTGTCCACCATTTTTCTGTTATGTAGTCAATCGCAAGTACCTTATGAGAGTTGGGAAAAAGTTTTTCTGCCCTGGAGACCTATTGATCCAAACGATCTTTATGACTACCGAACAGTAGGTGATGAAGGAGATATGGATTTGCTTGCTGATCAGCCCACTGAGAGTTCACAACCTATTCAGCCTTACTATTCTGAAAGTTAGAGGGTGATATTGAAGAAGATAAAGAAGTTGGAAAATGAAGTATAGAATGTTCCGAATGCTATTAATAATATTTCTGATTTATTTGATCACATTGATTGGAGGATGAAAGAGCAATTTGATCATACTGATCGGATTGAGTTGGGTCTGATTAATCTGTTGAAGAAGAATGCTGTGGTGACTGAAGATTCATCTGATGAATTCCCATATCGTCCCTTCTACAATCTGTTCGTTCATCATGAATCAATCTGAGACATTAGAGAGGATGATAGTTCTGAGAATGATGAGGAGTAATTAGTGGATTCTATATGCTGCTTTGTTATGTTTAAGTGTTTGCTTTGATTATTATGTTGTTTGCTTTGCTTTGCTTTGCTTTAGTAAGGTGTGCTTGACTATGATTTGATTTCTTGTGCGTACTTAGGACTTAGTGTTTGCTTATCGTAGTGTACCTGCAATACTAAGGATCTAAGGAGTGTTGCTTTTATTTGATGAACATATATGTGTAATTGTTGTATCGTGGATTTTATATATCAAAGTGATGTGATGTGTTGTTTGTGTAAAGTGATATTGTTTAGTGTTTGTGAGATGAAATAGATGCTTGTTGATGTGTTAATAGGACTGCGGAGGTTGAAATGATTGAATTTGCGAAAGAAAATTTTGAACCTAATGGAATTTTGGATTGGCGCCGCCGGCACCCAAATCCAGAGAGTTTGGCCATTATTTTGAATAGAGCGCCGCCGACGCCCAAATGCTGAAAAATAGCCCAAGAGCCTTAGAAATTCGCAAAAATTGCCTGGGACCCATTTTTCCGCCATTTCTTTCGTCTCCCACCTCCATGTTCATGATTTTAAAGCTTTAGGTTTCGTTAGATCTCAGAGTAGAGAGGATTTCAAGAATTTATGAGGCTGGATCTGCACTTCTCTTGGTAAGAGCTTTACTTTAAGCTAAAATTTTTAGATTTTCGCCATGTGAAACTCTCACATTGTTTGGATGATATTTTTGGGAGATTGTTGAGAAAATGTGAGGTTTCCTATGGTAGAACTTGTTCTTACTTGTTTGGATTAATGCTTGGAGTTAGTACATTGTGGATTTTGGGATTTATTGGTAAACTTTTGCAGTTTTAGAAATTCACATGGCTCCTAGAATGAGTAAGGGAAGCGAAAATTTGATTGGGATGATGAAAGATTTGTTAATATTAAGGCTCAGTTTCACATCAACTCTCAGTTGCAAAATAAGAAGAGTATTCAGGATCGAGCGTTTGAGAATCCTGGTGGATCTGTGGAACATTTGATTTCTGTTACTTTTCTGCTAATGTTGTTTTGGGAGTAGTCCGAGAATTTTATGCTAACGTGCTCTGGTCTGAGACGGAATATGTGCTAGTACGAGGGAAACTTGTTGAGTTCACCCCACAACGTATCAACGCATTTTATCAAATTCGAGAACCTTTTGTTTGTGAATTTGAGAATTTTGATACTAGTTAGGGGAATTTGATGAGTGTAATCACGTATCTGACCGATGGAAGAGGGGAGTGGAAGATGAATAAAAAACAGATGATTAACTTCCCTGCTTCTACTTTAAATGTTGCTTCTAAAGCGTGGCATTATTTCATTTCTGCGAGACTGTTACCTTCTTATCATCACAACGAAGTTACTAGGGAAATAGCTATTTTGGATTATTTTATCCAGAATATGAAGAAGATCAATATTGGAGCTATTGTTTTTAGGAGCATTCACTCTATTGCCAAAGGAGAAACCACTGGTGGATTAGGACATCTTGCCCTAATTCATGCCCTTTGTGTTCAATCTGAAGTTGAGTATAGTAGTTCTGAGGAAGTGGCAATACCTTTGAGACCAATTACGCAGACCATTATTCATACTTTTGAGGCTCATGTGGGTGTAAAAGAGGAGACTAGGAGTATTGATATTCCTACCACAAGCTATGATGTTCCAACTACTTCTGAGCCCCCGACACTATCTGATGTCATGAAGCAGTTGAGATTGCAAAGTGATAGTATTGATAGGATGCATAGTAGGATGGATGTATTCGAGGCCAGGAGTGATGTGAATGAAAACTATTTGCAGAGAAGAGTTAAGTTCGATATTTCTTATTATGATGCTCAGGCCAGATTTATGAGAGGAGATACTGGGGTGACATTTCCTACTTGCCCTAGTTATACACCGGACAGGCCTGAACATGATGACCCTGCTGCTGATCCTGGTGATGAAGACTGGTAGATAGTTTGTTTGTTTTATTTCTGTTGTTCTTAGTCTGTTGTGATGTATTTATGTGATGCAGTAGATATTTACTTTTCATGTGATGTGTAACCCTGTGTTGTACTGTGTGTTGTAGCGTTATTTACTTTTCATGTTGAACTGTTAGTTGTACTGTTAGTAGTGTGATAGTTTGCTTCATGTTGTAGTGTTCTGTTGGATGTTTGGATGTTTAATGTTAATTTCTCTTTACCCATGCAAATATTTTAAATTATTATATCACTGCTACTAATTGTTTCATGCTTGCTAGCTATAAAATTTTGATTAATACCAGATAGATTATGAAGATTTTAGAATCTCAGCATAGAAAGGTTAGTTTTCTTTTACTCTAAACTATTTCAAATTTATTGAAAAATGTAAGTTTGTGGGAGGGTAGAGAAATGCTAAACTTTTATTTTTTCTCAATTATTATATTTTCAAAAATTATTAGCATAACTTTTGGCAGTTGAACCTCATTGTAAGATAACTAAAACTTTTCATTTCAGTTGAATATTATGGAAGGATAAGATGAAAATTTTTGGTAATAAATGTTAATTTTATAGAAATAAGATATTTGGTATGAAAGGATTTGATTATAGTTAACTGTTTAAAGTAAAGAAAACTGTATTTTTGAAATGTCAAGGAACATAAAGTATTGTGTATTAAGAAGAGATTGTGACTTTATGAAAAATAATAAAGCTTGTGCTTAACTATAAAGTAAGATGGTGTTTCAAGTTTGAACTTTAGAAAGAGGAGAGTGAAGTTCAAAATCATTAAAGGCTATCCAGATATAGTAATCCTCAATAAAAGAAAAGAAAAGAAAAGAAGGATTGAAAAAAAAACAATCCCAAAATAAAAAATGAAAGAAAAATGTTTATGAGGAGAAGCTTGAGGAGATGCCTAATCAAAAATTGGCTTCACTTGAATCACCCTAAAGGAAAAACTTGATTTCATTTCTGAATTTATATTTGAAGTGCTAGCCTACATTTTAGTAAAGTTTGCATGAACTCCTTTTTCACATTTTTTTTAAGGCACTCTTAATGTGACAAATTATGGTTTATCTTGAAATAAATAGAAGACTAGAACTCTTAGACTTGATTACTGAATATTCTTATACCTGTAATGTTGACCTGAGTTACTAAACTTTTTCTGAAAATCTAAACAATATATTCTTTTGAATGAAAATTTTAGTGTCTTCAGTTGAATAGTACATTGCCTAGAGTTATATTATATGTGGTAAAAGGATTACTTGAGGACAAGTAATAGTTTAAGTTTGGGGGATTTTGATGCACCAAAAATATATACTCTTTTAGCTATATGTTTTTACCTATTTTTGGTGATATTGCACTTTAAAGGAATGTATTTTTCATGATTTGTTGCAAGTATGATGATTATAGGTGATTGAAGCGAAAAATGCAAAAAAGGAACTAATTTGGAGCAAAATGGAGCAATTTGGAGGAAAACAACTTCTGGAGCCGCCGGCGCCCTCTTCCAGAGACTTCAGTAATTATTGGCAGGATAGGGCGCCGCCGGCGCCACTATTGGACGCCACCGGTGCCCTATATCGGTTCATTTCAAATTGAAGAGTTTTGGCAGATTTTTGAAGGGGTACTTGAAGAAAGTCTCGGGGAATTCGTTCCTAACATTAAATTAAGTATTCAAGACGAAAAAGGAGAGGAGGATTGCTGTAGAGAGTGTAAGGAAAGTGTGAGTGAGAGTTAGGGTTTGTGATTTTAAGAGAGATTCTTCTCTAAGGAGGGGAGAAGAGGGAGTAAAGTGAGAGATTGCTTCTTTATCTTTGTTCCAAGGAGATAATCAAGTGTTGCAAGGAATAGAAAAGGAATCAAGGGAACTTGGAAGGAATTTGCTTGGGGAAAACAAGGAGATAAGTTGTATTTACTATTGTGGTTTGTATGACTCTTCTTTTATATATAAAATCCATGTGTTCTTATATCTTCTCCATGATTTGTGAGTGGTTTCCTTTGCCTTTCTTCTTGCATAAAGTAGTGATGATGTGGTGATGTGGAATTGATGTATCCTTAAAGTGTTATAAAAGTTGCGATGTTTCTTTCATTTGAAACTTAATTTACTTTTCAATCCGGCTAATTGAATTGTTAAAATAAGTTGAGGAACATTAATTCCAAAAGAATTGAATGTTCTACAACAAGAATGAATAACCCATTTAATGTTCGTGAATGAATTGCGTAGTTCATGGGGATTAAGTGCAAATAAATAGGGAAATGAGTTTTGATGGACTTCAAATTGGAGGTTTCATGATGACAGAATGGGATCCCCAATTGGTCTTAAGATTGGTAACTAAAGCCTATGGTTATCCTTTAGG
Source organism: Papilionanthe hookeriana x Papilionanthe teres (assembly GCA_022702705.1). NCBI lineage: Eukaryota > Viridiplantae > Streptophyta > Magnoliopsida > Asparagales > Orchidaceae > Papilionanthe > Papilionanthe hookeriana x Papilionanthe teres. The sequence goes on along the minus strand of CM040421.1, from coordinate 79,954,685 downwards.
TGAAGGGTGAGTGGGAGCTCCGTAGTGAGAGTCGGTATCCTCCCAGCCTAGCCTTAGATTTAGTGACTAAACTTAAGATATGGCAATGTTCTTTACATGCTTGGAAGAGGAGTTACTCTTTTAAGGGTAAAGAAGCAAATATGCTCCTATTTGGCACAATACAAAAATTTATCATTCTTCATCATCCACACATCATAATCTTTATGCAGGGAGGAAGACACTTTCCACATAGAAGTATCTTATAAATCACGTAAGTTAGTGTGTGTTAGTTAAAGAGTTTAGTAAGTAGAAATAATTGTAGTAGCTTTATTATTACCCTACATTGCATTAACTTGTTGTAGTACACTTGAGCAATTGTTACAATTGTTATTGGACTTTAGTGTTATATTATCTGATTTGAAGAACATTTTCCCTCCCTGTGGGATCGATAACCAGGACACCATTAGAGCCCTGTATTACTTGATACGATACATATACTTGTGTTGCAAGTGTGAATTTACTAAATCATTATATATATATATATATAAATCCTAATTCATAAAGTCTTACATTTTTAAGCATATATAAAGTCGTCGTCAGGAAGCACGGGAGAGAAAAAAATAAGAAAAGGAGAGAGAGAAAGAGATAAGAGAGTGTGAGAGAGAGTGGAAAGAGGAAGTGAAAGAGAAAGTTTGAGAGTTAGGAAGGGAGACAGAGAGGGAAAAAAGAGAAATAATGTAAGAAAGCGCAAGAGGATGAGTGAGTGGTGGGAGAGTGTTACATAGAGGGAGGTGAGAAAGAGTGCAACTGAGCGGACTATATCTATAAGGAAAAGAGATGAAGATAGAAAGAGATAGAGATAGAAAAGGAAGGATAGGTAAAGAGTAAGAAGATGCAAGAGAGAAAGTGAAAGAGAGAGATGGATGATAGGAAGGAAAGAGATAGAGAATTGAGAAAGAGAGTGGGATAGAAAAAACACGAGAGAAGGAGAGAAAGAGAATGAGTGAGAGTGGGAGAGTGGGGATAAAGAGCATAAAGGAGAAAGTGTTGGAGAGAGTGAAAGAGAGAAAGAGAGGTACAGAGGAGAAAAGAGATAGCTAGATAGATAGAGTGCGAGGGAGTAAGTGAATGACGGAAGGAGAGAGAGATAGAGAGAGAGCAGATAGAGAGAAATTGAGAGCGGGCAAGAAAGAGTGTGAGATAAAAAGAAAAGAGATAAATGAGATAGAGAGAGTGCATGTGAGAGAAAAGATAAATGAGCGAGAGGAGAGTGAGAAGAAAGGGAGAGTGAGAGAGGGACATGTTGATAGATATAGTGAGGAGACGAGACAGAGGGAGGGAATGAGCAAGGAGGAGAGAGGGGAAGAGATAAAGTGTGAATGAGAAGGGAGATCGAGAGAGGTGGGAGGGAAGGAAGGAGAGTTGGAGCCATCAGAGAGGTACAGAGGTAGAGAGAGAAAAAAATGAGAGAGGGTTAAAAGTGACCTAGAGAAGAGAGTTGAGAAAGAAAGAAGAATGAGTGAGATATGCAATAGAGATATTAGGGTGCACAAGAAGAAAGAGCGAGAGTAAGAAAGATGGAGGGAAAGTGAGTGTGAACGGAGAGATAAAGAGAACAATTGATAAAAGAGTATGTGAGAGAGAGATAGAGAGAGTTTGATAAAAAAGAGAATAAAGAGTTGGAGGGAGAGCGAGATAAAGAGAGTGTAATAGAGAGCAAGAGAGGAAGAGATAAAGATAAAGATAGAGATAAGGATAGATAGTGGGAGAGAGAGAGGGAGATAAGTGATGGAGAGAAGAGAGAGGCTGAAACTAAAAAGAGAGTATGAGGATAGAGAGAGTGTGTGTGAGAGAGAGGGAGGGTGGGAGTGAGAACAAGAACGAGGAGAAGCAAGAGGGAAGATTGATGGGGACATAGCAAGTGAAGGAGTGAGAGATTGAGAAAACAAGAGAAGAGAGAGAGAGAGGGATGGAGGATGAGGGGAGAGAGGGAGGGAGAGACAGGGATAAGCACAGAAATATAGAGCGAGATATATAAAGAGAGCAAAAGAGAAGTTCAAAGAGAAAGAGAGAAGGACATAGAGATAATGAGTGAATGGTGTTAGAAAGAGATTGAAATAAAGAAAGAGAAAAGAGAGAGATGAAGAGAGATAATTGTAAGGAGAGAGAGAGAGAACAAGAGAGGAAGCAAGAGAGAGGGAGAGAGAGGGATGGAAAGAGTGAGTGAGAGATATAGGAAATACGAAAGAGAAGCATAGAGAGAAGAGAGAGAAGGGGTAGAGGAAGTGAGAAGAGTGTGAGAAAGAGCTTGGAGGAAAGAGGAATGAGGGGCAGATGGAAACTTTTTATGAGAGAGTGATGTAGAAAGAAAGAGAGAAGAGAGGAGAGGAGAGAAAGAGATAGGGAGTGATTCAAGAGCGGAGGAGAAAGATGGGGCGTGAGTGAAATGAGAGAGCAAAAAAAAGAAAGAATAGAGTGAGAGAAAGTGAGAGAATACATAAGGGTGAGAGATAGGAAAGGAGAGTGTAAAGGAAGGAGGAAGACGGGAAGGAGATAGTGTGTGTGTTTGTGAGGGGGAGGGAGAATAAGTGTGAGATGGACATAGAGACTAGGAGAAAGTGAGAGAGAGAGCAAGTGAAAGGGAGAAGAATTGAGAGAGAGTGGAGGGCACGAGCTAGTGATTGAGGGAGGAAGAGTGATAGAAAGTATGAGAAAGGAATAGAGAAGTGAGAGAGAAAGAGGAAGGGAAAGAGAGAGAGAGAAAAAGTAGAAAGAGGGAAAAAGAGAGAACAAATATGTGGGGGAGATTAAGAGAGTGAGAGAGGAAGCGACAGAGAAAGAGACAGTGAAGATAAAGGAGCAAATGGAGAAAAATAGAGTTTATATATATATAAGAGAGAGGGAAAGAGGGGGGCAAAATAGAAAGGGAGAGGAAGAGAGATAAAGAGTGGATGTAGAGAGGGAGAGGGAGAGAGCAAAGGAAGGGGAAGGAGGTGGTGATAGAAAGAGATAGAGACAGAAAAGGAGGGATAGGTAGAGAGGAAGAAGATGCAAGAGAGAACGTGAGAGAAAGAGAGAGAGAGAGATGGAGATAGAGGATTGTAGGGATAGAGAGGGGAAATAGAGAAAGAGTGTGAGATAGAAAAGACAGAGTGAGGATGTGAGAGGTGAGTGAGGCAGGGAGGAATGGATTCAAGAGAGAAGGAGAGAGTAGGAATGAGTGACAAGAAAGAATTAAGAGAGAGCGTGAGAGAGGGAAAGAGTAGAAGAAAGTGAGAAATACAAAAGTGAGAGATATAGGAATGGATAAAGTGAGTGAAAGAGGGAAGCAGGCTAACAGAGAGGGGGGAGACTAAGAATGAAAGAGATAAAGGGGACAAAGAGAGAGATAAAGGTAAGGAGACGTAAGTAAGAGAAAGCAAGAAATAGAGAGAAAAGAGTGAGAGAGAGTAAGAAAGCGAAGAACTCCATCAGCAAGAGCGAGCGGTGGCATGGAGAGAGGTATTGAGAGAGAAGAAGAGAAAGAAAGAGTGAGAGAGAGAAGCTAGAGAAGAGAAAGATATGTTAGAGAGAAGGAAGAGAGGGCAAATAAAGATGGCAACAGAGTGAGATAGAGGGGGAGAGAGGGAGATAAGTAGGGGAAGATGGAGTGAGAGATGTACAAGAGCGAGTGAGACATAGGAAATACGGAAATGAAGTAGAAAGAGAAATAAAAATAGAGGAAAATAGGGAGAATAGACCAAGCAAGAGAGGGTGAGAGAGATATATAAATAGAAAGAGATTGAGAATGATAAAAAGAGTGAGAAGATGAGAGACATACTGAGGCAAGGATGGATGGATTCAAAAGGGAAGGAGAGATAGGGGGAGTAATTAGAAGAGATAATGAAGAGAGAGCATGGGAGAGGGCAAGAGTAGAAGAATGAGAGAGAAATACATAGGCGAGAGAGGTAGGAAAGGATAGAGTAAGTGAAGGAGGGAAGGAGGGTAAGAAAGAGAGGGGGAGAGTGAGAATGAGTGAGATAAAGTGAGAGAATAAGAATGAGATATAGGTAGAGAGAAGTGAATGAGAGAGCAAGAACGAGAGGGAATGGAGTGAGAGGGAGTGAGAAAGAGAAGAGCTCAATGTGCGAGAGAGAGAGAGATGGAGGCGAGAGAGAGGGAGGTATGGAGAGAGAAGAAGAGACATAAAGAGTGAGAGAGAGAGAATTGAGATAAGAGAACGAGAGAGAGAAAAAGAGAGGACAAATAGAGAAGGCAACAGAGTAAGATAGATCGAGAGAGAGAAAGAGATGGGGAGATAAGCATGAAAAGATGGAGTGAGAGATATAGAGAGAGCAAAAGAGAAGTAGAGAGAGAATGGCGTATTGATAATGAGAGATGGGCGAGACAAAAAGATTGAAATAAGGAGAGAGTAGAGAGAGATGAAGAGAGAGAGAGTTGAAAGCTGAAAGAGAGCAAGGGAGGAAGCAAGAGAGAAGGAGAGAGAGGGCTGGAAATAGTGAGTGAGAGATATAGAAAATGCGAAGATGAAGTAGAAAGAGAAAGAGACACAAAGGGGTAGAGGGAGTGAGAAGAGTGTGAGAAAAGCTGATATTTTGAGAGGGAGAGAGAATCATAGAGAGAGAATGAGGGAAAGAGGGTGAGGGTGGAGGGAGAGAGATGGAGGAATGGAGAGAGCCAGAGAGAGAAAGAGAGAGCAAAAGAAAGAGAGGGAGGGAGAGATATGTTAAGAGAAAGAGAGAGAGAAAGAGAGACAGTGAGAGAAGATAGAGAGCAAGATATTTTCCCGTATTTTATTTTCCCTTTCTACCTCCTCTATATCTCACCATTCCTAGCAATCTCTCTTATGAATTATCTCTCTTTCTCTTACTCTTACCCTCTCTCCTACTCTTTCTATTTTCTCTCTTCCAACCCACTCCTCATCTCTCCCCTCCTCTCTAGAATCAATCCCTCCCTCTCTTTCTCTCCTCTCCTCGCCTCTCCTTACTCTTATTATTTGCCTCACACATTCTTTCTCGATCTCTCTCACACACTTTCTATTTTCCTTCTCACGTCTCTCTCTTATCTCTCTTTTTTTCAATTACTTTCTCACACCCTTCTCTCTTTATCTCTATGCCTTTCTCTCTTTCTCTCTTCTTTTCTTTTGTTGTATCTATATCTCTCACTCCAACGTTCCATGCTTATCTCCGTCCTTCCCTCCCTCTCTCCCCTCATTCTCTCTCACTCTATCTTACTCTAATGCCTTCTCTATTTGCCCTCTCTCTCTTCTCTCTAACTTATCTTTCTCTTCTTTGCTTCTCTCTCTCTCACACACACACTATCTATCTTTTCTTATCTCTCCATACCTCCTCTCTCATCCTCCATCCCTCTCTCTCTTGCTCGTGGAGCACTTATATTTCTCACTCTCTCTCTTTTCTCTCTACCTCTATCTCACTCACATTCTCCCCCTTTCTCTTTCTCATTCTCACTCTCCCCCTCTCTCTTACCCTCCTTCCCTCCACACTCACTCTATCCATTCGTACCTCTCTCACTTATGTATTTCTCTCACTTCCTTCTACTTTTGTCCTCTCTTACGCTCTCTCTTCATTCTCTCTTTTCACTCACTCCCCCTCTCTCCTTCTCCCTTGAATTGATCCCTCCAAGCCTGACTCTGTCTCTCCTCTTCTCTATCTTTCTATCATTCTCAACCTCTCTATATGTCTAATCATCTCTCTCTTGCTCGCTCTTCTTTCTTTCATGATCTTTCTCACACTCCTCTCTCTACATGTGCCTCTTCTATCTACAAATATTTTGCTCTCTCTATATCTCCCACTTTATCTTTTCATCAATATTCTCTTTGTTCCCCACTCTTCCTCTATTACCATCTCTCTCTCCCTACAACACTATTTCCCTCTCTGTCTTCTCTCTTTCTACTCTCTCTTTCGCCATTTCTTTCTTTTGTTTTGTCTCCCTCCATCACTCTCTCGTGTCCTCCATCTCTCTCTCAGTCATGGATCCTTTCTTTTTCTCTCTCTCTCACTTTCTCTCATTGTTCTCTCTTTCACTTACTTTGTCTGACTTTTTCCCACACTCTACGTCTATTATCCCTCCCACACACACACTCTCTCTCTTGCCCTCCCTTTCACCTTCTCTGACTCTCTCCTTTCCTACCTCTCCCTTATGTTTTCTCCTCTTTCTCTCACTATATTCTTTTTCTTTCTTTTCTCTTTCATTTCACTCACTCTCCATCTTTCTCCTATTCTCTTGAATCACTCCTTACCTCTTTCTATCCTCTCCTATCTTCTCCTCTCATCTCGTCTATCTTTCTATCTACCTCAACTTCACTCTTTCTATCTCTCGCTCCCTCACACAGTTTCTATCTACCTTTTCATTTCTATCATTCTCACTTCCTCTATCTTTCAAGCATTTTCTCACACACTTCTCACTCCCTCTACCCCTTTGTGTCTCTTTCTCTTTATACTTCATCTTTGCATTTTCTATATCTCTCACTCACTCTTTCTAGTCCTCTCTCCTTCTCTCTTGCTTCCTCCCTTGCTCTCTCACCTTGCAACTCTCTCTTCTCTCTCCATATTTTAATCTCTTTTTCATGCCCATCTCTCATTATCAATACGACGTTCTCTCTCTACTCCTCTTTTGCTATCTCTATATCTCTAACTCCATCTTTTCATGCTTATCTCCCTATCTCCCTCTCTCTCTTCCTTACTCTCTCGATTTGTCTTACTTTGTTGCCTTCTCTATTTGCCCTCTCTCTCTTCTATCTACTTCTCGTTCTCTTATCTCACTTCTCTCTCTCTCACTCTTTATTTCTCTTGTTCTCTCTCCATACCTCCCTCTCTCTTGCCTCCATCTCTCTCTCTCTCTCTCTCTCTCTCTCGCACATTTAGCTATTCTCTTTCTCACTCTCTCGTTCTTGCTCTCTCATTCACTTCTCTCTACCTATATCGCACTCTTATTCTCTCGCTTTACCTCACTCATTCTCACTCTCCCCCTTCTTACTTACCCTCCTTCCCTCCTTCACTTACTCTATCCTTTCCTACCTCTCTCTCACCTATGTATTTCTCTCACTTTCTCTACTCTTGCCCTCTCTCGTGCTCTCTCTTCATTATCTCTTCTCAATCACTCCCCCAATCTCTTCTTCCTTCTTGAATCCATCCCTTCTTGCCTCACTATATCTCTCATATTCTCACTCTTTCTATCATTCTCAATCTCTTTCTATTTATTTATCTCTCTCACCCTCTCTCCCTTGCTCTCTTCCCCCTATTTTCCACTATATTTATTTCTCTTTCTACTTCATTTTATCATTTCCTATATTCTCACTCACTCTTGTCCATCTCTCACTCCCCCTCTGTCTTACTTTGTTGCCATTTTTATTTTCCCTCTCCTTTCTCTCTAACTTATCTTTCTCTTCTCTAGCTTCTCTCTCTCACTCTTTCTTTCTCTTCTTCTCTCTCCATACCTCCCTCTCTCTTGCCCTCCATCTTTCACTCTCGCTGATGAAGTTCTTCACTTTGTCACTCTCTCACTCTTTTGTCTCTATTTCTTGCTTTCTCTTACTTGTGTCTCTTTACGTCTGTCTCACTTTCTTTGTCCCCTTTATCTCTTGCATTCTCACTCTCCCCCCTCTCTGTTACCCTCCTTCCCTCTTTCACTCACTTTATCCATTTCTACATCTCTCACTATTTTATTTTGACTCTTATCCTCTCTTGCGCTCTCTCTTCATTCTCTCTTCTCACTCACTCCCACTCTCCTTCTCTCTTGAATCCATTCCTCCCTGCCTCACTCACCCTCTCTCATTCTCACTCTGTCTTTTCTATCTCACGCTCTTTCTTTATTTCCCCTCTCTATCCCTCCAATCCTCTATCGTCATCTCCCTCTCTAACGTTCTCTCTTACGTCTTCTTCTTCTCTACCTATCCCTCCTTTTCCTGTCTCTATCTCTTTCTATCTCCACCTCCTTCCCATTCATTCGCTCTCTCCATCTCCCTCTCTACATCCACTCATTGTCTCTCTCCCTCTCCCTCTCTAGCTTCTCTCTTCCCCACTCTTTTCTATTACAGTTAAAGCTAAAAGCATGGAAGGTTTACTATTATACATGAAACCACATGGACATATAACATAAACATAAACTAACACATAGAGACTTATGTAGTACTTCCACAAAAAATTTTAACATGCACATAAATTAACACAAAAATATTTTGCATGGAGTTTGTAGGACTAGTGCATGAACATTGCATAGAATGTTATCAAATATAGTTTTGCATGGAAAATGAAGAATTTCCACATGATTAATTCACGGGATACTATCACACTGAGTTTTGCATGGAATATATAAACGTATCATACAAGGTTTTGAATTAATAATATTATATGGAGTCTTTGCATTGTACATAGAACTATCAAAAAGTCTTTGCACGAAAAGAAAACCTAAGCCAATTGGATTTGCATGGAATATAAATCATCACATAAAGATTTAACGTGCACATAAACTAAAATATGAAAATTAACATAAAATATACCATAAACTGCATGAAAGTTTCCTTGATTTTCACTTTTTTTTTGTTTTGTTTTTTTTTCCTTTGTTTTTACCTTTATAGGGCTTTTGGGCAAGCTAAAAAAAAGAGGAGAGGAGATTTTTGTGAAGTTTTTGTGTAGTGTTAAGGAGAAGGGAGAGGTGAGTGTGGAAGTAGGGGGAGTATTGGTGAAGTGTGGAGTAAAAGTGAATGAATTAGGTAAGATTTTGGATAGTGGTGAAGGCAAGAGAGCTGAGTCTGTGATGCACCAAAAATATATACAGTTTTTGCTATATAATTTTACCCATTTTTAGTGATATTGCACTTTAAAGAAAGGTATTTTTCATGATTTTTTGCAGGTATGATGATTTTAGGTGACTGGAGTGAAAAGAAGCAAAAAGGAACGAATTCGGAGCAAAAAAGAACAAAAATGAGCAAAATGGTGAAAAACATGTTCTGGCGCCGGCGGTGCTAGAATGGGCTCCGCTGGCACCCAAACCCAGAGACTCCAAAAATATTTACATGATAGAGCGCCGCTGGCTCCTTATCTGGCGCCGCCGGCTCCCGAAGTCAGTAGAATTCAAATTTGAAGAGTTTTTGGCAACTTTTTAAAGGGATGCCTATGAAAACTCTTGGGATTTCATCCCTATCTTATAAGTAACTATTTTTGGACAAAAATAGAGAGTTCTTGCGTGCTTCTTCAGTGGTTATAGAGTAGTTTTAATGTGTTAAGTGTTAGGGTTTAGGAGAAGAATGTGTAGAAGTGAGAATTTGAGAGGAATTCTTCTCTAAGGATTGAAGGAGAAGAATTAAAGTGAGAGATTGCTTTTTCCTTTCCATTCTAAAGAAAGAATCAAGTGTTGTAAAGAAGAGAGAAGAGGATTCAAAGGAACTTCAAGGGAATTACATTGGGGAAGAAAAAGAGATAAGTTGTATTTCCTTTTGTGGTTTGTATGAATTTTCTTATATATATAAAATCCATGTTTTATTGTATCTTCTTCATGAATTCTGAGTAGTCTCCTTTGTCTTTCTTCTTGCATAGAGATGTGATTTGATGTGATTTGATGTGCTTTTAATGTGACGAAGAAATTATGATGGTTTTTCATTTTGAACTTAATTTACTTTTTGATTTGGCCAATTGAAATGTTAAAATATGTTGTTGAACATTAAGTTTGAAAGGATTTAATGTCCTACAACAATAATGAAAGATCCATTCAATTTCCATGGATGAATTGCGTAGTTCATGAGAATTGAGTGCAAATAAATAGGTAATGTGTTTTGATGGACTTCAATGTGGAGATTTCAGGGTGACAGGCTGAAATCCCCAAATTGGTTTTAAGATTAGTAACTAAATATCAAAGGTCAGCCTTCGGGTGAAGGGTGAGTGGGAGCTCCGAAGTGAGAACTGGTATCCTCCCAGCATAGCCTTAGGTTTAGTTAAACTTAGGATATGTCAATGTTCTTTTCATGCTTAGATGAGGGAGTACTCTTCTAAGGGTAAAGAATCATCTATATTTCTATTTGGCACAATAATATAGATAATTGTTCTATATCAATCCACACATCATATTCTCATTGCAAGAGGAAAGACACTTTTCTCATATATCGAAAACCTTTCAAATATATAGTTTAGTGTGTCTGCTAGTTAATTTTGTTTTTAAAGTTGTTAAAAGTAATTGTAGTTTAATTAATTGTTACTGTTTTCTGCATAAAGTTAGTAGGATTATGTGTTAAACATGAAATGCTATTTAAATATTGGATTTCAGTGCTATATTATTTATACTGTGAAACACTTTCTTCTACTTTGAACTTCCCTATGGGATCGATAACTAGGACTCCATTAGAGCCCTATATTACTTGATACGATACGTATAATTGTGTTGAATGCATGTACTTAACAAAATCATTATAAATATATAAATTTAAGTTCATAAATTCTTGTAAAATATAAGTCTCCTGCATCAAGTTTTTGGCACCGTTGCTGGGGAAGATAACGGAGTAGTAAGTAAGAAAGTATAAACGGTATTTATTGATAATATAGTAACAAAAAACTTTTTATTTTGTAGTGTGTAATTGTGTGTTTGTTTACCTTTATAAAAGTATTTGTGTGATTGTATATGCGTCGTAGTGGATCTATAGGTTTAGTGTCTTACGATTCGGAGTTAGAGCATACTGTAAGAAAAATTAGAAAACAACAAAAATAAATTGAAAATCCTTACGAAATGACGAATAATCAAGATAATCAGAGAAATGACATTATAAATTTGCCAAGACCTTTAAGATATTATGCTAACCCAACAGCAGATGAAATTCATATAACTATTCAAAATCCTGATGTTGCTGCTAATTCCTTTAAACTTAAACCTGCTATTATCCAAATGGTACAAAATAATAAATTCGGAGGAACGCCTAATGAGGATCCAAATTTACATCTCGCTAATTTTTTAGAACTGTGTGCTACTTTTAAATATGATGGAGTGTCTAGTGACGCTGTCAGACTTACACTTTTTCCTTTTTCATTAAGGGATAAAGCTAAGGCATGGTTAAACTCATTGGCACCTGGATCTATTAGAACTTGGGGAGAATTATCTAAAAAGTTTCTATCAAAATATTTTCCTACATCAAAGACTCATAAGCTAAGAATGATATTACATCTTTTTGTGAGTTTGAAGGAGAGTCAATATATGAAGCTTGGGAGAGATTTAAAGATCTTCTTAAGAAGTGCCCACATCATACTTTACCAAATTGGTTAATAATTCAAACATTTTATAATGGATTAGTGAGATCATTGAGATCTATTATATATGCTGCTGCTGGTGGATCGTTAATGTCGAAACCTTTTGAAGAAGCATACGCATTAATTGAAGAAATGGCTACTAATAATTTTCAATAGCCCTCTGAACGGGTAAAACCTAAGAGAGTAACTAGTGTTCATGATTTCGATATGATGACTATGGTAGTTTCTCATATTGCAGGCCTTTCTAAGAAAACAGATCAATATGGAATGAAGTATTCTCAACCACCTCAAGTGTTGGAGGAAAATTCATTTGGACAAATAACAGAATCTCAAACACCTTATGAGACTTTAAATGTTATTAATAGACCTAACAATCCTTATTCAAATTACTATAATCCTGGTTAGAAAAATCACCCAAACTTCAATTGGAATAATAGCAACGCTAATGTTAACCCGCACTACGCTAACAGTTCTATAAATCCAATTGGAAATTCGAACAATCAAGGAAATACTAAATTTTGACCATCTTATCGTCCTAGATTTAATAGTAACCCACAATTTAAGGATAAGAAGTTTTCTACTGAAGAAATGATTCTGAATATGGGAAATCAATTACAAGCTCAAGGTGTTGCTATGAAAAACATTTAAAATCAATTGGGACATATTTTCACTGGACTTAATAATAGACCTTCTGGAACACTTCCAAGTAATGTGGAGATCAATCCAAAAGATCAAAGTAACGAACAACTTAAGGCTATTCAATTAAGGAGTGGAAAATAATTGGAAACTAAAGTGCAAAAAGAAGTTGAAATAGAAATGGAGAAGGTGGAAATCGAAAAAGGTTCAAACAAGATTTATCCATACTTGGATTATCCTCTTGAGCTAATGAAGATAACTGTTGAAAAACCACCACCTCCATTTCCTTAAAGATTAAAGAAACAAAATAGGGATAACAGATTTGGAAAAATTTCAAAGATCCTTAAGAAATTAACGATAAATATTCTTTTTGTTGAAGCATTAGAACATATTTAACTAGGAGAATCAACTATGAGAGTTGATGATCAAGAGGTGACCTTTAATATTTTAAAATCTATGAATTATCCCTCAATTTAAAAAGATAATGAGTGTTTTAGATGGAGGTCTGTGAATATTTGAGAATCATTTTGAGAATATACTTGAAAAAGAAGTAAAATATGAAAATATGTTTGAGGAAGAAATTAAAGATGATGAACATTCAGATAATAAGAAGAATGAAGATTTGGAGTATGTTCAGGAGATATTCAAAATATTAGGCAATATGGAAGGTGGAAATAAATGCTTAATTCCATCTATAATAAAATCTCCTGAACTTGAGATGAAAATTCTCCCTAATCATTTAAAGTATATATTTTTACGAGAATCATCTACCTTGCCAGTTATTGTATCTTCGGAGTTAAACGATTACCAAGAACAAAAACTATTGGAAACTTTAAAACGATACAAGAAAGTTTTTGGATGTACTTTGGCAGATATTAAAGGAGTTGGTCCTTTGATTTATATGCACGGAATTTTATTAGATGAAGAACATAAACCGATAGTTGATCCCAAAAGGAGATTGAATCCTATAATGAAAGAAGTAGTTAAGAAAGAGATTTTAAAATGGCTGGATGTTGGAATTATTTATCCTATTTCGGATAGTGCTTGGGTAAGTCCAATACATTGTGTACTAAAAAAAGGAGGAGTGACTGTTGAAGTGAATTAATGTAATGAAATTATACCCACAAGAAAAATTAATGGATGGTGAATTTCTATTGACTATAGGAAATTAGATGCCGCCACCATAAAAGATCACTTTCCTCTTCCTTTTCTCGATCAAATGCTAAATAGACTTGCTGGACACAAGTACTACTGTTTTCTGGATGGATATACTGGTTACCATCAAATACCTATTGCTCCTGAAGATCAAGAAAAGACAACATTTACTAGCCCTTATGGAACATTTGCTTTTCGAAGAATGCCTTTTGGACTGTATAATGCACCTGCAACATTTCAGAGATGTATAATGTCTATCTTCAGTAGTATGATAGATAATGAAATAGAAGTTTTTATGATGTCTATCTTCATTTGAAATTTGCATAGAAAACTTAGCAAAAGTTTTGGAGCTCTGTGAGAAAACAAATCTAGTTATGAATTGGGAGAAATGTCAATTTATGGTTGCAGGAGGAATTGTGCTTGAGCATAAAATTTCTGAACATGGTATGGAAGTTGACCCTGCTAAAATTAGAGTGATTGAGAGATTGCTGCCACCTACTACTGTGAGAGAGGTGAGGAGTTTCTTAAGACACGTTGGATTTTACAGGTAATAAATTAAAAATTTTTCTAAAATTACTAAACCTTTGTGTCGACTTTTAGAAAATGGTAGAAAATTTGATTTTAACGATCAATGCTTGAGAGCTTTTGAATTATTAAAAGAAAAATTAATCACTGCACATATAATTGTTTCACCCGATTGGGAGAAACTATTTGAACTTATGTGTGATGCTAGTGCTTATGCAATTGGAGTAGCATTGGGGCAAAGGCATGATAAAATTTTCAAAGTCATTTACTATGCTAGTAAAACTCTTAATGAGGCTTAAATTAATTATACCACAACAGAAAGAGAATTATTAGCTATAGTATTTGCTTTTAAATAATTTAGACCTTATTTAATTGGAGCTAAATGTAATGTGCATACAAACCATTCGGTTATCAAATATTTAATGCAAAAGAAGGATGTGAAATATAGACTCATTAGATGGATATTTCTTCTGTAAGAATTTGATTTTATGATAGTTGATAGGAAGGGAGCTGATAATCAAATAGTTGATCATCTGTCGAGAATAAAATATGATAACTTATCTGAATTTGAAAAGGAGATTACTGAAATTTTCCCTGATGAGCAACTCTATACTATTATGGGAAGACATTTGCCTTGGTATGCTGATATTGTGAATTATATTGTAAGTGATATTGTACCACCTGATTTAACAAGGAAACAACAAAAGAAGTTTAAATATGATGCAAAATTTTATTTTTGGGATGAGCCCTATCTATATAAACAGTGTAAGGATCTGATTATTAGGAAATGTGTGCCACAAGAAGAAACAAATTTGATTATTCAACGATGTCATGATTCTGAATTTGGAGGTCATTTTGGTGTTGATAAAACTGCTTTTAAGATTCTACAATCTGGATTTTATTGTCCTATTCTTTCTAGAGATGTTTATAGATATATTAAATCATGTGATCGATGTCAGAGAGTAGGTAATATCTCTAGAAGAAATGAAATGCCTCTAAATTATAATTTGGAAGTTGAAATTTTTGATGTATGGGGATTAGATTTTATGGGACCATTTACTCCTTCATTTGGAAATTTATATATATTGGTTGCCGTTGATTATGTCTCGAAATGGATTGAAGCTATTACTTTACCTAGATGTGATGCTCAGAATGTTTCAAAATTTTTAAAGAAAAATATATTTACAAGATATGGAATGTCGAGAGTGATCATAACTGATGGTGGTCCCATTTCAGGAATAATCGAATTAAGAGATTAATTGAGAAACATAATATTATTCATAGAATCTCTACTGCTTATCATCCCCAGACTAGTGGTTTAGCAGAAGTGTCTAATCGTGAAATTAAAAGAATTTTGGAGAAAACTGTGGATAATCATAAATTAGATTGGTCTGCTCAATTAGATACTGCTTAATGGGCTTATAGAACTGCTTTTAAAACCCCTATTGGAATGTTTCCTTATAGACTTGTGTTTGGTAATACTTGACATTTACCGGTTTAATTGGAGCATAAAGCATATTGGGTGATAAAAGAGTTAAATTTTAATTTGAATAATGCTAGAGAGAAAAGATTTATGCAATTGAATGATTTGGAAGAGATTAGAAATGCATCTTATCACAATGATGGGATTTATAAAGAGAAAAGGAAATTATGGCATGATCGGGAGATATCGAAAAAGAACTTAGAATATGGACAAAAAGTTTTATTATACAACACAAGATTAAAGTTATTTCCTGGAAAGCTCAAGTCTAGATGGTTAGGACCTTTCACAGTTGTAAAAGTTCATTCTTTGGGAGCTGTTGATATTAAAGATCCTAATACTAGAAAGATTTTCAAGGTTAATGGGCATCGATTAAAGCCTTACGTTGACAAGTTTCGACCTGACTTAACAGAGGTTTTATACCGAGTCATCTCGATTAACTGAATGTTTTGTCGGGCTGATGACGTTAAACCAAGCGCTTTATGGGAGACAACTCATATGTATTTTTGTGGTGTGTTTGCTTGTTCGATATAGTTGTGCTTTTTAGATAGTTTTTTTTTAATCCTAATTACTCCTAAATACTTTAAAGATTCATAAATGATGGATCGAATCGAGATATTGGAATATTTTGGGCCAAACGAAGTTCGGTGAGAAGTTTTTACCACTGGCGCCGCCGGCACCAGAATGGGCGCCACCGACGCCCTATCACAGTTAATACACTGAACTTATCTGTTTGAGTGCCGTCGGTGCCCTATCGAGAGCCATCAGTGCCCAAAAAACTGTTAAAGATTTTTAAGTTTTAAAATGTGAGTTTTGGCGGGATCTTCGTCCTTATAACTCCCTAAACTCTATTTTTGACTTCTAAACTCCAGAAAAACGAAAACCACCAATCCCAATTCATATTCTATGGATTCCTACCCATTGAAACCACTCGATTTCGTGTTTTCAACTGAAAAAAGTTCATAAGTTTTGAGGCGCACCGTTTGTTCAACAAAGTGATGATGAAAAGAAGGATTATCAAGGAAAGAGGCTTCATAAATCGAGGTATGGATAATCCTACTACTAGAATTGAAGACATTCTTAAAGAGAGACGTTGGGAAGTGCTTTGCTACGCTACCACTACGTTGTTATTCCTGTCGTGAAAGAATTCTATGCAAATCTTCACGGGATCAACCAAGGGTACGTATTTGTGCGTGGTAGATTTGTAAAATTCACTCTTGCACGAATAACGATCTCTTTATGATCGAGAACGTACTTATTTACCATTATTCTAATTTCAATGCCACACGAGATAATATGAATGATGTGTATCGATATTTGACTGATAAGAATGAGAAATGGGAAATTAAATAAAATGGATACATTAGTTTCCCATCTGTATCTCTCAATCCAGTGTCGAAATGTTAAGGTTATTTAAATATCGGATTTTAGTGTTATATTATTTATATTGTGAAACACTTTCTTATACTTCGAACTTCCCTGTGGGATCGATAACCAGGACTCCATTAGAGCCTTATATTACTTGATACGATACGTATACTTGCCTTGAATGCTTGGACTTAACAAAATCATTATAAATATATAAATTTGAATTTATAAATTCTTGCAAAATATAAGTCTTGTGCATCAGTATGGCACAAAGATTTTGGGTAATTGTGAAGGGAGGAAGAATGTGTGTGTGGCATTAAGGTTACAACTAGGCTAAGGGTAAGAAAGCGAGGGGGGAGATGGATTGATAAGTTTTGGGTAGGCAAAGCGTAAGGGAAAGAAGTAAGTTATGGGTATGTTAAGGCTGAGATAAGTTAGTGAATTTTGGTTAGGCTATAATTAGGGGAAGTGAAGAGTGTTTTGGGTTTGCCTAGAGTGAGGGAAGGAAGGGAGTTTTAGGTAGGTTAAGGGTGAGGGAAGGAATTGGTTTTGGAGTAAGATAAAGGAGAGGAAAGGAAGTGAGTTTTGTGTAGGCTAAGAGTGAGGGAAAGAAGTGACTTCTAGGTAGGCTAAGGTTGGCAAAGTATGTGGGTTTTAGTCAAGCTAAAGTTGAGGGAATTGATGAGGGATTTAGGTAGGCTATGAGCAAAAAAAGGAAGTAAGAAATGAGGGTGAGGATGGGATGTTGGGCATGGGTTGTGTTTAGGTAGAGAAATGATGAAAATTATAGTTTAGAAGATAAGAAATGAGAAAAAGGAGAGAGAAAAAAAAAAGAAAGTGGAAAAAAATGTAAGGAAATCACCACCATAATCCTACAGGATCAATCCATACTATTTATTGAAATGAAAGACTGGTGAGACTAAAATTTGACTTGGCTATAATAGATGAAATTCTTTGTTTGGATGATGGATTACTCTTGTGTTCCTCGATGCTGGCCTTGACTTTAGTGGAGGAATGAGAGGGAGAGGAAAGAGA
Source organism: Papilionanthe hookeriana x Papilionanthe teres (assembly GCA_022702705.1). NCBI lineage: Eukaryota > Viridiplantae > Streptophyta > Magnoliopsida > Asparagales > Orchidaceae > Papilionanthe > Papilionanthe hookeriana x Papilionanthe teres. Next base: position 79,937,258 of record CM040421.1, on the reverse strand, counting down.
GACCAAAGGGGATCATTTTGAAGAGGAGAAGAGGAGAGGTGAGGGGAGGGGCTCGTTTTGGAGAGGAGAGGGAGAGCGAAGGGTTTTTTGGTCAAGCGATGGGAAGAAGACTATGAGATTTTTGGTTGGGTGAGGGCTTAAGTGTGGGAAACTTTTGGAGGATGCAGTAAAGAAGGATTTGAGGGAAAATTTAAAAATGGGGTAGGAAAATTGGAATTTGAAAAGGGTGATTATGGTGGTTATAGCTAAAAATAAAACCCAAGCTCATTTAAAAGAGAAAATACAAGTAATTCACTCCAGATATATTAATTTAAAGTGGCTAGGTGTTATTAATGGTTGGGGGTAAGTATGGGCAAAATTTAGACATTGGTTCATTTAGTTCAAAAAATGTAGAGAACACAAAAGTGCAATTAGCTTTGATCAAAGTGATGCTAATCTCAAGATATTTCAGGTTAAAGAATGGGCTTCACCCCAAGAGAGAAAAAATTTTGGTGGATTTCGAGTTGATATTTTTTAATAGCTTTTAATTGATTAAAATAAGTTATTTTAGCTCTCATTCACTTTACTTGAAATTTGATTTTTATTTAAGTTTATTTTATGTTAATTATTTGGATTATTGTTTTTTATTATTGAAATTATTATGTAGATTAATATAAGCTTAACTAGTCCCAATCAAACTCCATTTTGAAAGGAATTAATGGGTTCATTAAAAGGGTTTCAGCGATTTGGATGCACTCACACAGTTCGTTTTGAAAAATAATGAGTTAGTGAAAAAAATTTACGCTGGACCATTTGCCATGTATGAAGACCCAAAATTTAAAATTTTACATAGTAAGTATCTCCAATCATCATCAACCCGGTTTACATACTTCTTATATGTCAATATAAACATCATAGAACTTAAAAAATGGAATTCTGGTCATTGGATTGGCTGTGAAAAAAATGATAATTCTAGGATGCATAAAGTATTTTTCCAGCATGAAACTTTGAAGAAAAAAATTTTATTTAATAATTTAGTCATGTAATTGTTAAACTTGTTTGCTTGGTCTTTATATGCGATAATAAACATCATGTAACTTTCAGAATGAAGTTTCAACCAATACGATGATCTGTGGAAGAAAAAATAATTTTTGTGTTCATATTAGTTAAAATGATTTTTTCCGGTCAATTTTAGGATTTAGTTGAAGTTGGTTATATTTTCTTCTGTTTTTGCTTGATTGATCTTAATTTTATTTAGGTAAAATTTAAAATAGTTAAATTAGAGTTTAGTTCGAGATTCATCTCAGATCATAGCTATTTGAGATTAATGTTGTCATCTAATGAAATAAGAATGGAGGTCTTTTGTCTCAATGAGGTCAACGAATATATAAATATTTATGAATTCAATGATATGTAAATGCCCCTTTTTAATTAATGTAATATATAAGTATCAAACATCTAATAAATTATTTATTGAACAACAAATGAGCATGTTCTTTAACATTAATAAACATGTTGAACTTTGTTCAAATTTGATTTATTTAACCTTCAAATTAAAAAAATAAATAAAATTATTTATAAATTAATTTAAAAAATTGTGACCAAACATTAATCAAGCCGAGAGCTTGAGTGTGCGTAAGTATATTTACGTACCCAAGAGGAACTTGAAAAAAATCCTATCGTATGGATAATCTCTAAAAATATGGAGACACAAGAAGGGATATTATCATTCTTATTCAAAATGAGGTCTAAATGTCAATCATTTAACCTCCTCATTTATATTTATTTGTATCTTCTAGAAATTTTTTCATTGTGTTTTGATTAGAAAAGTAATGAATTAAAGTAATGCTTCAAATGTTTCAGTTTAACAAGGACTTTGTTTATATTATTATTTACATGTATATTAGGAAGGTAATGTTATCAAACAAACAAAAAGAAAACATTTAAAAAAATAAACCAAAGTTTCAAGGAAAGACCAAGGGAGAAAATAATCTATTAGACAGATTACTTGGAAATGCTTCAACAATGTTGGGCAGCGGAGTTTTAATTGATTAGAAGTCCTAGCAAAGCCGCTCAAGTGAAACGAATGAAATATGGGCAATGTGAATCAGGGAAAGCTGTTTGGCTTGACGAAGAAATAGACATTACAGACAAAGATAGGAAAAGCTAGGAATGCTTCCACAATGTTCGGTAGCTTTTTCCGAAATTGGATGAAACTCGATGAGTCGGTGTCGCTGCGACGACTCGTCAAAACGAAGGCATGATCTAGAATGAAGAAACGTTTCTCCTGAATCTTGAACAAATTTTTTACTATTTAGATAATTATTTTTAGAAGATTTAAATATTTTGATAATGCTATTGTAGAAATGCTAGGCGTTAAAAAGTCAATATAATAACCTTTTACAAAATTTGTGCAATGCGTTGATAACAATTTTAAGACGTCTAAGGGCCGTTTGGGGCAGCTTATAAGTGTGACGCCCCCGCAGCGTTTGGTTTGTACTTATTGAAAAACTCCCCCGCACTGTGTTTTTTTTTTTGTATTACACGCGGCCCGCAAGGTGACCCCCACGGCCGCGTATTCTATTGCGTGACGGGGAGTAATTACCCCGTGACCCCTGGGTTTCGCATTCGATCGCTCCCGTGCTCACTCCCGCTCCCGTGCCCTTGCTCTTCTCTCGCATCCGCGTGCCCCGTTCCTGTCTTCGGTGCCCTCTCCCTTCCCCCTCGTTCGCTCCTCCATCCCCGTGACAGATCGGAAGCTGCTGGAGAATGACGGAACCAGAGGGATCAAGACGGGGAGAGAGTTGGAGATAAAGCAACTCCCGATCACCATACTCCAACTTGTCGCTTCCATTAGTCGCGTTCCCTCGCCGAGAAGCCATTCAAATTCACCTCCCGTCGCTCTAATCGAGTTCGCCTACCGTCCTTGTGGTAAAAATGTTCTTCCTCCCTCCTCTCCAACGCCATTTGTTAAGTGCTGCATTTAATATTTTTGAAAATGAAGATTTATGGATTCGATTATATGATGAAATTCTTTGGATGCCATCTTGCTCTAACTGGGATTTTATAATCCGGGATTATTATTTTTTTACTTTTAAGGATCATAGCTAATGCATTATTATTCTTTAGTAATCCGGGAGATTAATGGCTGCAAGCTTCATCCATTTTTGTGCTGGATTTTCGGATATAATTGCTTTGGATTTGGACTTAAGAAGATATGGTATTATTGACATTTACAAACATACCACTGCTTTATCAGTCATTCCTTATTTTTTTAGAAATGTTTTTTTGTATGTGTAACATATTTGTTTGACGTGAACAGATATGTTTTAGTTATATACATAAAAATTCAACTTTCTTGTATTTTCTTGTCTGAAAATTTTTGTTTAATTTTGTTGAGAAAATAATAAATTCTGTGCACAGATTATTTATTTAATTAAAAAAATTTGCAAATAAGTTGTTTACAAAATGCACTAAACAAACAATTAAACGAACTTATTTAGAACGAGTGCGTAATCGTCAATTTTCCAGAATCAGCTGTTTTCATGAGCGCAAACCAAACAGACAGACAGCTTATCCGGATCAGCTGCTCATCAGCAGTTTATCCTTATCAGTAGAAGCTGGATAAGCTGCAGCTGCCCCAAACATACCCTAAATAGCTTAATAAGCCTTCTAATTTTAATAAAATATAGTTAATAATTATACGTGATAGATTCATATTTATACCCATCATCTTAATGAATGCAAGATAATTCTTTTTTTGTAAAAGGTTATTAAACTTAGTTTTTTAATAAATGTCCACACATTATCAATAAAATATAAAGAGAATAGTCAGTGAATGGTAATTTTTTTTTATGGAAAACTATTAGAAGAGAGAAATCATGCGGCTTTATCTAAGTCAAGAGGTAATCTTAACTAGCAACATCTATATATATACAAAATGGTACAATCTCTTAATTAATAAAATAAATGTATCAAAGTTCGCAACATATTAAAGATCAGGCTCTCAATAGTAACTAATAGTCTCTATTAAACCTATCCCTCTCCATTTTCAAAGAAAACAAAATAATAATAATAATAATAAAACAAGTGTGAGCAACCACAATTCAGCGGGAACTTAAAATCTATTAAAATTTTTAGTACACAAAAGAGAAATAAATATGTATTTATTTTAATTGAATGAAAAAATATCTTAATATGATATTTGGTATGTCTGCCAATATACTGTAAATATGAGAATTAATGACGACAATAAAAGACACATGTCAATTAACAATACAGCATCTTTTTTAAAATGTAATAAAAAATATCATATAAAATAAAATAAGAATTTATTACTTTATTTAACATATTTTATAATTTTTTCTTTAACATTTATAATTTTTTCTTTAACATTTCACATAAATATTCTTAATACAAAAGAGTAAACATATCATTAGTGTCAATATATATGAGTATCATCAAACATGTTGTAGAATGTTAGTATGTACAACTAAAATTAAAATTTGGAAAGCTGAGTACTACAGTTAAAACAGTAATCTTATATCACAAAATATTTTTTATGCAACATCTATAACAGTAATTTGAAATTTTTCTTATTATATAAAAACTTATTTTGGGTTTAATATACTCACTAAAATATATAAAATTTATACAAAATAAAATATGTTATATAAAAAAAAAATTTATGTCAATATGAGAGCACATTCTGTTCAATAATATATCAAAAGCAACAAAATGAAAAGCTTATAAATATTTATAGATCTATGTTTTATTATTTGAAAAATTAACAAAATAAAATATTTATTTTTTATAAAGAAACTAGTGAAATTAAAATATGAAGTATGTTAGCAAAACATACCTCCAGCTTGACAACTTTCTAAACTGGCCCAATGGATAAAATTGGATCTAAAACCTCTAAAACTCGCTTGTCTTCTGTCTAATATTATCCCTTTCTCTCTCCTCCCATTAAGACGTTCCCTTGTGTAGAAACATGAAAAAAGGTGGAAAGAAGGTGGTGGGTGGGATATTTTTAAATATGTTTTTTATTGTATAAACATTTAGTTAAATCATATAAATATCTATTCATCAATTATTAGAAGTATAATTATAAATATATTGAAATCCCTCATATCTATAGATATAGGAGACCACAAATTAAATAAATAATGTGAATAAAAATAGTGCATTGTGTCTAAAATTTATTAGTACAAATAATTTGTAATCAAACACCATCTATAAAACCTACTTTACAAAGAGGCACTAATTTCTTAAAGAAAACAAATTCAATAAAATTTACTTTATATTCATACGTATGAAGTAAAGAAAATAGGGAAAAGATAATTAAAAATAAAGTTAAAAGTGATATATAATGTGATAAAAATAGCTTGTAAATTAAATAAAATACACATTCAGACAAATTAATCAAATACAATAAGGTTAATTTCAAAAGAAAATGTACAAATTTTAATAAACTTTAACAAATTCAATAAATTTATAAAAGCTTGACAAACTTTAAATAAATTCACGATAAACTTTTAACGACTTAATAAAATAAAATAAAATAAGTTTTAATAACCTTAAATCAAATCAAAATATTTCAACAAAAGCTTTAAACACTTCAATAAACAGCAAATAAATCTTAAACAACCTCCAAATAAATTTTAAAAAAACTATGAAACAATTCAAAATTGATTTCAGATTAAATTAAAATAAATTTCAAAAAACCTTAAGAAACTTTAAAAAGGTAAATTAACAAGCATAAACAAACAAACAAACTCAAGCACATTCAAATTCAAAGTAATTAACATAAATATCAAGCAAAACCAACTCAAGTTTTTTAGCTCAAGTGAAACACTCAAATCAAACTGTTCTAAATGAAATAAATCCGAATAAAACTCTTCTAAATCAAATCAATCTAAATAAAACTCTTTCAAACCAAATAAATCCAAAATCAAACCCTTCTTAATAAATTCACATTTTTAACTTCGAAGGTTTGCTTAACTCCAAGAGGTAGTTAAACCTTTTATGGACTTTTTCATGACACATCGTTATCAGATTGTAAGTTCCAACCTTTGAATTTCATGCAAATCTTGTTAAATCTTGAGTCTAACAATTATGAAGTCCTAAACATGGATCATCTAGAAGCTAACTGAAAAATCATGTGTGATATAAGATAATAATTTAATCGAGAGTTTTTTTTTTTTGACGCCACAACTCCCAATATTGAATTAACTATGAGTTGTTTTACTCAAAGAGATACCAAATCCCAATATAAAATAAACTTTATCTTAGTCTCGTAAGGTAGGGGAAAACTCCCTTCGTTCTGTAGTCTCATAAATCGTAAAGATTTTTTTTTCATCTGGGTAATTAGATTCATCTTCAGGTAATATTTCATTCTTTTGGGGTTACATATTAGTTTTTAAATTACACATTCATTTTTTAGGGAAAAAAATATTTTGAGATTTATGTTGGATATCAAACCCATCACAATAAAAGAAATCTTCACAAGGATCAATCATTTTTCTTTGCAGCCCTTACATCTTCAGTACAATGAACCTAACTAGTTCATGAAGGAAGAATTAAGGTAAAAGGATGACAAAGAATTATTTGAAATATAAAAATCCATGTCTTCTTCAGTTTTTGTATTTTTTTGTTGTTATAGTTTTGGTTATTTAATTAGTAAATTTGAGTTTAGGTGTAGGTGTTTCCATTGTTTATTATTGTCGGCACTGTCTAAGGCTCTTTCTCTTTCACTCTCTTGTCGTCGCTACCATCAGTCTTCATTCATGTCAGTTGAATTTGTTGTCATCTTCATTGTCTTGTAGTCGCCACTTTGTTACATGTTATGTTTCCCCTTACCAGACAAATTCTTCAATTTAGATCATGAAAAATAAGAAGATTAGGATGGATAATAACATAAACAAATAAAAGTAATATGTGGGGAACACTTTGTGAAGATTATATGTTAGCATCTTTAAAGCATATGTTAGAAATGCTTTAAAGATATCATTACGAATGAATCCTTATGAAAGCTGATAACCAAATAATTTGAATTAATACATTTGTTCTAGAGTCTTTATCTTCTTATAAGGATAAGTCACTATAATTAATTACATCTTAAATAGTAAATACTATTTAAGAAAACTCTTGATTAATGTTAATAATGTTCTCAGAAAGTTGTTATTATCAAGAAATTATTTCTCATACTAGAGATAGAAGAATCCTAAGAATCTCAAATTATTCTATAAGTTCATGTTTGTTTGAAGTTTATCCTCCCTTCCAGATTTTGTACATCCATCCCTACAAAATAAAGTTAGCACACCCTAATAATATGTAAAGCAAATCTAAGATAACGATCTGCTTCTTGTCTTTGGTTGCCCTACAAAACAAATTTAGCAAAAATTTATGTTATTTTTGTTTAGTTTATTTAAAATTTTTTAAATTTTAGACAACCCGCTCAAGATGTCTATGCCTCTGTCTTCCCGAGGTCGTCGAGGTACTCTGATCTACTTAGTATAAGTGGTAATTAAGCCTACTCTGACCGAAGGATTCTTGTCAGTAACCACAGATTGCATTGTCTAAGAGATCTTCGTAGACTCGAGTAATTAGGTGAAAGTTGTATTCAGTGATCTTTTTTCATTAAGGTTTCCCTTAAATTTTAATGTCATTTTCATATTTTAGGGTTTAAAAATTTTAGGTTTCTTAAGACTTATTAGTCGATTAGATTTGTTTTTTGTCATTTTATTATTATTATTTTTTTGGATGGCCCGATCAAGATCCTATGGTTTTGTTATCCCAAGTCATCAAGGTTCTCCCGGTTTGATTTGTCACAAGTGAACAAGAGATATATTGTTAGCAGACATGGGTTGTCTCCTCCAAAATATCTTCTCAAACCAAGTTGCATTTCAAGGTTCAAGTTTAAGTGTTAATGTCTTTTAAGTTTAAGTTGGTCTACTACTGTAGACCAAAATTTTCTTGATTAAGGTTAAATATGTTTAAATTTCCAATATGAGAAAATAAAACCCTAATTGACCTTCAATCACATGGCTTAAGATTAATTTTAGAGTAATACAAGTTGAATTGAATTAGTCTAAAACAACACTCCAGGTAATCTGAGTTTAAAATTGATTAGACTAATTATTACTCAGATCATCTTTAAGTTTGGTTGGATTAACTAAAGCTTGCCAAAATTGACACTAGTTTATTTAGACTAATCAGATTAACTTGAGGTTATTCACTTTTAAACTATTTTAAACATGGGTAAATTCTAAGTTAGTTTAGACTTAAGTTATGCTTTAAGTTTGGGTTAGACTTAAATCACTCCTAAATAACATTGGAGTTAAGGATTTCTAGAGATTAGTATAGTTATCTAAGATATTCAATTGTATTAATTTAACCTTATAATTTAATTAAATGGAATCTAAAACATGTTAAACTCCTAAACCCAAATGTAGTTCGACTTAGATTGGATCAAGGTTTGACTAGAAGCAATAGGTTTATGTTAGGTATTGAGTAAGTTAGACTTATGATTATGAACTAAGTCTTATGTAGACTAGACTAAGCATTTAGGTTCAATGTAATTTGAACTTAAAGGTGTTTGATTTAGTGTTTAAAGTTTTGGTTTTAAATAAGTCTAATGTCGTTAATACTTAAATAAACTAATTTAGTTTAATTTAGGTTAAACCTAATTATAGTTAAGGTTTAACTAATTTTAACAAGATTAAAACTTAGTAAATTAATTAGGTTTAACCTAATTAGGATAAGGTTTAACTAAGTCTAATGTGATTAAAACTTAGTAAATTTATTAGATTTAATTTAATTTGGACAGGTTTAACTAAGTTTAATCACACGTGATTAAGACCTAATAAATTAATTAGATTTAATTTAGGTTAAACCTGATTAGGATAAGGCTTAACTAAGTCTAATGTGATTATGAGTTAGTAAATTAATAAGGTTTAATTTAGGTTAAACCTAAATTAAGATAAGGTTTAACTAAGTCTAACATGATTAAGACTAAGGAAATTAATAAGGTTTAATTTAGGTTAAACCTACTCATGATAAGTTTTAAATAAGTCTAATGTGATTAAGACTTTGTAAATTAACTAGGTTTAATTTAAGTTAAACCTATTATGATAAGGTTTAACTAAGTCTAATGTGATTAAGACTTAGTATTTTAATTAGGTTTAATTTAGGTTAAATCTAATTAGGATAAGGCTTAACAAAGTCTAATATGATTAAGACTTAGTAAATTAATTAAGTTTAATTTAGGTTAAACTTAAATAGTAATGGTTTAACCAAGTCTAATGTGATTAAGACTTTGTAAAATAATTAGGTTTAATTTAGGTTAAACCTAATTAGGATAATTTTTAACTAAGTCTAATGTGATTAATATTTAGTAAATTAATTAGGTATAATCTAGTTAAACCTTATTAGGATAAGGTTTAACTAAGTCTAATGTCATTAAGACTTGGTAACTTAATTAGGTTTAATTTATCTTAAACTTATTAGGGGTAATATGTTTTGGTTGAAACTAAGATTAGGTTCAACTTAGGTAGAATCTAAAGATTTAGGGAGGACTTAAAGTTAGGTTCAAATTAGGTTTGAACCTAAGAGTTAAAGTTAAGTCCAAGTTGGTTTGGATGTAGGCATAGTTTCGAATATGTTGAACATAATGTTTAGAGTTAACATCAAGTTAGTTTGGACTTAGACATAAGTTCAATTAGGTTGAAATTAAGGGTTAGATTTAAGTCTAAGTTGGTTTAGACTTAGACTTAGGTTCAATTTAGATTGAACCTAAGGGTTAGAGTTAAATCCAAATTGGTTTAGACTTAGACTTAGGTTCAATTTTGGTTGAGCCTAAGGGTTAGATTTAAGTCCAAGTTAGTTCGGACATAGACTTAGGTTCAATTTAGGTGAGCCTAAGGGTTAGAGTTAAGTCCAAGTTGGTTTGGACTTAGACATAGGTTCATTTTAGGTTAAACCTAAGTATTATAGTTAGCTTAAGTTCAATTTGGGTTGAATCTACTATTTAGGTTGACCTAAGTTCAATTTGATTTGAACCTAAGGTTTAGGTTAACTTATGTTTAGTTTGGGTTGAACTACGATTTTGGTTAACTTGGTTCGGTTTAGGTTTAACTTAAATTTAAGGATTAGGTTGAGTTTAATACATGCTAGACCTAACACTTAAGGTTAGATTCAAGTTAGATTGAACCTAAATTCAGGTTAGGTTTAACATAAGCTCAGGGTTCTTATTAAGTCTAATATGGGCTAGACCCAACATGTAGGAATAAGTCTAAGTTAAGTTAGACTTAAGAATTTAGGGTTAGGTTTGTTGTGGTCTTGACCTAAGGAATTTGGGGTTACGTCTAAGTTAGGTTAGACTTAAGGATTAGGATTAGATCTAATGTGGTTTAGACCTAAACCAAATTAGGTTAAAACAGGTTAATCCTAGGTCATTAGGTTTAACCTTTAGTCAAGAGAGATGACCCCACATAATCCCTTATCCCTAAGCGTTCAAAAGAAATAAACTAAGTTTGGGAATAGGTATTGGGCTAGCCTGTAAATTTTTAAATTTACATATTTTCCCTTAAATGTCTAAATTATCATTTTACACTTTTAAAGGTTAGAAATTTTATTTTTAGCATTAAATTAATTACCTTAAATTTTATATCCAATTCTCAATTTTTAATTCCAATTTTCTGAACTTTTATAATTATCTTTAAAATATTTACAAAATTAGTACAAAATTAATTTTCAAAATAATTATAAAATTATTGGAATATTGGCCATTTTTTATTTTGGGGATATCTCTTAACTTTGAAATTTTCATAGAATGCTCCTATGAGTAAAGGGAATGAACCCTGCAAATTTTGAAATTTTTGGATTTATTTTAATTTTTAATAATTAAAATACTCTCTAGAGTAATTAACAAAATAAAAATTAAATATAATTGATTTATTGTCAATTTTCCTTTTCTTAATTTCTTTGAGTTCTGTGTGTTATTTATTTATTTTTTTGATTTTTCTAGGCTGAGATATGATTTTTTTTATGTTTATTAGGTTTTTATGGATTTAATTAATTCAAAAATTCCTAATTAACTATTTATCTCTCACGGCGTCCTGTCATCCTCGACAGCTCAAAAAGCTTGCGTGGTGCTTTTAGATTGGATATGCTTTCCACACTGTTGTCCGAGCTGGCCAACGGCTTAGTCTCCTTTTTATGGACATCTCGATGATTTGACTTGGTTGATGACGTCCATTTTCAATACACAAAAATAGAAGACATTGATTCATCTTCCCCATGGGACGATTAATCGAATACCATTCATGTTCAAACATTAAAATCTCCAACAAATTTTCATGAAATCTCATGGGGTTTGTTTCAAAAGCTTCATCTAACCAAGGAGAAACACATCCATATGTTTAGTTACATATGTTAGGCACGTTTATTTTACAAAAGAACAAACCCAAATAATTTTTTAGGATTTTAGATCCATACCTTATCCCAAGAAGTACGGTCTCAATTGGACTTGACAGACATGATAGCCTTGACCATATGTAGCTCCTCTTTAGCTCAATTTGATCTGAAATCAGTCTATGTATGAGCTAGGTTAATTGGTAGGTTGGTTCAGTCTTGAGATAGGTTAGAGTCCCCGGGAAACCTTAATTATGATTGGGAAAGGGTTCTAGAGATCTTAGGAAGCTTTTGGGAGAGTTGAATTAAAGTTTTGAGGTGGTTTATGTTGAACCCAAAATTATTCCTAATTTTCTATGATAAAATTAAGGTTCAATGGTAGCTATGGTAAGCTAAGGACAAAGGGATTTTGTTTTTTAGGTCCTAAGGAGTGTTTTTTTTTTGTGTTGAAAGACAGAGGATTTAGATGAAAGTTAGAGGGGGCTCTCTACTTACTTGAAGCACTCAAGTTTGACAATAAATGGCCACGAGCGGCTTGGATTTGGCCAAGGCTAGCCTAAGGAGAATCCTCTGACTCCTCTAAGGTGATTGCAGAGATAAGGAGTGGAAGTTATGGTGGGAATTCGCACTTTTGGAAAGCCAAGGTGCTCTAATGAAGGAAGAGAAGAGAATTTATGGCTTCAGAGCACTAGGGACGGGTGGAGATGTGGCGGTTGGGCTTAGATGAGGTTCACCTTGACCTAGGCTTCAAAAGACTTAGGTTTAGTGGACCATAGTGCCAAGTATGGAAAGGGGTAGTTAGGTTTTGTCTCATCCTCTCTTTCTTTATTTTGATTTTTAACTTTATTTGCATTTATCAATATATAGGTCATTCAATACCCTGGTAGGTTGGTTAGGGCTATGGATGACCTATTAATAGTTAGATCATAGGCTTAATTCAAATCATTCATCAATGGGCCTAAGTTATTAGCTTGAGCCATGGGTTAAAGCTTATGGCCTAACCCTAACTTAAACCTCATAGACCTTTTAAAACCTTCTTTTAATTAATTAATTAATTAATTGAGAAATTAAAGTTGACCATGTGATCATAAGGTTGACCACATAGTGTTAGGTTGACCAAAACTGTCAATTTGACCATATGGGGGTTGGATTGACTATAGAGTTAATGGGCAAGTCATATGGTCCAGGGTTGATCATGTTGATGAAAAGTTGACTACAATGGTTAGGTTGAGTATATAGTCATGTGTTGACTATATGGTGGTTGTGTTATCCGTAGGGTCAATGGGTGAGTGGTCCAGATTTAACCATGTGTCGGCTGCGAGATTGGAAATTGTTGTTAAGTAGTCTTAAAAATATCATTAGATTTAATATATATATATATATATATATATATATATATTTTTTTTTTTTTGAAAAGTAGAATTTTATTTTTTGAAAATGCTAGACCTAATTGTTCTCATATATTTAATAGTTTAAATGATCGAGCGCAACACCTTAAATGATTTACCTATCCCGAGGAATAGACACATTACTTGATAGTGAGGCTCGATTAAATAAACTATAGAATTTATGACATCTGTTTTAGTCAACGAAACCATTTTATGTTGACTGACAAGTTCCCCTTTTTAACATACAAGATTAAATAGGGTTTATATTAAGCTGGGTTCCAAAGTTTCTTATAGAAGAAAGCCCCTACAGTTAATTATATCCTAAGTGACTGAAGCCGCTTAAGAATACTCTTGATTCATATTAGTGGTTTTGCATTTAAGAAATTCAAATTTTAAGTTTTCAAGAGAAGACAAAGGAATATCAAATTGGAAAGATCAAATAGGAATAGTAATTTTTGGAATCCAAAGTGAGAATACTAGGGAATGTCACAGATCCTCAGGAGAACCTCAGTGACTTCCTGGACTATCCTATGGTTTGGCTTAAATTTAAAAGAAGATTTTAATAGATGTTCCTCTTGACAATTTAATTATGTAGGGCTTACACATGCATGACATGGTCATACAAATAGCCTGAAGATAGGAGGGTTTATGTCATGATGAACGACAGCCTCAAAATCCTAAGGCGAGTTAAGACTTAAATTGCACGACATCATTGTGCAAAAGTCTAAAGATAAGTTGACGATTTACGCCGTGCTAGATGGACAACTTTGAAATCCCATGGCTTGTTATTTAAACTAAGGAAGGGATTTTGTTGTTGTCTACTTGTCTGCTCTCTTGAAGTTGTCCTTCTGTAGGTCCTCGTCATGCTGCCCATGGTGTTTGTTCCAAACTCCATGTGAAAGTAGTAGCCCTAAAGTCTAAGGTTCAAAAGTTTTTACCTTTTATGTTTTATTATTTTGGTTTTGTTGTTTTTGTTGTTGAAGTGTCTTATTTGAGAAAATTTAAATTGATTAGAGCGACACCAGTTTGGATCCCACGGTTCCTTTATTCTAGCACCACTACTTTCTTTCAAATTTACTTTGTATAAATAAGTTGCTAAGCTGGTTTAAACCGGAGAAATCTCATTAGTAACCATAGGTTACCTCATCTAAGGGATTCCCGTAATCCCAAAAGAGTTATTTAAGGGCATTCACTAGGTTTAAATGTGCATGTTTAATTTTAAAAATGTGTTTTATTAATTTTTGTTCTAAAAATGTTTAATTTTAATATCGAAAAAAGTTATATCTTAATTTTGAAAATTATTGTTTTGGTTTTTTGAAAAGTGTTTTAACTAAGCATGCATAATACATTAAAGAAATAGTAAATTGCAGGAATAAAATGACAGTTAATAAACAATAAATGCGTACCTGTCATCTTCTCATTGCTCCCGATGAAATGTTAGCATTCATAATCATATATACATTGCAAAGTAAGAACAACTACTAAGTAGCAATGAAGCCCTAATGGTGTAAGTTCAAAAGAGATCATAATTCATAACTTGGTGGGTCCCTAAAGGTTCTAATGGTGATTTTCTTTAACAAAGTATAATAAGTTCAGTTGCTCATCGAAAATATTCAAAAGATTATAAGAGTGTTCAAAGTATAACCCTGAACAACTTTTACGAATCCTCTAAACCATCCCGAGTTCACTTAAATTTATTATGTTATTGTACATATCACCCCAAGGTTCACTAGGTTTGGCCTATGCTCAGTTTTTTATCTCAATTAACCCATGAGAGAGCGGGTAGGCAAATTTGAGCTTGCAGTTTTTGAAGGAAATTAATCATGGTTTATCTTTCAAGTAACCCTCAAGTATCTTTAAATTGAACTTAGCTCACTACAAAACTGTTAGAACTCTGGGGGTAAATATGTAATTTAGGAAAAGTCATTTCAAGAAGAGATAATTAGAAGATGAACCTATGGCTCAACCATTGGTTTGAGACTTTATATTAGTAGATTAATGACTTCTTAACTTATATCCCAAACATTTCAATCATTCAAGTCAATTTCATCTTCCAATGTTCAATAATTTGAATAGTTACATTTTTACCCTTCTTTTCTAAAAAAAAGGTTAATTGGTTTCTACCTCTTACCCTCATGTTTCAATCACCTTAGAACATTGCTTAGGCTCAAATATTATCCTTTAAACCCTTAGCTTAGCCTAAGTTTTAATTAGGGATTAAAGATGGAAATTACAGTTTTGCCCCTATGGCTCATATCTTCATAAATCGTTTACATTAACTTATATGGGCTTTCAAATTTGTTGACCTATCTCTTATGGACGAATAAAGGTAACAGAGAAGAAATCATATTTTTGCAATTTTAATTTTATTTTTGATAATTATTTTAATCCAATGATAAGAATTTTCAAAGTTAAATTATTCTATTAAACAAGGTAAAGTTTTTGTCCTTAAGAAAATTATTAGAGTTTCACCTAGGTCAGATGACCACTTTGTTTAAATTTCATGAATTTTTGAATTATAGTATAATTTTTATAATTATTTGTTTATTTTGGTAATAAATTAAATAGAAAATACATTTTATTTTAAAAATAAATTTTATATTTTTCATTGATTTCTTGGATTTTAAGGAAGTTAAAGAAATTTGTTTTGCATTTTTTAAATTTTTATTTTATTTTTTATAGATATTTTAGTGAAAAATTAGGAAAATACATATTTAGCCATTTAAAATTTCATAACTTTCTTTAAGAAAATATGAAAAATATTATAATTGGTCCCAAGTGGTTAGAAAATAATTATAAACATTTTAAAGCACTTTTAGATTTTTATGATTTTTTTATTATTCTAAATTATTTAAGATTTGAAAAAACAAGTTAAAAGTGAACCTTTTATCTTAACACAAATTTCATTTTTCATAGGTGCCTCTGGTCACAAGGATCACTCCAAACCACTTTTTAAAATTTTCTTAATTATATTTTATTTATTATAATTATTTTAATTAAAATTCTTATTTTTCTTGAAAAATTTTGATGGTTAATTCAACTTATATTAATTTTAAATTTCTACAAAGGGTTGAAGTGTTCATTTTCTTCACTGCTAATCAATTTTTAGGATTTTTTAAAATTATATTTTGTTTATTTCATTTTTTATGGGTTTTAATGACTTAAATTAAGAAATTACATTTTAAAAAACTTTAAACTTAGATTTTATTTTTCTTACACTCTTCCGATCATAGTGAACCTACTAGAGCAAACCCCACATTTTCTGGTCTATTTTTTTAATTTATATAATTATTTAAATCAAAATTGTAACTTAACTTTGGAAATAAGAGTTTATCATGTAAGAAATGTTCTCTATGTTTGGAAAATTAGAGAACATCCCTAATGATAAAGAGAACAAACCCTAAAAATTTCATATTATGCTCATTAACATTAAATTAATTATGAATTACACCACTAAAGAAGATAATTTAATAAGCACTTTTGTTTACTTAAAAAGTAGGATAGAAGTATCAAAAATTATTAAAAGCATTTAACAACAAAATGACTCTCTAAAAAATTATGAGATAGAAAAAAAATGTAATTCAAAGTTCTATTAAGTTTAAATTAAACATTAATGACATATATACTAATATTTTAGTTAAATTCATATTAAGTTTAAGTTAATATGGGTATATTTATTGAAGAAAATCTTAATTATGAATATAAACATGACAAATATTAAACTTTAGGTTGACTGATTAATATATAGTTGTTAGATTCAATTATAAGCACTAAAAGTAGTAAATGAACATAACCTAATGGATATTAGTGAATAATAAGAGGTTAATAACTAAATATATATAAAATTCATTATTTATTTTTTATCATTAAATAATATTAAAATTTTAATCTAATTTTTTTTAAAAAAAAATATTACTCATGATTATAGAGAAGATTACTTGGTGATGTAATAGCTTATATTTGTAAAACTTTATTAAGTGAATTGAGTAAATTAAAAGTTAAAATAAATATAAAATTATGTAAATGTACAAATTAATTACACTAATTAATTTATTTTTGATAGAAAATAAAATGGTGGAAGACCTGAAGAAGATAAAAAGAATTGTCAAGTATAGCCCCACAACGAAAAAGAGTTAAAATTAAAAATCTCCAACGAGACCAACCCCCTTTCTCTGGTGTCCTTACATTTCATCGGTACACATTGAACCCAACTAGTTCATGGTAGATGAAGAAGGGGAAAAGGATGAGAATGAATATTTTAATTAGCTAAAAATTCATGTGTTATTTATTTGTTGTATTTTTTTTGTTTGTTATAGTTTTAGGTATTTATTTAGTAAAATTTGAGTTTGGGTGTTGGTGTTTTCATTCCTTTTTGTGTGTTGTTATTATTACTGCATTTTTCTTTCAATACATGTGCTGTATGCATGTACAATGTTATGACCTTGGGTTATGTTATTTTAATAAAATGTATAATGTGTAATTAAGTACATTTTTGTTGTGACCAAACATGATTAACTTAGTAATTATCATAAATATTATATTTTAATGTTAATTTAAATCATAATTAATAAATTTAATTATCAATAAACTTTTTATTAGAAATAAAAAAAGAAATTTTATAAAAATTAAAATTTTATAGTAAAATTAATAATCTCAATGGTGGTAGAATATTTAAAATGCATGATTCACATAATTTGATAGAAATATGTCTAGATAATTAGGAGGTTATAAATTGGTAATAATATCATAAATATAAAATATTGTAGATTAGTATTAGCTAATCTATACCACTAAAGATGATAATTTAATATGCACTTTTGTTACTTGAATGGAGAATAGAAGGTATCAAAATATATTAATAGAATTTAACTAATAAAATGACTCTAAAAAACTATGAGATAGAAAAAAAATTAAATTCAAAGTTTTATTATGATTACACTACACATTAATGACATATATACTAATATTTTAGTAGTCAAAGTCATATTAAGTTTATGTTAATAGGTTATATTTAGAAAATAAAATCTTACTTATGAATATAATCCTGACAAATATTTAATTTTATACTAGCTGATTAATAAGTATCCATCTGAGTCAATTATAAGCACTAAAAGTACTAAATGAACTATAACCTAAAGCATATTGGAGGACACTAAGAGTTTAAGATATTATTATCTAAATAATTATTCTTAGTTAATTACTTAAACATGTAAGAAATAAGTTATTTAAATTTGATTATTTAATAACATTATATTTCCTTAAGGTAATTTCTATTAAATAAAACTATAAGTCATGATAATAGAGATGATTACTTGGTGGCATGTCATACTTTTTGTTTGGAAAATTTTATTAAGTGATTTAATTAAATTAAAATACTAGTTAAAAAAAAACATAAAATTATAATATTGCAAATATTAATTACACTAATTAAGTTTATTTTGATAGAAATCAATCTGGTGGAAGACATGAAAAAAAATAATTTCAAATATAGCTACGCAAGACTGATCACATAACTCCATAGCTCTGATCACGTAGTATTGTAGCTCTTTTTTTTAATACATAGAGCAATAACACCGAAGCTTAGCACAACTTCACTATTTTGAAGTGTTGCTTGCTAAAAGACTAGCATTGCAAAAAAGCTAATGATGATAAGACTAAGAGGGCAACTTAAGTGCTTCGCACCATAGTAGCATGTTTGAGTGATACAATTTTGTTGTTAAGTGCCACACTATTAGAGGAGAAGCACTGCAGTACCAACCCGAGCAAAAAAAAGGAAAGCCTAGAAATGCAGAGTGTATTACAATGGTATCTCATCAGCACCACAACGCCAGTTTGTAGTGAAACAACATGGTGGCTTGGTATGAGACTTTCAAGCTGCTTGCGAAGATCGAGTGATAATTGGAGTATGTTTCTTTTGTTGGAATATTTATTGCTAAGAGATCGTATAGGTGTCTAATGTGACTTTTATGTAGTGGATATAGAGTCAGTTTGTGTGTTTGTCCCAGTGTGAGACCGTGCTTGTAGAGTGATGAACAAGAAAAAATTCTATAGAGAAAGTGCAAGAGACTCTAGAAAGAACATAGTTTGCAAATGAATTCCTAGTTCTTTTCATATCTCTTTTTAATTTACCGTAACATGATAAATATAAAAAATTTTCACTACTTTGATAAGTATATTTAGATTTTAATTTCTTGTCTTTGGGTATGTGGATCTCTCTACTTAATTTTCTACATAACATGAAGATTTTGAGCAAAATTTTAAAGATTGTTCATTTTCTTTAATTTAAATGAGTAATTATATTGGTCACATAGTGATTTCAAATTTATGGTGATCCATTAACCTCAACAAAGATAAAAAATAACATTAGGTTAATTTGGGCTAGATTTTAAGTATATTAGACAACTCTATTTGAAATTCTGCCAACATTTAAGAAATATGTGAATAAATTCATTTAACTTAATCCATATAGATATAGTGAATTAGGTTTTATTAGATCTTGGCGAAGAATACAAACAAAATTTGTTCTTTATTGACAGTAGAACTTAGTGGTAGCTCATGTGATGTGAAAAATTAGTGAGATAAAGTGCAAATCTAAAGTATACCTCACCACTTGTTAAATCATAGTGCTTTTAGGACTTAGAAATTAGAATATACTTAATTTGAGAATTTCATTATTGAATAAAGATTATGGTTAATTTGAATTAGTAATTAAATTATTTACGTAACTTCTTATTATCCTTGAGGGAACGAACTCATACTTAATTGTGTATAATATGGAATGCCACATACTTTTATATACCATAATACTCAGTCAATTAAGAATACAATGATATATTCTAATTAAACAATATAAGTTAAAAAAATCTCTTCAATTACAAGTTAAAGTTATCAGAATGTATGACATTTATCAAGATATACTCAATCCTATTAAGTTTTAATGTTCAGTCTCCTATATCATCTGAAATGATGCCCACCATTTGGTATCCTCTACCTAACATGAAACGCCATTATCATATGAAATTTGCCAACATCTACTTATTGTCTTCATTTGGCTTCTTTTGTTGAGCACTGCTTGGTCAATTGATCCGTCATTTCTTTTTATAAAGAAGGCAACATCTAAATTTCAATTGCTAAGAAAAATATACATTTGTTTAAATAATATATTTGATTCGAATTTGTTTAATTTAAATTCAACAAAAATTTGATTTTTAGTAAAATTTGAATTTTACAGGTAGAGTTACGACATTCTTCGGTCAAACTAAATTTATTTGGATGGACAATTCAACCACGCATCGCCGCGTTATTGGGCAGCGCTTGCTATAAAAGGGTATAACCAGAGGCTTTTCTTCATTCAAATCAAAAGCCATAATCTCAAGTGAGGGAAGAGATTGAGAAGAAGAGTCGGCAGTAGAGATGGTTCTCAAGGTATTCGGAAGCCCTGTTTCGACCTGCACGGGACGCGTGCTTGCTTGCATCGAAGAGCTCGGCTTGAAATACGAGCTCGTAACCATCGACTTGAACACCGGCGAGCACAAGAGGCCTCCTCATACCGACAGAAATGTATCCATTTTCTTTTTTCCTTCCCAGCAAATAAACTGTTTAATCCATCTTACCTTAGTGGTTGATTTGATACTCTTACTCCTGTACTTATGTAATTTTTGTTATGCTTGCAGCCCTTTGGCCAGATTCCTGCACTCCAGGACGGCGATCTTGTTCTATTTGGTGAGGGATTTTTCTGTTCGTATTAGTTTCAGTTTATTGCATAGAATAATTAATTTCCTTTCACTTTCTTTGGATTTGGAGTACTAAATTTTATATAATCTTTCTTCAAGAAAAATTTATTTTTCGATCCAGCTTACTCCTAGTATGTTTCGATAAAATTCAGCAGAAATTGATTTTCTGATTGGTAGAACAATTAATAAAAAATGGGTCATAGTTTATGATGTGGAAAGTAGAAATTGATTGCCGGTAGATGAAACAATAAAAATCAAATGAAGGTGATCTTTACAGATTATTGCTATCGTGGAGCTATTTTGGATGATTCTCCTACGGCACGTGAAGATGTGAGAATTGATGGCTTCTTCTCGTCTTTGAATAGTTACTTGGATTATTGGTGTCAAGATTTTGGATTATAATAAAGCACGGGTTAAGTTTTGGTTCCTTTGTTGGAATACGTAATAAGTGGTCTTTTTCTAACGCAGCTTTTGAAAATGACATATGGATCCGTTTGCTGCTATTTGCTCTTCTTGTATATTCTTCTTTACTGCAATATTTTATGTGAACAAATTTATATTAGATAATTGATTATTTAGATTTTACTTTCGCTGTCAGGGTAGCCTAGACGATTTTGGTTCTCAAAATTCCGGGTCATTTTAAATTTTGATTGACTTGATCCTTGCTACGGGCACTTAAGAACTTGCCTGAAATTCATATTTTATTGATTCCATCTATGTGAGCCTAAGGACTGTTCTATGAGTAAGATCCATACAAAATAATGAATTGAAGAAATATTCAATTGCTAAATCATTATTTATATATAGTTTCAGAAGGAGACCTCTCTATAACTTGATACTGTATTATGTGAGTTGCTTGCCTAATGCGCATCTAATTCTATATTGTGATTGCAGAATCTCGAGTTATCACTCGGTACTTGGTACGAAAATATGGCAAGGGAACAGATCTCCTTAAAGAAGATAGCTTCATTGATTCAGTAGCAGTGGATCAGTGGATAGAAGTGGAATCACAGCACTTCAATGGACCTGTCTCAACCCTAGTCTTCCAGCATCTTTTTCTTCCAGTCTTCTTTGGAGGCAAGACTGATGAGAACGTGGTGGCAGCAGAGGTGGAGAAGCTGGGTAAGGTGCTTGCTGTCTATGAGGCCAAGCTTTCAAAGACAAAGTTTCTTGCAGGTGACTTTTACAGCCTCGCTGACCTCCATCACCTTTCCTATGGGCACTACCTGATCACCACCACGCCACATGGCTCCCTCATCAATTCTTATCCTCATGTGAAAGCCTGGTGGGATGCCATCTCTTCCCGTCCAGCCAGCAAGAAGGTCTTAGGGCACATGTCGTTCAACAGCTGAGCTCCTGGAGAGCATTTTATGTGTCATAGTGTTGACTGTCAAATGAATAAGTCCGCCTTTGTGTTAGTTATAGATGGCGGTTCACTGCTGCTGCTAGCTATGGTTGGCACTATGCGTCCTTTTAGTCTTCTGTTAGAACTGTGTTGTCTTACTCATGCTGGAGTCTTGTTAAACAGCTTGTTGGAGTCTTATTAAACAGAGTTGTTCTACTTCGTGTGCTTTGGTTTAAATAAAGTTGGAGTTTTTCTTAAGTTGGTTTGAGGTTTGAACTATTTCAATAATTCTTCCTTG
Source organism: Papilionanthe hookeriana x Papilionanthe teres (assembly GCA_022702705.1). Lineage (NCBI taxonomy): Eukaryota > Viridiplantae > Streptophyta > Magnoliopsida > Asparagales > Orchidaceae > Papilionanthe > Papilionanthe hookeriana x Papilionanthe teres. The sequence continues at coordinate 79,915,100 of CM040421.1, read as the reverse complement.
TGTTATTAAGAAGATGTTTAATCGCTGCTGGTTTTGTGTTTTTGCGTGCTCTGGTGATGCTAAGGTTCTTTCTTCTGCTATTTTAACGGTGCTACATTTTTATTTGTTTAATGTGCCACGTTCTTAGGAGTATTTCAAGTTCAGATTGTATTGGTGATTCATGCGATGGATTATTACTTGCGTTTTATTGCTCTGGAGGCTAGTGGTAACTCTTATTGGAATTCAACCAAGTGCCTGTGTTTATTGCAGCACTATAATTCATTGTCTTTAAAGTATATCTTCATCTCTTGAATGTTAACTATAATATAAGTGCCTGTGTTTAAATTTATGCATTGCTGCTTGTTTAATCATCTTGTTGATCTCCTCCTTGCTCAAATCGCCATTTGATTCTTCCAGCCGGTTGGTCTATCCTCAGCTTCATAGACCTGGATCAAGACATTAGGCTGACTACCTTGGTAGGTTTAGAAGATCAGTCCCTTCTCTGCAGGAATGGTGGTGTTCCTCAGAGGTTTTCATTTGGTGGTAAGGGAGTGCAGAACAAGGTCCCGGCAGTGAGTTGGGCGGGAGGTGAGAGGTGGTAAGACTGGTTTTGTGTGGAGCGAATTGATGCACGGGTAACATCAGAGTGAATGGGAGAATGTGAGCAGCGGGTTGCTGCCTTGCAGTTAGAAGCCTGCTCTCATCAAGTTCGATCAACTCATTTTGTAGAGTATGTATGAGAGTCAACATAAGTACATCCAATTGGCAACATTTGCTTTGCATTATATCATAGTTCAAATCATTAGGTGAAATTATTATTTTGATTTTATCATCATCAACAACCTTCTGATAATACTATCATCTTTTGGAGAGAATATAATCCTTACGTAGGGATTGGGGAAGTATTCTTTTAGTACACGCCGATATACCTAAAATGTTTTCCGAGTACACCCTGAGTATACCCATCTATAGGTACAGATAGAGTATATGCCTCAAAAATAGAATTATCATCAGTCTATTTGTTAAATGTATGTTCAAATCTAAAGTAATAACAATGCTTCCGGATAAATGGACAAACAGATTCTATTGAAAATGATACTATCACCTTTCACTATTCCATCTTTAGGCTAGCAAACTTACACTAAATTGAGGGTCAAACACTTACCCTAGGTTAGTCTGAGTATAGAAGCCTGTGATAGTTTAGGTACATAGCGTTGAGCACTAGGACATGCAGAATAACAAACCTATCCCCTAGGACTAGAGGGAATAACATAAAATTCATCTTGTCCAATCTCAATCTAAACCAAATTCAAGCCCAATTTAATCAATTTTCAAGCCCAATTTCAACCCAAATAAAAAAGCCCCAATTTTGACCATATGACCAAATTCCTCTAAATTGAACCCCATAACCATGTCATTTGCCTCAAAATTGAATTCTAAACTCTTCCTAACATTCCTACAAACTAAATTGATCCACCAATTGACCCATAGTTAAACTCAATACTCACCCAAATCCAACCCAAGCTAAACTACCCAACTTTGCCCCAAATTAGCCACATACCCAAATGTCACAAAATTGAACCTCCTAATCCCAAAATTTCTCTTCCTTTGGATTCCTATAATAACTGTTCCAAATTGGAGTCACTAACTTGTTGGATTTCGTATTATCACATTACCTTAAAAAAAACTACCTGTTTGAAGTCATGAAAAAAATATTTCCTGATCTAAATCGAGAGTTTTCTTAGATGACTTCAATTATCTAAGATGTATTTAACTATAGGGGCTTACCCTTATAGGAAACTTTAATGACCCCAGATTAATATAAACCCTATCTAGTTCTTTCGTATTGGATAGTAGAACCTGTCGGTCAACATAACAGGTTTCACAGACTAAACGAATGTCATAGATTCTTTAGTTTATTTGATCAAGCCACACCGCGAAGCAATGTATCTATTCTTCGAGATAGATACATGGCTTGTAATGTAGTGCTAGATTATTTAAACTATTGCATATACGAGATCAGTTTGATTTCATATTTTAAAAATTAAATTATAATTTCTAAATTCTTTAAATTCACCACGATTGTTATGGCCTAAATACAATGCATTTGGACGATTTTTGGAAGGTTGATTGAGGCATCTCTCAGGAAATTCCTCTCTATTCTATATTAGAGTGATTGAATGCCAGAAAAAGGGTGTAAAAGGTGTGTGTATGTGGGAAAAAGGCCGATTAATGTTAATATTTCCTAGAATAGGAGTAGAGATGTATATTACCTTTCTGTAGAGATTGGATAGGAGATTTTGAGAGAATTTATAAAGAATTATACTAGCATTGCATGGATCAACGAGAGACTTTATCGGAGAGATCTTCATCTTTCTTCAAGGGGAAAACACTAAGTATTGTGTTCTTCATTATCTTGTGATTTTGTAAATACTTATCTAGTGGATTTGCTTTGATGTAAAGAAGTTTTCTATTGTGTTTTTTTTGTGCTTTGTGAGTAGCTCTTCTTACTCTTTTTTCTTACTTGGAAATAGTGACATGAGAAGATTATATTTTTGTTTTCATTTTACTTATTTTTGCAATGAGTAGGATTCATGTTTAGGATTTTGGGATGCACATTAGAAAATGTTTTAATTTTAAATGTGATGGACTTTACTTAATCTTCATTTACATTACAATAAGGGCCCGTTGTAGTGCTAAAATTCGTTGTAATTGCATTAAGATCCAAGAGGGTAATGTAATTCTCAACAAAGTGGAACCACATTTAATTTCATGGATGAGAATGTATTCTATGGGGTTAAGTGCAAATAAATAAGGAAATATACTTTGATGGGTGTAGAATTGGAGATTTTAGGGTGACAGACTAAAATCACCAATTTGGTTATGGTGATTGGAAACTAAAGCGAGATTTAGCCCTCAGGAGAGGAGGAAGTGGAAGCTCTAGAGTGAGATTCAGTATCCTCCCAACCTAAACACAGATTTAGGGACTAAAGCTAGGATTAGCCAATGTTCGTTATGCACTTGGAAGAGAGTAAAGAATAGAATTGCTCCTATTTGGCACATACAATATTTAATGTATCTCATTTCTAAATATTATCCATTTCACTACATAAGAATTGTAGTTTTTAATATCTCAAAATTCTCCAAACCAATTCATCTAGAAAGGGTTATCTTTCGAATGAATATTTTCACTTAAGAGTAGTTATTAGTTGTTTTAAACTTAAGTTTTGCCTTTAAGTGTACTTATTAGAAAAACCACTTAAATTGACTTTCCAAACTAAGGACTGATAATTGTTGACTGGAACTTTGACTAAGGACCTCTTACCTGGCTTCCTTGTAAGATCGATAAACGAGAATCCACTAGAGCCTTGTATTACTTGAACGATACGCATACTTGCATAGAACTTATAGTTTATGCACGTACATCTAGACATAAAAAACGATGAAAAATTGCACATGCCGGGGGCGTATCATTGGTTCATTCCAAATTGATCTAGCTTCCTTGATATTATTGTTACTTGAGAAGTTAGAGTTGACAGCACATCTGTATCATGCACATTATCAACCTTCCTAGGGCCTACTCATTCAGAGGGGCATTGGAAATTTTAGTGTCCACCTCCTTAATCAGATAATAAGCCTCATCAAATAGCTTTAACATGAGTGAACCACCAGTGGCAACATCAATAATAGATCAAAGAGATCCTATAAACCATTATAAAAAGTCTAGATAATTAATCAATTAAGAAAAACATGATGTGAGAACTTATTAAGAAGTCCCTTATATCTTTCTCATGCCTTATAAATCAACTCACCTTCTAACTGGCAAAATGAAGTAATATCATTTTTATGTTTATTAGTTTTTGATGGTGGGAAATACATAGCTGGGAATTTCTGGGCTAAGTCACCCCAACTCCTAATTTATTCATGTGCAAATGAGTTCAACCACATTTTACCCTTTTCCCTCAAGGAAAAAGAAAAATGCTAAGCCTAACAGTGATGCGGGACTTATATTTTTGCAAGAATTTATGTACTCAAATTTATATATTTATAATGATTTTGTAAACTCCAAGCACTCAACACAAGTATACATATTGTATCAAGTAATACAGGGCTCTAATGGAGTCCTGGTTATCGATCCCATAGAGAAGTACGAAGTATAAGAAAGTGTATCACAATATATATAATATAACACTGAAATCCAATACTCAAATTGCACTTGAAGTTTAATACTTCTACTACCACTATGCAGAAAACAGTAACAAGTCATTTAACTACAATTACTTCTAACAACTTTGAAAACAAAATTAACTAACACACTAAACTATGTATTTGAAAGGTTTTTGATATAAGAGAAAAGTATCTTTCCTCTTACAATGAGAATGTGATGTGTGGATGATATGAAACAAATATCTATGTTATTGTGCCAAATAGGAGCATAAATGTTTCTTTACCCTTAAAAGAGTACCCCCTCTTCTAAGCATGAAAAGAACATTGACATATCCTAAGTTTAGTCACTAAATCTAAGACTAGGCTGGGAGGATATCGGCTCTCACTACGAAGCTCCCACTCACCCTCAACTGAAGGTTAACCTTTGAGTTTAGTCTCTAACCTCATAACCAATTTGGGGATCTCAGCCTGTCACCCTGAAATCTCCAAACTGAAGTCCATCGAAACACATTTCTCTATTTATTTGCACTCAATTCCCATGAACTACGCAATTCATCCATGGAAATTGAATGGATTCTTCATTATTGTTGTAGAACATTAAATCCGTTCAGAATTAATGTTCAACAACATATTTTAACATTTCAATTGGCCAAATCGAAAAGTAAATTAAGTTTGAAATGAAAAACCATCACAATTTCTTCCATACATTAAAAGCACATCAAATCCACATCAATCCATTATCACATCTCTATGCAAGAAGAAAGACAAGGGAGACTTCTCAGAATTCCTGAAGAAGATACAATAAAATATGGATTTTATATATAAAATAAAATTCATACAAACCACAAAAGAAAATACAACTTATCTCTTTCTCTTCCCCAATGCAATTCCCTTGTTTCTTTGAATCCTTTTCTCTCTTCTTTACAAACTTAATTCCCTCTTTAGAATGGAAAGGAAGAAGTAATATATCACTTTACTTCTTCTCCTTCACTCCTTAGAGAAGAATTCCTCTCAAATCCTCATTTCTACACACTCTTCTCCTAAACCCTAACACTTAACACACACCAAGACCACCAAGAGAGAGCAAGAAAAACCAAGAGAGCCCTCCTCATTTTCATCCAAAAACAGTTGCTTATAAGTTAGGAACGAAATCCCAAAAGTTTCCGTAGGCATCCCTTCAAAAAGTCGCCAAAACACTTCAAATTTGAATTCCAACGACTTTGGCACTCTATCGTCAAAATATTGCTGAAGTCTCTCGAAAATGGTGTCGGCAGCTCCAGAACCTGTTTTCCTCCTTTTTGCTCCTTTTTGTTCTAAATTCGTTCCTTTTCGCTTCTTTTCGCTCCAATCATCTAAAATCATCATACCTGCAAAAAATCATGAAAATACCTTTATTTAAAGTGCAATATCACCAAAACTTGGTAAAATTATATAACAAAAACCATATATATTTTTGGTGCATCAAAATCGCACAAACTTTAACTATTACTTGTCCTCAAGTAATATTTTTACTACATAAAATTATAACTCTAGGAATGTACTTTTCAACTATAGAACACTAAAAGTATTTATTCAAAAGAATATATTGGTTAGATTTCAGAATGAAATTTAGTAACTCAAGTCAGCATAACAGGTATAAGAATATTCGGCAATCAAGCTTAAGGGTTCTAGTTTTCTATTTATTTCAATATGAACTATAATTTGTCACATTAAGAGTGCCTCGAAAGACTATGTGAAAAAGGAGTTCATGCAAACTTTATTAGAATGTAGGCCAATACTTTAAACATAAATTCAGAAATGAAATCAAGTTCTCCCTTTAGGGTGACTCAAGTGAAACCAATTTTTGATTAGGCATCTCCTCAAGCTTCTCCTCATAAATATTTTTCTTTCTTTTTCTTTTCTTTTTCTTCTTTCTCTTTTTTGTTTTGGGATTGTTTTTCAATCCTTCTTTTCTTTTCTTTTCCTTTTTTTAATGAGGATTACTATATCTGGATAGCCTTTAATGATTTTAAACTTCACTCTCCTCTTTCTAAAGTTCAAACTTGAGATACCTCCTTACTTTATAGTTAAGTACAAGTTTTATTATTCATCATAAAGTCATAATCTCTTCTTAACACACAATACTTTAAGTCCCTTAACATTTCAAAAATATAGTTTTCTTTACTTTAAATAGTTAACTATAATCAAATCCTTTCATACCAAATATCTTACATTTATAAAATCAACCATTATTACTAAAAATTTTCATCATATCCTTCCATAATATTCAACAGAAATAAAAAGTTTTAGTTATCTACAGTGAGGTTCAACTGCCAAAAGTTATACTAATAATTTTGAAAATATAATAATTGAGAACAAATAAAAGTTAATATTTATCTACCATCCCCAAAACTTCAGTAAATTTGAAACAACAGAGAGTAAAAGAAAACTAACCTTTTTGTGCTGGGATCTTGAAATCTTCAACAACTATCTGGTATTAGTCAAAATTTACAACTAGCAGGCATGAAATAATTAGTAGCAGTGATATAACAATTTTAAATATTTGCATGGGTAAAGAGAAATTAACTTTAAACATTTAAACATCCAACAAAACACTGCAATATTAAACAAACTATCACAGTACTACACAATCTAGCTAATAATTTCAATGTTTCAGTACTACATAACAGTACACCAACAGGGTTACACATCACATGAAAAATAAATAACTACTACATCATAATAGTACAACACAACACAACAAGAACAACAGAAATAGAAACAAACAATCTACCAATCTCTATCACCAGGATCATCAGCAGGGTCATCAGTAGGGTCATCAGCATGGTCAGGTCTATATGGTGTATAGCTAGGGCAAGTAGGAAATATCACATCAGACTCCACCCTCATAAATTTGACCTGAGCATCATAATAGGCATTATCGAACTCAACTCTCCTCTTCAGATAATCTTCATTCACATCACTCCTCGCCTCAAACACATCCATCCTACCATGGATTCTATCCACACTAGCACTCTGTAATCTCAGTTGCTCCATAATATCAGATAAGGTAGGAGGCTCAGATGTAGATGAAATATCATAACTCGTAGTAGGAATATCAGTACTCCTACGCTCAACTCGGGCTCCCACATGAGACTCGTAAGTACGGATAATAATCTTTGTAATTGGTCTCAACGGTATAGTCACTTCTTTAGAACTATTAAAATCCACTCAAGACTGAACACACAGGGCATGAACTAAAGCAGGATGCCCTAAACCACTAGTGGTCTCGCCTCTAGAAATAGACTGAATGTTCTTGTAGATAATAGCTCCAATATCAATATTTTTCATCTTCTGAATGCAATAGTTCAGAATTGCTTTATCCCTTGTAACTTCGCTGTGGTGATCAGATGGTAATAGTCTCGCAGAGATGAAATAATGCCAAACTTTTGATGCAATATTCAAGGTGGAAGCGGGTAAGTTAATTAACTATTTTTGACTTACTTTCCATTCCCCTCGCCCATTCATCAGAAAAGCAATCATTTTTCTCATATTTTCCCCTCGAGTGTCAATGTTTTCGTATTCACAAACAAATGGTTCCCAAGTCTGATAGAAAGCATTGATACATTGAGGAGTAAACTCAACCATTTTTCCTCTAACTAGCACATACTCAGTCTCAGTCCAGGGTACATTTGAAAAGAACTCTCTAACAACTCCCATAACAACATTCGCAGTAAAATAACAAAATCGTTCCCAGTTCCGTTATGCTATTAACTGTTCTACAGATCCACCAGGACTATCAAAAGCTCGATCCTGGATACACTTCTTATTGTAAAGGTAAGAATTGAAGCAAAATTGGGCTTTAATATTAACGAAATTTTTCTTCAACAAAATCTAATTCCTCTTCCCTTTACTCATCCTTGGAGCCATGTGAATTTCTAAAATTTGCAAGAAAATTTCAATAAATCCCAAATTCACAATGTAAGAAACTTCAAATACTATACTAAACAAGTAAGAGCAAATTTCATCATGGAAATCTCAAAATCTCTTTAAAACTCAAAAAATTCCAATCTAAGAAATGTGAGAGATTTCCATGGTGAAAATCGAAAATTTTTAACTTAAAGTGAAGCTCTTACCAAAAGAAGTGTAGATCCGGCCTCGAAAAGCTTTGAAATCACTTAAATCCGAGATCTAGCAAGCACTAGATCTTCAAAATCGTGAAAATGGAGGAGGAAGACTAAAGCAATGGAAAAATTTGTGGATTCCAGGGTAAAAATCGGGAAATCGAGGGTTTTTGGTCTTTTTCTGTATTCGGGCGCCAGTGGCGTTGAAGGACCAGTCCAAAATTTTTTCTGGGTCTGAAAATGTTTTCGTAATTTCGATGGTTTAGACATCCACAATGATGTTTAACACTTCAATAAGCATTTACTTCATCTCATAAGCAATAATTAACACAATTCTTTACACAAACAATACACAACAAACTTATATATATAAAAAATCCAAGTTACAACATAAACACCAAATATGTTCATTCAAACCAAACCAACAACTCTTAGATGTTTAGTGCTGAAGTACTCTATGATAGGAAAACACTAAAATCTAAACACACAATGAAAGTAAGCATATCCAAATCCAAATTCAAATTACAAAGCAAATCAAATACTACACACACCAAGCATAATTAAGCAAAGTAGACTAAACACACAACAGACATAAGTAGAATCCATTAATTACTCCACATCGGTTTCAAAACTATCCTCTCCTCTAATGTCTCCAATTGATTGTTGATGCACGAAGAAATTATAGAATGGACGAATTGGAAATTCGTCAGACAATTCCTTAGCAATCACCGCGTTCTTCATCATCAGGTTAATCAAGCCCATCTCAATTCGACTAGTGTGATCAAATTGTTCCTTCATTCTCCAATCTATAAGATTAAATAAATCAGAAATGTTATTGATTGCATTCAAAACGTTCTGTACCTCTTTCTCCAACTGTTTGATCATCTTCAATATCATTTTGGAACCTTCAGGAAGATAGGGTTGAATCGGTTGTGAAGTCTGTGTTGGTTGATCAGCAAGCAAATTCATGTCATTTTCATCTCCCACTATTTGGTAGTCACAAGGATTAGTTGGATCAATAGGCCTCCATGGAAGAAGAACCTTTTCCTAACTTTCATATGGAACTTATGATTGACTACATAAAAGAAATATGGTGGACGGGTGTCCAAGCATATATTTAGATCCATGAACAATTAATCCAAAAACTGATTTCACAATTATATTACCCATGTCAATCGGCCTCCCAGTTTGAATACAAAAATTCAAAATGACACTTTCATTAGTTACCTTGCTAATCTTCAATGTTGGAAATAACTTTGTCGAAATAAAGTAGTGCCACTGCTTTGACACTGAATTTAGAGATGCAAATGGGAAACTAATGTATCCATTTTCTCTAATTTCCAAATCCTCATTCTCATCCGTCAAATATCAATACACATCATTCATATTATCACTCGTGGCATGGAAATTAGAATAATGGCAAATAGGTACATTCTCGATCATAAAGAGATCGTTAATTCGTGCAGGAGTGAATTGTACAAATCTACCACGCACAAATACGAACCATTGGTTGATCCCGTGAAGATTTACATAGAATTCTTTCACGACAGGAACAACAACGGCAGCGGTAGTGTAGCAAAGCACTTCCCAACTTCTCTCCTTAATTATCTCTTCAATTCTAGTAGTAGGATTATCCATACCTCTATTTATGAAGCCTCTTTACTTGATAATCCTCCTCTTCATCATCACTTTGTTGAACAAACGCTGCGCCTCAAAACTTATGAACTTCCTTTGGTTGAAAATGCAAGATCGAAGGGTTTCACTGGAGTAGGAATCCATGGGATGCTAATTGGGAATGGTAGTTTTCATTTTTCTGGAGTTAGGAAGTCTAAAATGGAGTTTAGGGAGTTATAAGGACAAAAATCCCGCTCAAAACCGCCAAAACTCGCATTTTGAAACTTCAAAAACCGTCAACAGGCTTTAGGTGCCGGCGGTGCTTGATAGGGCATCGGGGGCACTCAAACCTGTAAGTTCAATATTAGATCTGTGATAGGGTGCCAAGGGCGCCCATTCTGGCGCCGGCGGTGCCGGTGGTAAAAAATTCTCACCGAACTTTGTTTAGCCCAAAATATTCCAATATCTCGATTTGATCCACCATTTATCAATTTTTGAAGTATTTAGGAGTAATTATGATTCAAAAACAGCTATCTAAAAAGCACAACTACATCAAATAAGCAAACATACCACAAAGATACATATGGGTTACCTCCCATAAAGCGCTTGGTTTAACGTCGTCAGCCTGACAAATCATTTAGTTAATCGAGATGACTCAGCATTAAAACCTCTTTGAAGTCAGGTTGAAACCCGTTAAAGTAAGGCTTTAATCGATGCCTATTAACGTTGAAAATCTTTCTAGTATCAGGATCTTTAATATCAACAGCTCCAAAAGAATGAACTTTTACAACTGTAAAAGGTCCTAACCATCTAGACTTGAGTTTTCCAGGAAATAACTTCAATCATGTGTTGTATAACAAAACGTTTTGTCCAAATTCCAAGTTCTTTTTCAATATTTTCCGATCATGTCACAATTTCATTTTCTTTTTATAGATCCTATCATTATGATAAGATGCATTTCTAATCTCTTCTAATTCATTCAATTGCATAAATCTTTTTTCTCCAGCATTTTTCAAATTAAAATTCAACTCTTTTATCGACCAATATGCTTTATGCTCCAATTTAACCAGTAAATGACAAGTCTTACCAAACACAAGTCTATAAGGAGACATTCCAATAGGAGTTTTAAATGCAGTCCTATAAGCCCATAAAGCAGTATCTAATCGAGCAGACCAATCTAATTTATGATTATCCACAATTTTCTCCAAAATTCTTTTAATTTCACGATTAGACACTTCTGCTAAACCACTAGTCTGAGGATGATAAGTAGTAGAGATTCTATGAATAATATTATATTTCTCAATTAATCTCTTAATTCGATTATTCCTGAAATGGGATCCACCATGAATTATGATCACTCTTGGCATTCCATATCTTGTAAATATATTTTTCTTTAAAAATTTTGGAACACTACTAGCATCACATCTAGGTAAAGCAATAACTTCAATCCATTTCGAGACATAAGCAATGATAACCAATATATAAATTTCCAAATGAAGGAGTAAATGGTCCCATAAAATCTAATCCCCATACATCAAAAATTTTAACTTCCAAATTATAATTTAGAGGTATTTCATTTCTTCTAGAGATATTATCTACTCTCTGACATTGATCACATGATTTAATATATCTATAAACATCTCTAAAAAGAGTAGGCCAATAAAATCCAGATTGTAAAATCTTAAAAGCAATTTTATCAACACCAAAATGACCTCCAAATTCAGAATCATGACATCATTGAATAATCAAATTTGTTTCTTCTTATGACACACATTTCCTAATAATCAGATCCTTACACTGTTTATATAGATATGGCTCATCCCAAAAATAAAATCTTGCATCATATTTAAACTTCTTTTGTTGTTGCCTTATTAAATCAGGTGGTACAATATCACTTACAATATAATTCACAATATCAGTATACCAAGGCAAATTGCTTCCCATAATACTATAAAGTTGCTCGTCAGGGAAAATTTCTGTAATTTCCTTCTCAAATTCAGATAATTTATCATATTCTAATCTTGAAAGGTGATTAGTTATTTGATTATCAGCTCCCTTCCTATCAACTATCATAAAATCAAATTCTTATAGAAGAAGTATCCATCTAATGAGTCTAGGTTTTGATTCCTTCGTTTGCATTAAATATTTGATAGCCGAATGCACAATACTTTTAGCTCCAATTAAATAAGGTCTAAATTTTTTACAAGCAAATATTATAGCTAATAACTCTCTTTCAGTTGTGGTATAATTAGTTTGAGCATCATTAAGAGTTTTATTAGCATAGCAGATGACTTTGAAAACTTTATCATGCCTTTTCCCCAATGCTACTCCGATCACATAATCACTAGCATCACACATAAGTTCAAATGGTTACTCCCAATTTGGTGAAACAGTACAGGTGCAGTGATTAATTTCTCTTTCAATAATTCGAAAGCTCTCAAGCATTCATCATTAAAATCAAATTTTCTATCATTTTCTAAAAGTCAGCACAAAAGTTTGGTAATTTTAGAAAAATCTTTAATATATTGCCTGTAAAATCCAGCGTGTCCTAAGAAACTCCTTACCTCTCTTACAGTAGTGGGTGGCGACAATCTCTCAATGACACTAATTTTAGCAGGATCGACCTCCATACCGTGTTAAAAAATTTTATGCCCAAGCACAATTCCTCCGGCAACCATAAATTGACATTTCTCCTAATTCAAAACTAGATTTGCTTTCTCACAGAGCTCCAAAACTTTTGTTAAGTTTTTTAGGTAAATATCAAATGATGTCCCGAATACAGAGAAATCTTCCATAAAAATTTCTATTCCAATATCTATCATGCTACAGAAGATAGACATCATACATCTCTGAAATGTTGCAAGTGCATTACACAATCCAAAAGGCATTCTTCGAAAAGCAAAGGTTCCATAAGGGCTAGTAAATTTTGTCTTTTTATGATCCTTAGGAGCAATAGGTATTTGATGGTAACCAGTATATCCATCCATAAAATAGTAGTACTTGTGTCCAGCAAGTCTTTCTAACATTTAATCGAGAAAAGGAAGAGGAAAGTGATCTTTTTTGGTGGCGGCATTTAATTTCCTATAGTCAATACAAATTCGTCATCCATTAATTTGTATTGTGGGTATAATTTCATTACATTCATTCACTTCAACAGTCACTCCTCCCTTTTTCGGTACACAATGTATTGGACTCACCCAAGCACTATCCGAAATAGGATAAATAATTCCAGCATCCAGCCATTTTAAAATCTCTTTGTTAACTACTTATTTCTTTATAGGATTCAATCTCCTTTGCAGATCAACTCTCGGTTTATGTTCTTTATCTAATAAAATTCTGTGCATACAAATCGAATGACTAACTCCAAAAGCTTTCTTGTATCTTTTTAAAGTTTCCAACAACTTCTGTTCTTGATAGTCGTTTAACTCTGAAGATACAATAACTGGAAGGGTAGATGATTCTCTTTAAAACATGTACTTTAAATGATTAGGGAGAATTTTCATCTCAAGTTTAGGAGGTTTTATTATATATGAAATTAAGCTTTAATTTCCACCTTCCATAGTGTCTAATACTTCGAATCTCTCCTGAACATACTCCAAATCTTCATTCTTCTTATTATCTGAATTTTCATCATCTTCAGTTTCATCTTCAAACATATTTTCATACTCTACTTCTTTTTCAAGTATATTCTCAAAATGATCGTTTCTCAAATATTCACAGACCTCCATCCTAAAACATTCATTATCTTTTTTCATTGAGGGATACTTCATAGATTTTAAAATATTAAAGGTCACCTCTTGATCATTAACTCTCATAGTTAATTCTCCCTTTTAAACATCAATCACTGTTCTTCCAGTAGCAAGGAATGGTCTTCCCAAAATGATTGAAATTTCTTTATCTTCCTCCATATCAAGTACAATAAAATCCACAAGAAAGATAAATTTATCCACTTTCACTAACACATCTTCCACCACTCCTGTAGGGTAAGTAATGTAACGATCGGCCAACTGAAGAGTCACAGATGTAGGATAAATTTCTCCTATTCCCAACATTTTGAAAGTTGAAAAAGGCATAAGATTAATACAAGCTCCCAGATCACATAAAACTTTTCAAAAAAAATTTTCACATATAGCACACCGAATAGTGAAACTACCAGGTTCTTTAAGTTTTTTCGTAAGCTTCTTCTGAATAATTGCACTACACTCTTCGCTAAGTGCAACGGTTTCTTGATCTGTAAACTTTCTTTTCTTTCTCAGAACATCCTTCAAAAATTTCGCATAGTCAGGCAACTGTTCTAATGCGGAATATTTATCGTTAATTTCTTTAGGATCTCCGAAAATTTTCCAAATATGTGATCCTTGTTTTGTTTCATCAATTTTTGAGGAAATAGAGGTGGTGGTTTTTCAAAAGTTATCTTCATTGGTTCAAGAGGATAATCTAAGTCTGGATAAATCTTGTTTGAACCTTTTTCGATTTCCACCTTCTCATTTTCTGTTTCAACTTCTTTTAGCACTCTAGTTTCTAATTCTTTTCCACTCCTTAATTGAATAACCTTAAGTTGTTCCTTGTTTTGATCTTTTGGATTGATCTCAACATTACTTAGAAGTGTTCCAAAAGGTCTATTCTTAAGTGCAGTGAAAATATGCCCCAATTGATTTTCAATATTTTTCTTAGCAACACCTCGAGCTTGTAATTGATTTCCCATATTCAGAATCATTTCTTCAGTAGAAACCTTCTTATCCTTAAATTGTGGGTTACTATTGAATCCAGGAGGATAAGATAGTCTAAAATTGGTATTTCCTTGATTTTTCAAATTTTCAATTGGATTTATAGAACTATTAGCCTAATGTAGGTTAACATTGGCATTGCTATTTTTCTAATTGAAATTTGGGTGATTCTTGCAACCAGAATTATAATAATTCGAATAAGGATTGTTAGGTCTATTAATAACATTTAAAGTCTCATTAGGTGTTTGAGATTCTGTTATCTGTCCAAATGAATTTTCCTCTAACACTTGAGGTGGTTGAGAATAATTCATTCCATATTGATCTATTTTCTTATAAAGGGCTGCAATTTGAGAAACTACCATAGTCATCATATCTTGAATCATGAACACTAGCTACTCTCTTAGGATTTACCCGTTCAGAGGGCCATTGAAAATTATTAGTAGTCATTTCTTCAATTAATGCGTATGCTTCATCAAAAGGTTTTGACATTAACGATCCACCAGCAGCAGCATCTATAATAGATCTCAATGATCCCACTAATCCATTATAAAATGTTTGAATTATTAACCAATCTAGTAAAGCATGATGTGAGCACTTCCTAAGAAGATCTTTAAATCTCTCCCAAGCTTCATATATTGACTCTCCTTCAAACGAACAAAAGGATGTAATATCATTTCTTAGTTTAACAGTCTTTGATGGAGGGAAATATTTTGATAGAAACTTCTGAGATAATTCTCCCTAAGTTCTAATAGATCTAGGTGCTAACGAGTTTAACCACGGCTTAGCTTTATCAATTAATGAAAAAGGAAAAAGTCTAAGTCTGACAACGTCACTCGACACTCCATCATATTTAAAAGTAACACACAGTTCTAAAAAGCTAGCGAGATGTAAATTTGGATCCTCATTAGGTGTTCCTCTGAGTTGATTATTTTGTACCATTTGGATAATAACAGGTTTAAGTTCAAATGAATTAGCAGCAACATCAGGATTTTGAATAGTTATGTGAATTTCATCTGCTGTTGGGTTAGCATAATCTCTTAAAGATCTTGGCAAATTTTCAAGATCATTTCTCTGATTATCTTGATTTTCGCCATTTCACAAGGATTTTTAATTTGTTTTTGCTGTTTTCTAATTTTTCTGACAGTCCGCTCTAACTCCGACTCGTAAGGCACTAAACCTATAGATCCACTACTACGCATATACAATCACACACTTACTTTTAAAAAGTAAACAAACACACAATTACACACTACAAAATAAAGGTTTTCTGTTACTATTTTATCAAAAACTTGATGCGGAACTTATATTTTTGCAAGAATTTATGAACTCAAATTTATATATTTATAATGATTTTGTAAAGTCCAAGCACTCAACGCAAGTATAAATATCGTATCAAGTAATACAGGGCTCTAATGAAGTCCTGATTATTGATCCCACAGGGAAGTACGAAGTATAAGAAAGTGTTTCACAATATATATAATATTGCACTAAAATTCGATACTCAAATTGCACTTAAAGTTTAATACTTACTTTTACTACCACTATGCAGAAAATAATAACAAGTAATTAAACTACAATTACTTCTAACAACTTTGAAAACATAATTAACTAACAAACACACTAAATTATGTATTTGAAAAGTTTTTGATATATGAGAAAAGTATCATTCTTCTTGCAATGAGAATGTGATGTGTAGATGATATAAAACAAATATCTATGTTATTGTGCCAAATAGGAGCATAAATGTTTCTTTACCTTTAAAAGCGTACCCCTCTTCTAAGCATGAAAAGAACATTGACATATCCTAAGTTTAGTCACTAAGTCTAAGGCTAGGCTGGGAGGATACCGGCTCTTACTATGGAGCTCCCACTCACCCTTCACATGAAGGCTAACCTTCGAGTTTAGTCACTAATCTTAGAATCAATTTGGGGATCTCAGCCTGTGACCCAGAAATCTCCAAATTAAAGTCCATCAAAACACATTTCCCTATTTATTTGCACTCAATTCCCATGAACTACGCAATTTATCCATGAAAATTTAATAGATTTTTCATTATTGTTGTAGGACATTAAATCATTTTAGAGTTAATGTTCAACAACATATTTTAACATTTCAATTGGCCAAATCAAAAACTAAATTAAGTTTGAAATAAAAAACCATCACAATTTCTTCAATACATTAAAAACACATCAAATCCACATCAATCCATCATCACATCTCTATGCAAGAAGAAAGACAAGGGAGACTACTCAAAATTTATGAAGAAGATACGATAAAACAGGGATTTTATATATAAAAGAAAAGTCGTACAAACCACAAAAGAAAATACAACTTATGTCTTTCTCTTCCCCAATGCAATTCCCTTGAAGTTCCTTTGAATCCTTTTCTCTCTTCTTTACAACACTTAATTCCCACTTTAGAATGGAAAGGAAGAATCAATCTCTCACTTTACTTCTTCTCCTTCACTCCTTAGAGAAGAATTCCTCTCAAATCCTCATTTCTACACACTCTTCTCCTAAACCCTAACACTTAACACACTCCAAGACCATCAAGAGAGAGCAAGAAAAACCAAGAGAGCCCCCCTCATTTTCATCCAAAAACAGTAACTTATAAGTTAGGAACAAAATCCCAAGAGTTTCAATAGGCATCCCTTTAAAAAGTCGCCAAAACTCTTAAAATTTGAATTCCACCAACTTTGGGTGTCGGCGGCGCTCTATCGTCAAAATACTACTGAAGTCTCTGGAAAATGGCGCTAGTGGCGCCCATTCTGGCACCGGCGGTGCCAGAACCTGTTTTCCTCCTTTTTGTTTCGTTTTGCTCCTTTTTGCTCTGAATTCGTTCCTTTTCGCTTCTTTTCGCTCCAATCACCTAAAATCATCATACCTACAACAAATCATGAAAAATACCTTCTTTAAAGTGCAATATTACCAAAAATGGGTAAAATTATATAGAAAAAATTGTATATATTTTTGGTGCATCAAACAACATCATTTGACATGTCATTATAACAAAACTTAGCACAAAGTTCTAGAAAACTTGCTACATATAAATTTGGATCCTCAGACGGGGTTCCCCCAAATTTGTAAATCTGCACCATTTTGATAATAGTAGGCTTTATTTTAAATGTGTTAGCTCTTACGGTTGAATATTGAATACTAAAGTGAATTTCATCTGCAGTAGGATTAACATAATCCCTCAATGGTCTATGCACATTATGATGATCATTAATTGCTATTTGGTTATCTAAATTTTTTTGCTAGAGGTTAGTCATTTCTTTTACAAGTCCGTGAAGTATTTTTTGTATTCTAATTTTCATAACAGTTCTCAGTAGTTCGAAATCATAACGATCAAGTCCTACAGGTCCTACACTATGCATTCACTCACTAAGAACTCAACTAGTGTATGTTTAGCACAAATACACTAGACAAACACCCAAAAATAACTTTTAAAGAATATTGCTTTATTTCAAACAAAGAAACTCTTACACAATGAAACTAAAATACAAATTTCCAAGTCTAAGTCTAAATGTTTCAACTAACTTTCTCCTAAGTTAACTACAGTGTAACTCCCTAACAATGGTGCAAAATACATGATAACCCTAATAAGGGGCTCCAACACTCCTTAGTCTTGCACAAGTATGCTTGTCTTATTAATAATATCAAATTTTTGATTCTAGAATATCAATCCCATAGGGATTAAGGGAATTAGAATTGAGAGTAGTTCTAGCCTACTATGATTAGTTCTTTGCCTGGAATTTAGATTAGGTTAAAGCTCCAGAAACTAATACTACAATACTATAATTAATTTTAGATGTTAAATCCGATAGAAATCCTACATAGCTTAATTGGATTGCTGATTATCAAGATAAGGAGTTATCATCCCTTGCAATGAGCACACTTGTGTGTTTGAACAAAATACTTAGAGGTGTAATTGTTGCTAGTGAGAAATAGGAGAAATTATCTTCTTTACTCTCTCCCGAGTGCATATAAAGGTTTGGTTAAACTGGATTTAGTTACTTAAACCCTAATTTAAACCTGTCAACAGTTACTTCCATATCAATTTGCAATGCCTTATGAACAACTTTTGCTTCACCTTGTACTTCAATCTGAATACTCTAATCATTCCTACATAGCTCTCCAGAGCCATTATAGATCACAACATGTTTTAACTAATCATTTGGTCAGAATGATAAGTAAATTAAGCAAGGAAGAATACTAATCACATTAAAGATTTAAAAAAAATTCTAAAAGCATCATATAATCCTACACAACAAACTTATTTATCACAAGAGAAAAGTGAGAAGAAACTACTCACAATTCATGAAGGGAGCACCACAAATTAGCTTTTAAAACAAAGCAAATCCACTAGAATTGTATTTACAAACACTACATTATGAAATATAACACAATACTTACCTTCTCAACTGTAAAAAGTGATGAAGACTCCTCCACAAAGAATGCCCAAATGTCTCCTACAATACTGAGTATCTCGGTTACAAAATCTCTCTCCAATCCCTCTCTAAACTCTTAATAAACAGCAGACGAGACTATCTTATCACAACAACCCAACCCTAAACTCTCATTAGACTTCTTCCTAATGTTTCGAAGTCTTCATTCAGTTTCCTCCTTTTCCGAAAATTCCAAGGAACCACATATATCCTCTGTCTAACTCTCTCAGTCGTATATAACAACTTCTAAAAATTGCTCAGCAGTTGCTGACGTCTAGGCTCCAGCCTCTTTGTCTTCTCAACTGGGCTCTGGGACTTAGGTGCCACTAAGCTGACACCAAGGCGCTGGGATGGAGCACCTTGGTGCCCAGGGGTTGGCTCCTAGGCGCCAGTCTTTTGAATCCACGTAGCATGTCACCTCTGATTCGCTCCATCTCTTCTTCAATTCGTTCCATTTCTCTTACTTGTTGTATCTGCAAGAAAAATATAAAAATACCTTTTTTTTTTAAGTGTAATTTCATCCATAAACAAGTGCAAATGAGAAAGGAAATTAAGCATGCACTAACCCATACCAGTTGTCCGGTAATGAGTGGTCAGACGGTGGGCCGCCGAGAGAGATGTTGAGTTTAAACATCTAAAGATTGGGCATGGTGCCGATGGTTGGGTCAATACCTCTTGTTAGATTGATCCGAGGCGGAGCTTTAGAATTCTAGGAATATTTGTTAAAGAAATTGGTATTTCACCTCCGCAGTTTGTTGAAGCTTAGATTCAGCTGCTCAAGAGTAATCAGAACGGTTGCGATTGGATGTGGCATTGAGCTAAAGAAGTTGTTTTTGAACATATCGATAATGGTGAGATTGGTGGATTTAAGGATGATAGCTGCAAATTCTCCATCCATAGAGTTTAGTGTAAGGAATAGCTTGACGGGCTAAGGCATGGCCTCAACCTTGGAGTAATCAGGCTTGGTGAGGTAATTGGGTCCAATGTCAAGAAGACGAACCTTGCAAATATGATTGAGTTGGTAAGGGAAGGTGACAATGGATTGTTATTAAAATGAAAGAGGTCGTTTAACTGAAAGCTAGTGATATGAGGAAGTGAGATTGGAGAGAGCGGAGATTTTCAAAGAGATGGAGTCTTAGAGGAGGTTTTTGTTGAGGTTTAGTAGGGTGAAACTCCTAAAAGCTGAGAAATGGAAGTCGTTAAGAGTGTCGTCCAGGCCGAGGTTGGAGAGGTTTAAGGCGGCAACGCGGGATAACGACTAGGATTATGGTGGTCGGCTGGTATGGGATGGTCAATCGAAAAACAAGGTGCGGGGGACTCTTCTAATTGGTAGAAAAAAAACAGACATGAAGCTTTTTACAGGAACATGCCATGCGGCTGTTCGGCCAGGGACAGGTCGGCCAGATGGGGAGGTGACCAAACAATAGGTCGACGACTGATCGGTTGGTCTGTGATGCGGGACTGTTGTTCGCTGGTTCACGACTGAGGGAATTCGGAAATGGGTAGATCCCACAATGGAGGGCATGCCCCCCGTTTTACAAATGTATGGAGTTCTTCGGAGATCATGCTGTGCAAATTCCCTTCGCTCTTTTTGCAAGTAGCTTCTCTTTGAAGAGTTTTGTTTCGTATTGCTCGTCTTCTTGTTGATGGCATGATTCATGCTTATCACACCTTAATGGATCTTGAATCCAAATCTATCAAGTAGATTGTGCTCAAAGAATAGAGCGCTGGACCGAAAAAAGATGATCGAGGAGAGGAAGAGATATGAGAGAGATAGAGGAGGAGAGAGAGGGAGAAGAGAAAGACCTCCCGTAGCGGGTGGAAATGGGTTGTACTCGGGCTCTCCAACCAATTTTATCAAAAACCCATTTATTATAAGTGAGCAGAGCTAAAAGTCTCTTCATACATCATAAAGCCTTCTTATTTATAGAAGATATGAAGGGCAAAAAAAATATAAAAAATTATATATTTCACAAAGTGCATTCTACGTGAATATTGTTTTTAAGTATACATTGTGTAAAACTTTCTTAAAAATAAAGAAAAACATAAAGACATATAGCATATATTTAAATCGCCTTTATTATAGATGGGCTTATGGAGGGCAAGAAAATGAAAAAAGAGGGACACTTCCAGCCTTTTTTTTAATGATAATTGCAGGACCGAAGACTTCTGGCATTTCATTTACTGATTTTAAATGTAGGCAGATGAGGTCAGTAGAGCTTTAGTATGCCATTTATTAATGAAGAGTAAATGCCTGGAATTTTCAAACTTCGAACCTTCGCGTCAAAAGGTAATAAGATAAGACCAAAAATTCGGAGCTTTTGAATGGTGGATATAAATATCTGGATCTTTCGGTTATCTACCTTTACCACGTGTTTGAACAGGTATGTTAGACCAGCGGATCAAGTTGGCTAGTCATCTACTCTCTTCTCTGGCAAGGAAAAGTGATGCATCGACTTGGGAAAAAAAGAAAAAAAATCACCCAAAGTAGAATAGTTAGGGTTTATTAAATAATCTGTTAATAAGTTGATTAAAATTAATTTATTGATAAATTAGATGCGATTGCTATTATAAATTTTTATTTTTTTGTAAAAGTCTGACCGCAGCCAGAAAGCTGTCACCACACCTACATAGGTGTGGTCTGAAAATGCTGTCTTCAGCGTTTTGAAAACGTATACGCTGCCGAAACGTAGTTTACCCAAACAAGTCAGGTGCATCTTCGAAACGCTACTGCACCAAATAAGCTGCCACATGGGCTCTAAGGCTCTCTGTGGGGCAGCTTATCAACAACGGTGATATTTTGAAAACGCCGCCTCATCATTTGAAAATTACTTTTGTGCTTCTTATTCGAAAATGCAGTTGGTTTTTTACACTAAATCCGGAACGCATGTCGAACATCACGGTCTACAACAGCTTATCTGGATAAGCACATGCTACCTCAAACGCACCCTAAATTTTGACCACAGAAGATAACTTGGGATTATCTTGGCTTTGATAGATTATAAAGGACATAAATTTAGATTTTATTTTTAAATTGTAAAATATAAAAAATAATATATTATTATGATCTAATTTTGAGTGGAATATACTTTTTAATTTCTGTTCTAATGGGTGACATCTAACGCGTTTTAATAATGTTGTATTACTACAAGCTAATTTGTAATTTTCTTAAGTTGAAATAGAAGGGTATTTCTTATGTAACATTTGAACCTTCTTTATTATAAAATCAGTATGTTTTTATCATCTTTATATTAAATTTCTATTCAAATAGCAAAATTCACAAATGAATTCAATGTCATAAATTTATTTTTTAAAAATTTCAATGGTCAAATCATAGTTTATATAAATGCATAATTTTAACGGCATATTTCTTTTAGAAAAATATTAGATTTTCAACAATACACAATTTCGATGGTATGATGTAATTTTTTTAAGAGAATATTATTATTATTATGATTATTATTATTATTATTTATTAACAATTTCTCAATAATAGAGGATTAAACTATTCATAATTTGATGTTATCAAAATTTATCATTCCTTATAACTTGACTGAAGAGAGAGTATAATATAAATACTTTGTTGGAGATTAACTCCAAAATATGTGGAAGGGGATAACATCAATGAAAGCCATTGACAGTTAATCAATTACAATGATGGAGATTGATTGTTGTTGTTTAATGTTAGACACCAATGTAGGTTAATTTACTTAAAAGTTGGCCAGCATTGATTGTTAGATGTTTTATGTTAGATCATGACCTTTAATTCATGACTAGAGTCGAGTTCTAGTTAACAGAAGGTCCATAAACCTCAATTGGAAAACATCACTCTACAAATGTTTGTTGATAAAATTAAGAAAATAATTAGTATCATCCAATAGTCAACTAAATCGTTCTGCTTATAAGAAAAAAAAATTGTAGATATAGGTTCAACTTTGATGATTAACGAAAGTTGAATGTCTACATGGAAGAAGTTAGATGTGACTAATAAACATCAAATGTTCAAATTCAATTAATGAAGACAGACAATGGTTGACATCATTAGGAGTTTGTCAATTACTAAAGAACATAAAATGTTGGATTTTCATTGATGAAGAAGGACTATACTTGGCACTAAGAGAAAAAAAATCAATTACTACATATTAATTCAATGCATATGTTAGATCATATTAGTTGGTGAACAACTAGTGGATTTCAGAACACTAAGGTAATAATGTGGCGGCACTAGAAAATTTTAAAAGCATTATAACTCTTTATAAATTATAAGCTCTCAAATGCAAATTTTTAAAAAATAATAAGAAATGTGGAATATTTATAGATTCAATGAGTTAATAAGTAAGCATAATTTTCTTTAATGTGTTTTTTATTATCAATAATGGATGCACTGATCACGTGATTAATTGATTATAAAATCAATAAACGATCCCACTCCTTGGTCACCTCAATCTAAACTCCTTATACTATAGTTAGGCTAGGTGCAAAGTGGATATTGATTTTGATTTCTCTTTTTGTAAATGAAAGGTGTGTAAAGGCTCCAAACATCATAAGAATAACAAATTAGACTAATTAAAAAAGAAAAATCTATTGGAAGGATAATTTGAAGTAGTGTTTTAGGCATAAGTTATCTTATTAACACAAAAAAAAATGATGTCAATTACAATCTCTTTATTTGTTAATACACAAAAAAAATGATGTCAATTACAATCTCTTTATTTGTTAATATTTATAATAAAAAACTAATTATTTAGAAACATGGTTACTTATAAGTTGTTTGGGGCAGCTGTAGCTTATCGAATAATCTGCTGATAAGCAAATTAAAAATAATCTGCATATAAGCTAGGTGCGGTGGTTATTATAAATTTTTATTTTTTTATAAAAGTCTGACTGCAGCTAGAAAGCTCTCACCACACCTACTGTGAAAACTCTATTTTTAGCGTTTTGAAAACGTATAAGCTGCCGAAACGCAGTTTACTCAAACAGTTCAGGTGTGTTTTCAAAATGCTGCCGCACCAAATAAGCTGCCACAAACAGACCCTTAGATGCTTATAGAAGTCACAACAAGTTAGCTAGTGCATAAACAACATGACGATCAAACTCCTTAGTTATCTTGATGGACATCCTTGAACTGTAGTTAGGTTATGTAACAAAGTGAAGATTGATTCTGATTTCACTTTCTAGTAAATGCAAGGTGCATAAAGACTCTTAACATTATAATTATAATGGAGTTGTGAATAAACAAAAAATTAATGGAAGGATATTTCAAAGTAGTGTTTTAGACATAAGTTGTCTTATTAACACCAATAGATAATGATAATTAGAGATATTCTCTTATGAATTTGTTTATTTTGATGATGAAAAAATGATGATGTAGTAGCTTTATAATTAGATTATTGTAAAAGTCAAAAAAACATTTAGAATATATATGATTAAATTTAATGCTAACAAATGATGATGAAGTTCCACCATCTTTATCATGAAATTTTCTCCTTTTTAAGGTGACATAAGACAAATAGACTTTTAAGTGTCGAGTAACTTGATGGAACTAATTAATAATAAAATTAAATTATTTTAAAGTTTATTATCATTAATTATGTTTTTAACAATAATTTTTTACATTAATTGGATTAATTTAAATTTAAAGTAATCATACTATATGATATACATCTAACCTTATTATATTTTTTTATTTACTTTAATTATTATTATAAATCAATTATTTTCATACAATAATATGGCATAATTCAACACATTATAATATTTAGAATGTATTGTAAAACCTTTTAGTATTTCAATATTCTATATATTTTAGGATTCTGATAAACAGTGAAAAATAGTGAAAAAATAAGGAATGACCTAGACAAAGATTCAAATGTGGGGAGAAAGGATTTTTCGGAAAGAGAAAAGAACTGTTATGGTTGAAACTCAATGAGAAATTTAATTCAAGTTATCTTCAATACATAATATCATTGTAATCTTATAAGTTGCAAAAGATGAATTTTGGGAGATGTGATTTCCTCTTGATGTCGGGTCATTTGATTCAAAATTACTCTTAAATAATATGATTTGAAAATTGATGACTTATAGTGAGGACTATCCCACTTGGAGAGGAAGAGACCACTACAAGAGAAGCAGACTTTTGCATCTGCTATTTGCATCATTTTTTTGAAACAAAATTTTGCATCTAATTTGCTGTCGTTAAGCAGTGAAAACTATATTTCAATGTTTATGTTGGATTTTGCTTCTGTTTTTCTTCTTACAATTGGATGGGAAATGTTTCTGAGAGCAGAGAAAGCACTTTTGCAGTAATAATGGAAATTACATCAAAGTTGCACTAATAAAATTGACTAAAACTAATACTTGTTAGCAAGGAACCAAATTCTATGCAAGTATGACTGAATGTCCGGTGAAAATGACCTAAGATACATATCCCACGTGTCTTAATTTCATTTCTTCTTTTGTGCTCTCAAGGTCGTCCCTTTTGCTCGAAAACCTCGCTCTCCCCTCTCCCACTACCCTTTCCCTCTCCCCCTCATGGTTATGATCGAAACCATCACCCCGTACTTGATCCATTAAGATACAACCACCATTAGAGCTAGCTGGGAAGGCATCCTATAGAGACCACAAAAACTCTCGCATTTTGCATCTTTCTGCGCTCCAATCTAAAAACATTGAGGAAGGTTTTGCTATTTGCTCCAATCTTTTTCATTTTGATTTTTGAAAAATTAAATGAGCTTTTTGGCATAGGTAATGTGATGTGCATGAACAAATTGATTTTTTGGTGTTAGATTTTGTATATACACAAGAATTCATTGATATCTATGTTAGTTTTAGCATAGATTATGTGGTATATACATAATGTGTATAATGGTATGCATGCAATGCATTGAAGTCTATGTGTTAGCTAGGTATATATTTAAATAGTTTGTATGCAATGTGTTCTTTACATTGAGTAGTGTGTATGAGAATCTAGCTAGATAGGGTTTTTATTAGTATATTTCAAGTTGGTTGGTTGAAGTTATGGAGTAATGCAATGGTTCCATTGTTCAAAGTGATGTTGATAAAGATGGGAATGTTATTAGTAGATCTCAAGTTTGCTTGTTGAAGTTGTGGATTAATGCATCAATCTGTTCCACTGTTCAAAGTAATTGTCATATAGATGGGATTGTTATTTGCAGAATTCATGTTGACCAATTGAAGTGTTGGAATGCATCAGGTATATTTTTCAATGTGATGTCGATATAGATGATGATGTTGTAATTTGTAGAATACGCATTGACTAGTTGATGTAGAGGAATGCATCAGGTTACTGGTCAAAGTGACAGTGATATATAGATAGGGATTTTATTAGTAAAATTGAAGTTGGTTGATTTAAGTAAAGCAATGCATCAGGTTGTCATAGATTGAGTGAGCCTTTGCACCTAGAGAAAAAATGATAAATTGATATATACGTGATAGGGTTTTCACAGATCAAGTGGAAGACAAGATTAGATAGAGATGTTGACCAACTGATGAGCTTAGGAGATCCCATGATCTATATGACCTAGTAATGTTGACTGTACATATTGATAAGTATTGACTATTTTTAATTTTCCATAGTAGTTATGCTGATTTATAAAACTACATGTATTCTGCAGATGGATATCAATAATTTGAGGGTTTAGATGTATAACAGATTATATTGAGAATGCAAAGGACTCACAAATGAGTTCTTAAATGGCATTGAGGAATTTATGCATGTGGCGTCACATCTACCTATGTATCCTTCTAAGGGTAAGTTCTGAGGTCCTTGCGTGAATAAAAAAAAATCAAGCACTTCTACCACCCAAATAAGTTAAGTTGGATCTTTACCGCAAAGGATTCAATCCTAATTATTTGTCTTGGACTATGTGTGATGAGCAAGAACCTAAAGTTTAGTTCGATCAAGGAGGTGCCTAGTCAGGTTATGCCCAAATACAGAGGAATTTGATCCTAACACATATGATGAAATGGTTCATGATACTTAGAGAGCTCAATTTCTTTGAAGCATTCAACACGAACCTGAAACACCAAATAACGAATCACAACAGTTCTATAACTTACTAAATGCTTCACAACAACCTTTATGAGATGGTTACACTACACATATAGAGTTATCAGTGGTGCTGAAATGTTGACCGTCAAATCAGCTTTTAACTTACCTAGGGAAGCATTCAATCAGGTAGCAACTTTATTAAAAGAGACTAACCCTGCAATGAATTTATTGCCCGATGACCTGTATAGAATAAAAACGTTGGTTTCAAAGTTATAGTTACAATGTTAGAAGCTTATTTGTTGTGTTAATGGGTGCATAATATCTTATAAAGCCCATGCAATAGAGTCAACTTGTCAATTTTATGGTGCGGATAGATTCAAACAAAGGTGGAGAAAGAATAAAATTCAGAATAACACTCCATACAAGTTTCTCTCTCAGTTTTCACTCATACTCTCGCTGCAGAGATTGTTCTTTCCACTCATACAGCCCCACACATGACTTAGCATAGAACTGGATTTGTTGATGCTAACTCGATGAGTCTACCATCACACAGTGGGGTGTGGATATATTTCAACCGTACTTACCAAGATTTTGCAGTTGAAGTATGCAATGTTAAAATTAGGCTAAGTGTGGATGGCCTCATCTTATATCATCACACTACAACCTCGTACTCATGCTGGCTAGTGATCATCATGTTGTCCGATTCCAGCCTCCCCCCCATATGTGACCTACCATTCTTATTTTTGACGTTGATCATACCATGTCCACATAGCCTGAAGGGAAAAATCCACATCTACTTACAAATTTTGATTGAAGAGCTTGAAATGTTATGGGAGTCAGGTTTGCTTAAGTATGAAATTGCAACGAAGAAGAATTTTCAACGAAGAGTGGCTCTTATATGAATAATTAGTGATTTCCCATCCTATGGGATGTTAACTTGTTGGAGCACAGCTGACTTGACCTTACTACATGGATATGTCGAAGGCATTTACTCTGAAACATAGTAAGAAAATTAGCTGGTTCGACCATTGAAGAATTCTAACCGCGATCAACCATTTAGAAAGAACAAAGATGCATTATTCAAAAATAGGGCTGAGAGATCAATTCCATCACCAAGATTACAGAAGCAGAAATATTGGAGATGATCAGTGAAATCCTAAAGATCACTGAAAGACCAGAGCCAGCTTTAACTCGTCTTTCTGATTTTAGTATCACGCACAACTAGACAAAGTATAATATATTATGACATCTTTCATACTAGAAGACAAATTTTATTAGACATAATATTAATGTTATGCACATTGAGAAGAATTTTTTTAATAACATATTCAACACTGTAATGAATATTAGGAGTAAGACAAAAAATAATTTGAAAGCTATAATGGTCTTGAAAGTGTATTTAAAAAGGAGGATCTTAGAGCTTCAAGAAAGAAATGGAGGTAAAATAGTAAAGCCTAAAGCTGCAAACTATTTTACACCAGATCAATGAAGAACAATTTTTGAGTGGATGAATTCACTTAAGTTTCCCAATGGCTGCGTTTCAAATTTAAGTCGTTGTCTTGACTTGGTCAAATTATTGTTTTATCTCTCCAAATTATCATTTTCTTTCTCTTGTTATCATTTACTCAAAAGATGTCCAAATGAGGTCAAAATTGAGAACTAAAGAATTCAGTTAAGAGTTTTTGATGATAAGGACTCAATGGTGAAGTCCCTTTGCAAAAATAATGACTTCTGGAAAAAATTTTACGAAATACCATTTTCATACATGAAAACATTACGTACATAGCTTTATGTAAAATTTATTTTAGTTACTCATCAGATTAGTTCACATGGTCTTTATTAGTGACAATAAACTTTATGAAACTTTTTAATGTGATTTTGAGACTTATAATAATCTTGGGAGAGGAATCAACAATTTCGGAGTCTAATCAAGATTTTAGCTCAAGTGAAGTCCAACCAGATTTCCATCAAGGGAAATAGGGTTGACCAAAACTGAGGTCAACAACAATATTCATAACTAAATGACAAAAATCGAAGGAATGCAACTCCATATAAACCCTATACGGGAATGGATTCCATATAAACTTCATAAAGGAAGAAATAACTATTTAACAACTAAAATGCTTATTAACTCTATTAAAGAGTACGAGAAATTTTCTCTTTTGCCAGAATTCTTCAAATAATCAATTGTATAATTTATTATAATTTTTCACATTGTACACCAAAAAATGATCAGCACAAATCTCAAGGCAATCTTACGGTCCAAGTAAAAAGATAGATGATAAAAATTTGCCAAAGATCATTAATAAATATAAAAAGACATCAAAAAGACTTGTAACTCCCCTATGAAAGCAGGACCAGTAAAAAGACACGCTAGAGACATGTAACTCGCCTATTAAAGTGGGGCATTAAAAAAAGATAATAAAAACATGTAACTCTCCCATGAAACTAGAGAAAAGCATGCATATTTAGACTTTTTCCCTCTTTCTTTTATAAATAGGGAGCTCATTGCATGTTAAAATGGGGCTGGGCTCTTTTCACTTAACATTTCTCATATAGGGAAAAATTACTCCCCTTTTCAATGTTCGTGCTACTTTTGATATATAAAAGGGGTCAAAGAGCCCGAGGTCGCCCTAGTTTGTTCTAAAGGTCAAGTCTATGCATGCAATTTTCTTTCTCTTCTATTTCTCATCTTTTTCTTCCTCAAGATCCCTACCACTCAGATCCTTGTGCATGGCTCATAGAACAAATTTTTATTTAACATCTTAAAAGGTGCAATGAGTGTAGATCATGTTACCAATAAGAAGAGAAGTGACACTATCATAGACAAAACATCTCAAGGAAACTCCTAATAAGGAGCACATCAAGGAATTTGTGTAGCTAAAAATTCGGAGTCAGAAACATCACTTTCATTATCTTCCCATATGCTTTGCTAGGAGATGAGTACTACAAAAAGACTAGTCAGCTCCAAACGATCGAAATAATATGACTGACTGTATCTGTGCACTGCTCTGTCACTTCTGAGTGGCTGACACCTCATCCAACAAATAATAGAGTGTTACTTCACTTTTTTTGTGTTATGACAAAAATTTCTCTAACATTATCTTAGGTTCAACCGAAAATCATAGAATTTGGTTTAGAGTGAGCCAACAAGACATTACCAACAAAACACTCTTCTCTCGGGCAAGCAAAAAAAAGGCTCCTAACTAGGGCGAGTAAAAAGAAACTCCCATGTAGGGAGAGAAAACGAAAAGTTTCCCTCCCGGGTAAGTAAAAAAAAATCCCCCTTCCAGAAAGAGCAACAAAAATACTCCCCTCCAAGGTGAGCAAACATAGGACTCACCTCTAAGGCAAGAAAAAAAAACTCCCCTCTAAGGAGAGTAAAAAAAATCCCCTCCAGTATGAGTAAATGAAAGACTTCCCTCCGAGACAATCAAACAAAAGACACCTCTCCAAGGTGAGCAAATAAAATTCTATCATTTGGGGAGAGAAAAAAACCTCTCCAGGGCGAGAAAAAAAATCCCCTATGGGGGAGCAAATAAAAGAATCCTCTTCGGGATGAAAAAAAAAAGAAACTCTCCTCTGGGGCGTGTAAAAAAAATAATAATAAAGTCTCCCTTTTGAGGCAAGCAAAACACAAACTCCCCTCTAAGGCGAGCAAAAAAAATCTCCTTCAAGGAGAGCGAAAAAAGACTCCTCGATTGGGGTAAGCAAACAAGAAACTCCCTTATAGAGCAAGCAAAAAAAAGAATAAAACTCCACCATGGTGAGCAAACAAAAAACATCCCTTTGTGGCAAGCAAAAGAAAAATCCCCTCAAAGGCAAGCATAAAAATAACTCCCCTCCCCGTGGAGCAAACAAATGACTCCCTCCGAGGACGAGCAAATGAAAACTTTGGAATGAGTGAGTAGCTGACAGTCTAACCATGAAAATGGAACAGAAAAAGACTAAAACCCAACTTGAATGATATCAAAACCAACAATTTTCTTACAAGCCGGGTCACGAGGCAACACAAGCAACCAAATCAACATAAGTGAATACCTCAACACAACACCGATCAAAGAGTTAATTCAGAGAAAATTACTATTGAGCTGGACGGATAGCAGAAAAAAGTCAAAGTGGAGAGCACAAAACACCTCAAAAGGGATTATCATCAGTGATTCATGTAATCATATTTTTTTAAAAAAAAATTTTCTTGCCTTTATCGTAGTTGTTACTATCAAGGAGTAAGAAAATCAAGTAACTTAATATATACAACCAAAAATGGTCTACACATATCTCAAGGCAATCTATCAATCCATATAAAAAGATTGAAGATGGAAAGGTGCCAAAAATTGGTCATGAATATAAAAAGACATCATAAAGACTTGTAAATTCATTATTAAAGCATGACCATAAAAAAGCAATGTAAAGACATGTAACTCCCTTAATAAGGTGAAGCATTAATAAGAAAATAATAATAACCTATAACTCTCTTATTAAAGTATGGTCAAGCATGCAATTTTCAGCTTGGTCCCTCTTTCTTCTATAAATATGGAGCCCATAACATGTAAAAAGGAGCTATTCTCCCATAACTTTTTCATGTAAGGAGAACTCTCTCTCCTTCTCAATAAGTGTGTTATTTTTTATATATAAAATGGGTCAAAGAGCTCAGAGATACCCCATTTCATCCTACCAAGCAAGTTTATGCTTGCTATTTCTTTTCATAGGATAAATTTGGATAAACATACTAAGTAGTGTTGTGATTGTGGTGCATGCTAACAAAAAAAAGGGAAGTGACACCAATGAGGAGAAATACATCATGTACACACTCCTAACAAGGAGTGCATAATGGAGTTTATGCAACAATAGATATGGAGTCAGAAATGTCATTTTTGTCATCTTCGTATACACTTTGGCTCGGAGGCGAGCACCAAACAATGACTCATCGACTCCTCAAGATTGAAATGAGCCTACTGACTGTACCTGCACATTGCTCAATCAATTATGAGTGGCTGACACCTCATTCAGCAGATAAAGGGAGTTTTACTTCACAACTTATATTGTGTTATGACAAAAATTTCTTTAATGTTGTTCCAAGTTCTACTAACACTTGGGGAACTTGGTTCTGAGTGGTAAGTAAGTTGTTACCAAGGAAAGACTCCCCTCCAGGGTAAACTAACAAAGGACCTCCCTTCGAGGTGAGCAAGCAAAATACTCCCCACCAAGGCAAGTAAATAAAGGAATCTTTTCTGGTGTGAGTAAAAAAAGACTCCACTCCAGGAAAACAGAACTTCCACTTAGGGGTGAGTAAACTAAGAACTCCCCTCGAGAGCGAGCAAATAAAAAACTCTGCTATAGGGCAAGTAAAAAAAAATGCCCATTGGAGTGAGCAAATAAAAGTCTCCCATCTCGGGTGAGAAAACAAATAACTCTCTTCTAGGGAAAGCAATTTATAACTCTCATTCGGGGCAAGTTAAAAAATCCCTATGAGGCGAGCAAACAAAAGAGTCCCCTCTTGGGCAAGTTAAAAAAAATAAAAGTCTAATTTCTTCCGAGGCGAGCAAATAGAAAATACACCTTTTGGATGAGCACAAACATAAATTCGCTTGCAGGGAGAGCTAACAAAAGAATTAATTTCAAGGCTAAAAAACAAAAAACTCCCCAATAGGGCTAGCAAAAGTAAACATCTCCGGTTCCGAGTGAACAAAAAATTCATCTTCATGGGAGAAAAAAGAAAATCCCCTCCATAGCGAGCAAACAAAAGACTCCCCTGCTGTGTGAGCAAAAGAATGACTCCACTTTGAGGGCGTGCAAATGGGAAACTCCAGAAGGAGTGAGCAACTAATGGTCCAGCCTAGAAAAAAGGATGGGCAGAGGCTAAGCTCAAGCTAAATGATATCATGACCGACGACTTTTCTTGTAGTCGGGTTGCCAGTCAACTCAGGCAACTAAATCAATGCAAGTGAATACATCAACACAAAACCGACCAGAAAGATGATTTAGAAAAAAATGCTTCTAAGCCGAAGAGATAGTGCAAAAGATGTCAAAATGAAGCATAGAGAGCGCCTAATTAGGGAATATCATCTGTGATTCAAGTAATCATATTTTTTGCTTAAAAAATTTCTTTTCCTTATCGGGGTCATAGCTATAAATGAACAATAAATTCTAGAAACCTAAAATGTACACTGATTCACTTTAAAAATACCCATTTTTATGCCTTATTTATATTCAATTCTTAAGGATATTATGCTTTAATGAAAGTTATTTTTATGTTTTGGATGTAGGTGATAAAAAAAGAGTTCAAGAAGGAAAAATGAGCAAAAAGAAGCAAAAATGAAGCTTAAAGAGCAAAGTTGTCGAAATTATAGGCCTAGCACCAGAATCTGGCGCCTAAGCGCCAGCTCGATACTAAAACAGATAATATTTTTGATGACTTTGGGCAGTTATTTTGACGGTGTTACGCGGTTATCAAACCTTTTAGAAGACTGGAAGTTACTCCTAATAGATAAGGCATGTGATACAATGCATCTAGACACAAGAAAACAGTTTTAATCGCGAAGAGGTGCGATCCAAAGTGAAGAGGTGTGAAGACCTGGTCACGGACTCTGGCGCGACAGTTACCTTCTAGAAGATACATTGTATTTGGATGAATTTTGAAGAGGTGCCTTAAGCAACCCCTGTTCAAATTCAGAACTCTATAAATAGGAGCCCATTCTACAGAGAAAACTGCACCTAATCAACCCAAAGCTCTCCACGCTTGAAAATAGTTTTAGAGAGCCACCTTCTTTAGTGTTTAGTGAGTTTATTTTGATTGTTAAGTGTGAGTTTATTAGTGTTGTTGTTGTTGAAGTCTTTCATCATTGCATTGGAGTCAGTAGGAGTTAGCGGATCACTTGAAGGAACATTCCAGATAAGTATTTGTAACTTGGTTCAAAGTTTTATAAATATTTTTTGTTGTGTGAATTCAATGTGTTCTGAGTAGTTAGTTTTCTTTCTCCTTTCAACTATGAAAAGATAATAAGATAATTAAATTTTGTTGGAGAATTTAACTTAAAATATTTACAAAAATTGTGATGGTATTAATACTTGATCTTAGTTTATTATTTAAACTGGCCATTTAAATTGTTAAAACCTGTTGAACAATTTTGAGACATATCCGGAGATGAGTTCTTAACTAGTAGATATCACATGAATCCTTGGGTGATCGAAGGCTTTATGCATGTTATTCAAGGTGAAGTACAAATAAATAGGAAGATATGATTTATTGGGCGTAGAATTAATTAGTTTTTAGAGTGACAGTCTAAATTCTAATAATTTGATCTATAGAAAGAGAACGGGTCACTGGTAGGGCCGTCCATAGCCACCCTTGGACATCTAGTAGTGTGAGCCTAGATTAACCCATTCTACTAATAAAACATCCTGAATGGATCTATAGATTAGTCAATATTTTTTATGTCTGGACCAAAGGGTAAAGAATAGGAATGCTTCTATTTGGCACAATGCCATAATCTAAATTGTCCTCAAATGATAATTATTCTTAAAATCTTGGATTAATTGAAAAGGAGAAAGTTGTTTTATTTATACTTGCATTAAACTTTATATAGTTACTGCTTACTTACATTTAGTAACAATTTTATTAAATTTAAAATCTAAATTTTGAAAAGAAATAAAAATAATAATTACTTTTAATTTGAAAAATCTAAAATATTTCTTAATTTTCTCAAAATCTTCCATGTGGGATCGATAACCAGGACTCCAATAGAGCCCTGTATTACTTAAAACGATAAGTATACTTGTATTTGAAATTGTGACTTTTACAATAATTAATATAAATATTTAAATATAAATTCATAAATTCTTACATAAGTAAAGATCATACCGCACATCAAGTTTGTGGCACCGTTGCCGGGGAAGATAAGGAAGAAAGTTAAAAAGATAATTTTTACATTTCTCAAATTAAATATAATTTATACACTTTTATTTCTTTAATATATATATATATATATATATAATAAAATAAAATACCAAAAAAATTTTAATTTATTTTTATGTTTAGTTCTGGATCTAAAAGATTATTACCTTTTGATTCTGAATTAGATAGAACAGTTAAAAGAATTAGAAAAGGAAAACAAATTCGAAAATATCAGGAAATGACTAACTTACATAAAATAATCAAAATCAAATCAATGAACAAAACGTTTATAAACCATTAAGGGATTATGCAAACCTTACAGCTGATGAATTTCATATTAGTATTCAAATGCCAGTTGTAGATGTTAATTCTTTTGAGCTTAAACCTTCTATTATTCAAATGGTTCAAAACAATCAATTTGGAGGAACACCAAATGAGGATCCAAATTTACAAATTGCTAGTTTCTTAGAAATTTGTGCTACCTTTAAATATAATAATGATTCTAATGATGCTATTAGGCTTAGAATCTTTCTTATTTTTTCTTAAAAGATAAAGCAAAGATGTGGCTTAATTCATTAGCAACTTGTTCTATTAAAACTTGGGCATATATGGCACAAAAATTTCTTGCTAAATATTTTCCTCCTTCTAAAACTGCTAAATTAAGAAATGATATTACTTCATTTATACAATTTGATGGAGAAACAATTTATGAAGCTTGGGAAAGATTTAAAGAACTATTAAGAAAATGTCCTCATCATGGTTTACCAGATTGGTTAATTATTCAAACATTTTATAATAGACTTATTGGATCACTTAGATCTATTATAGATGTTGTTGCTGGTGGTTCTTTAATGGCTAAGACATTTGAAGAAGCTTATACTCTAATTGAAGAAATAGCTAATAATAATTTTCAATGGCCTTCTGAAAGGGTTAATCCTAAAAGAATGGCAAGTATTCAAGATAATGAAGCCTTTTCCGTTTTAGCTTCACAAGTGGCTGCGTTATCTTAGAAATTAAATAATTTTGCTATTAACATATCACATGTAAGTAATGAAAATTCTGCAAATACTGATGATTCTCAAAGAATAGAAACTTTGCAAGCTATTGCTAGTAAAACTAATAACCCTTATTCTAATTATTATAATGTAGGTTGGAAAAATCCTAATTTTAATTGGAATAATGGACATCAACAATGGAGTAATAATCAAGTTAATCCAACTGGAAATTAGAACAATCAAGGAAATTCAAACTTTAGACCAACTTACCCTCTTGGTTTTAATAATCAATAGAAAAAATTATCTATAGAAGAATTGATCTTGAAACTGGGTAATCGGCTACAAAGTCAAAACACTGCTATTCGTAATATTGAGAATCAGATGGCTCATATTGCTAATTTTATTAATTACAGACCTCAAGGAACACTACCTAACAATGTTGAAATTAATCCTAAAGAAACTGGGAAAGAACATGAACAAGCAAAAGCTGTACAACTTAGAAGTGGAAAAGAATTAAAAGAGAAAATTCAGAATGAAATTCAAAAAGAGAGAGAGGTAGAAGAGAGTGAAAAACCTAAAGATACTCTTTATCCAAGTAAAGATCAGACTGTAATTCATATTGAAGTGGAAGTTGAAAGACCACCACCACCTTTTCCTCAAAGACTAAAACAATAGAAGCTTAACCATCAATTTTCTAAGTTCTTTGAGATTTTTAAGAAACTTACCATCAACATTCCTTTTGCTGAAGCTTTGGAACAAATGTCAAGCTATGCAAAATTTATGAAGGATATTTTAAGCAAGAAAAGGAAATTTGAAGCTTATGAAACTGTTTCATTAAGTGAAGAATGTAGTGCAGTAATTCAGAAGAAATTACCTCAGAAACTTAAAGATTCTTAAAGTTTCACTATACCATGTACTATTGGAGAAACATTTTGTGGAAAAGCCTTATGTGATTTAGGAGCAAGTATTAATCTCATGCCATTTTCAATCTTTCGAAGGTTAGATTTAGGAGAGATTTCTCCCACCATTGTAACCCTTCCGTTAGCTGATCAATCTATCACTTATCATAAAGGAGTTATAGAGGATGTTCTTGTTAAGGTATATAAATTTATCTTTCCTGTGGATTTCATTGTACTAGATATGGAAGAAGATAATGAAATACCTATTATTTTAGGGAGACACTTTTCTAGCTACCGGACGTGCTATGATTGACGTGCAAAAAGGAGAATTAATGATGAGAGTTAATGATCAAGAGATAACATTTAATGTTCTAAAATCAATGAGGTATCCTAATAAATAAACATGCTATCGAATGGATATTTTTTTATTATATAATTGAATAGCATTATCAAGAAAAATGTAAGGTCATTTCTGAAGAAAAAGATGATGAATCTGTGATATATAATGAGTCAATAACTGAAGAAATTGAAAAACTAAATGAAGAAAAATTATCTGAAGAAACTCATTATATTCATGAAAATTGAGAAATTTTAGACACAACTAAAGATGATATACTTTTACCCTCAATTGAAAAATCCCCTGAACTGGAATTAAAAATGTTACCTGCACATTTAAAGTATGCATTTCTTGGAAATTCATTAACTTTACTCGTAATTATATCTTCGAACTAAGCAAAGATCAAGAAGAAAAATTAATAGGAGTTCTGAAGAATTATAAGAAAACTTTTGGTTGGACTATTGCAGATATAAAAGGAATAAGCCCTTCAATCTGTATGCATAGGATTTTAATGGAAGAAAATTGTAAACCCACTATTGAAGCTCAAAGAAGATTGAACCCAATTATGAAAGAGGTTGTAAAAAAAGAGATTTTGAAATAGTTAGATGCTAGAATTATTTATCTTATTTCGGATAGTCAATGGGTAAGTCCTATTCATTGTGTTCCGAAGAAAGGAGGTGTAACTATCATTTTTAATGAAAAAATGATTTAATCCCAACAAGACAAGTTACTGGATAGCGAATTTGCATTGATTATCGAAAATTAAATAACTCCACTAGAAATGATCATTTTCCTTTACCTTTCTTGGATCAGATGTTGGATAAACTAGCTGGACACTCATATTTTTGTTTTCTGGATGAATATTCTGGTTATCATCAATTACCCGTTGCTCCTGAGGACCAAGAGAAAATAACTTTTACAAGTCCTTATGGAACATTTGCCTTTAGAAGAATGTCTTTCGGTTTATGTAATG
The DNA here is from genome assembly GCA_022702705.1 of Papilionanthe hookeriana x Papilionanthe teres. Classification (NCBI taxonomy): domain Eukaryota; kingdom Viridiplantae; phylum Streptophyta; class Magnoliopsida; order Asparagales; family Orchidaceae; genus Papilionanthe; species Papilionanthe hookeriana x Papilionanthe teres. The sequence continues at coordinate 79,876,954 of CM040421.1, read as the reverse complement.
CACCTGTAACTTTTCAAAGATGTATGATGTTAATATTCTGTGATTTAACTGATAAAGGAATTGAAGTATTTATGGACGATTTTTCAGTATTTGGAACTTCTTTTGAATCTTGCTTGGAAAATATGACGAAAGTTTTGAAAAGATGTGAAGAAACAAAATTGGTTCTAAACTGGGAAAAATGTCAATTTATGGTCACAGAAGAAATTGTACTTGGACATAAAATTTCACAAATAGGTATGGAAGTTGATCAGGCAAAAGTTAAAATTATTGCTGAACTTCAACCACCTACTACCGTTACTAATGTGAGAAGTTTTCTGGGTCATGCTGGATTTTATAGAAGATATATAAAGGATTTTGCTAAAATTACTAAACCTCTTTACCATTTATTAGAAAAAGAAGCTAAATTTGAATTTAATGAAGATTGTCTGAATGAGTTCAATATTTTAAAAGAAAAATCAATCACTGCACCTGTTATTGTTGCACTTGATTGGAGTAAACCTTTTGAATTAATGTGTGAAGCAAGTGATTATGCAATTAGAGCTGTATTGAGACAAAAATATGAGAAAATTTTCAAAGTTATATATTATGCTAGCAAAACTCAAAATGAAACTCAAATAAATTACACTTCTACTGAAAAAGAGCTTTTAGCAATAGTATATGCCTTTGATAAATTTAGACTATATCTTCTTGGGACGAAATGTATCATATATACTGATCATTCTGATACTAAGTATTTAATGTCTAAAAAGGATGCCAAACCCAGATTGATCAGATGTGTTTTACTTTTACAAGAATTTGATTTTTAAATAGTCGACAGAGAAGGTACTGACAACCAAATTGCTGATCATTTATCAAGAATAAAAAATAATAATGAGAAAATTTATGAAGAAAATATAAATGAGAAATTCCCTGATGAACAGTTATATGTTATTCAAGGATTAAAAATGCCTTGGTATGCTGATATAGTTAACTATTTGGTTAGAAATATTTTACTATATTGATTGAATAAAAAATATATTAAAAAATTCAAGAATGATTGTAAATCATATATTTGGGAAGATCCTCATTTATTTAAAATAGGAAGAGATTCTGTGATTCGAAGATGTATCCCTTATGAAGAAACTTTTACAATTATTCAAAAATGTCACGATTCTAAATTTGGAGGACACTTTGGAGTGGATAAAACTGCATTTAAAATTTTAAATTCTGGATTCTATTGGCCTACATTATTTAAAGATGTTGGACATTATGTGAAAACTTGTGATCTGTGTCAAAGAACGGGGAATATATCCAAAAAAGATGAAATGCCTCTAAACTATATATTAGAAATTGAAATTTTTTATGTAAGGGGTTTAGACTTTATGGGAGCTTTTGTACCACATCTGGAAAGAATTATATTTTATTAGCAGTTGATTATGTTTTAAAGTGGATCGAAGCTAGAGCTTTACCTAACTGTGATTCCAAAAGTGTTTCAAATTTTTTAAAGAAGATAATTTTTACAAGATTTGGAATGCCTAGGGTAATTATCACAGATGAGGGAAGTAATTTCAGAAATATAAGAATTCAATCATTACCTGGAAAATTCGGAATTAAACATAGAATTGCAACTGCTTATCACTCGCAAACAAATGGAATGGCTGAAGAATCAAACAGAGACTTTAAAAGAATATTGGAGAAGACTGTTAATCCTAAAAGAACTGACTGGGTTGATAGACTTGATTCTGCATTATGGGCTTATAGAACAGCTTATAAGACACCTATCAGAATGTCACCTTATCGGTTAATTTATGGTAAATATTGTCACTTACCTGTTGAATTGAAACATAAAGCTTACTGGGCGATAAAGGAGTTCAATTACGATTTGAATGCTGCAAGAGAGAAACGATTATTACAATTGAATGAAATGGAAGAGATAAGAAATGGGTCCTATAAAAATGCAAAGATTTATAAGGAAAGAATGAAGAAAATGCATGACAAAAAGATTTCAAGGAAAATATTTGAGCCTGGACAAGAATTGTTATTATTTAATGCTCGTTTAAAACTTTTTCCTGGAAAATTAATATCTAAATGGATGGGACCATTTATAATTGAGAAAGTATAACCTTATGGAGTTGTGGATATTAAAGATCCCAAAACTGGAAAAGTATTTAAAGTTAACGGGTTAAGACTGAAGCCTTATATGGGAGAAATGAAACCAAATTACAAAGAGGCTTACAAACTGAATCTACCCGATTAATTCAATTAATTAGGTTGGGCTAACGACGTTAAACCAAGCGCTTTGTGGGAGACAACCCATTTATTATCATTGTAATTTTTTGTGATTTCAATTTATCTTAATCGTGTTTGTATGTGGATAACACCCTTTTATTAGACCTATTTTTAAGACTGAAACTTTGAAAAATTTGACGATAGGCGAAACGGAGTCGATCGTGGTTCCGACGCATAGGCGCCAAAAGTTGGCGCCTACGCGCCATAATAACATGTGCGTATCGATGATCCGGAGCCTAGGCGCCTGATGCGATGCGACTTTATATATGCTTTTAAATACAAGAATTTGATACCACTTTTTAGAATAAATGGCTTCAAAAACTTGATATGTTATGTTTACTTTTACTTATGAATTTATATTTAGATTTTATAATAATTATTGTAAAAGTCACAATTTTAAATGTAAGTATACGTATCGTTCAAGTAATACAGAGCTCTAGTGGAGTCCCGGTTATTGATCCCACAGGGATAGTGTTTATAAAAAGTAAGAAACATAAAAAAAATATTTTGGAATTTTTCAAATTAAAAGTAATATATATATATATATTATTTTCAAATTTAATTCACTAACAATTTTTACTATATGCAATTAAGCAGTAAGCAGTAATAAAGTAAAGTAAGCAGTAATTAAAATTCAATGCAAGTATAAAAACGACTTTCTCCTTTTTAACTAATCCAAGATTTTTGGAATAATTATCTTTTGTGGGGAATTTAGATTATGGTATAGTGCCAAATAGAAGCATTCATATTCTTTACCCTTTGGTCCAGGTGCAAAGAACATTGACTAATCTAAGATCGGTTCAGGATGTTTTATTAGTAGAATGGGTTAATCTAGGCTCACACTACTAGATGTCCGAGGGTGGCTATGGTCGGCCCTACCAGTGACCCGTTCCCTTTCTATAAACCAAATTATTAGAATTTAGTCTGTCACACTAAAAAATAATTAATTTTACGCCCAATAAATAATATCTTCCTATTTATTTGCACTTCACCTTGACTAAGCCGCATAAAGCCTTCGATTACACAAGGATTCATGTGATATCTACTTGTTAAGAATTTATCTCTGGAGAGGTCTCAAAATTCTTCAACAGGTTTTAACAATTTAAATGGCCAATTTAAAAAGTAAACTAAGATCATGTATTAATATCATCACAATGTTTTAAATATTTTAAATTTAATTCCCCTACAAATTTAATTAATTTATTATCTTTTCATAGTTGAAAGGAGAAAGATAACTAACTACTTAGAACACATTGAAATCACACAACAAAACATATTTATAAAACTTTGAACCAAGGTACAAACACTTATCTGAAGTGTTCCTTCAAGTGATCCGCTGACTTCTACTGACTCCAAAGTAATGATGAAAGACTCCGACAACAACAACACACAATAAATACTGAAAATAAACTCACTAGATACAAAGTAAAGTGGCACCATAAGTGTGGATGAGACTAAGTAAAACTAGAGGGGGGAGAGAAGGTACCAAGGTGCTATGGGGTGCGATTTTTTCTGTAGAATGGGCTTCTATTTATAGAGCTCTGAATTTGGCTAAGGGTTGCTTAAGGCACCTCTTCAAAATTTGTCCAAATTCAATGCATCTTCTAGAAGGTAACTGTCACGCCTAGGCAACGGGATCTGGCGCCTAGGCGCCGGACTCCGTGACCAGGTCTTCGCACCTCTTCACTTTGGATCACACCTCTTCGTGATTAAAGCTGTTTCCTTGTGTTCAAATGCATTGTATCACATGTCCTATATATTAGGAGTAACTTAGAGTCTTCTAGAAGCTCCAATAACCACTTAACTCCGTTAAAATAACTCCTCAAAATCATCAAAAAATCTTAACAGCGTCTGTATCGAGCTGGCGCTTAGGCGTCGGATTCTGGCGCCTAGGCGTCAAGCTAATAATTCCAATATTTTGCTCCATAAGCTCCATTTTTGCTCATTTTTCCTTCTTTTTCTTTCTTGGACTCTTTTTTAATCATCTACATCCAAAAACATGAAAATACCTTTCATTAAAACATAATATCCTTAAGAATTGAATCATAATTAAGGCATAAAAATTGGTATTTTTTAGGTAGATCAAATTCCCCCAAACTTAAACGTTACTTGTTCTAAAGTAACCCTTTTAGTTACATAAAATAGATAACCTTTGGAATGAAGTTAAAATATTTAAGATTCCTTATAATTTTTGGTTTTATAAATGCTTTAGTAAATCATTAACCAAATTTCACTAATTAAGTTTAATTTTAAGAATTAAAAAACATTTAAATACCAAATCATAAGACTTCAAATTTTTTATTTATTTCAAGGATAATTGTAGTTCATCATAATAAGGTCACATAGAATATTTACAAGAAAATGATTTTCATGAAATATTCTTCTAGTAAAAATATTTATACATAGAAATTAAGTTAAAAATGTAATCAGTTTTATTCCTATAAGATAATTCAAGTGAAACCAATTTTTTATTAGGCATTTCCTCAAGCTTCTCCTCACATTTTTTTCTCTTTTTTTTTCTTTTCTTCTTTTGGATTGTTTTTCAATCCTTTTTATTTTTTTTTAAGTGAGGATTACTATTTTTGGATAGCCTGTTAATGATTTTGAACTTCACCATCCTTAACTTATTTTCAAAAACTTTTACATTCTTACTTAATAAATATGACATTTTTAATAATTTATTATTTTTCAAAACGTATTTCAATCTTTTCTTTTTCAAGCAATAATCTTGATTCCTTATTATTTCAAAAATTCAATTCTATTTACTATAAATAGAAAAATTTTGATCTTATTATTCTTTAAGTTAAATTATTCGATTCTTAAAATCAATCAAAATTTTTGAAATTTTAGTTAATTTTACTAAATTATTTATAAATTCAAAAATTTAGGTAATCTTAAATAGATTTTTCATTCCTTATGTTATGTTAATATATTTTTAAAGAAAATATTAGTTCTTTAAGGACAAATAATGTTTAAATTTGATAAATGTTTTCCCTTCCCCTAAACTTCAACTTTAGTATAAATATGAATCATGAAATTTTCTAAAGCATGAGAGAAAGAAATAAACAGGAATTAATCTAAGTACAATAATGATGTAGTAAGGAAAAACTAACTTCTACTTCTACACATGCTTTAATATGAATATAACAGAAATGATTAAGCATATATAGGAAAGTTTTGCAGAGCAGGAGTTAATTTCTAAAAAATCTCTTCTTTTTATTTTTGAACTTGCAAACTTACTAACTATTCATGAACACTAAACAGTAAGCTGAAACAGAAATAAACTTTTATTAAAAATTCATTCATATTTCAGTCTTAAACACACATCAGATAATCTAAAAACAGTTTCAACATAAAAAGTTCACATAAACACTAACAAATAACATCACACTAATTTGCACAATAAACAAGAAACAAGAAACACACTAAAAGCAGAACCAACACATCTCCAGAGGTAAGTCAAGCTACTAATTACTATCCGTAGCTTCATCATCGTCATCACCAAAAGAAAACTCCATATCCTTCGGATCAACATATGGTGAATTTCTGGGACAAGTAGGGAACTGAACATCGTGCTCACCCTATCAGAAATCTCACTAAAGACTCAGATTACTCAGCATCGTAATCACTCTTTCTTTGTGTATACTCAGAAAGATGATCGATCTTCTTATCGATCGTATCTACTCTAAAATGAGTTAAAAATAACTCATTCTGCTGTTCTATAAACTGATCATGCATGGTTTCCCAAAAAGTAAATGGTGGCTCAGTAGAAGTAGATGGTCTAGAAGTAGCAGCTCTACCTGAAGTAGGTAATGAACCAGAAGGTGTAGTAGAACTCTTACCTTGAAGTCGATCATAGATACTAACGCTTTCTCTTCCTATAGGCTTTGTCGGCTTGAGCTTTCCTTCAGAAAGCTCAACAACTATTCCAGTACTTTGACATAGAGAATAGATTAGAGATGGAAAACTAAGTCCAATAGAAGTGCTAGAATGAGCAGTAGCCTCTACAGAATCATAAATAATGCTCCCTACATCAATAGGCTTCCTCTCTTGAATGCAGTAGTTAAGGATAGCTCTATCTTTGGTAACCTCGCTCAGATGATTGGATGGAAGGAGACGAGCAGAAATAAATTAGTGCCATGCCTTTGAAACACCATTAAGCTTAGAAGATGAAAAATTTACCCTTTTTCCATTCCGAATCTTACAGGCTCCAGTACTATCAGTTAAGTAGGAAATGATCATATCCAAATCTCCCTCAGATCGAGATATCCAGAGTAATAACAATCAATGTTTGGCGGTAGGCCATAGAAAATATTGATATGTTCAGGAGTGAATCCTACTCCAACTCCTCTAATGAAAATCTGTTATTCTTCAGCATCCACGAAAATTAGCATAAAACTCTCTAACAACCGAGATAACGACAACAAAACTGAAATAGCAGAATCGTTGCCAGTTGAGCGCAACGATTGTATCCTCAATTCTTCCTCCAGGATTGTAAGAACTTCGCTCTGAGATAAATTTCTAAGTAGTAGCAAAATCATTGTATCGGAAGTGTGCAGTAGCAGTGACAAACTTGCTACGATCAAAATTTTCTCGTTCCTTTCCTCGCTTAGATTTGGGTGCCATCTAAACGTGAAATGAAAAAGCGAAATAAATTCAATGGATCTAGGAAAATAAACTAATTTAAGCTTTTCAAACTTAAAAGAGCTTAAAAATTTCATTGATTTAACCTTAAAAATAAAAATTTTCTCAAAATTTCAGTTTTTCTCAATGAGAGCAAAATCCATGGTAAAAATCGAAAATAATGAGTTTAGATTGTAGATCTGACCTCAAGATGACGAAATCAAGTGATTTCAAGCTCAAAAACTTGAAAATCCAGCTTTAAATATGATCTATAGAGGGTATTTTCGCGAAAAATAGTGGAGAATGAAGCTTAGGCGTCAAAAAATGGCGTGGGGGGGGGGGTTTAAGAAGATGAGTTTTCGGGTTCAGGCCGAACTGGCGCCTAGGCGCCAGACTCGCCTTTCCGAAAATTCAATTTAAATTTTATGTTTTCCACCAAATCTTATCAAATTTGACTCCTAATTACTCTTATGAGAGTATTAATCCAATTTATATCCTCCAAACATTTTCACAATTAATTTAAAATTATAGTTTAGATCCACCAAAATTGTATCAAAATTCTTCAATTCCAATCCATAACTTCCATTCTAAATTTAATAAATTTTAGTACAAGACTGTATCAAGGTTCATAGTTTTATAAATAACGCAAACAACAACATATTCAAAGCAAATATTCAAATCCAACAACACATATTGAACAATTAAGTAAACACGCACATTCAATATTCAACACACTAACACATGACTCGATCACTCCTAAAACACATATAAGATCAATTTAACACAGATCTTCAATTACTATCTCTTTCGCAATGAAGTTCGCTAGGACCAAAGGGATAGATGACCAACGCCCATGGAAATTCCAAAGCCGTCTTTTCATCGATCCACTTGTTCTTTGCGTACATTTCTACTTGAGCGTCATGATAGGTCGCCATATGATCAGATTGAAGTTTGGTTTGCCATTCCAAGTGTTCGTATTGGTGGTACATCTCATGGAGACGATTACCCATACTTTGAAGTTCCGTTTCAATCTTCTCCAGTTGACTAGACAATTTCTCCATACTAACAGCAATAAAACCATTAAAATAAGGCTGAGGATCATTAGGAGATTTGTCTCTTACCTCATTTCCATGATTTCCTCTATCCATTGCCTCCAAATCCTTCTTAACTCCTCCAAAATGGATTGCTCTGGTCGAAATTAAGGTTTCTATGGGATTGAGGACGAAGATAAGGCAATATATAAAGAGATTTCGTGTGAAAAATTGAAGATTTTCAGTTTTACACGATATGTAACCGTGGCGCTTAGGCTCCAGAATCTGGTGCCTAGGCGCCGGATCATCGATACGCTGGCCATTCTGGCGCTTAGGCGCCAACTTTTGGCGCCAACTTTTGGCGCCTAGGTGTCGTAACCTCGATCGATTCTGAATATCCTATCGTCAAATTTTGCAAGTTTCGGTCGTAAAAATAGGTCTAACAAATGGGTATGATCAACACACAAACACAATTACGAAAAATTCAAATCACAAGCAATCACAAACGAAGGTTAACTTGATCTCCTTTTTACTCACATTTGACATGGAGTGGTCCAAGTCCAAATTCTATATACTTCAAGATAATGTTTAGCTTAAGCCAATACAGACTTGTTAGCCTTCTATTTCCAGAAGTTATATGCAAATTTAGTCAAGACCAAGGCATAACCTTACAACAATAATTTAACTCACACTAATAAATATGGCTTGCCTCCTACAAAGCGCTTGGTTTAACGTCGTCAGTCCGACCTAATTAATTGAATTAATCGGGTAGACTCAGTTGATAAGCCTCTTTGTAATTTAATTTCATTTCTCTCATATAAGGCTTCAGTCTTAATCCATTAACTTTAAATACTTTTCCAGTTTTGGGACCTTTAATATCCATAACTCCATAAGGGTATAATCTCTCAATTATAAATGGTCCCATCCATTTATATTTTAATTTTCCAGGAAGAAGTTTTAGACGAGCATTAAATAATAATACTTCTTGTCCAGGCTCGAATATTTTCCTTGAAATCATTTTGTCATGCAATTTCTTCATTCTTTCCTTATAAATTCTTGCATTTTCATAAGACTCATTTCTTATCTCTTACGTTTCATTCAGTTGTAATAATCATTTTTCTCCTGCAGTATTCAAACTATAATTAAACTCCTTTATCGCCCAATAAGCTTTATGTTCAAGTTCAACAGGTAAGTGACAATGTTTACCATAAATTAACCGATATGGTGACATTCCGATAGGTGTCTTATAAGCTGTTCTATAAGCCCATAATGCAGAATCAAGTCTATCAACTCAGTCTATTCTTTTATAATTAATAGTCTTTTCTAATTTTCTTTTAATTTCTCTGTTTGATACTCCAGTCATTCCACTTGTTTGAGGATGATAAGCAGTTGCAATTCTATGTTTAATTCCGAATTTTTCCAACAATGATTAAATTCTTATATTTATGAAATGACTTCCCCCATCTGTGATAATTATCCTGGGCATTCTAAATCTTGTAAAAATCAGTTTCTTTAAAAATTTCGAGACACTTTTGGAATCGCAGTTAGGTAAAACTACAGCTTCGATCCACTTTGAAACATAATCAACTGCTAATAAAATATAAATATTTTCAGATGATGGTACGAAAGGTCCCATAAAGTTTAAACCCCATACATCAAAAATTTCTATTTCTAATATAAAGTTTAGAGGCATTTCATCTTTTCTGGATATATTTACCATTCTTTGACATCGATCACAAGTTTTCAGATAATGTCTAACATCTTTAAATAAAGTAGGCCAATAAAATCTAGAATTTAAAATTTTAAATGCAGTTTTATCTACTCCAAAGTGTCGTCCAAATTCAGAATCATGACATTTTTGAATAATTTAAAAAGTTTCTTCATAAGGTACACATCTTCGAATCACAAAACTCTTCTTATTTTAAATAAATGAGGATTTTCCCAAATATATGATTTACAAACATTCTTGAATTTCTTAATGTATTTGCTATTCAACTCATATGGTAAAATATTGCTAACCAAATAGTTAACTATATCTGCATAACAAGGCATTTGTAATCCTTTAATACCATATAATTGTTCATCCGTGAATTTCTCATTTATATTTTCTTCATAAATCTTCTCATTATTATTTTTGATTCTTGATAAATGATCAGCAATTTGGTTGTCAGTTCCTTTTCTGTTCACAATTTCAAAATCAAATTCTTGTAAAAGTAAAACCCATCTGATCAATCTAGGTTTAGCATCTTTTTTAGACATTAAATACTTAATAGTAGAATGATCAGTATGTACGATACATTTTGTTCCATGAAGATATGGTCTAAATTTATCAAAGGCATATACTATTGCTAACAGCTCTTTTTTAGTAGTAGTGTAATTTATTTGAGTTTCATTAAGAATTTTGCTAGCATAGTATATATCTTTAAAAATTTTCTCGTATTTTTGTCCTAATACAGCTCCGATTGCATAATCACTTGCATCACACATTAATTCAAAAGGTTTATTCTAATCAGGTGCAACAATGATAGGTGCAGTGTTTAATTTTTCGTTTAGAATATTGAACACATTCAGACAATCTTCATTAAATTCAAATTTAGCTTTTTTTTTCCAATAAATGGCAAAGAGGTTTATAAATTTTAGAAAAATCCTTTATATATCTCTTATAAAATCCAGCATGACCCAGAAAACTTCTCACATCAGTAACAGTATTAGGTGGTTAAAGTTCAACAATAATTTTCACTTTTGCCTGATCAACTTCCATCCCTATTTGTGAAACTTTATGTCCAAGTACAATTCCTTCTGTGACCATAAATTGACATTTTTCCTAGTTTAGAACTAAATTTGTTTCTTCACATCTCTTCAAAACTTTCGTTATTATTTCCAAGCAAGATTCAAAAGAAGTTCCAAAAACTAAAAAATCATCCATAAATACTTAAATTCCTTTATCAATAAATACATAATATTGACATCATACTTCTTTGAAAAGTTACAGGTGCATTGCATAAACCAAAAGGCATTCTTCTAAAGGCAAATGTTCCATAAGGACTTGTAAATGTTGTCTTCTCTTGATCCTCAGGAGCAACGGGTAATTGATGATAACTAGAATAGCCATCCAGAAAATAGAAATATGAGTGTTCAGCTAGTTTATCCAACATTTGATCCAAGAAAGGTAAAGGAAAATGATCCTTTCTAGTGGCGTTGTTTAATTTTCAATAGTCAATGCAAATACTCCATCCAGTAACTTTTCTTGTTGGGATTAATTCATTTTTTTCATTAACAATGATAGTTACTCCTCCTTTCTTTAGAACACAATGAATAGGACTCACCCATTGGCTATCCAAAATAGGATAAATAATTCCAACATCTAACCAATTCAAAATCTCTTTCTTAACAACCTCTTTCATAATTGGGTTTAATCTTCTTTGAGGTTCAATAGTGGGTTTACAATTTTCTTTCATTAAAATCCTATGCATACGTATCGAAGGGCTTATTGTTTTTATATCCGTAATAGTCCAACCAAAAGCTTTCTTATAATTCTTCGAACTCCTATTAATTTTTCTTCTTGATTTTTGCTTAATTCTGAAGATATAATTACAGGTAAAGTTAATGAATTTCCAAGAAATGCATACTTTAGATGTGCAGGTAACATTTTTAATTCCAGTTCAGGGGCTTTTTCACTCGAGGGTAAAAGTATATCATTTTTAGTTGTGTCTAAAATTTCCCAATTTTCATGAATATAATGAGTTTCTTCATATAAATTTTCTTCATTTAATTTTTCATTTTCTTTATTTAATGACTCTTTATATCACATAGATTCTTTATTTTTATCATCAGAAATGACCTTACATTTTTTTTGATAATGCTTTTCAATTATATAATAAAAAATATCCATCCGATAGCATTTTTCTTTATCAGGATACCTCATTGATTTCAGAACATTAAATGTTATCTCTTGATCATTAACTCTCATCGTTAATTCTCCTTTTTGCACATCAATCATAGCTCATCCGGTAGCTAGAAAAAGGTCTCCCTAAAATAATAGGTATTTCTTTATCTTCTTCCATATCTAGAACAATGAAATTCACATGGAAGATAAATTTATCTACCTTAACAAGAACATCCTATAAATAATTCTTTAAATCTGGTAAAGCATGATGAAGACATTTTCTTAATAATTCTTTAAATCATTCCCAAGCTTCATAAATTGTTTCCCATCAAATTGCGTAAATGAAGTAATATCATTTCTCAATTTAGCAGTTTTAGAAGGAGGAAAATATTTAGCAAGGAATTTTTGTGTCATATCTGCTCATGTTTTAATAGAACAAGTTGCTAATGAATTACACCACATCTTTGCTTTATCTTTTAAGGAAAAACGAAAGAGTCTAAGCCTAATAGCATCATCAGAAACATTATTATATTTAAAGGTAGCACAAAGTTCTAAAAACCTAGCAAGATGTAAATTTGGTTCCTCATTAGGTGTTCCTCCAAATTGATTATTTTGAACAATTTGAATAATAGAAGGTTTAAGCTTAAAAGAATTAGCAACTACAGCTGGCATTTGAATATTAACATGAAGTTCAACAACTATAGGGTTTGCATATTCCCTTGATGGTTTATAAATATTTTGTTCATTAATTTTGATTGGATTTTAATTATTGTTATGTAAGTTAGCCATTTCTTGATGTTTTGAAATTTGTTTTCCTTTTTTAATTCTTTTAATTGTTCTTTCTAATTCAAAATCAAAAGGTAGTAATCCTTCAGATCCAGAACTACGCATAAAATTTAAAATATTTTTGTTTTGTTTTGTTTTTTATTTTTTATTTCTTTTTTACTTTTATTTCTTTTTACTTTTTATTCTATCCTATACCCGGCAATGACGCCAAAAACTTGATGCGATGCGACTTTATATATACTTTTAAATACAAGAATTTGATACAACGTTTTAGAATAAATAGCTTTAAAAACTTGATGTGTGATGTTTACTTTTACTTTCGAATTTATATTTAGATTTTGTAATAATTATTGTAAAAGTCACAATTTTAAATGCAAATATACGTATCGTTCAAGTAATACAAGGCTCTAGTAGAGTCCTGGTTATCAATCCCACAGGGACAGTGTTTATAAAAAGTAAGAAACGTAAAAAAAATATTTTGGATTTTTTCAAATTAAAAGTAATATATATATATATATATATATATATATATATTCAAATTTAATTTACTAATAATTTTTACTATAAGCAAATAAGCAGTAAACAATAATAAAGTAAAGTAAGCAGTAATTAAAATTCAATGCAAGTACAAAAATGACTTTCTCCTTTTCAACTAATCCAAGATTTTTAGAATTATTATCTTTTGTGGGGAATTTAGATTATGGTATTGTGCCAAATAGAAGCATTCCTATTATTTACCCTTTGGTCCACATGCAAAGAACATTGACTAATCTATAGATCAGTTCAGGATGTTTTATTAGTAGAATGTGTTAATTAGGCTCACATAACTAGATGTCCAAGGGTGGCTATGGTCAGCCCTACCAGTGACCCGTTCCCTTTCTATAAACCAAATTATTAGAATTTAGTCTGTCACTCTAAAAACTAATTAATTTTACACCCAATAAATAATATCTTTATATTTATTTGCACTTCACCTTGACTAACCCGCATAAAACCTTCGATTACACAAGGATTCATGTGATATCTACTATTTAAGAATTTATCTCTGGATAGGTCTCAAAATTTTTCAACAGGTTTTAACAATTTAAATGGCCAATTTAAAAAGTAAACTAAGATCATGTATTAATATCATCACAATTTTTAAATATTTTAAATTTAATTCCCCTACAAAATTTAATTAATTTATTGTCTTTTCAAGTTGAAAGGAGAAAGATAACTAACTACTTAGAACACATTGAAATCACACAACAAAACATATTTATAAAACTTTGAACCAATGTACAAATACTTATCTGAAGTGTTCCTTCAAGTGATCCGCTGACTTCTACTGACGCTAAAGTAATGATGAAAGACTCCAACAGCAACAACACACAATAAATACTCAAAATAAACTCACTAGATACAAAGTAAAGTGGCACCCTAAGTGTGGAAGAGACTAAGTAAAACTAGAGGGGGGAGAGAAGGTGCCAAGGTGCTATGGGGTGTGATTTTTTTCTGTAGTATGGGCTCCTATTTATAGAGCTCTAAATTTGACTAGGGGTTACTTAAGGCACCTCTTCAAAATTTGTCCATATTCAATGCATCTTTTAGAAGGATCTGGCGCCTAGGCACCAGACTCCGTTACCAGTCTTCGCACCTCTTCACTTTGGATCACACCTCTTCGTCATTAAAACCGTTTCCTTGTGTCCAAATGCATTGTATCACATGTCTTATATATTAGGAGTAACTTCCAGTCTTCTAGAAGCTCCAACAACCTCTTAACTCCGTTAAAATAACTCCCCAATATCATCAAAAAATCTTAACAGCGTCTCGAGCTGGCGCTTAGGCGCCGGATTCTGGCGCCTAGGCACCAGGCCAATAATTCCAATATTTTGCTTCATAAGCTCCATTATTGCTCCTTTTTGCTCCTTTTTCCTTCTTTTTCTTTCTGGGACTCTTTTTTAATCATCTACATCCAAAAACATGAAAATACCTTTCATTAAAGCATAATATCCTTAAGAATTGAATCATAAATAGGGCATAAAAATGGGTTTTTTTTAGATAGATCAGCGCCTAAGCGCCATAGTTACAGATCGTGTAATAATAAAAAATTTCAGTTTTTCACACGAAATCTCCTTATATACTGCCCTATCTTCATCCTCAATCACATAAAAACCATAATTTCGACCAGAGCAATCAATTTTGGAGGAGTTAAGAGGTGTTTGGAAGCAATGGATAGAAGAAATCATGAAAATGAGGTAAGAGACAAGTCTCCCAAAGATCCTCAACCTTATTTTAATGGTTTTATTGCAGTTAGTATGGAGAAAATGTTTAGTCACTTGGAAAAGATTGAAGTGGAACTTCAAAGCATTGGGAATCGTTTGCACAAGATGTATCATCAAATTGAGCATATGGAATGGCAAACGAAACTTCAATTTGATCATATGGCAGCCTATCAAGACGCTCAAGTAGCAATGTATGCTAAGAACAAGTGGATTGATGAGAAGATGGCTTTGGAATTTTCAGGGACGTTGGTTTTCTATCTCAGCGGTCCGAGCGAACATCATTGCGAAATAGATGGTAATTGAAGATCAGTGTTGAATAGATCTTTTATGTGTTCTAGGTGTGATTGAGTTAAGTTCTATTGTGTCAAATATTGAATTTGTGTGTTTACTTAATTGTTCAATGTGTGTTGTTAGATTAAGAATTTGCTTTGAAATTAAGTTGTTTGTGTTGTTTATAGACTGATGAACCTTGTTATAGTCTTTTTATGGAATTTATTGAGTTTGGAATGAAAATTACGAATTGGAATGGAAGAGTTTAGTTATATTTTATGTTTGAAATGTGGATCTAAAGTATCAATTTAAATTGATTTTGGAAGTGTTTGGAGGATATGAATTGGATTAATACTCTCATAAGAGTAATTAGGAGTCGGATTTGATAAGATTTGGTGGAAATTATAAAATATAAATCGAATTTTTGGAAAGGCGAGTCTGGAGCCTAGGCGCCAGAATTCAGCGCCTAGGCACCGGTTCAGCCTGAACCCAAAACTTCATCTTCTTAAACACCCGCACACCATTTTTGACGCCTAAGCTTCCCTTTTCTCTTGTTTTCACGAAAAGAGACCCTAGAGATCCTATTTGAAGCCGGATTTTCAAGTTTTTGAGCTTAAAATCACTCAATTTCTTCATCCCAAGGTCAGATCTACATTCTAAACCAATTATTTTTTATTTTCACCATGGATTTTGCTCACATTGTAGAAAACTGAAATTTTGAGAAAACATTTTGATTTTAGAGTTAAATCCATGGATTTTTAAGCGCTTTCAAGTTTGAAAAGCTTAAATTAGTTTATATCCTTTGATCCTATGAATTTATTTTGCGTTTTTATTTCAGGTTTAGATGGCACCCAAATCTAAGCGAGGAAAGGAACAAGAAAATTTTGATCGTAGCAAGTTTGTCACTGCTGCTGCACATTTACGATACAATGATTTTGCTACGACTAGGAAGTTTATCTCGGAACAAATTTATTACAATCCGGGAGGAAGAATTGAGGATACTATTGTTGCACTCAACTGGTAACGATTATGTTATTTCACTGCTGTTGCTGTTATCCCTGTCGTCAGGGAGTTTTATGCCAATTTCGTGAATGCTGAAGAGTACAAGATTTTTGTAAGAGGAGTTGGAGTAGGATTCACTCCAGAGCGTATCAACATTTTCTACGGACTGCCGCCAAGCATTAAGTGCTATTACTCAAGATTATCTGTATCTGAGGGAGATTTAGAGATGATTATTGCTTACCTGACCGATGGTACGGGAGCTTGGAAGATCAGGGACATAAAAAGGTTAAATTTTTCATCTTCTAAGCTTAATGGTGTTTCTAAGGCATGCCATTATTTTATTTCTGCTTGCCTCTTTCCATCCAATCATTTGAGCGAGGTTACCAAGAACAGAGCTATCCTCAACTTCTGCATTCAAGATAGGAAGCTGATTGATGTAGGAAGTATCATTTATGATTCTGTAGAGGCCACTACTCGTTCTAGAACTTCTGTTGGACTTGGATTTTCATCTTTGATATACTCTTTATGTGAAAGTGCTGGAGTAGTTGCTGAGCTTTTTGAGGAAAAGCTTAAGTCTACAAAGCCTATAGGGAGAGAAAGCGTCAGTATCTATGATCGACTTCGAGATAAGAGTTCTACTGCACCTTCTAGTTCATTACCTGCTTCTGGTAAAGCTTCTACTTCTAGACCTTCTACTTCTACTGCTAAGCCACCATCTAGTTTCTGGGAATCCATGCATGATAAGTTTATGGAGCAGCAGAATGAGTTATTTCTAACTCATTGTAGAGTAGATACGATCGATAAGAAGATTGATTATCTTTTTGATACACCCAAAGGAGGAGTGATTATGATGCTGAGTATTCTGAGTCTTTAGTTAGATTCCTGAAGGGTGACCATGATGTTCAGTTCCCTACTTGTCCTAGATTTTCACCGTATGTTGATCCAAAGGATGTGGAATTTTCTTTTGGTGACGACGATGATGAGGCTACAGACAGTGATTAGTAGCTTGATTTACCTCTTGAGATGTGTGATTCTGTTTTTAGTTTATTTCTTGTTTGTTAGTACTGATTAATCTGATTGTATTGTTGTTTGTTGGTTATTGATTTAACATTGTGTGGACTTTTGATGTTGAGACTGTTTTAGATCATATGATGTGTTATGTATTTAAGACTGAAATATGGATGAATTTTTATTTTTTTTTTGATAATTTTTTTTTTATGCCTACTGTTTAGTATTCATGAAATGTTAGTGATTTTGCATGTTATAAAAAAAATAAAAAGAATTTTTAGAAAGTAACTCCTGCTCTGCAAACTTTTCTATATATGCTTAATCATTTCTGTTATATTCATATTAAAGCATGTGTAGAAGTAGAAATGAGTTTTTCCTTACTACATTATCATTGTACCTAGATAAATTCCTGTTTATTTCTTTCTCTCATGCTTTAGAAAATTTTATGATTTATTTTTATACTAAAGCTGAAGTTTGGGGGAAGGGAAAACATTTTTCAAATTTAAATATTATTTGTACTTAATGAACTAATATTTTCTTTAAAAAATATTAACATAACATAAGGAATGAAAATCTATTTAAGATTACTTAAATTTTTGAATTTATAAATAATTCAGTAAACTTAACTAAAATTTCAATAATTCTGATTGATTTTAAGAATAAAATTATTTAACTTAAAGAATAATAAGATTAAGAATTTTTCTATTTATAGTAAAAAGAATTGTATTTTAGAAACACAAAGGAATCAAGATTATTACTTGAAAAAGAAAAAGATTGAAATAATTTTTTAAAAATACTTATTAATAATGTCATATTTATTAAGTAAAAAAATGTATAAGTTTTTAAATATAAGTTAAGGATAGTGAAGTCAAAATCATTAACAGGCTATCCAAAAATAGTAATCCTCACAAATAAATAAAAAAAATGGAGGTTGAAAGATATCCTTACAAAAAAAAAAAGAAAGAAAAGAAAAGAAAAAAGAAAAAAAAAAACAGAAAAAAAGAAATGTGAGGAAAAACTTGAGGAAATGTCTAATAAAAAATTGGCTTCACTTGAATTAGCTTATCGAAAGAAAACCAATTACATTTTTAACTTAATTTTTATGTACAAATATTTTTTACTAGAAAAATATTTCATGAAAATCTTTTTCTTGTAATTATTGTGACGTTAATATAATAAATTATAATTATTCTTAAAATAAATGAAAAATTGGAAGTCTTATAATTTGGTACTTAAGTATTCTTTAAATTCTTAAAATTAACCTTAATTAGTGAAATTTAGTTGATGATTTGCTAAAGCTTTTATAAAACCAAAAATTAAAAGAAATCTTAAGTATTTAAACTTCATTCCAAAAGTAATACATTTTAGGTAATTAAAAGGGTTACTTGAGGACAAGTAAAGTTTAAGTTTGGGGGAATTTGATCCACTTTAAAAATACCCCATTTTTATGTCTTACTTATGATTCAATTCTTAAGGATATTATGCATTAATGAAAGGTATTTTTATGTTTTTGGATGTAGGTGATAAAAAAGAGTTCAAGAAGGAAAAATGAGCAAAGGAGCAAAAATGAAGCTTAAAGAGCAAAGTTGTCGAAATTATAGGCCTGACGCATAGCGCGAGAATCCGGCGCTTAAGAGCCAGATCGATACAGAAACATATGATATTTTTTTCGACTTTGGACAGTTATTTTAACGGTGCTAAGCGGTTATCAGACCATTTAGAAGACTGGAATTTACTCTTAATATATAGGACATGTGATACAATGCATCTGGAGAAGAGGAAAACAGTTTTAATCGCGAAGAGGTGCGATCCAAAGTGAAGAGGTATAAAGACCTGGTCACGGACTCTGGCGCCTAGGCGCCAGATCCCGGCGCCTAGGCACGACAGTAACCTTCTAGAAGATACATTGTATTTGGACGAATTTTGAAGATGTACCTTAAGCAACCCCTGGTCAAATTCGGAGTTCTATAAATAGGAACCCATTTTACAGAGAAAAGTGCACCTAATCAACCCAAAGCTCTCCACACATGAAAATAGTTTTAGGGAGCCGCCTTATTTAGTATTTAGTGAGTTTATTTTGAGGGTTAAGTGTGAGTTTATTAGTGTTGTTGCTGTTGAAGTCTTTCATCATTGCATTGGAGTCAGTAAGAGTCAGCAGATTACTTGAAGGAACATTCCAGATAAGTATTTGTAACTTGATCCAAAGTTTTACAAATATGTTTTTTGTGTGAATTCAATGTGTTCTGAGTAGTTAGTTTTCTTTCTCCTTTCAACTATGAAAAGATAAAAAGATAATTGAATTTTGTTGGAGAATTTAACTTAAAATATTTATAAAAACTGTGATGATAATAATACCTGATCTTAGTTTACTTTTTAAACTGGCCATTTAAATTGTTAAAACCAGTTGAAGAATTTTGAGACCTATCCGGAGATGAGTTCTTAACTAGTAGATATCACATGAATCCTCGGGTAATCGAAGGCTTTATGCGGGTTATTCAAGGTGAAGTGCAAATAAATAGGAAGATATGATTTATTGAGCGTAGAACTAATTAGTTTTTAGACTGACAGACTAAATTCTAATAATTTGATCTATAGAAAGGGAACGGGTCACTGGTAGGGCCGACCATAGCCACCCTTGGACATCTAGTAGTGTGAGCCTAGATTAACCCATTCTACTAATAAAACATCCTGAACCGAGCTATAGATTAGTCAATGTTCTTTATGTGTGGACCAAAGGGTAAAGAATAAAAATGTTTCTATTTGGCACATACCATAATCTAAATTGTCCTCAAATGATAATTATTCTTAAAATCTTGGATTAGTTGAAAAGGAGAAAATTGTTTTATTTATACTAGCATTAAAATTTATTTAATTACTGCTTACTTACATTTAGTAAAAATTTTATTAAATCTAAAATCTGAATTTTGAAAAGAAATAAAAATAAAAATTACTTTTAATTTGAAAAATCTAAAATATTTCTTAATTTTCTCAAAATCTTCCCTGTGGGATCGATAACCAGGACTCCAATAGAGCCTTATATTACTTGAAACGATACGTATACTTGCGTTTGAAATTGTGACTTTTACAATAATTAATATAAATATTTAAATATAAATTCATAAATTCTTATATAAGTAATGGTCGTACCGCACATCATACACCCAAAAACAGGCTGCATGAATCTCAAGCCAATCTAATGGTTCATATAAAATGGTAAATAATGAAAATGTGCCAAAACTCAGTTATAAATATAAAAAGGCCTCATAAAAACTTGTATCGCTCCAATTAAAGTGGGGACAAAAAAAGATACAATAAAGACATGTAACTCTTCTATTAAAGTGGAGTATTACTAAAAAGATAATAAAAATGTGTAACTCTCCCATTAAAGTATTGAAAACATGCAATTTTAGACTTATCCATCTTTCTCTTATAAATAGGGAGCCCATATCATGTAAAAGGAGTGCTCCTCTATTTTGATTTCTCTCATGTAGGGAGAGCTCTCTTTACTTCTAAATGCAACTGCTATTTTTTATATATAAAAAGGGTTAAAGGACCTGTGACTACTCCAGTTCGTCCTATGGAGCAAATCTTTGCATGCTATTTCTTTTCTCTTCTCTATTATTTTTTTTTCTCTCTCAAGGTCCCCACTGCTCTGATCTTTGAGTATGCTTTACAAATCAAATTTAAATTCATCACACAATTAATTATATAGCTTTTAATGTAATAGGATCGATAAAAATGAGGTTGGCAAAACTTTATTATTAATTTGAAACATTAGAAAATCATAAAATGGATTGAAAACCCAACCTCTAATAAATATGATATACTTATTATCATTATAATGCTAATTTTTTAATTTTATTTTTAAATCACTCTACTAGCAAAAACAAATATTGAAATAAATTTCTTACAAAACGGCGCCATTCTTTTTGGGCATTACAAATGCGTTATGCCTTTCGGGTTAAAAATCATGCCTTCAAAATTTAAAATATAGAAAGATATATTTTAATACTTATTATAACTCATTATTATTACTATTTATGATGTTTTATTTTTTTCAAATTTATTCAACGAAAAACTTATATGCCTTAATACTTTTCAATGGTTGATTAAGAAAAATAGTTTAGTAATCTCACTCCCAATTTTTAAATTATGCTAAACAAAAGTTTAATTTTTATGGCATGTTATTTCGATGGCATCAAAAACCCTTATTAATTCATGTTAGAATTGAATTTACTTAAACGATTTAAAATAAAATTAAAAATGACAATCAACAGTAGAAATTCTGCTTTTTTTTTCCTTTAGTTAACGAACTTCTAGATATATTTTAAAAAAAAAACCATCACCTTAAATTGAAGCTTACATTATTATTATTAATATTGAGTGAAAAAATTAATATCAATTTATCTTGCAGCAGCAACAATAACAACAACAAAGCCTTAATCGTACTAAGTGGGGTGGGCTACATGAACCCTTTTTCTCCATTGCGTCCTATTTAATGTCTTGCTTTCATTTATTTCTATTAAATTAAGATCATTTTTTATACAACAAAGCCCGAGTCTGTCTTGATTAACATAAGTCAAATCTAAAACACCTACTCTTCTAATCGGATCATCAAATGATTGATGTTTAATGTGACCAAACCATCTAAAGCGACTTTTTGTAATTTCGCATTCAATCTTGGGAGTGGTTTTTAAAATTTGAAGGAACTTACACTTTAATATTATTTTTGGCAGAACTATTCAATAATATTAAAACTCTGAACCAAAAAGATAATTGGAATTCTCGTGGAATCCACTGAACTAAAACCTTTTACAATTTATAAAATACCTTCTATTATCCGATGCATATCTAAATCTTAATATGAATTGTGTAACCAAGAAAATTTATTAAGTATCAATTATAGGATGATAAAATATATCATTCAAAATTACGTTAAAATTTTGGATGCCAATAAAGAGAAATGGAAAAAATGCTAATTAGCAGGAAAAAAACTTTCCTTTCTTTTTTCTCCTGGACAATGCTATTTTCCCAAACTTAAAAATTTAAGAAATTTATACTTGAACTTCTAACAATTATATTTTTGAGGGCTGAGCAAGGGTGGATAATCCCTAGGTGTAAGGGTCTAATAACTCCCTAGAATTGTCTAACTATTGAGAAAATTGATTGCGTCAGAGGGTGAGAGGACAATATTCTTCCTCTATGGCTAATCTTACTACTTCTCTCTACAAGAAATCATTTATACTTCAATAGAAGGATTTTTGTAATAATTCTGAGTCCAATGAAGATATTGCTTATAGCTAACACAATATCAATAGGATACATCGCAATAATTGGGATCTAACCCATTCAAACTTGTAATAATACATTATTTAAAGAGCCTAAAAATGGGGAGACCTTCCCTCAAAACTAATGGAGGTATGTAGAAGTGATGAATAACATCTTTTTGAATCATAGATCCATGACACAAACTTCACAAATGCTTTTATTAATGCCAAAAATTGTTTAAATTAAGAGGGTTATTAAGGCTACTGAAGCACTAACATCAAAACAAGCAGATGAAGACTCATGTTTTCTTCAAACAAAATAATTCATGAACATCTATGAAGAAAATATCTCAAATAATTCAGAAAACCGATCAAGTAAAGTTTACTCGATCCGAGAATATCAATTACAGTTCATCCAAATTTTTATATTTGTAAAAGAGGATCAGATATCTCAAGGCACTTAGATTGCAAAAGATCATAAAAAATAATTTTACAAATACATGTACATTAAATATATCCAATCATAGGTGATTCTAGTGTGCAAATTTTACTAGCGAGGAAGATATGATATGCAATAATATGCAACCATATGAAATATTTCTGCAATCATGGTCAATCCATGTAACAATTCTGAAATATTTGAAACAAATAACTTGATTTTAACTTAATTTTCCCATATTCTATTTTCGATGCTTGAAGGGGTTACAGTTTAATAAGCAAATAAATAGTACATGATATTTCTCCTGTAGCAAAGCAAGGGAATATGGCAAAAAAGCTAAAGAAAGACATAAATAAAAGCTTCATAAAAGAAATTTCCATGGAAAGGTACTTTTAAATTTTTAAATTCATTTTTCTTAAAACAAAAAGCATAAAAGAATTTTAATATTCGACCAAAATAAACTATCCCGACACTAGACTTCACATGAATTACTGAAATATTATAACATTTGGTCCATTGAAGCTAATACACGAGATCTCAACCTCTTGCATTGCCATACAATTCAAATTTCAGTAAATACATTTTGCTTATTTACAAAACTATTACCTTGCAATTAAAAGCCAAGCATCTGTACAACTAAGAAGTAACGATGATTGGTGTGTCATCAACAAATTTTTATCATCACGCATGAATCTCGAAGCATTTTTTATAAGAAATCTTTCAAATTCAAATTCATGACCATCCAATCTCCGATTTCAACAAATTTATAATCAAACTTGTTGACCTCATTTTTGGTGAGGTCTGATCTTTCTCTTAGTGCTTAGGATCAAGCCATAGGATTTCTCCTTGACTATCCTAGGGGACTAGAGTTGGTACCCACCCTTTAGAAATTTTCAACCACTTCCTGACTCCTCTTGGGACCCAACTTGGATGGTTGCAAACCTCTAAATCACCTTGTAAGATTAAAACCAGCATATGGAAAAACAATAATGAGTTCCCATAGGAATGTTTGAACTTAGGGTAACCCGGGTGACTTGAGCTTCTCTTGCACACACACACACCCTAAGCCACTTAACCCAAACCCAAACTTTAAACCCCTTGCCTTCTACCCTTTATGAAACTCACATAATTGAACCAAAGCCACAAGTCTTTGATTACGATGACTAGGCTCAATATGTGAAGGGTCATAAAGCGGTTACTTTTTGGCTAGACTTGGTCCCAAAGTGGTTGGACTTGGCTAAGTCCATGGCTCAAACTTCTAAACCCTAATTCCATTCCAAATCACTTTTACTCAATCTTGACCCCACTAAAATGGTCCCATTCTCCCTTATTTGAATCCCCCTTTATTTTTCCAAAATTTTAAATTTTGACCCCGGGCCCCTGAACCTACCCAAAATTACCAAAATTGCCCCTACAACCACCAAATCATCCAAAAAATTCCAAAAAATTGCCCAAAATTTCCAAAATTTCTAAAAATCATTTCAAAACAGTTCCCACCTCTTAAATCCACCAAAGTACCCCAATACACTCCAAATAACATCCAAATACCCTAAATACCCCTTTTGACCCAAAATTCCAAAAATTCCCAATTTCATTTTGTTCAACTACACAATAACCCAAATTTGCCGAATTAACCCACTTTCAACCCAAAATCCCAAGTTGGCTCACTTAACCCAAATGGACCCAATGTCAAACCAAATAAACCCAATTGACCCAAATTTTGATCAATTTCAATTCTAAATTTCAATTCAACATCCCCAATACTAATTTCAATCAAAACTAAGCCCAATTTGGTTCACATTTGAATTCAATTTCAACTTTAATCCAAAACCCCCAATTTTGGCCTTATGACCCAATTCATCCCAAAATGACCCAAAGCCACTCAATTTTCCCAAAACCAAATTCCAAAATCTTCCTAACACATTCCTATACCAAATACAACATTCATTTGGCCAAAATTTTGATTGAAATCCCGTACAAACTCACTTAAAACCAAAGTTCCCAAATTTTCCCTAAAGTTGCCACATGGCCTAAACCTTCCAAATTGAATCCCCTAAACCAAAAATTTCCACCCAATTTCTATCCTAAACCTTTCATAACAATCACTTAAATCATTTTGAACCATTAATTGAGCCCTAGCCAAGTTATAACCTATAAAATCCAATTCCCAAGCTTAACCCATGGTGACCCAAGTTAACCAAATCACCCAAAACCTATCAAATCCAATTCCCAAATCAATTCAAATTCATTCCAAACCATTTCCATAGCTTTGTGACAATCATTTGCACATTATTGATCAATCAATTTGACTTGAATCAATCCCAAACTCAAGCTAGCCCAATCTAAATCCAAACCAATCCACATGAACATGTGATCCAAATCAAACCCAACCAAACCAAATTTGATCAAGCCAACCCCATGACAGCTAACCCTAGACTCCTAGGGTGGGTTTGAACTGACCCAACCCATGCCCCATGAGCCATGGACCAATAGTCCACACTTGGGAGCCATTTGCTAAAGGCTAAGTCCCATCCTCTAACTCACCTTAAGCAACCCTCCTGCCATAATTAATTGAGCTGAACTTCTCCTCCACTCCTCCTCAGCCTGCCAAGCCACCTGCCCATCCTTGCCAGCCACCCCAGCCGCCGGAATAGGCACGCCCGAGAGCCCCTATGGGCTTAAAACTCAAAATTGAAGCTTGGCAGTGAGCCATCCCCTCGCCAACCATCTGGCCTGCTCAGCCCTCACCCTAAGCGGCCCAAGGCACTCATTGTTTGGCCCTGAGCACCCCTCTCCGGCAAGCTGTATAAAATCCACTCCTTTCGGCCATGCTAAAGGTGTTGAAATTTTCCTCACAGAACTCTCCCAAACTGCCCCCGGACTTCTTCCTAGCCCAGAGAAGAAGATCCCCACTGTCCTCCTGTCCTGAATCCCCCTGGCTGAGTTTAATTTCTCAGCTGAAATTCAGGCTAGAAATAGGACATCTCCAGAAACTCCACCAAAATCAAATGAACTGCACCCACACCATCCCCACACCAAGAGAAGAAGTTCCCCAGTTAAAGCCCCCTCACCAGGCCACCCAGTTCTTCTATCGGCCAGAGCTCCAAATCGGGTCTGGTCACTTTCCTACCTCAGCAATTCACCACGACTAGAGGCTCAATCCGTCGGCTTCTGGAACTCCAACGAACGTGCAGAGCATCTCTGATCGAGGCTTCACCTCTCAGAGCAAAGGTATTGACTCTTTCTTATTCTCGAGCTTCCATCAATTCTCCATTTTGTCTTGCTCAATTTCAATGCATGTTAATCATATAGATGTGTTTGTCTAGGCTAGACGCGTCGATAGAGACCAACCGCGCTTGATTTGGTTGAGTCTCGAGCGAGATCTTAAGGTTTTAGGGTAGACGGCTCTCGGGTTGAACCAGACGGAGACGATGACCAGCCACCGTTGGATCGAGCATGTATCGAACGGACGACAGAGATCGAGCTGGACAGATCCGCAGAACGGAAAGAGCACGCTGACTCAGATGGAAGCTTCGAATGGGAGCGCACCGCGTGGGACTTCGGATCTGCCTAGGTTGAAATGGCGCCGTGTCACTTAAGTAGGAAATTTAGGATTTTTTATTTATTTAAATACCAGAAACTTTAAAAATACATATCTTTGCATAAAAAAATCCAAAAATTAAAAAAAAATACCCTATTGCTCAGTAAACTATGGAGAATAATGTGGAAAAAGAATTATGTTATTTTGTTGAGTCTTTAATTTTTAATTAATTTAATACTGTTCTTAGTATTTTAATTCTCCATTAGCATGCATAATTCACCATGGCACGAGACCATAGGGCTTTTGTAGCCTCTGATCTTAGAAATATTCCTTGAATTTTTCAAAGTCAGAGGCTATGTCTATGGGAAGTTATTTATTTTCTAAGTTGAGAGTCATTTTCTTGTAAATTAATTATGAAAATTAGCATGTTGTTCATAAAAATTTAGTAAAATTAGGGGAAGTATCAATAGACTAGAGGACCCTAGGAAAATTATGGCTTGATCTAAATCATTTAAAATCACCATAATTTGGCAAAATATTCAATACTGAAAAATTAAATTAGTTTGGAGCAACCACACATCAAAATGACATGAAATTAATTCTCCACTGATCTTTAGGGTTAGGGGAACTCTACATAAAAATTCCAAGTAAACTGAAAATGGTTTAACCCACTAAATGGATTACTTAAGTTACATAGCTATTTTTAAAATTAAAAAAAATTCATAAAACCCAAAATATAACTCAAAAATCCCCCAAATCAATTTTGAGGCCTCTCTAGGATCAGAGGAGTCTTAGAAAATTAAAATTGGAATTTTCCTAAAATTTTCCTTTTTAACCCATTTTTGGGTATTTTAATAAATAAAAAATTATAAAAATCACAAAAATATTAAAATTCATAAAAATGTCATATTTGGCCTCCAAATCACTTAGAAACCAACCAAATATTTTTCCTAAGTCTCTAAGTAAAGATATTGAATTTTAAAGGCTTAGGATAATTTTTAACATTAAAAAATGGATTTTTTAACCCTTTCACTAAAATAATTCTAAAAGTTTAAGGAAAAAAATCAGAAATATATAAAATTTGCTTCTCTAAGTTCTCTGACCTCAGAGGGATTTAATAAAAATATAAAACCTATTTTTCAACTTTAATTTTATTTTATAATTAATTAATACTCCAAAAATCAAAATAATTATAATAAATAAAATAAAATTAAAAAAATTGGCAAATTGGTCCAAGTGGTCCTATGGTCAGTAGGAACCTCCCATAATTTTCCTATGGACAAAAACTTCATTTTGGTCATGTAGTTGAATTTTCATTGAAAATCCCTATTTTTATTTACTAAAATAATTATATAAATTAAATTAAAATCAGAAAAATCACATTTTCTCCTCTAATATCTTAATGGACATGTGAGTGAGGTGACATAAAAATTTCAAGTTCATTTGAGCTTGATTTAATGAATTATGACATGAATAAGCTTAAGAGGGCATAAAGGTAATTAAGGGGCTTTAACCTTAATTAATTTTTAAGCTTAACCAAAGGGAAGGGTAAACATTTAATCTTAATTTTTCTTTTGGATGATTAAAACTTAGGGAGTTAAGGGGTAGAAACCCATTACTCACCTTTAACATTAAAAAGATGAAATCTTAATTAATTAAATCATTAAAAAACTTTGGAAGATAATTAAGGAATGAATTATTATGATTAAGGGATTTTGACATAGGAAGATTTTAATTCTTTGAAAATGAATCCTTAATCAATGAATTGATCAAACATCACTTAATTTTTACTAGTGAAGTCATAACAAATGATGTTTGAAACTAAAATGGATAATCTTGAAATTTTATAATTAAATTAAAAGCTTAAAATATTTAAGTTAATGTGAAATGATTTAAAAATTAATATAAGATAACTTAAAATATTAAAACTAAATCTGAAATTACTTAAAGCTAAAATTAAAACAAAATTGAAATATTAAGGTTAATTTAAAACAATTCATAATCAAAACATTAAAAATAAACCAATTAAATTTAATCTAAAATATTACGATTAAGTTAAAACAAACTTAAATCTTTAAAACTTAACTGAATCAAATAATTCAAATCACCTTTTTTTTAACTTAAATGATTTAAAATATTTGAAAATCAATCTAAAAAATTTATAACTAAATTGAATCACTTTTAAATCATCAATTCAACTTTAATTGAAATGGCTAAGTCTTCTGATGAACTGTTTTGCCCCTAAAAGCTATCACCTTTATAACTCTTAAATGAAGTATCAAATGAAATGTCACCTTACTCATAGGATAATCAAACATCCTAGTTCACTGAGCAAGAACCAAAACTTAACTAAATTCTTGGATGATCAAATCCATCCATATAATGAAATTCACTTGGACTTAGAATAATTCCAGAAGTGTTGAAAAGATGTTCATGACTCGTCCTAAGAAATTTCCCAACCTAATGGGATGTTTTAGAAGAACAATTGAACTTCATTGTTCTTTGATGAAGAAAATCATCCACAAACACACCTTAGGGATTGACTAGTGCTAGGACTAGGATTTGGTAGACAACCAGAACCTTCCCTTAGCTTTTCCTAGGTGTTTTGTTTTAAATATTTAAATGCCCTAACATGTGTTTCAAGTGCAGCTGGAAATGACGAGAAGACCCGCCAGGTACGCTTTTATTTTATTGTAATTTATTTACCTGCGCTTGACTTTACTTTCTTGCAAACTTGCATGTTAAACAACAATGTCACCCTGCATGAAAACTGAGACCCATAGGATAGCCATAAAACTGAAACCAAAACTAAGTTAAAATTAACACAAGATAAAATTCACCACCACAACATTCGAAATATAAAACAACTCAAAATTTAATCACAAACAAAACAACAAAACTATAATCAAAACTAAATTAAATCATCTCGTTGGATGATCGGGAATCCCTCGGATAATGTAACCCACGTGTTTCTAAAGAGATTTCCCACGGTCTAAATGAAAGTGTGGAACTCATTCAGTTGAGTTTACCAAATTCATATAAACTAAGTGAATCCGATGAAAATAGTGGTGTCGGGATGACGGAACCGTGGGATCTTAATCAATTCTGCTTAACCAACTTTAAGATTTCCCCTAATAAAGATTAAGACATTGAATTCAAAAATTAACATCTCTCATCTCATGATTGTCACATTCTTAAACTAAACCCTCTGTAACAACAATGGGCTCGGAGCAAGCGCGGTGAGCAGCACAGTCGACTTCGTCAGTTTTCCTTTCTTTAGTAATTAAATAACCAAGCCATAGGATTTCGAGGTAGTTTGCCTAGTGCAACATAAATCCTCAACTTCTCTTTAGGCATTTGCATAAATATGCTATGCAATTTAAGTCCTAAACTCGTTTTAGGACTCCGAGGTCGTCTTCTGTTATGACATAAACCCTCATAATCTTCCAAGCTATTTGTATGATTATGTCATACGAATATAAGTCTTAATTAATTAAAATTGGCAGGATTGCAACATTAAATAATATCTCTCTAAATCAAAGCCAAACAATAGGATAGTCGGGAAGACATCGAAGTTCTCCTCGAATCTGTGACATCCCCTACCTTTCTTCCATTGGATTCCTAAAATAAAATCTTCCAAAATTGATTCAATCCCTTTTGAAATTCCAAAATCAAATCCTTTGAATGCTCAAAATTTGAAATTCTTGAAGGTAAAACCACTGATCGTTATCGAGAGTTTTTTTAAGTGATTCCCGTCACTTAAGATGTAATTAACTATAGGGGCTTGCCCTTATAGGGAATTTTAGAAACCAGCTTAATATAAACCCTATTTAATTCTTTCGTATTAAATAGGAAAATTTTTCAGCTAATAAAATGGTTCGCAGACCAAACGGATGTCATAAACTCACCAGTTTATCTAATTGAACCCCATTATTAAACAACTTGTCTATTCCTTAGGATAAGCATGTAGTTTATGGTGAGACGTTCAATTATTTGAACTACTAAGGGTATGAGATCGGTTTGATCTCATATTTTCAAAATCAAATAATATTTTCCAAACTATTTAAAACTATATATACTTAAATTAAAAACATAACCTATAAAAATAACGCTGACAAAACTATGCATCTTGGCAAGATGAGCCTAACGACTCAAAAATTGGTTGAATCTAGGTCCAGTCAAAGCTAGATCAAGCCATTGAAAGACATTTGGAGTCTTTGGATAATTAATTAAATGGTCAAATAGACTCCAAATTTGACATATTTACAGTAGAACCGAGCGTCTCGATGTGAGGAATCCATCTACTTGAGATCCCTCAACGCTGGGGTTATTAAGGCACCTAAATATTTAAAATAACTTAATCAAGG
Source organism: Papilionanthe hookeriana x Papilionanthe teres (assembly GCA_022702705.1). Taxonomy (NCBI): domain Eukaryota; kingdom Viridiplantae; phylum Streptophyta; class Magnoliopsida; order Asparagales; family Orchidaceae; genus Papilionanthe; species Papilionanthe hookeriana x Papilionanthe teres. The sequence goes on along the minus strand of CM040421.1, from coordinate 79,846,202 downwards.
GGATAAGCATGGATTATTCGATCTTTGTTGGGATCAATTTTTGATTTCACACATGTAGGATGCCTAAGAATGGCTAAGGACTTCTCACTATTCATTTGTAGTGTCCTACAGCTTTAGACATCCATCTAGGCTTCTCGATATGAGTTTGAGGCACAGATACAAGGTTGGCATTATTTTAGCCTTAGACAAGAGAGCTCACTGTCAGGAGGATTCAGTTTCAATATGAAACACATCTGTTGCCTTCTATAATATCTAAAGACCATGCACCATATATTTGGAGCCTCCCATGGTCATCAGAGCCTCCCATGGTTAAAGGGATTGCAGAATACTCACACGCGCACTTTGAGGAGAATCAGAGTTTAGACAGACTTACTAGTGTGGGGATCTGCAAAGCCCATTAATGCGACTTTTTTATATGCAAGGATTTATGAACAATAGATATGTAATAATTTTTATAAAGTCACAATGATCCAACGCAAGTATACGTATCGCATCAAGTAATACAGGGCTCTAATGGAGTCCCGTTTATCGATCCCACAGGGAAGCAAGTTAAGAAGTTCTTAGTCAAATTCTAGTATACTACTAACAACCTTAGTTTGGAAGGGTGATATAATTGGTTTTGTAACAATTACTCCTAAATGCAGATGATTATATGCAAGAATAATAACTACTCCCTAATGCAAATATTACTTCTAAAGATAACCCTTTTTGGATAAATTGGTTTGGTGAATTTTGAGATAATAAAATCTAATATTCTTATGTAATGAATTGGACAAAGTTCAGGAATGAGATGCATTAAATATTGTATGTGCAAATAGGAGCAATCTTATTCTTTACCCTCATCCGAGTACCCCCTCTTCAGAGTGTTATAAAGAACATTGGCAAATCCTAGGCTTAATCCCTAAATCCAAGGTTAGGCTGGGAGGATACTGGCTCTCACTTCAGAGTTCCCACTGCCCTTCACTTGAAGGCTAATTCTAGCTTTAGTTACCAAACTTTAGGACCAAATTGGGGATCTCAGCTTGTCACCCTGAAACCTTCAATTCGACGCCCATGAAACCATATTTCCCTATTTATTTGCACTCAATCCCCATGAACTACGCAATTCATTCACGGATATTAAACGTGGTTCCACTTTGTTGAGAATTACACTACCCTTTCAGGTCAATGCAATTACATCAAATTATAACACTACAACGAGCTCTTTTTGTAATGTAAATGAAGTGCAAGTAGAAACCATCACATTTATAATTAAAACTTCTTTTAGCAAGCATCCCAATATCCTAAACATGATTCCTACTCATTGTAAAAGAAAAGTAGAATGGAAACAATTGCATAATCTTCTCATGCCACTATTTCCATAGATAAAGAAAGAGTAAGAGAAAGACATTGCAAAACACGAAGAAAACACAATAGAAAAACTCATTTAAAAGAAAATACACAAAATAAGTGTTTACAAAAGCATAATATAATGAAGAACACAATACTTAGCTTTTTCTCTTTGAAAGAAAGATAAAATTCTCTCCCATAAACTCTCCCGCAGATCCATGCAATGCTAGAACATTCCCTTACAGATTCTCTCAGAACTCCCTCACCAATCTCTCCAAAAAGATATAAATCTACATTTCTACTCCTATTCTAAGATCTCCAAGCATTCTCCAAGTTTTCCCTAACATCTCCCCCTTTTTTTGGCTTCAAATTTGGTTTAAAATAGTGTAGGGACGAATTTCTCAAGAGGTGCAAGAAGAAACCCTCCAAAAAGCGTCCGGATTCGATGTATATGGCCAATAACCGCTCAATTTCACTTCCAGACCATCTTGGGCGCCACCGGCGCTGAATAGGGTACTGCCGGCATCCTATTTTTTGTGGTCTCGGGTTAATGGCACTGCCGGCGCTGGTCCGAGCGCCGCCGGCGCCCATCCTTTGCAACTCCACCATTTTGGTCTGTTTGGCTCTGTTTCAGCTCCGATTAGCCCCGTTTCAGTTGCGTTGCATTCCTAACATATAACCCTACAAAATAAGCATAAAAACAACATTTTTTTAAAGTGTAATATCATTCAAAATTATGCAAGAAGTGTAAAAGAGATTAAACATAGAAAGATTTATCGAAAGGTGTCAAGCCAAAATTTGTTTTCTTGCTCGTTTTTGCTCCAAATTGCACCATTTTTGCGTCTTTTTGCTCCAATCACCATTTCTTGTACATAAAACCAAAAAATATACAAAATACCTTCCTTTTAAAGTGTAATATAACTAAAAATGAGTAAAATCATATAGCAAAAATAATATATATTTTTGGTTCATCAAAATCCCCCAAATCGTACTGTTATTTGTCCTTAAGTAACCCTATAACTTTAAAAATAAAATATGTTGACTTGTGGTTGTGGGTTTCAATAGAGTTTCCTATAATTTTCTCTCAGAAATGTTATAATATAACATAGGAGAAATTCTAGCAAATTAACCTAGGACTGGAGTGTAAGAATATCTCATATTCAACTTAGGAATCCTGATTTTTTTATTTACTTCAAAAGTTATTGAAAATTGTCAAACTAAAGATTCATAGAAAGTATAAAAATGGAATTTAAGCACCTTATATATACCAATTTAACCAATACATTTTGAAATAAGAATAAGACTAAGATTATTTTTATGTCTTTTCATTTAAAAAGATTCAAGTGAAACCAATTTTTGATTAGGCTTTTCCTCAAGCATCTCCTCACTTATTTTCTCTCTTTTTTTTTTTCTTTTCTTTCGGGATCATTTTCAAATCCGTTTTTTCACCTTTCTTTTTCTTTTTTTTTGGATCATTTTTAATCCTTTTTTTACTTTTTTTTTATGCGAGGATTACTATATATGGATAGGCCATTAATAATATTGAATTTCACCATCCTCTCTCTAAAATCCAAAACTTAAAACTTTCTCTCGCTTTTTATAAGTGTAAGTATTAGTTCGAAAAAGGTTTTCAATAAAGGCTCAATTCTCATTAAGTATAAATCTAAGAATTTTATCTTTTCAAATATTCAACTCCCTTCTACCATAAATACAAAAATCATTTTTCCAATGTTTCCTACAAAATATCTTAACTCTAGAACAATTTCGTCACATAAGATTTCAACTATGTTATTTTTCTAACATTCCTAAAATTGAAATTATAGTAAGCTAAAGGTAACACCACATACCACAAGTCATTTTAAAAGTGATATCAAATTAAATACAGGCTACTGAGGACAAATAAAGTTACATTTTAAAAATTCTTCTTCCCCCCAAACTTAAATTTCAAAATATTTTGCAATTAATTCCATAAAATGTTGCAGGAAGAAAAAATAAAGGTTGAACTACTTACTACTACAACATTCTATCAAATTCATATACTTGCATAATCAGGATAGAATGACTTTAGGAGAAAGTAAATCTAACCTAAAACATGCTTGTAATAAATTACACTAAACGGAAGTATTTTCACATTAAAATTTTGTTTTCTTTCTACCCCCAAACTTAATTTTTAACATTATAGAATTAAGTACAGAAAATATAAGCAGGAAGAAAAACAATTTAGAAACTCTACCTATCACAAATGTCTATCAAAACCATTTACAAGTATTCATTAGGACAGAACAATATGCAGCAGAAAGTAAGTCTAAACTAATCATGCCAGAATGAAATTCACTAAATAAAAGTTTAACTAGCATAGCAGGTATCAACAAGGGAATATAAAAATATTCTTCATTTATTATATGAAATTGTAAAACAAACATAAACACACATAAGATAAATGAGGTCAATTCTTCCATTAACTCATCACATCACACTGATTTACTTCCAATTTCTAATGGAATCACTACACTAATAAATTAGGTACATTTTAAAATGATTTATAGATTATAATCCCAATGATAAGATTATGCCTGATAAATTGGTTTCTGGACACCAATCTCAGGCATCATCTAATCCTTTTAATTAAGCACCTTTAACAGTTACATATTGTAGTGTAAGATCATCTTAATGTTATTCATCAAATAGGTCTGCGACTCCTACCAAACGAAAACAAAGTTAGAGAAAGGATGTAACAAAATTGAGATGGAACATTCACAGTTTAAATTCATGATACTTCTGTAAAACTCAAGTCCGAGTAAGACTCGAGTTATAGTGGACTCGTCAATCCAACTACTACGAAAGAACATACAAGTCTAACCATAATAAGAAGTTAAGGAATCACCTCCCTCATGACACACAAAGATCAAATCAAACTACTAACAATCCAAACATCTACCAATCAACAATCCAACTTATCAATCCAAAATGACACATAAACATCAAGTCAATCCACTCTAAAGTAAACACTATACAACACTAACAATCATGACTCTCAAGCACACTAAATCAAAGCACACTGGAAACTATGGGGTGCCTCCCATAAAACGATTGGTTTTAACGTCGTGGGCCCGACAAATGATTCCTCCCGGATCAAAACTTCAATTAAGTAATCCTTGATCAATCTCCCAATCCTTCTCAGATCCAAGAATTCCTACAAAATCCTCAAATTGTAATTTTTCATTTAGCTCTTCCTTTTTCAGATGGATTTATATCATTGTTCCTCATATTTCTTTCTAGATCCAATATTCTTCTATTGATTTTCTGAATTTGCATATTAATATCATCCTTAAAATTTATAAGAAATGGATCTCTATAAGATAATTCAAGATCTCCCAAATTTTCGATCGGATTCTCTCTAGATAATTCAAATTCTGGATCAAATTCTTTCATGTGACTCTTCTGTTTCAAGTAATCTTCCAATTCTTCCCCTTTATAATTATTAAATGATGAAGGATCAATCTTAGTTGAGGAAATAGGTTTTTCTAAATCCTTAGGAATTTCTTCCAATGGTCTTCTAATATCCTTATCCTCTTTTCTCAACTCAAAATTCTTTTGAAATTTATCCTCAAATTCTCTTCCATGTCCTAGTTCAATATTTTTATCTTGTTCATAATTCAAGTTTTTCTTGTAATTGAGTTGAATATGAAGATATAAAGACTGGTGGTGTAGATGAATTCCCTAAATAGGCGGGCTTTAAAATTGTATGGGTACATCAATCTTAAGTTCATGAGATTTTTCAACAAATGGAATTGCGAGTTCACTATTTTTGGCAGCTTCCATCATTTCACACCTCTCTTGAACATTCATACAGTCTTCTTTAGATAACATTTTCAACTCATCTTGAAAATCCATTCTGACCTCATCTGTTATCTTACTCTCAAAACTTTCTTGGAAATGGTCTTTACTTAGATAATCAATTTCATCCATCCAAAAACATTCATCATCTTTTCTCTCTGCTTGAAATTTCATAGTCTTCAACACATCAAAAATGACTTCCTGGTCATTAACATTCATAATCAACTCTCCTTTTTGTATTTTGTCCAGTAACAAGGAATAGTTATTCATTATCATTCTCTTTAGGTTTAATCACAGTGTTGCTAGGAAGTGTTCCTTTGGGTCTATTGTTAAGTGAATTAGCAATTTCTCCCAGTTGATTCTCTATATTTCTAATTGCAACGTTTTGACTTTGCAATTGGTTTCCCATTTGCAATACCCCTTTGTCTATAGACATCTTCTTATCCTCAAATTGTTGATCAATATTAGAGTCCAATGGATGTGAAGGCCTATATCTTGTGTTACCCTGCCTATTCCAACTTCCATTAGGATTTGCATGATTGTTTTCTCATTGTTGGTTTCCACCCTCAGTAGTATGATTCCAATTAAAATTAGGATGATTCTTCCAACATGGGTTGTAAAAGTTAGAATATGGGTTGTTTATGGTATTTAAAGTCTCATATAATAAGTTGGAAGCAATCATACGCCCTAATGAACTTTCTGCACTTATAGGAGTAAATTGAGGTTGGTTCATTCCAAATTGGTTCAACTTTCTTGATATTGCAGCAACTTGAGTTGCAAGAATTGCAATTGCGTCTGTATCATGAACACTAGCTATATTTTTATGATTTACCCTTGCAGAGGGCCATTGAAATTCATTTGTAGCCATTTACTTAATTAATGCATATGCTTCATCAAATGTTTTTGACATTAATGAACCACCAGCAGTAGCAATAATGGACTTAAGGGATTCTACTAACCCATTATAAAAAGTTTGAATGATTAACCAATATGGCAGAGCATGATGTGGACACTTTCTTAGGAGTTCCTTAAATCTTTCCTATGCTTCGTATATTGATTCCCCTTCATACTGACAAATGAGATAATATTGTTTCTAAGTTGAGTAGTCCTTGAAGGTGGAAAATACTTAGCTAGGAATTTCTGAGTTAACTCCTCCCAATTTTTAATAGAACCAGGTGCTAATGAGTATAACCACATTTTAGCCTTATCCCTTAGTGAGAAAGGAAAAGCCTTAGCCTAACAACACCGTCTGACATGCCATTATAACGTAATGTAGCACAAAGTTCTAGAAAACTAGATATGTGTAAATAGGGATCCTCCGAAGGAGTTCCACCAAACTGGTTGTTCTGCACAGGTTGGATAATCACTAGATTTAGTTCAAACGAGTCAGCTTCTACAATAGTGTTTTGTATACTTGAGTGAATTTTATCTATCGTAGGATTTACATAATCCCTCAATGATTTATGATGATTTTTCAAGTTATTATTTTGAATGTTTCCCATTTCCATTTCTAGTTTTTCAAGTCCTTTCTGTTTTTTTATTTTTTTTCCATTTTTCTAACTCGGGATCATAAGGCACAAGTCCTACAGATCCTTTGTTTTGCATACGTAACACAACAAACAATGCATTAACAATAAAATAAATAAAATGAAAAATATATTCAACACAACAAAACATTTTCACAAACACCTTATTTTTCACACAAATAGTTTTATTTTCACAACACGTTTTCATAGAAAAAAACACTTTTCACACAAACACAATTTTATGACACTAAAGTTTTCCAATTCTAAGCCTAATTACTTCAACTAAAATTCTCCTAAAATTCTTACCGAAGCTTCCCTAGCAACTGCACCAAAAACTTGATGCGACTTTTTTATATGCAAGGATTTATGAACAATAGCTATATAATATTTTTTATAAAGTCACAATGATCCAACACAAGTATATGTATTGTATCAAGTAATACAGGGCTCCTATGGAGTCCCGTTTATCGATCCCATAGGGAAGCGAGGTAAGAGGTTCTTAGTCAAATTCTAGTCTACTACTAACAGTCTTAGTTTAGAAGGGTGATATAAGTGATTTTTCTAACAACTACTCCAAAATGCAGATTATTTTATGTAAGAATAATAACTACTCCCTAATGTAAATATTACTTCCAAAGATAACCCTTTTTGGATAAATTGGTTACGTGAATTTTGAGATAATAAAATCTACTGTTATTATGTAATGAATTAGATAAAGTTTAGGAATGAGATGCATTAAATATTGTATGTGCCAAATATGACCAATCCTATTCCTTACCCTCTTCTGAGTACCTCCTCTTCAAAGTGCTATAAAGAATATTGGCAAATCCTAGACTTAGTCCGTAAATCCAAGATTAGGCTGGGAGGATACTAGCTCTCACTTCAGAACTCCCACTGCCCTTCACCTGAAGGCTAACCCTAGCTTTAGTTACCAAACTTTAGGACCAAATTGGGGATCTCAGCCTGTCAGCCTGAAACCTCTAATTCGACGCCTATGAGACCATATTTCCCTATTTATTTGCACTCAATCCCCATGAGCTACACAATTCATTCACGGACATTGAATGTGGTTCCACTTTGTTGAGAATTACACTGCCTTTTTGGTTGAATGCAATTACAACAAATTTTAACACTACAACGAGCTCTTTTTGTAATGTAAATGAAGTGCAAGTAGAAACCATCACATTTATAATTAAAACTTCTTTTAGCAAGCATCCCAATATTTTAAACATGATTCCTACTCATTAGAAAAGAAAAGTAGAATGGAAATAATGGCATAATCTTCTCATGACACAATTTCCATAGAAAAAGAAAGAGTAAGAGAAAGGCATCGCAAAACACGAAGAAAACACAACAAAAAAACTCATTTCAAAGCAAATCCACAAAATAAGTGTTTACAAAATCATAAGATAATGAAGAACACAATACATAGCTTTTTCCCCTTGAAAGAAAGATAAAAATCTCTCCCATAAAGTCTCCCACGGATCCATGCAATGTTAGAATATTCCCTTACAGATTCTCTCAAAATCCCCTCACCAATCTCTCCAAAAAGGTAGAAATCTACATTTCTACTCCTATACTAAGATCTCTAAGTATTCTCCAAGTTTTCCCTAACATCTCCCCCTTTTTTTGGCTTCAAATTCGGTTTAAAATAGTGAAAAGACGAATTTCCCAAGAGGTGCATGAAGAAACCCTCCAAAAAGCGTCCATATTCGATGTATATGGCCAATAACTGCTCAATATTGTATCTAGACCGTCTTGGGCGCCGCTGGGCCTGAATAGAGCGCTATCGGCGCCCTATTTTTTGTGATCTCAGGTTTTTGGCACCGCTAGAGCTGGTTTAGGTGCCGCCGGCGCCCATCCTATGCAGCTCCACTATTTTGCTCTGATTTGCTCCGTTTCAACTCTGATTCACCTCGTTTCAGCTGCGTTGCATTTCTAATAGATAACCCTACAAAATAAGCATAAAAAAACCTTTCTTTAAAGTGTAATCTCATTCAAAAATTTGCAAGAAGAGAGATTAAGCATAGAAAGACTTATCGAAATGTGTCAAGCCAAAATTTGTTTTCTTGCTCTTTTTTGCTCAAAATTACACTATTTTTGCTTCTTTTTGCTCCAATCACCATTACTTGTACCTAAAACCAAAAAAAAATACAAAATACCTTCCTTTTAAAGTGTAATATCACCAAAAATGAGTAAAATCATATAGCAAAAAACGTATATATTTTTGGTGCATCACCCGTTGATACTAAAATTTCTGAAATTAAACATACAATTTATTCACTGCTAGGTTATGGGGTCATATTTTAAGTGATACATGGTTTCCTGTAGCTTACAAATCTAGAAAGTCCATAATAATGCTCGATAACGTGCAAAATTAGATGGAGCATCTTAAAGGTCAAGTTTAACACAGTGCGGCCGTACACAAAGGTTCCCACTAACATTTGGCAATAATTAAAACAAGAAACATCTCAAAGGTCAAATTGGATGTTTAAAGATCATTTCCTATCCATTTGGAGCTTCCCATGGTCAAATGAGTCCAAATAACAAATACTGATGCTTAATACCCAAACCAACCTTTTGAACTGGCATAGCAATGCCACTGGGTGATATAGCCACACGGTGTTAGGGCATGGAAAAATCACCAGATAAAGCTAGGGGAGTAATTACACCCCTGGGTGTTGTGGTTACGCTGTCTGGCAGTCGAAATGAGCAAAAAATGTTGACTTTTAGCCCCCCACTTGGTTTCTTGAGCTGTCATTGGTTCTATGATGAACTATAGGGGTCCAATAAGCTTCCCCATGTGAGTAGACCTCCCCAAAAAACAATGGGAGATGTCTTATGTGGATTAAACTTAATTGTTTAAGGCTTTTAGAGGGAAAAATCCACCAATAGGCTGGCAAAGGGGTTAATTGAGCGATCCAAATTCCATTTGGGGAGGAGTTATTTTCAGTACTTAAAGAGAGATTTTGGAGAGCATGGGAGCTATGAGAGAAAGGTTGGAGAGAAAAACCTCTCTTCTCTTTTTGCTTTCCCATTTCATTTCATCCAACAACCCATCTCTTCTCTACATCACATTTAAGAGACGAGTTGAGTGTGTATTGGAGCTTGTTGACCTCATTTTTGATGAGGTCTTCTCTCCTTCTTTTTAGTACTTAGGATCTAGCCTTAGGCTTTTCCTTTGACTATCCTAGAGGATTAGAATTGGGACCCACCACTTAGAAATTCATACCACTTCTTAACTCCCCGCAAACTCCACAAACTTGATTGTAGACCCCTAATCACCTGGAGGGTTGAAATCAAATGTGGAAGTTTAAAGGATGTGTTCCTATAGGACTCTTCGGCCTTAGGACCGCCCCGGTGGCTCTGGTCTGGTGAAGGGTTGACTTACACACACACTACACCTATGCACTACACTTTCACACACCTCTTAAAAACACACCCATACCTAACTTGACCTCTTGACTCATGAAGGTGATTCACATGGATGGTCCTTAACCCCTAAGCCCTCAGCAAGCAGGGTTAGGAACAACATGGTGGATGCCTCAAATGAGTCCCTTCATGGCTCATGTGGGCTTGATATGGCTTAATGGCTCAACCAAAATGATTTCATTCCACTTACATTTACCTAATCTTCAATTTTACAAATTTTCAATTTTTGATCCCCGGGACCCTACACCCGCCTAGCCTACCCAAAACCCTTGAAATTACCCAAATTTCTCAAAATTTCCAAATTACCCAAAATTCCTCAAAATCAATCCTAAACATTCCCACATTACTCAAATTGATCATCCATACCCAAAAATACCAAAAATTCCAGAAATACCTCCCAATACCCTCCAAATACCCAAAATGCCCCTCTTGACCCAAAAATCCAAAAATTCAGAAAATTCCCAGAAAATTTAAGAAAATCCCAAATATTCCCAATTTCATTTTGTTCAACTACACCATGGGCCAATTATGTCAATTTACCCCACTTTTATCAAAACCCCCAATTTGACCCATTTTAACCCAAAGTGAACCCAATGTCAAACCAAACCTACCCAATTGACCCAAATTCTGGTCCAATTCAATTCTAAACTTCAATTCAACATCCCCAACACCAATCTAGACCAAATCCAAGTCCAATTTGATTGACATTTGGATCCAATTTCACTTTGGACCTTAAAGCCCAATTTGGACCCATGACCCAAACTTAGCCCAAACTCACCCAATTCAACTCCAATTAACCCCAAATCTTTTCTAAACCTTCCTTAACATTCCCACAAACAAAACACTAACATGATTTGCCCAAAATTTAGACCCAAACCCCACTCAAATTCAACCAAAAGCTAAAAGGCCCAATTTTGACCTAAACCTAAACCTAACCCAAATAGACCCAAACCCCAAAATCAAAACCCAACCAAACCCAAAACCTCTTTGAAACACTCTTATAAACATTTCCCAACATTAATTTTACATCAATTTCAACCCTAGCCCAACATTGGCCCAAGTTAGCCCAATTTGACCTACATTGGCCCACTTACCAAATGAACCCAAATTCAAACCAATTCAATTCCAAATCACACCAAATTGACTCCAAACCATTCATGAAACATCCCTAAACCAATTGTAACATTTATTTGACATGGTCCTTCACAAAATTTTCACCCAAATGCCCATTCTAAAATCAAAAAGCCCACTTCCCTTAAACCTTCCTAAAAGCCCACTTCCTTCAAATTCAAAAGCCCAAATTCATCCAAAGCCCACATGACACTTCCCCTCATCATCCATTTAATCAAAATCACCCCTAAGTTTCAAAATCATCAATTAAACAATTCCAAATCAAGCCCCATAAAAATTCCCATCAAAATACCAAAATTTTCTTAAATCCATTTCCATGAAATCGACTTAACTTTTCCCAAGCCAAAGATGAGCCATGAAGCCATGCATGAGCCACATGGAAGCCATGAGAGCCTCTTTACATGTCACCATGCCATTTTGGGCAAAAGGAGGAGACTCTTTCCTTAATTCCTAAAGGTGATTAACCACTCCCATGATTCCCCTTAACCATGCTTATGCCTAATCGTACTTGGATGGTGACCTTTCCCCACTAATCAAGCCGACCTAAACCACCTTCTCTTCAGCTCCAAACTAGCCATGGGGAGGTGCACCAAGCCCAAAAGGATGGGTTGACCCAAATCAAGCCAAAATGGCCTCTTCCCCATTCCACTTTGATTCAACACCTTTACACATGGCTAATGCCAATCGATCGCACTAAGCCCCAGCCTCTAACCTCCCCGATGACAACAAGTGACTCGACTCGGCCGGCCGCCCACCACGACCGCCGGAAACCACCAGTGCCGAGAGCTCACATGTGAGCCCAAACTTGGAATTCTCACCTACCGAGCCGCCCCATGCCCAATGGCCACCATGGCCGTTCTTCTCTGCCAAGAGCAGCTCGATCCCAAGCCCTAACTCCCCCGGGAGGCCCTCCACCCTCTCCTATTTAAACACCACCCCCTCTCGGCCATGAGAGGTGCTGAAACAAACCTTAAGGAAACTCGCCAAAATTGTTCCGTACTACTCCCCACACATAGAGAACTTGATCCCCCACCGAAATCCCCTCGCCATTTCCTCTCTGCGAGCTCAATTTCGGAGTTGAAATCAAAGCCCAAAACCAGGACACTTCTCCACAAGTGAGCCAATCCCCAAATTGATTGGTCCTACACCTTCACTGCACCAAGGGAAGAAGTCCACCAGCAAAAGCCCCCTCTCCGAGCCACCCATCCGTTCCGTACTCCAAGCTTTGTGATCGACCGTGGTCACTTTCATAGCTAGACAATTCACTGTGCCAAGGGACTTCATCCGGAGGTTACTTGGACCCAATCGAAGGCGACACAACTCTCGCATCGAAGCTTCACTTCTCCGAGCAAAGGTATGGACTCACTCTTCTTCCCGAGCTTCCAGAGATTCTCCTTTTCATTTGAGTCAATTTAAATACATGTTTACCGTATGGATGTGTTCGTCTTCTCAAGACGAATCCATAGAGCATAAGAACACAAAAATCCGTTGAGAATTGAGTGAGAAATTAGGGTTAGAAGGTCGACGGTCACGGTGCACACCGGCCGTAGACGATGACCGGGAGCCATCGGATCGAGCGTGTATCGAGCGGACTGGTCCGGATCGAGCCGGACAGCCGCAATGGTGCATGAACCGCGGGCCCCGGAGCGCCGAGTCGGATGGCGGCGCCGAATCGGGAGACGACGCGTGGCCTTTCGGAGTCGCCGAGGATGGCGTGGCGCCGCGTGGATAAGTAGGAAATTAGGGATTTTTCTGATTTATTTAATTCCCTGAATTTTGAAAATTCATAACTTTGTGTAGAAAAACCAGAAAAATAAAATAAAAATACCCTCTTGCTCAGTGAAAGAGGAGAATAATGTGGAAAAGAAATCATTTAATTTCATCAAGTATTTTATTTTTAATGATTTATTTACCCTCTGTATTGTTTTGATTCTCCATGCATATAGGAAATTCACCATGGCATGAGACCATAGTGGCTTTTAAGCCTCCGAATTTGGGAACATTCCCCGAATTTTCCAAAGTCGAGCCCATCCCTACGAGAAGTTATTGATTTTTCAAATTCATGTTACTGTTTTGAGTATTTTAAATATAATAATTAGCATGTTGTGAAATAAATTCTAGGAAAATTTGGTGATGTTTCTTATGACCAGAGGACCATAGAAAAAATAGATTTTGAATTAATTCACTTGGAATAACCCTAATTGGCTTAAACACCCTAAATAGGTCTTTAATTAATTAGAGCTAATCATACATCAAATTGACTTGAAATCCATTCTCCACTGACCTTTAGGATCAGAGGAACCCACCATAAAAATTTGAAGTCAATTGGACTTGGTTAGCCTCTATCAAATGGGTCGATTAAGCCATTTAGCCAATTTAAACTTTAAAAAATCATTACTTTCAAAATGCTTTTCAAAAATTCACCAAATTGGTTTTGGAGCCTCTCTGATATTAGGGGAATTTAAGAAAATTAAAATTTTAATTTTCTAAAAAAGTTGATTTTTTGCATTATTTTAATATTTTAATAATTAAAAAAATAATAAAAATCAAAAAAATAATAAAATTCACCATAATGTCACATTTTAAGTTTTAATCACTTAGGAACAAATCCCATATTTTTCTTAAGTCTCTATGATGAGATATTAAATTTTAAAGCCCTAAGGTAATTTTAAAATTAAAAAAAATGTATTTTCTAGCATTTCCACTAAAATAATTCTAATAAATCAAAGAAAAATCAGAAAATTGTAAAAATTGATTCTCTGATTTCCTTGATATCAGAGAGATTTTTGAAAAATATTAAATTCATTTTTAACCTGTATTTTATTTTTAAATTAATTAATACTCCAAAACTCAAAATAATTATAATAAAAAGAATATAATTCAAAAAATCACCAAAATTGGTCCAAGTGGTCCTCTGAACATTAGGAATGTCCCATAATTTTCTTAAGGACAGAAACTTTTCCTTGGTCATATTATTAAATTTCCCTTCGAAATCCTTATTTTCCACCAAAAATAATTACATAAATAAATTGAATACAGAAAAATCACATTTTCTCCTCTAATGTCTTTATTGACATATGAGTGAAGTCACATAAAAATTTCAAATTCATTTGAGCTCAATTTAGTGAGTTATGAAATTATTAAGCTTGAAGGGCAAAATGGTAATTAAAATTTTAACCCTTAATTAAAACTTTAGGCTTAATAAAATGAAAGAGTAAAATATTTGATCTTAATCTGATTTGGATGATTGAAATTTAAATAATTAAAGGGTAGGAACCTATTAAACAATTCAAAAATAATTGAAATGAATTTTGATTAAAATAATTAATTAAATTTGGGAAGAATAATAAATTTGGAATTATTAAAATAGGGATATTATTAGGAAGAGATTTGTTCTTTAATTTAAGAATCCCTAAATTAATCAATAATATTTAATTCCTAATTAAAATGATAATTCAAACTTAAGATTTAAAATGCTAAAAGACTTAATCATTAAATTAAATTAAAGTTAAATTATTTAAATCAAACCCTTTTAAAATAAAATATTAAATTAAAAATAAAAAATTAAATTAAATTAAATTAAATTAAATTAAATTAAATTGAAACATATTAAATTAAATTAAATTAAAACACATTAAATTAAATTAAATTAAATCAAATTAAAATTTAAATTAAATTAAATTAAATTAAATTAAATTAAATTAAATTAAATTAAATTAAATTAAAATTAAATCAAATTAAATTAAATTAAGCTAAATCATATTATATTAAATTAACTTAAATTAAATTAAATTAAATTAAACCACATTAAATTAAATTAAATTAAATTAAATTAAATTAAATATAACATCACCTAAGACATGAAGAATTCAAAATAAATCTAAAACAACTTGAACACTATTCCAAACTTAAACCCATTAATTGAAATTAAATTAAATCATAAACCACTTGAACATCCATTTGCCCTCAAAAGCTCGTGATGTCATAACTCCTAAAAGGAGCATTAAGTGAAGTGTTACTTCATTCATAGGATATTCAAATGTCTTAGTTCACTTAGCAAGACAACAAACTTGAACTCCCGGACGATTAATTCATTTGTATAATTAAATTCTCTTGGACTTAAAACAATCCTAGAAATATTGAAAAAATGTTTAAGATTCGTCTTAAGCACTTCCTCGATATGATAGGATATTTATAAGAACAATTGAACTTAATTGTTCTTTGATGAAGAAAATCGTCCTCAAACCAAAACACAAGAACCTAGACGTCATAGGAAATGACTAGCTATAGGATTAGGAACTTGGTAGAAAACCATAACCCTTCCCTTAGCTTTACCTAGGAACTTACTTTAAATGCGTAAATATTCTAACCGTGTTTTAAGTGCAGCTTGGGATGACGGGAAGACCCTCCGAGTACGCTTTTATTTTATCGCAATTTACTTTATTGCAATTTATTTAATCGCATCGCACTTATTTTTCTTGCATGATAAACAACCGTTGCATGAAAACCCACACCTTTAGGATAGTCCCTAAAACCGAAACCAAAACTAAATTAAAAGTCATTACTAGATAAAATTCACCGCCACAACATTTCAAAATATAAGACAACTCAAAATTTAATCACAAACGTAACAACAAAACTACAATTACAACTAAATTAAAACGTCTTGTTGGATGATCGGGAATACCTCGGATGATGTAACCTACGTGTTGCTAACGAGGATTTCCCACGGTCTAAATGAAAGTGTGGAACTCATTCAAGTTGAGTTAAGCAAATTCATCCGGACTAAGTGAATCCGATAAAAATAACGATGCCGAAGGATGGAACCGTGGGATCTTAACCGGTGTTGTTATAATCAACTTTAAGATTTGTTTAATTAAAACATAAAAAACACCCGGATTTTAAGATTTTCTCTAAAACCGGAACACTTTTCTCATCTCCCGATTTATGACTTCTAAAACTAAACCTCCGCAACAACAAGGAGCTCGGAGCATGATAGGCAACGACGACCATCATCATCAAGAAAACCCGAGTCTACTCCAAAGAAACTTTCTTTAGAACTAAATAACCAAGCCATAGGACTTCGAGGTAGTTTGCACTAGTGCAACATAAATCCTCAACTCTTCGTTAGGCATTTGCATGATCATGTCATGTAAATTAAGCCCTAACCGGTCTTAGGACTCCGAGGTGATCGTCCGATACGACATAAACCCTCACATCTTCAAGGCTATTTGTGTGATCGCATCATACGAATATAAGTCCTAATTAATTAAAATTGGCAAGATCAAAATATTAAATAAACATTAGGACTTTCCTAAATTCAAGCCAAACAATAGGATAGTCGGAAATTACTGAAGTTCGCTTCGAATCCGTGATTTCTCCTACCTTTCTTCCTTTGAATTCCCAAAACAAAATGTTCCAAACTTGATCCATTCCCTATCGAAATTCTAAAATTCAATCCCTCGAAAACTTAAACGTTGAAATTCTTGAGAGCAGAACTACTCGATTATTATCGAGATTTTTCTTAGGTGATTCCCGTCACTTAAGATGTAATTAACTATAGGGGCTTGCCCTTATAGGGAATTTTAAGAACCCGAGTAATATAAACCCCGTTTAATGTTTTCATATTAAACAGTGGAATTTGTCGGCTTATAAAATTGGTTCGCAGACCAAACGGATGTCACAAACTTCTCTAGTTTATTTAATCGAGCCTCATTATCAAGCAGTGTGTCTATTCTTCGGGATAGATACACGGTTTGGAGTGCGGCGCTCGTTTATATAAACTATTCGGGATGTGAGATTAGTTTGATTTCATATCTTAAAATTTTCAAATTTAAAATTATTTTCAAAATCAAATACTACTTTTCAAATTATTTATTTAAATTAAATTAAAATTCGCCGATAATTTCTGTAGGCGACCCCTTTTTCCAAATAAAACACATAACCCAAAAATAAGCCGCACAATTTCTGGCGACTCCGCTGGGGATGATTCCTCTCTCCATTTTTAATCAGATAGTTCTACTTTCAAAAAATCGGTAGTGCATCCATGTCCCTAATGGATCAAACTACCCTTCTTTCCGTTGGAATACTATGTTCATTTCTACCTTGAACAAGTATAGCCAACATTCTCTCGGATTTAGGAGCCACTGTTTAGACACCCCTAAACAGAGAGGTTCCGAGATCCTTTCGCCTCATTTCGAGGCGGGGTCGACCCCCAATAGGTGTTAGTTTAGGAGTGATCCTTCGAGTCGAGAAGTCTTGCATAAGACTTTCTTTCCCTTTCCAACTCTGAATCAAATTCATTACCTTCTCTACACCTTTGAACATTCCGTTCTAAATAAACAAACCCTTTAATGAATGACTCTTTTAACAAATATACATAAACAAGAATGTGTTCGGACTCTTTTCGATTCCTTTCTTTTCGTCCTGATGAGAAGAAACATAACTTGGGACTGACAATCAGAATCTACCCTACAGAAATGGAAGCCCCAAAGCTGATTTTCTCCTTCACCAATGGATCGGACTTCGCCGTTTACAAGGATGAACTCGCCCGACAATGGGATCATCCGGTTTGGACAAGGATTCGAGAACACAAATGTCAAGATCGCCGACGTTACTCTCTTCGCACTAATGGACAAAGTGCCGAAACCGAGAAACCCATGATCGAGTTCAACCTTAAGTCAACTCAAGAGTTTCCTCCCCCGCAAAGGGTTCCAGCTCGAGAGGAATACTACCGTCCATAGGAGGACCGTTATCTCAACCCCCACTGGTCTAGTCGTCTCTCGCACCTACCCCGGCTCCCGCCAAACTGAAGGGGAAGGAAGTTCAAATTTGTAACGAGTATGTTACCGTGGAGGGTACGGATTTCCGTGCAAAACCTTCGTTTTGAAATTGGGTCCAGCTCAAGGGTTCCACCCCTAACACGTACTCGCAGAAGAAACAGAGGCGGTGAAGATCGCCGAGAAGGCCGGAGCCGCTGAAGTCGCTTTCTTAGAAGAAATTCCCGAGTACACACCACTACCTGAATACATACCATTGTCTGAGTATACACCCCTTTTGGAAGGAAGTAGATTCCATCCCCTTTTCGCCGCAGTTGACGAGGAAAATGTCCGCAGGATTGCCTCTACATTACCTCGACCCGCATATTACAGCCACAACAGAAAGAAAAGGGCAAGGATTACACCATTTGCCCGACTACAGACTGTGATTGAGAAGTTAGCGAAGAAAGAAAAATGCCCCGTATCGGAGATTTTAAGAAGGATAGGGCGGGTGCCGGCCAAATCCCGTCTCGGGCCGCGAGTAGAATCTGCTATCGCCGCAGAAGAGCCGAATAAGAAGATAAAGGCTAGTCCACCCGTTGTTGTTTCAGGTTTACGGATCGTGGATGATACCACCTTCCAAGTATTCGACCGACGGACCATCCGATCCTAGGCCTTCTGTCGCTAGAAGGATGGTATGGCGTCCCACTACCGACCAATTAAGACCGAAACAACGACCGTAAAAGGAAAGTCTCGTCAGGAGACTTGAGTCCGAAGAAAGTGCTACCGCAGTAAAGGGGACTCATGAGGAAGAAACCCGACAATTATCACATGACAACTGCAAGGATGTAAGAAAAGACCACTGGAAGATGCTATGGAAAAGCTAAGAACTGATATTCGGCGACTAGCGAGGGAAAGAGAAGAGAAATTCGGAGATGAAGTTGACTCGTCAGAATTCATGGATGATGAATATGCAGAAATTAACATGGTTGAAACACGAGCTTCGTCGACTTCACAAGGTGCTCCCGCAATCGCAGAAGAGAGGAGCCGGAAGTAATGAGGAGGCAGCTTCAAGAGAAAGATGATACGATCGCCCAAATGGCAAAAAGGATGGAAGAGAAGGTCGTAGCCCTAGCCACTCTCCGCAGTCGAGTTCAACCCCAAAGAGAAACACCCCCGGAAGTTATTCACATTGTAGACGGAGGAAAGGAAATTACATCCGTCAACGGGGATGATCAATTAAAGAAGGATACAACACAAAGCGTGATTCCGGAAAAGGATATCAAGAGCTTGGTGGAACGAAGAAAGTGCGAGAAGCCTTGGCACAATCAAAGAGCGGGACATCCATTCGGACGGGCAGACCCTACCCCGAAGAATTCGACGCCGTCCAATATCCGAAAGGCTTTGTACCACCTCTCGTTCAAGACCTTTGATGGAACCGGAAACCCTCGGCAAGCATGTTGCACATTTTCGTGCCGGCTTGTTGCAATGCCGGCGGAAGTGATGCTTTACTCTTCCGACGAGTTTGTCGCCGACTCGTCGTGGATTGCCTTTGATTGGTATGCGGAATTACCAAACGGTTCGGTGAAGACATTTTCAGAATTAGAGAACCTCTTCATCAAGCGATTTGCCGGAGCTCAGTACCACATCACTATAGGTGATTTAGTGGTAGAGAAGCAGAAGCCGAATGAAACTTTGGTAGTCTGCATACTTCGATGGAGGAACCTAAGTATGAAGTGTGAGCCACAGTTACAAGAACAGCATGCAGTCGACATTTTACTTAAGAGCATCCATGGCCCGATAGCACTTCTCCTCAAGGGATTTACTATTAAGACTTTCGAGAAGTTGTTAAGTAAGGTCGGAAGCTTGCAAGAGGAGGCGAAGCAATTAAGTTTCACCGATAAAACAGACAAACAGAAGCCCGTAAAAACTTTTGAAAAGAAGTCCGGATCGTCGCAGCTAGCCGATAAAGGCAAGCAACCGATACAAATATCGTCGAATGGCCGCAGCAACCTCGACGGAATTACCAAGCAACCCCGACCCAGACTATCGATCATCTCAACAAGTATGAACAACCGCCTCGTCCACAATGTACGTTTAGGGAGTTCCCGAGCGAGGAGTATCCGTTCAAGAATGAGGCAGATGCGAAAATGTTCCGTGACTCGATGAAGACTCCGGATTTCCAACTGCCAGAGCCTAAAAGACCAGAAGAAGTCGACAAGAAAGGTGATCCCAACATTTGCCCTTACCACAGGATGCTTGGACATAAGATAGATGATTGTATTACCTTCAAAAGTTGGCTCAACGACAATCTTCGGAAAGGGAATATAACGATCCCGAAGGAGTACATGAAGGAACCCCAGAAAGGAGGTTTCGTCAATGTTATCTCGACGGATTTCATTGTTCCAATAGATCCCTATGCGACAGACAATGGATGGACTACCACTTGGACAAAGTCTTCGAAGAAGGTTTTGGATCACATCCAAACCGCTTCGGTGCGAGCCTCATTCAGAGTTCAAAAACTGTCAAGTCGGCGCTATCACTTGCGATAGAAGAACCACCTCAACAAGAGACAATTGAAGAAAAGAAGAAAATTGACGAAGAAGAGAAGACCGAGGCTCCTAAGGCTAGACTAGGGGCTGCTTATCCTAGGATAGTTGTTTCCGATTCGGGGAGAAATCCCTCGAACCTCCGACTCGTATGATTATTTGCTCACTCCGGTGGGATCTTATAATGATGAGGGTTATGGCGTTGGCTACGTTTTGACTGTTTCTAACGATTACGTAACTAGCGACAATCAACCTAATCCGGACGTCGATTTCGATACAAATAACAATTCTCAAATCATACACAAGCTCGACGATCATAATGATGAAGAAGACATCCACCAGGGAGGCTACGAGAGTTCAACAAGCAACAAATCTATTTGCGAGTTTCGAGGAGCTCCAGTCACAATAGAGTTAGAGCCTTCAGACTCCGAAGCCAATCTCGAAGAACTTGTCATTCCAATTCGAAGGAGACACCAAGCAAACTCAATGCTAAATTTAGAAGAAATCACGAAGTCAACTTAAGAAGTGGAAGAGTTCTACCTCCGAGAATGGGTCCAAAGGACAAAGGAAAGCAGGTGGTTGTTCGAGAAGAACCAACTCCGGCAGAAGAAATACCCATTCGAGAAGAAAACGAGGCACATGAAAACAAAGTGGACTACAACGTGCTAGCCCATCTTAGGAAACTACCAGCCAAACTGAGCATCTACGACGCTCTCATCTTATCAAAGGAGATGAGAGAAGCTTTGATCAAGGCCTTACTTGATCCGTAAATTTGCTTAGCTCAAATGACTCGGAGATTCCTTAGATGAGGTTTGCTCGTTAAAGGAACAACGAGGTGTCACCTTCACGGACAATGATCTACTACTTGGGACGCGAGACCACAACCGACCGTTGTACATTTCGGCTACAATCGGGAAGTTTACACTCTCCGCAGTATTGGTGGATCCAGGAGCATCAATCAATATAATGAATCTCCGAACGCTAGCATACTTGGAAATCGATGCTCGCGAGCTCGAGCGTACAAAATGTTATTAAGAGGATTCAACCGTAAAGGAGAAAGAGCCCTCGGATCGATAACACCGCTAATGAAGACCGGTGACTTAGCAAAGACAACCGCGAAATTTCACATAATCGATTCGAAACGTCATTTAACACTCTACCTGGGCCGACCGTGGATACATGAAAACCGGATGGTACCATCATCTCTACATCAGTGCATCAAATACTACGATGGAGGGGAACAGTGCATCAAAGGTGACTTACAACCATTCTCCGAACATGAAATTGGAATCCATGAAGATGCAGCTTATTATGCACCCACGAAGAAAACAATCTTCTCCAAAGATACCATAACGAATGAAACAAAGGAAATTTGGGACGACGAAGAACCTGAAGTTCTAGTCCAACAGTCACTCACCACTCCCTTACGGCGAGATGGTGAAGGTTTCTCCACAACTCGCATCCGAGGTCGAGGCCGGGGACGAGGTCGTGGCGCAGACGTTAGGACGATCGGACGGAGGAAACCAGCCATCAATGTTGAATGGGAAGATAGTTCTGAAGAAGGAAAAGAAATCAAGCAAGAAGCAGCGACAATAAGTCGGAAGAAGCTGCAATTCAGGATCTCTCTCGAAAATGAAAAGAACGAGGAATATAAATCGATGTACGAGAAGATTAACCACTAAGTACATACTATGACCCTGACCCCGATCCATTCTAATAAGATCGAGGGTATGGAGGTCAAAGAGGTACGTAGCGGTGGTGCAAAGCCAATCAAATTCTACCGTGGTACTCCTTCCTCCAAAACTGAAAACAATGTACAATTTGAAGATGTTACTTCATCAGAATTAATGGAATTGCCTTTTGAGTGGTACTCTCCCTGTGTTCAAAATTTAATTCAGCGTGGTTTCTTACCTCGACAATGGACAAAAGGTCGATCACAACATTTTGAAAATTTATGGAATAACTCGGGTCGTCCACCCAATTCAAAGCATGGTCTCGGATTCGGCACGTAGGATCGGTCGACGATACCGAATTTTGCATGGTTGTCACTTGCGAGTCTAATGAAAACTGCATGGAAGCTACAGAAGAACTTGAAGATTTACAAATTGGAGACGGTCCACCAGAATTCGAAGAAGAGATCAAATCTACAATAGATGAGTTAACGGAAGTTAACTTAGGTACTAGCGAAGAACCTAGACCTACCTTTGTTAGCTCCTTACTCAATAAAGAAGACTCCGAAGAAATAATCAAGTTATTAATGGAATTTAAAGATCTGTTTTGCTTGGAGCTAAGATGAGATGCCGAGATTAGCTCCGCAGGTCGCAGTCCATAAGCTAGGGGTGGATCCCGCCTCGTCCCGGCCGGACAAGGTCCTGAAGAATGCGTCTAGAAATCGAACAACAAGTCATAGCCGAAGTTAAAAAGCTAATAGACGCTAAATTTGTCCGTGAAGAACAATACCCGACTTGGTTAGCCAACGTGGTACCAGTCAGGAAGAAGAATGGTCAGATCAGAATTTGTGTGGATTTCAGAGATTTAAACAAGGCATGTCCAAAAGATGAATTTCCTCTACCGATCCCGAATTAATGATCGACATCGCTTCAACACATGAAATATTCTCATTCATGGATGGATCTTCGGGATACAACCGGATAAAAATGGCTCCGTAAGATGAAAAACTTACATCATTCGGAACACCGATCGGAGTATATTGTTACACAAAGTGATGCCATTCGGATCGAAGAACGCATGAGCAACCTACCGGAGAGCGATGACAAGAATTTTTGATGATCTCATCCACAATCAAGTCGAATGCTACGTGGATGATGTGGTCATCAAAAGCAAAGTAAAGGAAAACCACTCGTATGATTTGAGAATTGTTTTCGAACGATTAAGACAATTTAACCTTAAGATGAATCCCTTAAAATGCGCCTTCGGCGTCACCTCCGGGAAATTCTTAGGATTCGTTGTCCAACATCGTGGAATTGAAATCGATCCGGAAAAGATAAAAGCTATCTTAGAAATTCCACCTCCCAAAACCTTAAAACAACTAGGATCTTTTCAAGGGAAGCTGGCATATCTTCGACACTTTATCTCGAACTTGTCAGGTAGGTGTCAGCCTTTCTCGGCATTAGTTAAAAAGGACACCAAATTTATTTGGGAAGAGAAATGCCAGAGGGCCTTCGAGGACATTAAACAATATTTAATGACACCTCTTGTCTTAGCAGCCCCGAGCCTCGGGTAGACCGTCGATACTTTATACCGCGGCTTTAGACGACTCTCTCGGAGCCATGTTAGCCTGTGTCAATGATGAGGGTAAAGAAAATGCTCTTTACTACCTAAGCCGTCGTTCATCGCCGATGGAAATAAGGTATCCCGCAATTGAAAAGCATTGTTTGGCCCCGATCTTCGCCGCTCAAAAGCTCGGGCATTACATGCTTTCTCATAAGGTCAACCCGATTTCGAAATTTAATCCATTGCAATACTTGATGACCCGTCCAACGCTTTCCGGCGGACTTGCCGGATGGTCAATGATATTATTGCAATTCGATATAACTTTCGTGCCTCTTCGTGCCGTAAAGGGACAAGTCCTAGCAGAACTTCCTCGCAGAGACACCCTTTGCCGGCAGAATCGCCTCTCAATGACGACTTGCCGGATGAACAAATAATGAACCTAGAAGACCCCGATGATCGACGTTGGGAATTGTATTTCGACGAAGCATCTTCAAGCACATAAAGACGAAGAATCGCAAGTGATAGTGCCCGTAAGGCGGGGATCGACTAATCTTTATAACACCGGAGCGGGGGATGTTAAGATACTCCTACCACTCGACAGAGCCGTGTACGAATAACGAAGCGGAATACGAAGCTCTCATAACAGGACCGGAATTAACTATTCAAATGGGTATAACGGACATCAACATCTACGGGGATTCGCGAGTTAATCATTCAACGGATCGACGGACAAGTACAAAATTTTAAAACTAAGACTCGAGCAATACTTCCAAGTATGCCATACGAACTGTTGGAACGGATTCCGAATGTGACGATCTAAAAATTCCTGAAAAGAAAACGCTTTAGCGGATGCACTAGCCCGTCTCGCAAAAGAATTTGCCCGCTTGCAAGATGAATCGATGGAAGTGTCGGTTCACGGACGTCGGGTCCTATCACGGCTCGACATAGACACAATACACAAATCGAAAAAGAAAAAGGATCAATTGCGAGCAGTGACGTGAAAACACGGAAGATTGGCGACGACCATTAATGACTACCCGCAAACAGGAAAACTACCGGACGATAGGTCGTTAGCCCATCGGATCAAGAAAAGAACTCCGTCCTACGCATTAATAAACAATACATTATACGAAGGTCTTTTGATCGGATGTGGCTAAGATGCCTAAGCGGGTCCGAGGCCCGTGAAATTGTTAAAGAGGTGCATTCGGGACTCCGTGGCGCTCACCGGTCGGGTCCGAAGATGAAAATGAAAATTAAAAGACTAGGGTACTACCGGCCCTCGATGATGACCGATCGCATGAAAATCGCCAAAAGCCGTCACCAATGCCAAGTGCACGGAGTGGTTCTACACCAACCTCCAAATGTGCTACATCCGACAATTGCATCGTGGCCATTTGAATGTTGGGGCACGGATATAGTGGGTCCAATAGAACCACCATCTTCAAAAGGACATCGCTTCATTCTTGCGGCTACGGATTACTTTTCCAAGTGGGCGAGGCGGTTCCACTCGTAGAAGTGAAAGCACACCACGTGCTACGGTTTTTCGAAGAACCAAGTTGTCCATCATTTCGGAGTGCCGCGCAGATCATCTCGTATAATGGGTCGGCATTCGAAGCACGCAAATCAACAATTTTGTCGGGAGACACGGAATCGACCGGCGGTATTCAACAATTTACTACCCAAGAGCAAACGGCACTGGTCGAGGCTTTTAATAAAACTCTCGTTCAAATTTTAAAGAAGACTTTGGACGATAATAAGAGAAATTGGCACGAGAAATTGTTAGAAGCCTTATGGGCTTACTCGGACAACCTTCAGAACTCCTACTCAAGCTACACCTTACGCTCTGGTGTATGGGTCCGAGGCAGTGTTACCTTTAGAGGTCCAGCTTCCTTCACTCAGGATTGCAGTTGCAAACAAAATCACGACAGAAGAGAATGCCAAATTACGACTAGAAGAATTGGAAAGCCTAGAAGGGAAAAGACTTGCAGCGCAGCAGAATTTAGAACTATACCAAGCTAAGATGGTTCAAGCCCATGACAGACTGGTCCGCCCAAGAACCTTCAAAGTTGGTGACTTAGTTCTCGTTCTCAAAAGACCTATTCTTGCACACCGCAAGATAGGAGGAAAATTTGAACCCACTTGGGAGGGACCGTTTGTAGTTGAGGCAGTCTACTCAGGAGGCTCCTACCAGCTAGTGAATTGCCAAGGAGAACGACATATGCTTCCGATCAATGGACGATACTTAAAAAAGTATTACGCTACCTGATGTTTCGAAAGAATGAATTTTTCATCCCTAGAAGCACGGGTGAGGTAATTACTTATGACTGGGTCCGAACCCAAAATAATAAAAAAATGTACTAAAATAAATAAAATCATGATGATAAAGTTTTCCTTGTTTCCTCTTCCATGTCAAAATCTCTTTCCTGATCTTTTCCCACTTCATTCCTGTTGAATTTAAAAATATAAAAGGAATAAAAAAAAGCTGTCTTTAATAAACATTTTCTTAATGTTCTTGTTCTTAGTACAACCCCTGATCCTTTTCCTTGTCTCTTCGCAGGGAAATGTCGAACGGGCGGTTGGTCCTGAACTTTAGAAATGGCGTAAGCCTTGCACTCGATGAAAAGAGGGTGAAAGATGGAGCGATAATAGAGATTGACTCGGACTTCGCACCGGCGAGCTCCGCAATATGAGGAAAGTGACCGGGTCCCGATCGATCGAGAGGAACCGCCGGTCGGACGATAATGAAAGTGGGTGGCCCAAGCCACCAATCCAGACAGAAGAAAAGAAAAACGGACATCGAAGAAGACAAGAGAATCAAGTCCGTAGTCGCTACGACGGAGGGCGAGCTTGTCAGCGCCGTGCCCACAGAAACTCAGGAAATACGAAGAGCTACTCTCACAGTAACTCAACGAAGAAACAAAAATCGCCGTATCCGCAAGATGTTAACTAAATTAGCAGCGGACCAGCGCGACGAGGCATTGCTACTGCCAGTACATACACTTCAAGGACACCAATTCACCAGGAACCCGAAGAAAGGAGACCGAGCTCCGAGGATAACGTGAAGAGACCAGGGAAATCTCAAGAAGAACAGAAGAAAGAAGGCTACTACGCCACCAGATAAAGTCCCCAGTGATGCATGACCTTATTGCAGAAGCAACCCCGGAGGATGTCCCGACGAACATCATCCCTGAGGAGCCGAGGTATGCAGAAGAACGTGAAGGGATTGAGCCATATATCCCGCAGTACGTCACCAGGCCTCGCCATTTGGAAATTATTCCAGAATACGAGCTAGAAAGAATACAGAAGGTTGAGAAGAAAACTTTCGAATACTTCGAGAGAATCAGAGGCAGGAGGATCAATATACTAGAAGGCCTCGAGCTACATACAGACGTGTTCTCGGACATCGTTGACCTCATTTTTGATGAGGTCTTCTCTTCTTCTCTTTAGTACTTAGGATCTAGCCTTAGGCTTTTCCTTTGACTATCTTAGAGGACTAGAATTGGGATCCACCATCTAGAATTTCAAACCACTTCTTAACTCCCTGCAAACTCCACAAACTTGACCGTAGACCCCTAATCACCTAGAGGGTTGAAATCGAGTGTGGAAGTTTAAAGGATGAGTTCCTATAGGACTCTTTGGCCTTAGGACCGCCTCAGGTGGCTCTGGTCCGATGAAGGGGCTGACTTACACACACACTACACTCATACACTACACTTCCATACACCTCCTAAAACACACCCATACCCAATTTGACCTCCCGACTCATGCGGGTGATTCACATGGATGGTCCTTAACCCCTAAGCCCTTGGGCAAGAGGGTTAGGAACAACATAGTGAATGCCTCAAATGAGTCCCTTCATGGCTCATATGGGCTTGATGTGGCTTCATGGCTCAACCAAAATGATTTTATTCCACTTATATTCACCCAATCTTCAATTTTCCAAATTTTCAATTTCGACCCCGGGACCCTACACTCGCTAGCTCTACCAAATGCCCTCGAAATTGCCCAAAATTTTCCAAAAATCTCCAAATTACCCAAAATTCCTCAAGACCAATCCTAAACATTTTCTCCCCACTCAAATTGATCATCCATAACCAAAAATACCAAAAATTCCAAAAATACCTCCCGATACCCTCCAAATACCCAAAATACCCCTCTTAGCCAAAAAATCCAAAAATTCAGAAAATTCCCAGAAAATTCCAGAAAATCCCAAATATTCCCAATTTCATTTTGTTCAACTACACCATGGGCCAATTTTGTCAATTTACCCCACTTTTATCAAAATACCCAATTCGACCCATTTTAACCCAAAGTAAACCCAATGTCAAACCTAACCTACCCAATTGACCTAAATTCTGGTCCAATTCAATTCTAAACTTCAATTAAACATCCCCAACACCAATCTAGACCAAATCCAAGCTCAATTTGATTGACATTTGGATCCAATTTCACTTTTGGCCTTAAAGCCCAATTTGGACCCATGACCCAAACTTAGCCCAAACTCACCCAATTCAACTCCAATTAACCCCAAATCTTTTATAAACCTTCCTTAACATCCCCATAAACAAAACACTAACATGATTTGCCCAAAATTTAGACCCAAACCCCACTCAAATTCAACCCAAAATCAAAAAGCCCAATTTTGACCAAAACCTAAACCTAGCCCAAATGAGCCCATATCCCAAAATCAAAACCTAACCAAAGACAAAACCTCTTTGAAACACTCCCATAAACATTTCCCAACATTAATTTTACATCAATTTCAACTCTAGCCCAACTTTGGCCCATGGTAGCCCATTTTGGCCCACCTTAGCCTCTTTACCAAAAAGGCCCATATCCAACCCAATTCAAACCCAAATCACCTCAAATTTGTTTCAAACCACTCATGACACATCCCTAAACCAAACTCAACAATTATTTGGCCCAAGCCTTTACCAAAATTTCATCCCAAAATCCATTTTAAAATTCAAAAGCCCACTTTCCTAAACCATTTTAAAAGCCCATCTAAAACCATTTCAATGAGCCCAAAATCTACCCTAAAGCCCACATGACATTTCCATTTGCCATCCACTTAATCAAAGCCATTCCCTAAGTTCTAATCACATCATCAAATAATTCCAAATTAAGCCTCATGCCAAATCACCCCTAAAATACCAAAATTTTCCTTAAATCCATTTCCATGAAATCGACTCAACTTTCCCCAAGCCAAAGGTGAGCCATGAAGCCATGCATGAGCCACATGTGAGCCATGAGGGCCTTGGACACTCCACCATGCCATATTGGGTAAGAAGAGGGGGGCTTTCCTTAATCCCTAAAGCTCATTAGCCTTAATCATGATTCACCTAAACTTAGATTTAATCCGAATATATTTGGATGGAGACCTCTCCATGCCAAACCAACTGATCCCTTTGATCCCCCACAGCACCCAAAGCCACCTTGAAGGGTGCACCAAGCCCAAATGGGTGAATTGACCCATTTAGACTCAAAACTAGCCATGCCCCATTCTACTTTGAATCAAAGCCTTTACACATGGCAATTGCCAATTGCTTGCACCAAGTCCCATCCCTGACCTCCCTGGCCTTGAGGGTGACCCTCGCGCTCGCCGGCCACCCACCCGGCCGCCGGAAAACGCCATGGCCGAGACATGGGGAGGAGCCAAACCTTGGAATTCCACCTTGCTGAGCTGCCCCATGCCCAATGGCCACCATAGCTGTTCTTCCCATGCCTAGAGCAGCTGATCCCAACCCTTGGCCATCCCTGTGAGGCTCTCCAGCCACCTCTATTTAAACCCGACCCCTCACGGCCATGAAGGAGAGTTGCATAAACCTTGCCGAAACTCGCCAAAATTGTTCCAAACCCTACTCCACACTTAGAGCAGTTGATCCCCAGAGTGTCAATTTGCTCTAATCCCCATCGACGAATCCAATTTCTCAACCGAAATTTCACCCGAAAACCGGGACATCTCCTCGCAGTGAGCCAATTCCCAAATTGATTGATCCTACACCTTCACCTGGACCAAGGGAAGAAGTTTCCCACTCGAAAGCCCCATCTCCGAGCCACCCGGTTGCTCCGACCTCCAAGCTTTGTGATCGGCCGTGGTCACTTTCATAGCTAGACGATTCACTGTGCCGAGGGACTTCATCTGGAGCTTACTTGGACCCAATCGAAGGTGACACAACTCTCAGATCGAAGCTTCACTTCTCTGAGCAAAGGTATGGACTCCCTCTTCTTCCCGAGCTTCCAGAGATTCTCATTTTAATTTGAGTCAATTTAAATGCATGTTTACCATATGGATGTGTTCGTCTCTTCAAGACGAATCCATAGAGCATAACAACACGAAAATCCGTTGAGAATCGAGTGAGAAATTAGGGTTAGAAGGTTGACGGTCACGGGTGCACACCGGTCGTAGACGATGACCGAGAGCCGTTGGATCGCGCGTGTATCGAGCGGACGGTTCGGATTGCGCCGGACCGGGGAATGATACGTGAACCGCGGGTCCCGGGACGGATGACTCGGATGGCGGCGCCCAATCGCGGCTCGACACGTACCCCTTCGGAGTCGCCGAGGTTGACGCGGCGCCGCGTGGATAAGTAGGAAATTAGGGATTTTTCCGATTTATTTAAATACCGGAACTTTAAAAATCCATATCTTTGTGTAGAAAAATCACAAAAATAAAATAAAAATACCCTCTTGCTCGGTGAACGAGAGGAGAATAATGTGGAAAAGAAATCATTTAATTTCATCAAGTATTTTATTTTTAATAATTTATTTACTGTCTGCATTGTTTTAATTCTCCATGCATATAGGAAATTCACCATGGCATGAGATCATAGGGCTTTTGAAGCCTCGAATTTGGGAACATTCCCTGAATTTTCCAAAGTCAGAGGCCATCCATAGGAGAAGTTATTGATTTTTCAAATTCATGTTACTGTTTTGAGTATTTTAAATCCAATAATTAGCATGTTGTGAAATAAATTCTAGGAAAATTTGGTGATGTTTATTATGACCAAAGGAACCTAGGAAAAATAGGTTTTGAATTAATCCACTTGGAATAACCCTAATTGGCTTAAACACCCAAAATAGGTCCTTAATTAATTGGAGCTAACCATACATCAAATTGACTTGAAATCAATTCTCCACTGACCTTTAGGATCAGAGGAACCCACCATAAAAATTTCAAGTCAATTGGACTTGGTTAGCCCTACTAAATGGGTTGATTAGGCCATTTAGTCATTTTAAACTTTAAAAATTCATAACTTTCAAAATACCTTTCAAAAATTCACCAAATTGGTTTTGGAGTCTCTCTGATATCAGGGGAATTTAAGAAAATTAAAATTTCAATTTTCTAAAAAAGTTAATTTTTTAGTATTATTTTAATATTTTAATAATTAAAAAATAATAAAAATCAAAAAAATAATAAAATTCACCAAAATGTCATATTTTGAAATATAATCACTTAGGAACAAACCCTATATTTTTCTTAGGTCTATTTAATGAGATATTAAATTTTAAAGCCCTAGGGTAATTTTAAAATTAAAAAAATGTATTTTCTAGCATTTTCACTAAAATAATTATAATAAATCAAAGAAAAATCAGAAAATTGTAAAATTTGGTTCTCTAGAATCCTTGATATCAGAGAGAATTTTAAAAATTATGAAATTCATTTTTCAACTTATATTCTATTTTTAAATTAATTAATACTCCATAGTTTAAAATAATTCTAATAAATAAAATATAATTCAAAAATCACAAAAATTGGTCCAAGTGGTCCTCTGGTCATTAGGAATGTCCCATAATTTTCTTAAGGATAGAAACTTTCCCTTGGTCATATTATTAAATTTTCCTTGGAAATCCTTATTTTCCACCAAAAATAATTATATAAATAAATTAAATGCAGAAAAATCACATTTTCTCCTCTAATGTCTTTATTGACATATGAGTGAAGTCACATAAAAATTTCAAATTCATTTGAGCTCAATTTAGTGAGTTATGAAATTATTAGGCTTGAGGGGCAAAATGGTAATTAAAATCTTAACCCTTTAATTAAGACTTTAGGCTTAATGAAATTAATAGGCAAAATATTTGATTTTAACTTGATTTGGATGATTGAAATTTAGATAATTAAAGGGTAGAAACCTACTAAACAATTTAAAATAATTGAAATAAACCTTAATTAAATAATTATTTAAATTTGGAAGAATAATAAAATTGGAATTATTAAAATAGGGATATTATTAGGAGAAGATTTATTCTTTAATTTAAAAATCCCTAAATTGATCATCCCAATAATATTTAATTCCTAATTAAAATGATAATCCAAGTTTAAGATTTAAAATGCTAAAAGACTTAATCATTAAATTAAATTAAAGTTAAATCATTTAAAACAAATTCCTTTAAAATTAAAAATTAAATTAAAAATTAAGAATTAAATTAAACTAAATTAAACTAAATTAAAGTAAATTAAATTAAATTAAATTAAATTAAATTATATTATATTAAATTAAATTAAATTAAATTAAATTAAATTAAATTAAATTAAATTAAATTAAATTAAATTAAATTAGATTAAATTAAATTAAATTATATTATATTAAATTAAATTAAATTAAATTAAATTAAATTAGATTAAATTAAATTATATTAAATTATATTAAATTAAATTAAATTAAAATAAATTAAATTATATTATATTAAATTAAATTAAAAGTAAATTAAATTAAATTAAATTAAATTAAATTAAATTAAACTAAATCATATTACATTAAATCAACTTAAGTTAAACTAATTTAAATTAAACCACATTAAATTAAATTAAGTTAAATTAAACTAAATTAAGTTAAATATAAAGACATGAAGAATTCAAAAATAAATCTAAAATAACTTGAACACTATTCCAAACTTAAATCGTTAATTTGAATTTAAATTTGAATCACAAATCATTAAATATCATTTTGCCCTTAGGAGTTTTTATTATTATAACTCCTAAATGGAGTATCAAGTGAAATGACACTTCACTCATAAGGATATTCAAACATCCTAATTTACTAAGCAAGAGATAAAACTTAACTTGAACACCCTGGATGATTAATTCACTTGAACAATAGAATTCATTTGGACTTAGGACAATTCCCGAAATATTGAAAAGATGTTTAAGATTCGTCTTAAACACTTCCTCAATATGATGGAATGTCCTTAAGAACAAATTGAGCTTAGTTGTTCTTTGGTGAAGAAAATCATCCTTAAAACCAAAATTGAAGACCTAGACGTCATAGGAGATGACTAGCCATAGGATTAGGAACTTGGTAGAAAACCATAACCTTTCCCTTAGCTTTACCTAGGAACTTACTTTAAATGCTTAAATATTCTAACTGTGTTTTAAGTGCAGCTTGGGATGACGAGAAGGCCCTCCAGGTACGCTTTTATTTTATTGCGATTTACTCTATTGCAACTTATTTAATCGCATCACACTTATTTTTCTTGCATGATAAACAACAGTTGCATGAAAACCTACACCTTTAGGAGAGAAACCAAAACTGAAACTCATAACTAAATTAAAAGACACTACAAGATAAAATTCACCGCCACAACATTCAAAATATAAAACAACTCAAAATTTAATCACAAACAGAACAACAAAACTACAAATACAACTAAATTAAAACGTCTCATTGAATGATCGGGAATACCTCGGATGATGTAACCCACGTGTTGCTAACGGGATTTCCTACGGTCTAAATGAAAGTGCGTAACTCATTTAGTTGAGTTTAGCAAATTCATCTGGACTAAGTGAATTCGATGAAAATAACGGTGCTGGGATGACGGAACCGTGGGATCTTAATCGGTTCTGTTTAATCAACTTTAAAACCCGTTTTAATTAAAATATTAAAGACACATGGAAATGAAGACTTTCTCTAAAACCAAACACTTCTCTCATCTCCTCGATTTATGACTTCTAAAACTAAACCTCCGCAACAACAAGGAGCTCGGAGAATGTGGGCAAGCACGGCCATCGTCGTCGACAAAACCGAAATCTACATCAACAAAACTTTCTTAGAATTAAATAACCAAGCCATAGGACTTCGAGGTAGTTCGCCTAGGCAACATAAATCCTCAACTCTTCGTTAGGCATTTGCATGATCATATCATGTAAATTAAGCCCTAACCGGTCTTAGGATTTCCGAGGTAGTCGTCCGATACGATATAAACCCTCACATCTTCGAGGCTATTTGTATGATTTTATCATATGAATATAAGTCCTAACTAATTAAAATTGGCGAGGATCAAAATACTAAATAAACATTAGGACCTTCCTAAATTCAAGCCAAACAATAGGATAGTCGAGAAATTACCAAAGTTCGCTTTGGATCTGTGATTTCTCCTACCCTTCTTCCTTTGGACTCCTAAAATAAAATGTTCTAAATTTGATCCATTCCCTATTGAAATTCAAAGATTCAATCCCTTGAAAACTTAAACTTTGAAATTCTTGAGAGCGTAACTATCGATTATTATCGAGAGTTTTCTTAGGTGATTTCCGTCACTTAAGATGTAATTAACTATAGGGGCTTGCCCTTATAGGGAACTTTAAGAACCCGGGTAATATAAACCCTGTTTAATGTTTCTATATTAAACGGGGAATTTGTCGGCTTATAAAATTGGTTCGCGGACCAAACGGATGTCACAAACCTTTCTAGTTTATTTAATCGAGCCCCATTATCAAGCAGTGTGTCTATTCTTCGGGATAGATACACGGTTTGTGGTGCGGCGCTCGTTTATATAAACTATTCGGGATGTGAGATCAGTTTGATTTCATATCTTAAAACTTTTAAACTTAAAATTATTTTCAAAATCAAATGTTATCTTTTAAACTATATATTTAAATTAAATTTAAAATATAAAAAATTCGCCGACAATTTCTGTAGGCGACCTCTTTTCAAAAAATACAACACCACAAACACATAACCTAAAAAATATGCCGACAAATACGAACAACAACAAATCGTGGACTGCATCCGGGATTTAAAAAAGATGGGCCGAGCAGGTCGCTTAAGAGAAAACACTTACTCAGAACCCCGAAGATGGATGCCAGGGAAGGGGAGAATTACAATACAATGTGGATGTCGCTACGGCTTCGCGAGAAGACAGGAAGGGAAACCCACCGGGGATACTCCGTCATGGCCGAGTGGATCCAATGCCATTAGTCATTAAAAGGATGGTAAAAAGAATGATAGAATGGAGGGTATTGCCGGCGGATTGCATACCCAACAGTTGCATCATTAACATTTACAAGAAGGGTGATCGCATACCCCCGCACATAGATCACCACGACTTTGTCGGACCTTTACGCACGGTTTCTTTTACGAACGAGTGTAATATCATGTTCGGATCGACCTCCGGATAGCGAGCCCGAGTGAGTTCCGAGGGCCGGTAAAGATACCATTACCGGTAGGTTCCGTCATGATACTAAAGGGCAACGGAGCGGATGTCGCTAAACATTGCATACCAGGAGTACCGAGTGAAGCGGATCTCGGTTACTTTCGGAAGGATGGACGACGGAAAGCACCTTACCACTTCCCGCCGGACTCGGAGTCGGAGAGCCTCCGCACTTACGAGCCGTGAGTTACATGGAAAATATCACACCTCCAACGTACATCCATACGGCATCCTTGCCGAGGATGGCTTGGAAGGTGATGTTATTGACCGTGCACCTCACTATTCGGACATGGATTTTCGACAAATGCCATTTTGGATAGATCGACAAAGATCATACATAGTCCGTTTTGAGTCTATATGGATTGTATGAGATGTATTCCGGATCGAGTTGTATGATGTATCTTCAAGCATGATTGGAATGAAAGTGACCATGTCACATTTTTGGCCTTCACCTCTTTTGTGCAAATTGACTGGGAAACGCCATTAAAGTTAAATGAACTTCGAACAAAGAATAGAAAAGAAACAAAAAGAATAAAAGAAAACTTTCCTTGAAAATCTAAAAAAAATAATAAACTCCAAATTCACGATAAAATAAAATTTGAATCGTTAAAGGACAAACAAAATGACCATAAATTTTAAATCAAATTCAAATTCAACCTTCCAAATTTCAAATCAAATCTCAATCGATTTCAAATTCAACCTTCCAAATTTCAAATCAAATCTCAATCAAATTCAAACTCAACCTTCCAAATATGAAATCCAATCCGTTCTACTCTCTCCTTTGTCTGGATGTAAGCGGTTGATTCCATTAACACGGATCGAATCTGATGGCGAGGAATTGTATCCAATCCAAACCAGTAATTTCTGATCAACTCTTTTGAATGGGATATGTAGCATCTACATATTCCCTCCTAATCTATTTCATTCCATGAAAGTCTTTTACAACTTTCATAAAATTCTCGAAACACCAAAATTCCACACTTTTCAAATCGACACTACAAATCCTTGCAAAATCAATACATCAAATTTAAACCTTTGGGGTTGAGGATTTTACATCCGAGACTGCATTGCTTTAGGATTCTTTCCCTATTGCAATGAAATACATCAAATTTAAACTTTTGGGGTTGAGGATTTTACATCCGAGACTGCATTGCTTTAGGATTCGTTCCCTATCGCAATGAAATACATCAAAATTAAACCTTTGGGGTCGAGGATTTTACATCCGAGACCGCATTGCTTTAGGATTCTTTCCCTATTGCAATGAAAAACATCAAATTTAAACCTTTGGGGTTGAGGATTTTACATCCGAGACTCGCATTGCTTTAGGATTCTTTCCCTATCGCAATGAAATACATCAAATTTAAACCTTTAGGGTCGAGGATTTTACATCCGAGATCGCATTGCTTAGGGATTCTTTCCCTATTGCAATGAAATACATCAAATTAAACCTTTGGGGTTGAGGATTTTACATCCGAGACCGCATCGCTTTAGGATTCTTTCCCTATTGCAATGAAATACATCAAATTAAACCTTTTGGGGTCGAGGATTTTACATCCGAGATCGCATCGCTTTAGGATTCTTTCCCTATTGCAATGAAATACATCAAAATTAAACCTTTGGGGTTGAGGATTTTACATCCGAGATCGCATTGCTTTAGGATTCTTTCCCTATCGCAATGAAATACATCAAATTTAAACCTTTGGGGTCGAGGATTTTACATCCGAGATCGCATCGCTTTAGGATTCTTTCCCTATTGCAATGAAATACATCAAAAATTAAACCTTTGGGGTTGAGGATTTTACATCTGAGACTGCATTGCTTTAGGATTCCTTCCCTATTGCAATGAAATACATCAAATTTAAACCTTTGGGGTTGAGGATTTTACATCTGAGACTGCATTGCTTTAGGATTCTTTCCCTATTGCGATGAAATACATCAAAATTAAACTCTTGGGGTCGAGGATTTTACATCCGAGACTGCATTGCTTTAGGATTCTTTCCCTATTGCAATGAAATACATCAAAATCAAACTCTTGGGGTCGAGGATTTTACATCCGAGACCGCATTGCTTTAGGACTCTTTCCCTATCGCAATGAAATACATCAAAATTAAACTCTTGAGGTTAAGGATTTTACATCCAATACCACATTGCTCTGAGATCTCTCCTCATTGTAATGATTCAATCCAATCAATTCAATTTTCTTTTGAGGTTGAGGATGTTACATCCAAAATCACAAAATTTCAATTTTCATTTCAAATCAAATCCCTTCAAAATTAATCTTAACAAAACTTCAATCTAAATGAAAACTCAAAATCTAAACTTACACATCAAAACTTAAACTAAAACAAAACGAAAATCTAAATTGAAATTCCCCCAGATCATGTGATTCGGGACTCACCTCCTTTTCCCTTCCCTGCCGAGAGTTCGGGAATCTCCATTCTCGTGGATATACTTGACACTCCCCAGTGGAATTCTTCTACTTCGTCCTAAGTTTGTCACTTGGACATCTCGTGTTGGTTTTGTTGATCTTTTCGGTCAACGCCAATACACGCGGTGTGCTTGGTTAGCACACCACACCTATTGGGGGTCCATTTGTTGACCTCATTTTCGATGAGGTCTTCTCTCCTTCTTTTAGTACTTAGGATCTAGCCTTAGGCTTTTCCTTTGACTATCCTAGAGGATTAGAATTGGGACCCACCACTTAGAAATTCAAACCACTTCTTAACTCCCTGCAAACTCCACAAACTTGATTGTAGACCCCTAATCACCTAGAGGGTTAAAATCAAATGTGGAAATTTAAAGGATGAGTTCCTATAGGACTCTTTAGCCTTAGGACTGCCCTGGGTGGCCTGGTTTGGTGAAGGGTTGACTTACACACACACTACACCTATGCACTAAACTTTCACACACCTCTTAAAAACACACCCATACCTAACTTGACCTCCTGACTCATGAAGGTGATTCACATGGATGGTCCTTAACCCCTAAGCCCTTGGCTAAGAGGGTTAGGAACAACATGGTGGATGCCTCAAATGAGTCCCTTCATGGCTCATGTGGGCTTGATATGGCTTCATGGCTCAACCAAAATGATTTCATTCCACTTACATTTACCTAATCTTCAATTTTACAAATTTTCAATTTTTGATCCCCGGGACCCTACACCCGCCTAACTCGCCTAAAACCTCGAAATTACCCAAATTTCTCAAAATTTCCAAATTACCCAAAATTCCTCAAAATCAATCCTAAACATTTCCACATTACTCAAATTGATCATCCATACCCAAAAATACCAAAAATTCCAAAAATACCTCCCAATACCCTCCAAATACCCAAAATGCCCCTCTTGACCCAAAAATCCAAAAATTCAGAAAATTCTTAGAAAATTCCAGAAAATCCCAAATATTCCCAATTTCATTTTGTTCAACTACACCATGGGCTAATTTTGTCAATTTACCCCACTTTTATCAAAACCCCCAATTTGACCCATTTTAACCCAAAGTGAACCCAATGTCAAACCAAACCTACCCAATTGACCCAAATTCTGGTCCAATTCAATTATAAACTTCAATTCAACATCAACAACACCAATCTAGACCAAATCCAAGTCCAATTTGATTGACATTTGGATCCAATTTCACTTTGGACCTTAAAGCCCAATTTGGACCCATGACCCAAACTTAGCCCAAACTCACCCAATTCAACTCCAATTAACCCCAAATCTTTTCTAAACCTTCCTTAACATTCCCAAAAACAAAACACTAACATGATTTGCCCAAAATTTAGACCCAAACCCTACTCAAATTCAACCAAAAGCTAAAAGGCCCAATTTTGACCTAAACCTAAACCTAGCCCAAATAGACCCAAACCCCAAAATCAAAACCCAACCAAACCCAAAACCTCTTTGAAACACTCCCATAAACATTTACCAACATTAATTTTACATCAATTTCAACCCTAGCCCAACATTGGCCCATGTTAGCCCAATTTGACCTACATTGGCCCACATACCAAATGAACCCAAATTCAAACCAATTCAATTCCAAATCACACCAAATTGACTCCAAACCATTCATGAAACATCCCTAAACCTATTGTAACATTTATTTGACATGGTCCTTCACAAAATTTTCACCCAAATGCCCATCCTAAAATAAAAAAGCCCACTTCCCTTAAACATTCCTAAAAGCCCACTTCCTTCAAATTCAAAAGCCCAAATTCATCCAAAGCCCACATGACACTTCCCCTCATCATCCATTTAATCAAAATCACCCCTAAGTTTCAAAATCATCAATTAAACAACTCCAAATCAAGACCCATACAAATTCCCATCAAAATACCAAAATTTTCTTAAATCCATTTCCATGAAATTGACTTAACTTTTCCCAAGCCAAAGATGAGCCATGAAGCCATGCATGAGCCACATGGAAGCCATGAGAGCCTCTTTACATGTCACCATGCCATTTTGGGCAAAAGGAGGAGACTCTTTCCTTAATTCCTAAAGGTGATTAACCACTCCCATGATTCCCCTTAACCATGCTTATGCCTAATTGTACTTGGATGGTGACCTTTCCCCACTAATCAAGCCGACCTAAACCACCTTCTCTTCAGACCCAAACTAGCCATGGGGAGGTGCACCAAGCCCAAAAGGATGGGTTGACCCAAATCAAGCCAAAATGGCCTCTTCCCCATTCCACTTTGATTCAAAACCTTTACACATGGCTAATGCCAATCGATCGCACTAAGCCCCGGCCCCGACCTCCCCGATGACAACGAGTGACTCGACCCCGGCCGGCCAGCCACCACAGCTCGCCGGAAACCACCGGGCCGAGAGCTCACATGTGAGCCCAAACATGGAATTCTCACCTGCCGAGCCGCCCCATGCCCAATGGCCACCATGGCTGTTCTTCTCTTGCCAAGAGCAGCTGATCCCAAGCCTTAACTCCCCCTGGGAGGCCCTCCACCCTCTCCTATTTAAACACCACCCCCTCTCGGCCATGAGAGGTGCTGAAACAAACCTTAAGGAAACTCTACCAAAATTGTTCCAGACTACTCCCCACACATAGAGAACTTGATCCCCACTGAAATCCCCCTGCCATTTCCTCTCTGTGAGCTCAATTTCAGAGTTGAAATCCAAGCCCAAAACCAGGACACTTCTCCACAGTGAGCCAATCCCCAAATTGATTGGTCCTACACCTTCACCAGACCAAGGGAAGAAGTCCACCAGCAAAAGCCCCCTCTCCAAGCCACCCATCTGTTCCAGACTCCAAGCTTTGTGATCGGCTGTGGTCACTTTCATAGCTGAGACAATTCACCGAGCCAAGGGACTTCATCCGGAGCTTACTTGGACCCAATCGAAGGTGACACAACTCTCAGATCGAAGCATCACTTCTCTGAGCAAAGGTATGGACTCACTCTTCTTCCCGAGCTTCCAGAGATTCTCCTTTTAATTTGAGTCAATTTAAATACATGTTTACCGTATGGATGTGTTCGTCTTCTCAAGACGAATCCATAGAGCATAAGAACACAAAAATCCGTTGAGAATCGAGTGAGAAATTAGGGTTAGAAGGTTGACGGTCACGGGTGCACACCGGTCGTAGACGATGACCATGAGCCGTCGGATCGAGCGTGTATCGAGCGGACGGTCCGGATCGAGCCGGACAGCGCAATGGTGCATGAACCGCGGGCCCCTGGAGCGCTGAGTCGGATGGCGGCGCCGAATCAGGAGACGACGCGTGGCCTTTCGGAGCTGCCGAGGATGGCGTGGCGCCGCGTGGATAAGTAGGAAATTAGGGATTTTTCTGATTTATTTAATTCCCTGAACTTTGAAAATTCATAACTTTGTGTAGAAAAATCAGAAAAATAAAATAAAAATACCCTCTTGCTCAGTGAACAGAGGAGAATAATGTGGAAAAGAAATCATTTAATTTCATTAAGTATTTTATTTTTAATGATTTATTTACCCTCTGCATTGTTTTGATTCTCCATGCATATAGAAAATTCACCATGGCATGAGACCATAGGACTTTTGAAGCCTCTAAATTTGGGAACATTCCCTGAATTTTCCAAAGTCAGAGGCCATCCCTATGAGAAGTTATTGATTTTTCAAATTCATGTTACTTGTTTTGAGTATTTTAAATCTAATAATTAGCATGTTGTGAAATAAATTCTAGGAAAATTTGGTGATGTTTCTTATGACCAGAGGACCCTAGAAAAAATAGATTTTGAATTAATTCACTTGGAATAACCCTAATTGGCTTAAACACCCTAAATAGGTCTTTAATTAATTAGATCTAATCATACATCAAATTGACTTGAAATCAATTCTCCACTAACCTTTAGGATCAGAGGAACCCACCATAAAAATTTGAAGTCAATTGGACTTGGTTAGCTCTATCAAATGGGTTGATTAAGTCATTTAGCCAATTAAAACTTTAAAAATTCATAACTTTCAAAATCCTTTTAAAAAATTCACCAAATTGGTTTTGGAGCCTCTCTGATATTAGGAGAATTTAAGAAAATTAAAATTTCAATTTTCTAAAAAGTTGAATTTTGCATTATTTTAATATTTTAATAATTAAAAAAATAATAAAAATAAAAAAAATAATAAAATTCACCATAATGTCACATTTTAAGTTTTAATCACTTAGGAACAAATCCCATATTTTTCTTAAGTCTTTATGATGAGATATTAAATTTTAAAGCCCTAAGGTAATTTTAAAATTAAAAAAAATGTATTTTCTAGCATTTCCACTAAAATAATTCTAATAAATCAAAGAAAAATCAGAAAAT
This sequence comes from Papilionanthe hookeriana x Papilionanthe teres, assembly GCA_022702705.1. Taxonomy (NCBI): domain Eukaryota; kingdom Viridiplantae; phylum Streptophyta; class Magnoliopsida; order Asparagales; family Orchidaceae; genus Papilionanthe; species Papilionanthe hookeriana x Papilionanthe teres. The sequence goes on along the minus strand of CM040421.1, from coordinate 79,804,187 downwards.
TGTAAAAATTGATTCTCTGATTTCCTTGATATTAGAGAGATTTTTGAAAAATATAAAATTCATTTTTCAACCTGTATTTTATTTTTAAATTAATTAATACTCCAAAACTCAAAATAATTATAATAAAAAGAATATAATTCAAAAAATCACCAAAATTGGTCCAAGTGGTCCTCTGGTCATTAGGAATGTCCCATAATTTTCTTAAGGACAGAAACTTTTCCTTGGTCATATTATTAAATTTCCCTTCGAAATCCTTATTTTCCACCAAAAATAATTACATAAATAAATTGAATACAGAAAAATCACATTTTCTCCTCTAATGTCTTTATTGACATATGAGTGAAGTCACATAAAAATTTCAAATTCATTTGAGCTCAATTTAGTGAGTTATGAAATTATTAAGCTTGAAGGGCAAAATGGTAATTAAAATTTTAACCCTTAATTAAAACTTTAGGCTTAATAAAATGAAAGAGTAAAATATTTGATCTTAATCTGATTTGGATGATTGAAATTTAAATAATTAAAGGGTAGGAACCTATTAAACAATTCAAAAATAATTGAAATGAATTTTGATTAAAATAATTAATTAAATTTGGGAAGAATAATAAATTTGGAATTATTAAAATAGGGATATTATTAGGAAGAGATTTGTTCTTTAATTTAAGAATCCCTAAATTAATCAATAATATTTAATTCCTAATTAAAATGATAATTCAAACTTAAGATTTAAAATGCTAAAAGACTTAATCATTAAATTAAATTAAAGTTAAATTATTTAAATCAAACCCTTTTAAAATAAAATATTAAATTAAAAATAAAAAATTAAATTAAATTAAATTAAATTAAATTAAATTAAATTGAAACATATTAAATTAAATTAAATTAAAGCACATTAAATTAAATTAAATTAAATCAAATTAAAATTTAAATTAAATTAAATTAAATTAAATAAAATTAAATTAAATTAAATTAAATTAAATTAAATTAAATTAAATTAAAATTAAATCAAATTAAATTAAATTAAGCTAAATCATATTATATTAAATTAACTTAAATTAAATTAAATTAAATTAAACAACATTAAATTAAATTAAATTAAATTAAATTAAATTAAATATAACATCACCTAAGACATGAAGAATTCAAAATAAATCTAAAACAACTTGAACACTATTCCAAACTTAAACCCATTAATTGAAATTAAATTAAATCATAAACCACTTGAACATCCATTTGCCCTCAAAAGCTCGTGATGTCATAACTCCTAAAAGGAGCATTAAGTGAAGTGTTACTTCATTCATAGGATATTCAAATGTCCTAGTTCACTTAGCAAGACAACAAACTTGAACTCCTGGACGATTAATTCATTTGTATAATTAAATTCTCTTGGACTTAAAACAATCCTAGAAATATTGAAAAGATGTTTAAGATTCGTCTTAAGCACTTCCTCGATATGATAGGATATTTATAAGAACAATTGAACTTAATTGTTCTTTGATGAAGAAAATCGTCCTCAAACCAAAACACAAGAACCTAGACGTCATAGGAAATGACTAGCTATAGGATTAGGAACTTGGTAGAAAACCATAACCCTTCCCTTAGCTTTACCTAGGAACTTACTTTAAATGCGTAAATATTCTAACTGTGTTTTAAGTGCAGCTTGGGATGACGGGAAGACCCTCCAAGTACGCTTTTATTTTATTGCAATTTACTTTATTGCAATTTATTTAATCGCATCGCACTTATTTTTCTTGCATGATAAACAACTGTTGCATGAAAACCCACACCTTTAGGATAGTCCCTAAAACTGAAACCAAAACTAAATTAAAAGTCATTACTAGATAAAATTCACCGCCACAACATTTCAAAATATAAGACAACTCAAAATTTAATCACAAACAGAACAACAAAACTACAATTACAACTAAATTAAAACGTCCTGTTGGATGATCGGGAATACCTCGGATGATGTAACCTACGTGTTGCTAACGGGATTTCCCACGGTCTAAATGAAAGTGTGGAACTCATTCGGTTGAGTTTAGCAAATTCATCTGGACTAAGTGAATCCGATAAAAATAACGATGCCGGAAGGATGGAACCGTGGGATCTTAACCGGTGTTGTTATAATCAACTTTAAGATTTGTTTAATTAAAACATAAAAAACACCTGGATTTTAAGATTTTCTCTAAACCAGAACACTTTTCTCATCTCCTGATTTATGACTTCTAAAACTAAACCTCTGCAACAACAAGGAGCTCGGAGCATGGTGGGCAGCACGGCCATCATCATCAGCAAAAACCTGAGTCTACTCCAGCAAAACTTTCTTTAGAACTAAATAACCAAGCCATAGGACTTCGAGGTAGTTTGCCTAGTGCAACATAAATCCTCAACTCTTCGTTAGGCATTTGCATGATCATGTCATGTAAATTAAGCCCTAACCGGTCTTAGGACTCCGAGGTGATCGTCCGATACGACATAAACCCTCACATCTTCAAGGCTATTTGTGTGATCGCATCATACGAATATAAGTCCTAATTAATTAAAATTGGAAAGATCAAAATATTAAATAAACATTAGGACTTTCCTAAATTCAAGCCAAACAATAGGATAGTCGGGAAATTACTGAAGTTCGCTTCGAATCTGTGATTTCTCCTACCTTTCTTCCTTTGAATTCCCAAAACAAAATGTTCCAAACTTGATCCATTCCCTATTGAAATTCTAAAATTCAATCCCTTGAAAACTTAAACTTTGAAATTCTTGAGAGCGGAACTACCGATTATTATCGAGAGTTTTCTTAGGTGATTCCCGTCACTTAAGATGTAATTAACTATAGGGGCTTGCCCTTATAGGGAATTTTAAGAACCTGTGTAATATAAATCCTGTTTAATGTTTTCATATTAAACGGGGAATTTGTCGGCTTATAAAATTGGTTCGCGGACCAAACGGATGTCACAAACTTCTCTAGTTTATTTAATCGAGCCTCATTATCAAGCAGATGTGTCTATTCTTCGGGATAGATACACGGTTTGTAGTGCGGCGCTCGTTTATATAAACTATTCGGGATGTGAGATTAGTTTGATTTCATATCTTAAAATTTTCAAATTTAAAATTATTTTCAAAATCAAATACTACTTTTCAAATTATTTATTTAAATTAAATTAAAATTCGCCGACAATTTCTGTAGGCGACCCCTTTTTCCAAATAAAACACATAACCCAAAAATAAGTCGCACAGAGCTACATTCAAAGAAGAGAGCTTCCTCTTACATTGGAGAAGGAGAAAAGAAAGCTGTCTCTCCTACAAAGAAGAGCTTCAACATATGAAAGTAACGCGTCGTCAACCATCACGTAGTTGAAAGTTCTTAAACATTTATTTTTCCTTCTTTCATAGAGAAGCCCTAGGTTCTGTGTTAGAGATCTGGGTTAGGTTGGCTTGATAGAGAAAGCTTTAGGGTTAGCTTCTTTTTTGTCCTTCCTTATTGAATCCAAGAAGAAACCTTATTCCCTTTAATCAAAACCCAAAATATGGAATTGTAGTAATTTTTTGATTGGTTTGGTGGTTCCATCTGTCGTATGGGTTGGATGGAACTCTTATATAGTTTAGAGAAGGAAGATCACTGTGATACTTCACTCCTTAGACTGAGAAAGCTTCAATTATGAAGAGATCCTTCATTTCATGAGGGGTTCTCTTCATAAAAGAAGCCTTTCTCATGTTAGCCAAATCCACCGGAGATGGGCTTCTTATCAGCTTACATAGTAAGCCTAAAGAGAATGAGTTGAGGTACATCTCGCCATACGAACCTAAGATCCTGTGAGGATGCTAGGGTGAGCACGATTTATCATTAGATCCAATTAGATCATGTTTTCTTGCGTACATTTTTTATTGCATCATATCCATTGCCTGTGTTTTAAAAAGGTGCACGAAAGGCTTTTGATTTTTCACGTTTTTATGTGTCACTTCGACCGACCAACCACCATCAGTATGATCAAATCGATTGACTATATATCTCATCTTGAATGTCATGCCACTATCAGAGAGATCAATATATCTGACCACTACAATTTGAGTGAGCCCGTCGTCATCAAAATGATCAGATTCCATCTTTGCATGTGATTGCATTTGTGTGGCTTGCATTGATGATTCTTTGGTGTGCATCAAATTTTGATTTTACAACTCCATCGCTTCAATCGATCGGCCTCTAATCGCTTGATCACATTGATCAGGGATCTCCGTCAGTTCGATTGATCGGCCTCTAACGCGGTGATATCATTGATCAATGATCTTCATCGGTTCAATCAATCGACCTCCAACAGCCTAATCTCATTGATCATTGATCTTTGTCGCTTAAAATAATCGGCTTCCAACAACTCGATCACAAAGAACAGAGATCTCCGTCGCTTCGATCAATCAGCCTCCAATGACACGATCACATCGATCAGGGATCGCCGTCGCTTCGATCGACTAGCCTCCAACTGCCCTATCGCATCCATCGCCGATATCCATTGCTTAGATAGATCAACCTCTATTGGCCCAATCCGTTCGATTGACCACTTTGATATTAATGTCACAATGTTGCATGCTTATTCTATACTACCTACACAAGCACGTTCCCACCACACACCCTGTTGTGCATCTGGGAGGATATGCCCTCATATGCCCATTGTGGGCATCTATGCCAAACTTTGGCACACCTCTTCACGCCTATCTTATGACATATTGTGTGTTTGCATCTCATACACTTGGGCTTTACTTCCGAGTCATATCCTCCTCAACACAATCACTATCGAGTCACTGCCTCCTCAACACAGTCATTCTCGAGTCACTGCCTACATGTCAGTCACACTCTAGAGTCATTGCCTCCATGATACATTTACTTTCTGAGTCACTGATACACACATTCTAAGTTACTGCCTCTTTGGCACACTAATTGTTGAGTCACTACTTCAGTGCACTCATTCCTTTGATCGTTTCTATTCCAATAGGAAGGTCATACTGCACTGAATCTTTTGCATACACATGTGCATTTTCCTGATTATCTATATATTTTTTAAACTAGTGGGCTCAAAAGCAAACACGTCGAGTTGGGGCTAGCTTGAGCTTGCCTTGTTAGCTCATCGGCCTCCATAAACGATGCCCTTATCCAACCGAGTTCGAGCCGGCTTAACTCACTTACACACCTAAGCTTTTAAGTACTCAAATTTGGTAGTGAATTTGTAACTTTGTAGAGCGGCTCTATTTTTTTGTATTTTCAAATTTTTGATGACAAGCAGTTTTTCCTAGAAAGAAACGGTAATTAAGAAAACATGTGCATATTTTCTCATAATGGAAGCAATTCTAAGTTTCAACAAAAAAAAAAAAAAAAGAAAAATAGTTTAAGTAAAGAAATTTCACTGGTGTGATTTTATACGAAATCTTGCCTGATTATTGTCAACTTTATTTTGGCTATGAACTTTCATTATAGATATGCCTACAGAGCCTCAACTATATATTCAGCTTAAGGCACATTTTAAGTTATGTAAACTTAAAATGTAAACTTTAAATTACTTAATTTTTTTATAAAGTTATATAATTATGCAAATGGAAATTAAAATCAAATTTAATTGTCGGGGTGATTATTGAATATGGATACTTCGAACCAAAAAAATATTATATGTTACGGAATAAAAAAAATGCTTAACATTCTTTTTAAATTGGTGGCACATTTTAATTGTACTCTCCAGTAAAATTTTCAAGGAAAAGCCATATGACATTTTTTCATGTACTCAATCTTCATAGTCAGTATATATTAAAAAACATTTGGTAAATACATTTCTGACGGCCTATCCATAATTTGTGCGGCGTATCTAATTCGATTGTTGGTAATTTCAAAGATGATGGTTTTCTCAGTGACCTTTACCTTTCAATGATATTCTGATGGGTTTTACCCATCAATGTATGTTGGAATACAAAGCGTTTGTAAGCCGTCGATATCCATAGAGGACTGTAAAATAACTGCCTTATAGTATTAGAAGGTTGATCATTGGTTATGATCGGTAAGCTGACGGAGAAGAGAAACGGTCATGATTGTCAATAAACTGCAGTATAAGAAGAAATTATCATTGCCCTCAATTTGTTCGTAGGTTTATTGGTTTTCAGAATGATTTTTCATTTTAACGATAGCATGTCGTAAGACAATTGGTAAACTGCAATTCAATAACCAACTGCCACTCGCCTTTACATATCACAACAAATAAGCAGGAAATGGCTAGAGACCCACAACAGAGTGGTCAGAAACTGCCTAATGGCTCATTAGTGGGCTCTTCTTGCCCACAATAGTAGCAGCAGAAAGTCTAGTCTCCTACAATAAATATGCATCACATATTGGGCCTTTTTTCTAGCTTTATTTTTTTAAGTTTTACTTAATTTATTCAAAAATCTGTAAATAATTTATTATTTAGGATAATTTGATGATTTCTATAAACGATTAACTACCTAGTGCATGGGTTCTTACATCACAAATGGATACATCCAGTGACATTGTACTTGACCGCCAATTATCACCTTATGTAGTTATTGTACCGACAAATGCTCCGTAGAGTAAAAAAAATAGGTGAGTTATTATTTCAAGCTTTTACATAATTATTGGAATATTTGCTTCTACTTGTTGTATGCAATAATGTGTTAAATGAGCTGCACATAATTTCTTGATGACCACACTAAAGTTAATCAATGGATTAAGTATTCTGCTCAACAAACAACTATATATTGATGGCATCAATTTTTGTAGGAAAATATGACAATTGTGACTTTCCATTTTAAATATCTTTCTTCCTCTCACATTAATACACTAACTCAAATTTGAAGCATATTTGCTAGAGAATTTTAATGTTTGAAGCCACACACAAATTATCCTTCATTCTGTCAAAGTAAGACAATATTTTTTTTTAGGCTTTGAAAGCTTGCCCACTACAATTTATTGGATATCCAACTTCTTTCTTTTACAAACCTCTATCAAATATAGCTTGACATTAATGTGATCCTTAGTACTGCCATTAACATCCATCACAGCGTTGAAGGTATTATAAAAGAATTTTTCTATGTACATGACATCAAAATTGTGTCTGATTATCATAATTTTCCAATATGAGAGATCCTAAAATATGGAAATTTTTGTCCAATAATGTGTAACACAGAAGTCTGGTGGATGATGTGAAGAAGGTTCAAGACAATCAATAATATTTATATTATCACTATCAATCTGGAATAAAATCACCTACACCTACTCTTAGAAGTGACACAGATTCTCAGCTTTATTTTATCTGAATGCATTTTATTTTACTTGAAAGAAAGTTCAACATTTATAAATAGAAGATGACAGCTAACCCATGCTTTCTTTCTACCATGTTGAAGCATAAATTTCTTGAATGATATCATGAACATGGAAAAGCTAACTTCCCAGTAGTGCTTCATCTGGATAACATTTCATACATAGAAAAATCATTTATTGTCAACATTAATGTTTCTTTCATTAAAAAATTATGTTTCATGGAAACGACATATGTCATGACACCTGTTTCCCAAAGAACTTATAGCTCATCTATCAATGACTGCTAATATACATCAATTTTACATTTTGGGATATTGGGATTTGGTATCTTAAATGTCAAAAAGAAAAATGGTGTTGTCATGCACATCTCAGTGAATGATTATATGGTATAACGATCACTAGCTAACAAGATTAGGGTGAGGCGGTCTAACTATGCGGTGTGAAACCATCAGAGCATAAGTCAAGCCTAACATTACATGCCTCCAGAATAAATTCAAGATATCTGAGATCAAAATGTTTCCCTACTTCTTCATCTGCAGAATGACTCATTGAATTAATTTACCTTGATATGCTACAATATCTTGTCATTTGTGGATTAGTACGCATTGAAGCAAATAGTCTCTAAATTCTAAGAATAAGTGCTTTATAGAAGAGATGCTTTTTTGAAGCTTCCTTATACCACTTTTTTTTCTTTTTTTTGAGGTATAATATAGAAGAATGACATAATTTACATAGAATCACTATTGCTTTAGACTTATAATGTAAAATGCATCCATTCACATAATAATCAATCTTCTCTGATTTGACGCCTAACTTGGAGAGTTTTCTTTGTCTTGTGAATGTCTTCTTGAATAATTTTTCCTAGGATTTGTCTCATTTAATAATCCTACAAACTGATTGAAGTACTTCGGGACTTGTTAAATTCTATTTTTAATTTCCAACATTCTGAAAGCTACAGATAACTCAGAAAGAGTTTTAGAACCCTTATGTAGTGGCCTTTACACCACATAAGGTAATTCTTAAAATACCCGAGCTTCATGGATTGGTGACTCATTCTCCACATAACTCTGATAATAATTTCTTTTTCTACGAAGAACATCTCTTCAAATATACTTTATTGAAACTCAAGTTGAGGACCATAGGTCGTCAGAGGAGCAGAGTTGAACATTGTAGGCTCTACCTCACATTGTGAAGTCTAAATCTTGTAATGAGGTTGATATCTCATATGATATAAATCATATCTGATTTGTTAGGCATTAAGTGTGTCTGAATTTTGTGTTTTGAACATGATCAACAAACCTAACATCAGATTGGTAAGTCAGAATTTGAGATATCACTTGCACGAAGGTTCAACACTGTTCAAGAACTCTTTAGTAATTAATTTTCTATCTGGATAAATTCCATTGTGCATCCATAAGTTTGATTTACTAATATCCATTGAAACCTAAATCTTCAAGGAATTACTCTATAGTAAAAGTCACAATACATAATGAAAAATTATAGATATGGAGATTATAGGATAAAAAAGTAAAGATATTAAATAATTCATGATATGGTCTAGCTTTTAAAATGTCGTTAACAAAGCAGAAAAGAAAGCTAATGTTGGTGTCTTACTTATATAAAGAAGATGTCGAGCATTGAACCTATTAAGTTACCCTTATAGAAAAATAAATAGCGTGGAAACACTAACACATAATGTTAAGTTTCTTTCAATTTACTCTATTCATCAATACTCTAACAAATGTTGGGGTCACACTCATAAAAAGGATTGTTTAGCATACATTTCTTATGTGTTTACTTAAAGCAAAACTTTGATATTTTCATGCATATATTTAATAAAGTGCAATACACATTTTCATGCATGCTTTCAAAACACTGGAGTGTCACGTATGTAAATACAAACATTTAGGTGTGAGATACATAAAAGCATAAGAACTGTGTGCTAGGTACATCAATTTTTTTTAAGAGGAGGAATTCACATGTATATTACTACAATTCTTAAAAATTTACTTATTGAACCCTAAACCAATATTTCATGTATGTAAATATCAAAGTTTAGGTGTGAGATAGATAAAACCTAAAGTTTGTGTGTTTGGCATGTAAGATTCACATTAAAATTTAAGTGTTAGATAGGGGATGACCTAAGAGTTAAGCCCTAAGCATGTAATAATCAAATACATCATCAAAAATATACAAAATCGAATCAATTTTTCAAATTTCTCTAAGTTATAATTTTTGAAATACAGAAGAACAAACAAATCAAATTGAATAGAAAAGTAGAGGAAGATCTAATTGAAATTACTTACACTGACTATAAGAACTTGAGAAATGATGAAACTTAGCAGAAATATGATCCAAGCGTGCTTTGGTCGGGTTTAAAGCTCAATCGCACATGAGAAAAGAAATGACTGATTTTGGCCATCAATTTGATATAAAAAAATTTTGGCGACATTCTGACGGTCCCTTGATAATTAGTGTTGAATTTCTTAATAATGACAGCATATGCCATAAATTATAATAATAGGATCGTCAAACATCAATGGTCTAAGAAACAATGGATGTATTTTGAAGGGACCGAACCTTTAAAAAGTAATTTGTTATAAACCTATAGTTTGGAATGCCACATAACATTATTAGGATATTGAAAATGTTTCTTACTTTAAGCTGGAATTTAATCAATTGGAAAATTGTCAAAAAATTAATTCATTTAAAACTGTCAAAAAAATAAGAGCAAATTTTTGAAAGATATATGACCATTGATTTTTTTTGTCATTTTAGTGTTTTCTTGGTAGTGAGTACGCAAATAAATATTAGATTAAAGAATTGATCTCCAACTTATTGGACCTCCAACCAATGAGAATAAAAGGTTGTTGTAGATATGCGCCTATCGATATAACTTGCATAGTCTTAATCATTGTAGTATACATGTAGATCAGTAATAAATGCTTGTTATTTAAACATCAAGCCAACATCGAAAGTACTTTTCAGATATCTCAAAGTATTCTTCAGAGCCTGCCAATGCCTCCTTGAATCATGCAAGAATCTTCTCATAGTACCAAAAGTTATGTAATGTCTGCTATTGTAATATATTAGACTCCCAACTACACTAGTATAAGGAATCAATCTCATTTATTTTCTCTCATAACAATATTTAGGATGCTTATTGACTTACATAAAAATGAGATGCAATGGTTATGCACATTATATTGCTTGAGTCATTAACTTCAAACTTCGTCAGCACCTTCCAAACATATGCACCTTATGAGAGTGAAACCTTCTGGACTCCCTTGCCCCCGAGAATTTTCACAGTAAATATTTTGTAAGCCTCACTCAACTTCTTCATCTAAAAATATTTAGACAGTTACCCCTTCATCATATCAGCCCTAGTCTGACTATCAAATACAATCAACATGTCATCCATATATAGAAGCAAGTAGAGGAACTCACCATTATCCGACCTTTTAAAGCACATGCATTGATTGCATTGGCTCTTTGTATACTTCTTTGTCATCATGAGCTGATCAAACTTATTGTACCTTTATCGTGTTGAATATTTCAACCTATATTAAGAGTTGACCAATCTATAAACCAATTCTATTGAGGCACAATATTCAAAGGACAATCATATAAAGATCTTCTCATGCAATTTCCTATGTATGAATGCAACCTTCACATCAAGCTATAATAAATAAACTTATTTGTGATACAAGTCTTAAGAGAATATGGATCGAGGGAGGTTTAACCACTTTGGAGAATATCTCATCATAGTCAATCCATTCTCATTGCGTAAAGCCATTTTTCACTAATCGTGCCCTATACTACATATTAATTCCATAAGATCCTTTTTTCTTTGCATATACTCATTTGAACCCAATGGCTTTCCTTCTGGGAGGAAGCTTTACTAGCCTTCAAGTAGATTTCTTACAATGAGACACCATATTTTCATCTTTTGTACCTCCTAATAATTCTAATCTAAAATCTCCACAACTTCCTTATAGTGACATGTGATTTCAGTCTCCATGATAGAAAGTTAAAATGCGATGTAATTTTTCAACATGGCTATTTTTGAGATATTTGGCACATGATTCTATTCCTAGCAATAGATTGTTGGGCATGAATCTCATTCTTAGGATTATACTTCAATTCTTCCATAGCAGTATCAATAGGTACCTCCTGAAGTACAACATGATCGGTTACCTAAGTAGAAATAGACAAACTCTGTATAATAAATGAAGTATATGAAACTCCAACTTCTGCTACATATTTGTGGTCCTAGTAGACTCCTCATTTGATTTGAATCTTGGGGTTTCAACAGGCTGGCCAAGTCAAATGTAATATTCTTACTAAAGACAATCTTCTTATATGCTAGATCATAATGTTTGAAACCTTTAACTTCATGCTTAAATCTAAAGAAGATCACCTTCTTTGCTCTTGGTTCTAGTTATCATTCTGCAAGTGGTAGTAAGTTAGACACCCATATACTCTCATGTGCGCATAATCTCTAGTAAAATGCCTTGACCACTTCTCCTTTGGATTGTTCTTTCTAATAGCTACAAAAGACACAAAAATCAACAAATACAAAGCATAGTCTATGATCTTGACCCAATAATTTATTCAACTCAGTGTTAGATAACATACGCTAAACTTTCTCTACCAAAGTCTAATCCATCCTCTCTATCACCTCATTCTGTTCTTCTATGTCACCTCATTCTGTTGCGATGTCTTTCAAAAATTGAAGTCGTGATCTATCCCAACTCTTTAAAACTCTTGAAAGAACGCATTTGATGCATAATCACCCTTATTATCTTATGTGTATATCTGATTATTTTACTACTATGAGTCTCCACATTTTCTATGTCGTTATGAAAATATTGAACACCTTGTTGCATGAAATATTTCCAAATATACATGGATTATTCATCAATAAAAGAGACAAAATATATATAATTATTGAATGATGTCATATTCATTTTACCTCAATCATCTTTGTGAATATACCGTGGATGGCAATATTTGTCTTTTAACCAAACACACAACATTCACAGAAATCAAGCTTGCAAGTGCTTGCTGCTTTGATCAATCATTGCTACACAAAAGCTTTAAGTAAATCCTCTCCAACATGAGCTAGCCGCATATGTCACTATATGGTGGCATCAGAAGAATCATCAACAATAATGATAGTTCTAAACATCATAATACCTTGAAGATATTAGAAGTTGTTATAGAGAACTACTGTCATATAAATTAGTGCTCATCAACATATCCTCAGAAATCATACCTCAATAATTACCTTGTATCCCTTCTCTTCTACCAATTGAACTAAGGACAAACTCTTCTTGGTATCTAAAATATGTCTGCATCGATCAACTCCCTCATACAATCTTCATGTATCTTGATAAAAATGTTTTCTACATAAATAGTATGATAAGTTTGATTATATCCATAGTCACTGCACCATTATCCAGCTTCTTGTGCTTATAAAACTACTCTTGATGGGGATAACTGTGATAGATAACACCTGTGTTTAGAATCCAACACGAATCATCTGTATATAAACCATGAGAAACTACATATAATACATCTGAATTTACCTTGTCACTCCTCTTCATAATTAGTTTGGCTTTCACCTCAGAAGGAACACCATTTTCCTTCCCCTTTAACTTTATCTAAGCATTCATTGAATAATTAGTTTCTAAATAGAAAGATTTTTCCCGATACTATCCCATGAGACTTGTTCTTCCTTTGAGTATAACATCACTGCTGCCTCTTTTTACTTAATTCTTTTTCTTCTCAATATATCACATTAGAGTGTAAGTGCCTTAGCCAACTCCTTGTTTGTGGACTCTTTTTCCATTTAACAAAACTCATGTTTCAACAGCGTCATATTCACCTTATCATAATTTAATATCTTCCCATGAATGAGTGTCATTGTGAAGTTCTTATAGTCATCCAAGACCAAATTCAATTGAAGATTTGACATGCCTTCATCTTTAACTTCCTCTTCTAGATTTAAATGATTTGATTAAGGCTTTGTAAAATCATTCAAGTGCTCACCAATAAAAACCACATGTCTCATGTGAAACCTGTAGAGTGGACATTTCATATGGAGATGATTTTCTATTCTCTTTGTGAGATATTTATTCTTCAATATACTCCAAAATTTTTTGGTAAAAGTCTTCATCATCAACTCATATTTAATCTTTTGAGATTAGTAATTTTGAATTATGACACAAGAATTTTAGTTCATTTTCAGACAATCTCATTTTTAAATTTCTCCATGATGTTCATTGCTATCAAGAACTTCTCTCAGATACAAAGAGCACAACACATTAATCACCTTGTATCACCACACACCAAACTTTATTTTATCATTAAATTTATTCACGCACATCTCAACGGGATATGTAATCACTTTAGGAATTGATGCCTTTACCAACTTTGTGGATGTTGAAGTACCCAACGTGATACTTTTATCCATGGCTGCACTGTATCTTGCAGCCTAACAAGCTTCAATCATTTTTTCTTGCATCCACGACTCTATTAAAATTTCTACCAACTTTGTCAGAATCATTGATCTAACTTTAATACCAATTATTATGCAAAATAACATGAAAAAAATATTCACTCAACAAAAATAACCAAACATTGTGCAACTAACGTGGTTCAACACAAATCCCGCCTAAGCATTAGGGAAAGATTATTCCACTATTAACATCTGGGAAGAAAAGGAAAAATCAGCTGAATTGGATTTACAATTAAAGACACCCAAATCGTCTATAATCTCTCATATAAACAAGAGAGGAATTTGTTATACAAGTTGAAATATATCAAATATAGGAAATATCATTTATTTAGATTTAGTGCAATTATGTTTCATAATATTGAAAGATCATATAATAATATATTCCTGAATTAAGTTATATAAAAACTGTCTTCCTAATATACATTCTTTCTAATTTATAACAATTAGAATTTAAAACATATAATGTGTGTGTTTGTGCGCGCGCGTTTGTGTAAAAATTAAACTTTTAAAGTTAGATATGTAAGTACATGCACTACAGGAGTAGATAGAATTAGGAATTGCATATCCTAAGCAGTGAAAATAATTTATGATTTTTGAGTAGGTTTAACTGATTTGAGATGGATAATTTATGGGTATAAGTGTTCTGAAGATGGTGAACTTTTTTTGGATTTGCTCCCAATTTTGAGTCAACTTTATGTAAAAAAAAAACAATACAAACACTTCAATTTTTAGTGACGAATTAAAATAAGAAAAATTTGACCCAAATGACTAATTTACTTATCCTACACACATAAATTTCATTTCCTATCCACTCGTCTCTACTTTCCATTTGTCTACCTTTCTGCCTAAAAGCGTCTTGCGTGGCTCCTCTTCTATGCTTCCCTTTCCTCCTTCCCTCTCCCTCATCGGTTCACTGAAAATTCATAGCCTTTTCGTAGGAACCTTCACAATACATTCACCATTAGAGCCAGCTAGGAAGTTAATGTAAGCATGGCTTACAGAGACCACCGGAAGTCTCATAGTTCTCATCCTTCTGCTTTGCTCCAACTAGAATACATTGAGGAAGGTATGTATCCCACTTTAAATTTGTATAATACTTATGTAAGGTAGGTCATTTATGGATTGTCTTTAAGTTTAAGTTATTAATTTTTTCTTTTTTAAGAATATTCTTACCAGACATTTACTAGAGAATGTATCTTGGCGTATGCTTTTTGTTGATGATATCATTGTTGTGGATAACACTAGAGTGTTCAGGAAAAGCTTGAATTATGAAGGTCAACCATAGAGTTTAAAGGCTTTCAAGTGGATAGATCTAAAACTAAATAGATTAAATTCAATTTTAGTTGTAGTGGATATAGTGGCAAGGTTATAGCAATGGATGGTCAAGTCATTAAAAGGAATGAACATTTTATATATGTCGGATCCACTGTTGAAAATGATGGTGATATAGATGAGGATTTTTAGTAAAATTCAAGTTTGATGTTTGAAGTTAAAGAATGTTTAAGACCTATTGTGTGATTGAAAATTACAACTTAGACTTGAACATAAATTTAATAAGATGGAGATGAGGCCTGCAACGCTTTAGGGTGTAGGAATTTACCCTATAAAAGAAGCATAAAAGTAAGTTAATTTATACTTTTGTTAAGGCGGATGAGTGGCTTTACACTTAGAAATAAATTTTGAATTGCGTATGCCCATGGAATGGTTGGAGTATCTCCAATGACATACAAGATCAGAGTGTGTCACCTTAGATGATTTAGTCACATTAAACGTTGACTAACTGATGACTAGATTAAGAGAGTGAATGTTTCATATTTGACTTAATTTAAGAAAGGTGAAGGTAATTCTAAAATTACTTATTCATGTTTCATTACAATGATCTTAATATAGTAGAATAATGAATATATGACAATTAATAGGACACAATGGAGAAAAAGGATTTACTTAGCCAATCCTACTTAAATTTTCATACACCTAAACATAAATTTTCATATTTATATTGCCCAGTTCTTTCATTTTTCTTTTTCATAGTAGTTACACTGATCTATAAAACTACATGTAAGTTGAGAATAGGTATCCTTAATTTCAGAGCATGGATGTATAACATATTATATCTATGATGATAATGACTCATAGATGAGTTCTTGAATGGCATTGAGGAATTCATGCAGGTTGTATCACAGCTATCCATCTATCATTCTGAGGGTAAGTCTAGTGTGCTTATGCGAAGGGAAAAAAATAAGTACTTCTCTCACCCAAAGAAGTTATGTTGAATTTTGGCCGCAAGGGATTTAAACCTGAGTGTTGTTACTGGATTGTGCATAGTGAGTAAGAACCTAAAGTTCAACTCGATCAAGGAGGTGCCACGAAGTTATGTCCCCTATTTAGCAATTTGATCTTGACACATAAGAATAATGGTTCAATATGCTCAGAGAGCACAATTTTTTGGGAGCATTCAACATGATCTAGAAAGACTGAATAATGAATCACAACAGTTCTATGACTTACTAACGCTTCATAATAACCTGTATGGTATGGTTACACTGCACAAATACAGTTATCAATGACACTGAGAATTTCAAACATCCAATCTGATTTTAACACGCCCAAAGAAGTATTCAATCAAGTATCAGCTTTATTGAAGAAGACTAACCTTGCAAAGAATTTAGTGATGGATGACCTGTACAAAACAAAAAAATTGGTTTGAAAGTTAGGGTTACTATGTAAGAAGATTGATTGTTGTGTTAATGGGTGCATGAGATATTCCAAGATTGGTGTAGTTGAGATAATTTGTTGATTTTGTTGTGCTGATAGATTCACCAAAAAGAGGGAGAAATAATAACAATAAGAAAGAGGGAGAAGCATCTCTTTTTTTTCCGCTCATATCCAAGCTTCAAAGATTGTTTGCTTCCATGTGTATAGCCTCACACATTGCTTAGCACAGTGTTGGATCAGTTAATGCTAACTTGATGAGTCATCCGTCACATGGTGAGGCCTAGAGACATATTGACTATGCTTACTGAGATTTTTCAGCCGAAGTACACAATGTTAGACTTGGGTTATGTGCGGATGGAGTCAACCCGTACAGTCATGCTACAAACCGTCTTCCTTATTTCAACATATTGAAGATGATATGCTAAGTCCACCCCCAAAATTATTATATTCAAAATATTGGAGATGATCGGTGAAGTGTCAAAGATCATCGAGAGACCATAGCTAGCTTCAACTTGACATGCACAACTGGATGAAGCACAAGATATTTTGAGATCTTCCTCACTGAAAAACTAATCTTCATTGACATAATCTTGATGTTTATATACAGTGAGAACTATATTTTTGATAACATTATCAACACTATGATGGAAATCAAGGGTAAGACAAAAGATAATATGAAAGATAGAATGACCATGAAAAGGTGTTGCAAATGAAGAACATAGTTCAGAAGATAAATGGAGGTAAATTAATAAGGCCTAAAGATACATACTGTCTTACACCAGAACATTGGAGGATAATTTTTGTGTGGGTGAATTATCTGAAATTCCTCAACGTGTGTGTTTCAAATTTAAGTTACTGTTGTGTCTTGGGAAAGGGTAATGTATTGTCAATGAAGAGTTGCAACTACCATACATTTCTATAGTGCTTATTACCCATTACATTTCATGCACTGCCAAAGCTGGTGTTCGTCACCTTGATCAAATTCAATATATTCTTCAGAGAGTTATTTGTGGCGACACTGAATGTTGACTCATTTGAGATATTTTGATGCGCGTGTTCCTCTATTATTATGTATGTTTGAGCTAACATTTTCTTCTGGTTTCTTCGACTCTATGGAGCATCTGCTTATACATCTATGTTATGAGGCTATATTGGAGGTCAAGTGCAGTATAGATGGTTGTATCCATTTGAAAGGTATGACTTCATGATGCATACATTGCAAATAACATTTTATTTCACACTAAACAACCACTATATTCAATCTAAAAGTTATGTGCTGTAGATTTTTAAATAAAATCAAAATAACTATTAAGAATAAATTACATTCTGAGCGATCGCATATCTGTTGCAGGAGACGATAACTTTCTACTCATAATATTATGAGCAAAGTCATCAAAGATTTCATATTGTTGGTGACATGCCTCCACAACCAGAATTATGCCTATAGCAAATATCAGGTGAGCCATCAGCGAGACATGACACAATATCAAAGAGATAAAGAGATTCGGGCAACTGCATTATACGTCCTAATCAACTGTGAGAAGTCTAGTCCTTTATATAATAGGATTCATAGTCCCCAAACTCAATACATATTGTCATTTAATATTGAGAATGGTGGTTATGTACTGACTAATTTGAAATTAAAAATAATAATATTGTGAGCACATTATTTATGAACTGCTTGGAGATGGAAGATGGATTTTGATAAGCACGAAGACCATAGTAAAATTTCCAACGTTGTTTAAATTATATGTACATATAAATAAACACTTCTAATCACATGTGTGTAATACTTTCTACATTCTAGTGACACCTTTCTTTTTGTTATAGGTTCACAATACACTTAACAAAATTATGGATCAGAGAAAATTAGAATTTTCCTATGGCCTAATCATAGTGTGACTACATTTCATATATTTTGTTTAATGACTACGCATTCCATATGAGTTTCTGGTGTGAAGAGAAAAAGACATATAATTGTGGTGTCACTGTCAACAGAAACACACACATAGAATGTGAGATTTGCTACTACGACGTACTTGATGAAGTCATTCAATTGTAATATCCAAATAATGGCAGCTACATTATTTACTTGTTCAACTGACAGTGGTTCAATCCTATTCTGAATCGAGGAACCCAAATACTCTTTCCTTATGATATCACTAAGATCAAATTAAACAGAAGATATGTGAAGTTTGATATTTTTATTCTGGTATGCTAAGCTACACTAGTTTATTACCTTCAATACCTTAATAGAGTAAGGGATAAGTGGATTGAGCTGTGGTAATGAAGAATAAACCAAAGAAAACTATTAAGCTGCATAGTTCTATAGAACCAATCCATTAAGTGGAAAATATGTTAGATTTTTATATTCAGAGCGACATAAACGATGAAATATTTGCACTAAAGGATACCATGAGGATTTTTTAGGAGTTTGCTCATGGTTTAGATAAGGATAATGAAGATAGTGAAGATGAAATTTTAGGTTCATCTTCAACAGTTAGTTCTTCTAATGAATCTTAATATCATAAGTACAAAAATTTTACATTAGTTGTTACTACTATTACATTCTGTCTTTTACTTTTATTATTTTGTGGCATAACTCTTTACTTTGCTTTTCATATTTTTACAAATAGATATTATTTGTGTATTACCTTTATTACACGGTTTATTTTTTCTTATGACTATTATTTCCACTAGTACTAATTTGTTTAATATCATTCCATTGTTTGCAGATGACCACAGGTGGCGCCGGTGGTTAGCCACCTCATAGAACCCATGTTATAAGGACTTTGAGGACGCTACAATACAGAAAGAGTAGGTCATCTACTCCTGTCGATGCCTCCACTACTGCTGCACCTCGTCCCCTGGGACCATCTCCCCTACCTATTGTTGTTACTCCTTTTGTGGCACATCTTTCCACTCTGGTTGTTGTAATAATGTTTATAGCACCTCCTCTAGCACCCATTGCTGCCACCCCTTTTTTGGCACCTGCTCTTACATTCAATGATTCCTGTCTCCTATGACTCTTCCTGTTCCCACACCTATTCCCATACTTGTTGCTGGCAGATCTCTTGAGCTTGGCCCCTCGACTCCTGCCCCCTCCCTCCCCTTGAGGGTTTAGTTTTTGCTTACGGGGGATTCATAATTTATTAACATTTTATTTTGTTTATTCTTCATGCTATATATATATATATTTTTGGTGACTAATTTTTTTCTAACGCAGATTCATTCTCCGAAAGCTGCATGTCACCTGCATCACAAAGTATATCAGAAGAAGGTATGATGAGTCTTATCTATCGTTGAAGCAGATTCTTGTAGCCACTTAAGACATGTGGTTCAGTTAATTTAAGATATAATCATGTAATTTGAACTAGTTTAGTGAATTTGATTTCATTTTTTATACTAACTATTGGCCATTAAAGATTTGGGAATGGTCGGTCACCAGAATGGATATTCTGACACCTTGTTTAAAATAGATTTAATTTAATATATATATATATATATATATATATATATATAATATTTAGAAAATATCATTTTTAATTTTTAAAATACGAAATCAAACTGATCACATATAAAAAATAGTCTAAATAAACGAGCACTATATTGTAAGTCGTGCATCTACCCCGAAGAATATACACATTGCTTACTATTCAGACTCGTTTAAATAAACTAAAGACTTATGACATTCGTTTGGTCTGTGAACCTTTATGTTGACCGACAACTTCCACTATCAAACATGTAGTAATTACATAGGGTTTATATTAATCTGGGGTTTTTAAGTTTCCTATGATGGTAAACCCCCATAGTTAATTACATCTTAGATAACCGAGTTCACCTAGGAAAACTCTTGATTTACATCAGGAAATATTATTTTCATGACTTCTAAAAGGTAGGACTTCAAGGAAATGTGGTAATAGGGAATCCAATAGGTGTGTGACTCAAGTTTGGAATAATTATTATAAGAATCCAAAGAAGAGAAAACTAGGAGAAAACATAGCTCAAAGAAGAATCTTGGAGATTTCCCAAACTATCCTATTGTTTGGCTTTAATTTGTGATATTTATTTGATCTTTCATCCTGTGATTTTAATTATTTAGGGCTTACATTCACTTAATACCGATCATGTGAATAGCCTAGAAGATAGGAGGATTTATGTCATATCTGATGAAAACCTCAAAATCCTAAGACAAGTTAGGGCTTATATTGCACAAGGTGCAAAAGCCTAAAGAGATAAAGAGAGGATTTATGTTGAACTAGGCAAACTACCTCGAAATCTTATGACTTTTTGTTTATTTTTAAGGAATTTATTGTTGAATATGGTCGTGTTGCCCACTATGTATGCTCCAAGCGCCTCATCGAAGCATGTTTAGTTTTAGAAATGTCAATCGCAAGAGTTCGCAAGAAGTAGCATGTTGTAGAAATGTTTAAATTGAGATGTCTTACTGTCTTATTAAGGGAATATTTAAGTTGATTATGGCGATACCGGTTAGGATCCCACCGTTCCCTCGTTCTGGTACCACCATTTTCTTCGGATTCACTAGTCTAGATGAAGTTACTGAATTCAACTAAATGAACTAGTACTTTCATTTCGACCGTGGGAAATCTCGTTAGCAACCATAGGTTGCCTCCTCCGAGGAATTCCTGATCATCCAAAGAGACGTTTTAATTTAGTTTTACTTGTGATTTTTGTTCTATTTGTGATTAAATTTTATGTTCTCCTATATTTTGACTCTTGTGGCAGTAAATTTTATCTTTGTTTTGTTTTAATTTTAGTTTTGGTTTTGGTTTTGTGGCTATCCTAAAGTTATCGTTTTGACATGCAGGTTGACCTTGTTGTTTATCATGTAACTTCGCAAGCAGAAAATGTACCAAAAACTAAATGAAAGTATAGAAAACTAAAAGTGTACCTGACATTTCTTCTTGATCCTTCACCGGAAAGTTTAGCCTTGCAATGCATATATATAATTTTGCGGGAGTTGAAGCATGCTAGAAAGTAGGAAAACAGGTTTGAAGTGTACCCATCAAATCCTTTGTAACAACTTGGTGGGTCCTATTTTAAATGTATAGATGACTCCTTAAACAAGGGATAATAAGTTTAATCATCCTCCAAGGTATCCAAAAGAGTATGAGAAAAAGCCCAGGGGCGGGGCCCCCGACTTGTCACAATCATTTGAAACATCTCGAGTTCATTCAAATATATTATGTTGCCTAATGATTCATCTCTATCATATCCTTATGTTCAATGAATTAATGTTGTGATCATCCCAAAGAATGGGGTAATTATCACTTGATATTCTATTTATAAATTATGTGAGTTAGGCTTTAGAGGCACATTGACTTAATTAAGAAGCTTAGCTGATTTTATTGTAAAGTTGGGCTTATAGTGTTTCAAATATGTTTACCATTAAATTTATCATCTTTTCTAATCCATATTAGTTGAGTTTGATTAAGCCTAGCTCACTACCAAGCCCATAAGACTTAATAGGTATATTTGTAATTTAGAAAAAAATTAACTTGTGTGAAACACTAACTAGGGGTGCTAGATTGATGAATTATTAACCTCCAAAGTCAAACCCATTATCTTTCAAATTAAGATAATTAAACAAATTAAAATTTATCTTTTCTATGAAAATGGTGAGGTTAGTTTCTACCATTTAAATCTCATATATTTCAATCATCTAAATATGTCAATTACGATCATTCATTGACAATTTTACCCTTTGATTAGTCCTAAATATTTAATTAAGGCTTAAACTCTTCAATTACAACATTTCCCTTTATGTTCTATCACCTTATAATTTATTAACTTTAACTCAAACGACTTTAAAAATTTTAAGATACCCCACTCATGGGTCAATTAAAACATCCGAGGAGAAAAATGTGATTTTCTTAATTTTAATTTAATTTATAAAATTATTTACATGCAAAATGGGAATTTTCAAGGATAATTCATTAGCACAATCAAAACATATTATTTATTCTAATGAAATTTTTTGAAAGTTCACCTAGACTAGTGGCCCAACTTGGACTAATTTTCATGATATTTTGAATTTTAATTTAATTATTATAATTATTTCAATTTCTAGAGTATTAATTAAATATAAAATATTAATTATGTTGAAAATTAAGTTTGGTATTTTTTCATAAATCTCTCTATGATCAGGGAACTTAGAAAAATAAATTTTATAATTTTGTGATTAAGTT
This sequence comes from Papilionanthe hookeriana x Papilionanthe teres, assembly GCA_022702705.1. Taxonomy (NCBI): domain Eukaryota; kingdom Viridiplantae; phylum Streptophyta; class Magnoliopsida; order Asparagales; family Orchidaceae; genus Papilionanthe; species Papilionanthe hookeriana x Papilionanthe teres. Next base: position 79,781,434 of record CM040421.1, on the reverse strand, counting down.
TTAATTACTAGAATTATTTTAGTGAGAAATTAAAAGTAATCTTTTTTAAGCTTAAAAATTATTATTAACCCTTTTAAAATTAATCTTCACTTAGAAAATTAGGAAAAGTATTTTAATGGTTCTCAAATGATCAAGAGACCAAATGTGACATGTTAGTAGATTTTAATATTTTAGTGATTTTTATGATTTTTAATTAATTTTAATAATTTTTAATAATTTTTAAAATATAAAAATAAGCCTAAAAATAAAGTGTTTATTTTAATTACTATTTTATTTTTATTAAATTTTATGGTCATAAGGAACCCCAAAACCAATTTCATAATTTTCCAACTTATATTTTAATTATTATAATTTTTTTTAATGCAAATAATGTTATTTAACTTAGAAAATCAAATTAGGTGGTCAAATTAACTCCAGATGACTTGAAAATATTTAGGAGCTCCTCTAACCCTAATCCACAGTGGAGAATCAAATCTAAGTTATTTACATTTATAACCCATTTTATTTTTCTTTCATTTGAAAGATTTAATTATCATTAGGGAGATATTTAATGAGTTAAACGAAGTTTATATTTTTTCTTTAGTCCTCTTGTCATAGTGAACCTACCAAAATTTACTTTGCATTTTTCTGATTAATATTTTAAATATTATAATTTTTTTACCAAAACAGATGGGATTAAGTTAAAAATTAAGGATCTCTGGCTAGAGATGCTCCCTGACCTTGGAAAAATCAAGGAAGATCCCTAACCACAGTGACTTCAAGCCCTCCAAACCTCATGCCATGGTGAAATGTCTAGAGCTAATTAGTCCCTAAATGTGATTTATTATATTTACTTATTTTAAAAAATAATAGACATCAAATAAAAACCAAACCATTTCCATATTGTTCTCCACTATTTACTGAGCAAAATATTATTTTTCTTTTATTTTTATGATTTTTCTACCTAGTTATGCATTTTCTAAGTTAACTAATTTAAAGAAATCCTAAAAATTCCCTTATTTTCTATTTAACCATGCAAAGGCTGACTGGATCCTAGGCAGCTCTGAAGCCTCACATGTCTCTCCACCATTCGATGCTGGCTTCCTGTCAGCGCTAACTCGGCCCGCGCTTTATGTTTAGGTCTTCTATCCAGCGCGATCCTAGCCGTCCATCCATTACATGTGCGATCCAACGGCTCTGCATCTTCATTCCCAATTGGTTCAACTTGTGAGCCGTCCACCTTCTAACCTTAAGATCTCATCTTAGACTCAACCAAATAACTTTGGGTTTGATACTATAGACTCATCTAATCCAGGCGAACATAACCATATGGTTCATACGGTATGAAATACAATTTTTTCTGCATGGAGAACGAAAATAGGCTCGGATTAAAGTGAGAGCTCTATAACTTTTTCTCAGAATGGAGGCCTCAATCAGAATAGTTCTACACCTTTGTAGTGACCTTGCAAAGCTTCTGGAAGCAACAATTTGAGCTCTTTTTGAGCCTACAGTAGAATCGATCAGAGGGGAAATTTGATCAGAGGGAAGTTTGGGTTGGAGAGGCTCTGGGATAGGGCTTCTATGGGCAATCATCTTTTTTTGGTGAGGGGATGGTGAGGGGAAAATTAATTTGGAGATTGGTGTAATGTGGGGTTATGACAGTGAGTGTCCTGGTTTTGGCTGATTTTGAGTTAAAAATTTGAGCTCAGGCAGTGGAGGAGATGGCTAAGAAATGGTTAGGTCGAGCTTAGGAAGGCTGGGAGAGGCTCTGGAAGCAGTTGGACAAAGTTTCCCCTAGGTTTTGTTTGTTCTCTCTACTTGGCCATGAAGGGTTGGTGGCATAAATAGCCATGGCTATGAGGATGCTCAGGGCTTGCTGGTGGGTGCACTTTGCTGCTTAGGTGGAAAGCAGCAAGGCTCCAGTGACGAATCAAGGTTAGACACATGGGATGGGTGAGTTTGGGTTTGATTTGGTGTGAGGTAGCTCTCAGTATTGGTTCCTCCGGCGACTAGGCCGGCTGGCCAGGGTGGTGCTTAGGCTAGGGTGGTCAGGTGAAACAATGAGCAGGCCTTAATGGTGATTAAGTTGGCTGGTGATAGCTTTAGGTAAGAGATCTCCTTTGGTTTAGCCATAAATGGGATGAAATCCCATAATTTAGGGGACCTTTGGTCCATGGCTCAACTAAGTTTGGTGATCACTAGAAAATGTATTAAGAATTTCATACCAATTTTATATGAAATTGCACTTTAAGGAAAGGAATTTTCTGTGTTTTATTGCAGGAATGAAGAATTATAAGTACTGAAAGCAAAAAGCACAAAAGAAGCGGATTTGGAGCAAAAAGGACTCAAAATGATGAAAATTGAACTGTCCCGCCGACAGCGAGATTTAAGCCGCCGACAGCGAGATTTTCCCGAGAGTTTTTGAATATTTTATAAAGAGTCCACTCACGGCGAGATCGAGCCCGCCGATAGTGAGATCGGCGCGGTTAGCCACCTTCTAGAAGCCCGCCGACGGCGAGACAGTTGAAAAGAGCCATATACAATGAACATGGGTGCTTTTTGAAGAGGTGCTTAAGCAACCTTTGAAGATTTGACTCCTTCTATAAATAGAGACGATTTTTGTCCCTTTAGTGTGTCATTTAAGTGTCAATTTTGGCATCTGTTGGTGTTGTTTTAAAGTCAATTAGTGTTCATTTGTGTTGTAGTGTAAATCAGAGAGTCTTAGTGAGTTTAATTAAGTGTGTTGTACTGGAAGGAAGAGTCAAAGGAACTCCAAGGAGTCTGCTTGGGGAGAAGAATTGAGATAACTATATTTGTTATTGTTTGTTAACTTTAATGAAATCCATGCTTTGTGTAATTTTTCCCATGCTTTTTGAGTAGTTTCCTTAGTCTTTTTCCTTGTTGTTGAGATTATGTGAAGTGTTGATTCAAAGTAACTGTGCTTAAAATTATTAAATATTGTGATAATCTTTTACTTAAAACTTAATTTACTTTCAATTTGGCCAATTGATTTGTTAACATATGTTGAATTATCAACTATAGTAAAGATTACATATGAGATTCAAGGAAGTCAAAAGCCTTAGAAGGATGGTGCAAATAAATAGGGAAATATTAACTATCGGGCGTAGAGTTGGACATTTTAGTGTGTCAGACTAAAATATTCAATTCGGTCCTATTGTTTGAGAGCCGAAGTGTAGATATTAGCCCTCGGGCGAGGGGAACGTGGGAGCTCGAGTGGCAGCCGGTATCCTCCCAGCCTTAGCACGTAGATTCAAGTAATCAAACATAGGACTAGTCAATGTTCTTTGCACCTGGACTAAAGGGTAAAGAATAGGAATGCTCCTATCTGGCACAATACAAACTCTAAACTACTTTAATTCATCATTCACTTAATTCTCTGAACAAGGAGAAAGATACTTTTCTAAATTAGAATCTTACATTTAAACCTTTTTGAGCAATAGTTTTAGTATAAGTGTTCTTAATTTCCGTATACTAATTTAGTAAGTAAGTCTACTTTAATTTGTCTTTGAAATTCTCTAACTTCCCTGTGGGATCGATATCTTGGACTCCATTAGAGCCCTCTATTACTTGATAACGATACGTATACTTGCGTAGTATCCACATTATAAATCATAATTTTCATAAAAGAATCATCAGTATAAATATATATATTTGGTGCGGGATCAAGTTTTTGGTGTCGTTGCCAATATCAATAACATGTTTTTGTAAGTATAAATATCAAAAGTGGGTCAAGTTTTTGGCGCCGTTGCCGGGGAAGTAAAGTACTTATTAAGGTAATTAATAAAATTATTAGAAGTAATTACTAGAGTAACGAATTATTTTAAATTTGACTTAAAAATTGTATGCGCAAATTTAGAAATGAAAATTTAATAACTTACGATTCAGAATTAGAGCGCACTATTAAAAAAATCAGAAAACAAAGAAAATAAATTTTAAATTTAACACAAATGGCAAACAATCCAGAAATTGAAAATATAAACCAACAAAGACCATTAAGAGATTATGCCAACCCTACATTAGATGAAATTCACCTAACTATTCAAAACCCTGATGTAGCTGCTAACTCATTCGAACTTAAACCTGCAATTATCCAAATGGTACAGAATAATCAATTTAGTGGTTCACCTAATGAAGATCTTAATTTACATCTTGCTAGTTTTTTGGAACTATGTGCTACTTTTAAATATAAAGTAGTATCTAATGATGCTATTAGACTTAGGCTTTTTCCTTTTTCTTTAAGGGATAAGGCTCATATGTGGTTAAATTCATTAGCACCCGAATCTATTAAAACTTGGGGAGAATTATCACAAAAATTTCTATCCAAATATTTTCCTCCTTTGAAAACTGCAAAACTTAGAAATGATATAACATCTTTTGGTCAGTTTGATGGAGAATCCATATATGAAGCTTGAGAGAGATTAAAAGAACTTCTTAGGAAATGCCCACATCATGCGTTACCAGATTGGTTAATTATACAAACTTTTTACAATGGATTAGTAGGATCTCTTAGATCAATCATTGATGCTGCTGCTGGAGGTTCATTAATATCAAAACCATTTGATGAAGCCTATGTGTTAATCGAAGAAATGGCTACTTATAATTTTCAATGGTCTGCTGAAAGGATAAACCCTAAAAAGATAGCCTGTGTTCATGAAAATGATGCAATATCTATGTTAGCTTCTCAAATTGCTGCTATATCAAAAAAATTAGATCATTTTGGAATGAATTATTCTCCTACTATGTTAGAAGAAAACTCATATGGACAAATTATAGATTCTCAATCTCCTTATGAAACTATAAATGCTATTAATAATAGACCCAATAATCCTTATGCGAATTATTATAATTCTGGTTGGAAGAATCATCCAAATTTTAATTGGAAGAACAATACAGCTAATCAACAATGGATGAACAACTTTATAGGAAATCCACCTAATCAAGGAAATACAAATTATAAACCTTCTTATCCACCTGGATTTAATAACACTCAATTTAAAGATAAGAAGTTATCTATAGAAGAATTAATATAAGTATGGGTCAAGCACTTGCAAAATCAAGGAAATCAATTACAAATTCAAGGAAATCAATTACAAAATCAAGGAACAACAATTAAAAATATTGAAACTCAACTCGAACATATCGCTACCGCGCTTAACAATAGAATTCCTGGAACTTTTCCTAGTAATGTGGAAATAAATCCTAAAGACCAAGGAAAAGAACAAATTAAAGCGATACAATTACAAAGTGGAAAAGAGTTAGAAACTAAAATTCAAAAAGAAACAGAAAGTAAAAATGAGGAAGTGGAAATCGAAAAAGAAAAAGATCAGCAAGATAAAAACTTAGAGTATCCATTGATCCCTATGAAAATATCTATAGAAAAACCACCACCACCATTTCCTCAATGACTAAAGCAACATAAAAAAGATAAGCAATTTGCCAAATTCCTTGAAATTTTAAAAAATTATTGGTAAATATTCATTTTGTAGAAGCATTAGAACAAATGCCTAATTATGTAAAATTTATGAAAGATATTTTAAATAAAAAAAGAAAATTTACAGATAACGAAACTGTTGCACTTAGCGAAGAGTATAGTGCAATTATTCGAAAAAGCTTCCCGAAAAATTAAAAGATCCCGGTAGTTTCACTATACCTTGCGTTATCGGAGAAAAATTTTATGGAAAAGCTTTGTGTGACTTAGGAGCAAGCGTCAATCTAATGCCTCCATCAATTTTTAAAAGATTAGAATTAGGAGAAATTTCACCTACTTCAGTAACTCTTCGAGTTAGTCGATCGTTCGTGACTTATCCTAAGGGAGTTATTGAAGATGTGTTAGTAAAAGTGGATAAATTTATCTTCCCGGTAGATTTTATTGTTCTAGATATGGAAGAAGATAAAGAATTCCCATAATATTAGGAAGAGCCTTTTTAGCCACTGGAAAAGCTATGATTGATATTCAGAAAGAAGAATTGACTATGAGAGTAAACGATCAAAAAGTAACTTTTAACATAGCAAAATGAATGAAATATCCTGCTTTAGAAAAAGATGATGAATGTTTTCGAATGGAAATACTTGAACATTTGCAAAATGAACATTTTAAAGAATATTATGAAGAAAAGTTAGAAAAAGAAAATACTGAATTAAATGAAGAAGCAGATAATGAAAAACTGGATTATATACAGTAAAAATTTGAAATGTTGGATAATACTGAAAACGCTGAAAAGAATATAGTTCCGTCAATTATTAGACCTCCTGAACTAGAATTAAAAATTTTACCTAATCATTTAAAATATGCTTGCTTAGGTAACTATTCAACCCTACCAGTTATTATATCAGTTGAATTGAATGAATTACAAGAACAAAAACTATTAGACACAGAAAAAAATAATAAGAAAACTTTTGGTTGGACTTTAGCAGATATTAAAGGAATTAGTCCTTCAATCTGTATGCACATAATTATTTTAGATAATAAACATAAGCCAAGAGTAGATCCCTAAAGGAGATTAAACCCAATAATGAAAGAAGTAGTCAAGAAAGAAATATTAAAATGGTTAGATAATGGTATTATATATCCTATTTCGGACGATACTTGGGTAAGCCCAATTCACTGTGTTCCTAAGAAAGGAGGAGTGACCGTTAAAGCTAATGAAAATAATGATTTAATAACTATAAGACAAGTTACTGGATGGCGTATATGTATTGACTATAGAAAATTAAATGCAGCCACCAGGAAAGATCACTTCCTATTACCATTTCTAGAACAAATGTTGGATTGATTAGCCGGACATAAATATTTTTATTTTTTAGATGGATATACCAGTTATCATCAGATACCTATTGCTCCTGGGGATCAAGAGAAAACTACATTTACTAGTCCTTATGGAACATTTGCTTTTCGAAGAATGCCTTTTAGATTATGTAATGCACCTGCAACATTCCAGAGATGTATGATGTCTATATTTAGTAAATTAATTGATGATGGAATAGAAGTATTTATGGATGATTTCTATGTATTTGGAACGTCATTTGACGCATGCTTGAATCATCTTGAAAAAGTATTAGAGGTATGCGAGAAAATTAACTTAGTTCTAAATTGGGAGAAATGTCAATTTATGGTTGCAGGAGGAACTGTATTAGGGCATAAAATTTCGGAAAATGACATAGAACTAGACCCTGCAAAAATTCAAGTTATAGCTAAATTACCACCTCAAACTACAGTAAAAGGGGAAAGAAGTTTTCTTGGACATGCTGGATTCTACAAACGCTACATAAAAGATTTTTAAAAAATTACTAAACCTCTATGCCAACTTTTAGAAAAGGACAAGAAATATGAATTCACAACCGAATTTCTAAATGCTTTTGAATTATTAAAAGATAAATTAATCACAACACCTATAATAGTTTCACCTGATTGGGAGAAACCATTTGAACTTATGTGTGATGCTAGTAATTAGGCTATAGGACCAGTACTTGGGCAAAGATATGATAAAATTTTCAAAGTTATATACTATGCTAGTAAAACTCTTAATAATGCTAAAATAAATTATACAGTTACTGAAAAAGAGCTATTAGCAATTGTTTATGTTTTTGATAAATTTAGGCCTTATCTAATTGGAACTAAATGTATTGTGCATACTGATCACTCTGCTATTAAATATCTAATGCAAAAGAAAGATTCCAAACCAAGATTAATTGGATGGATATTACTAATGCAAGAATTTGATTTTGAAATCATTAACAAAAAGGGAACTAATAATCAAATTGCAGATCATTTATCAAGGCTAGAATATAATGAATTATCTGACACTGATAATGAAATTACTGACAGTTTTCCTGACGAACAATTATATAATATAAATGAGTGGAAAATAACATGGTATGCTGATATAGTAAATTATATTGTAAGTGATATTTTACCACCTATGTTAACTTTGTAACAACAAAAAAAATTCATTCATGACGCCAAAACATATTTTTGGGATGAACCATATTTATATAAGCAATGTAAGGATCTTATAATTAGAAGATGCGTGCCTTATGAAGAAACAGAACAAATCATTCAGAAATATCATGATTCTGATTTTGGAGGACATTTTGGAACAGATAAAACTGCTTATAAAATTTTACAATCTGAATTTTATTGGCCTACTCTTTTTAGAGATGTTTGTAGATATATCAGAACTTGTGACAAATGCCAACGAGTAGGTAATATATCTAGAAGAAATGAAATGCCTCTAAATTTTATATTAGAAGTTGTGATTTTTGATGTTTGGGGATTAGATTTTATAGGACCATTTGTTCCTTCATTTGGAAACTCATATATATTAGTTGCTATTGATTATGTTTCTAAATGGATTGAAGCACAAGCTTTACCTCGATGTGATGCTAAGAGTGTTTCAAAGCTTCTAATGAAAAATATTTTTACTAGATTTGGAATGCCGAGAGTGATTATCACTGACTGAGGATCTCATTTTAGAAATAAATATATTCACAAACTAGTTCAAAAATTTAACATTATTCATAAGATATCAACTCCTTATCATCCACAAACTAGTGGATTAGCTGAAGTTTCTAATCGAGAAATTAAACGTATCTTAGAAAAGACTGTAAACCCTAATAGATTGGATTGGTCTATAAGACTAGACACTGAATTATGAGCATACAGGACTGCTTATAAAACTCAAATTGGAATGACTCCTTACAGACTTATTTATGGAAAGACTTGCCACTTACCAGTTGAATTAGAACATAAAGCTTATTGGGCAATTAAAGAATTTAATTACAATCTGAGAGAAGCTGGTGAGAAGAGATTATTGCAAATGAATGAATTAGAAGAATTAAGAAATGAATCTTATCATAATGATAGAATTTATAAAGAAAAAATGAAATTATGGCATGATCGAAAGATTAACCTAAAGAATTTTGAGCCAGGACAAGAAGTTTTGCTTTGTAATACAAGATTGAAATTATTTCCTGGGAAATTGAAATCTCGATGGTTAGGGCCTTTTACTATAACTCAAATATTTTCATACGGAACTATAGAAATAGAAGATCCAAAAACTTGGTATAGATTTAAAGTAAACGAATACGTATTAAAACCTTATTTTGAAGGGAGAAGACCAAATTTTACAGAGGTTTTAATGCTCAGTCAACCTGATTACTAACTAAATTAGGTCGGGCTGACGATGTTAAACTAAGCGCTTAATTGGAGGCAACCCATAGTAGTTATTAATTATGATCTATTTACTAATGTTACTGAAAATTAAAATATAGAATAAATTCTACTACTCATTTACTTTTTAAAATCATCACAAATTTCAATCTATACAAAGAAATCAGAAAATATTCGGACCAGAGTGAAAATTGGGCAATTTACCTAATCTCGCCGACGGCGAGATCGATCCGGCCTACAGCGAGATCGGCGCGCCCAAATTCAGTTTAAAGTATTAACTAGCTCGCCGACGGCGAGATAGTTAAAAAGTGGTTTTTAAGAGTTATTTTGCGGTTTTGGGCGGTTCTAACCTATAATATTCACTACAAAACGTTTAGAACTCATTATTTACACCATTCCTTCACTAGAAACGAATAGAGCCCCTCCAAATCAATCCACAATGGCCTCCAACCCATTAGAAACCACGAAATCCGGAGTGTTTAACCAATGAAAGTTTGTCAGTTCTGAGACTCAGCGACTATTCAACAAGGTTTTGATGAAGAAGCGACTGATTAAAGAAAGAGGATTCGTAAACAGAGGAGCAGAGAATTCAACTACAACAATTGAAGAAATGATTGTTCAGCGACATTGGGAGGTATTATGCTACACAACATCTGCTGTCGTCATTCCAATAGTCAAGGAATTCTACTCTAATCTGCATGTGATCCATAATGGAAGTGTTTATGTAAGAGGCAGATGGGTAACTTTCACTCCTTCTCGAATCAATCAATTATACTCGATTGAAAATACACCTGTTTGCCACTATTCAAATTTTGTTCCGACAAGATACAACTTGAACGAGATATATCGATATCTGACCGACGAACCTGATGACTGGGAAATACGAGAAGACGGGTATGCAAGTTTTTCTGCATCACTTCTTAACCCCGTCTCAAAGCATTGGCATTTCTTTATTTCGTCGAAGTTACTACCCACTATGAGGGTAAACAAAGTCTCGAAGGCATGCACAATTTTAAATTACTGTAATCAATCTGAATTACCTATCGATGTTGAATCTATCATTATGAATTCTGCATTAGGATTAATGGTGAATGGATCAATTCATGGACTCGGACACCCATCAACAATTTTTGCTTTATGTAGTCAGTATCAAGTTTCCTACGAAGCTTGGGAAAAAGTGTTGTTACCCTGGAAACCATTAGATTCGACAGATATGTTTCCTACTTTGGATAACAATAATGATATATCAATTATCTCTGATCAAGCATCTCAAAACAATCCTTTAATCAGGCCTTTGACTGATAAAACTAACCTGATTCTATGAAAAATTAAAGGATTGGAAAAGGAATTACAGAATGTGATGAATTTTATTGATAATCTCTCTGATTTATTCTATCACATTGACTGGAGAATGAAGGTGCATTTCGATCATTCAGGACATTTGGAGGCAACTTTCATACGACCGTTGAGACAGAAGGGATGGATTGAAGAAGATTCTACAGAAGAATTCCCCTTCAGGCCTTTCTACAATCTATTTGTGCACCGACGATCTATCGGGAATATCAGGGAAGAAGTTAGTTCAGATTCCAATGAGTAGCAGAAATTTATCGTTATTTGTGTGTTGATTTGAACTTAGTCTTTAATATAATTTGGATTTTACGAAGTTAATCTCTGTTTATATGAGATTGTATGTTGTTTGTTTAGTCTCAGCATTTAGAGTATCGTGGTGTGGATTGCAATGCAGAGTTAGATGTGTTTTGGTTAATTTGCTAAGTCAATTGTTAGTTTTGTGGTATTTGAAGTTTGTAAGTTCATGGATTTCATTTATAGAAGTTATAATGTTTGTGTTGTGTAAACCTTATATGTGTTAGTAGAATATCTAATCTTAGAAAAATATATCAAATTAAGTGACCGAACATTAGAACAAGGCTTAATTAAATTGAACATAATTGAAATTATAAAAGTTTTTAAAAATTCGAAAATCCCGCCGACAGCGAGATCGACCCCGCTGACGGCGAGATTTTCCCGAAACTTTGGCCTTGGTGAATTAATTAGCTCGCTGACGGCGAGAAATTTCTCGCCGACAGTGAGATCGAGAAATGTACTATATTTTGACCGGTCAACCGACACTATTCATCATCCCCTTCCTCAAAACTTCGAAAAACCGACCTAGGCCTTGATAGATCTTGGATTTGGAGCGATTTCAAGACATTTTAGTGCCGGATTTCATCTTTAATTGGTAAGAGCTTCAATCCTATGTAAAAATTTTTTATTTTCACTATGAATTTCTTCTACATTGAGGATTTTAGAAAAATTTTGAAATGTGAAGAAATGACTTGGAAGAAATTCATGGAATTTAATTTAGATTGATTTTACTAACATTAGGAAGCCATTTTAGTAATATTTTGGAGATTAGTTGAGATTTTTGTAAAATTTGATATATCGAAAAAATGGCTCCGTGACTAAGAAGACGATTGGATTACGACGAAAACCGATTTGTGAATGCAAGGGCACAGTCGAGATATTTTCACAACATTCAAGCCAGAAAATGTATTCAAGATCGAGTTTTTAAAAATCTAAGAGGAGAAGTGGAATGAATAATCAAGGAAAGAGGATGGGAGAACTTCTGTAACACCACAAATAGAGCTACAGTGGAAGTAGTTAAAGAATTCTATGCCAATCTGACAGCAATAGAAGATGCACCAATCAAGGTGAGAGGATTTTTAGTCGATTTCAATGCTGCAAGAATCATTTCTTTTTATGAAGTACGAGACTTATACACCAACGAGTATGATACTTTTGGAACAATGGAAGGACCGCTGGAAGATGTAATCAACTTTCTCACTGATGGGAAAGGAGTTTGGAAAATCAAGCAGCGTGAACGGGTAAACTTCCCTCTTTCTATGCTGAATGCAACATCTAAAGCTTGGCACTATTTTATTTTTTCTACCTTGTTACCGACCTATCACCATAGTGAGGTAACAAGAGATAGAGCAGTTCTGAATTTCTGTATTCAGAACCAAAGAACTATTAATGTGAGAAATGTTATTTACAAGAATATATTAGCCACTGCAAAAAGTGAGAGTGGAGGAGGACTAGGACACCTTGGTTTGATTTATGCACTCTGCCAATTATCTGGGGTAGAGGCGAGAGATGATGAGGAATGGGTGGAGCCTATGAAACCCATTACTCCCGCTAATATTAAGACTTATGAATCCCACGAAGGATAGAGATCTGGAACTAGGAGCTACGTACCTTTAACTAGTAGGGATATTCCCTCCACCAGTTATGATCCTCCTACTTATAGTTCTCCTACCCTTCATGATTTGATGAATGAAATGACCCTGCAGCGGAAGAACTTTGAAAAGATTGAGGAAAAACCGGAGCATATTGATCAGAGAATTAGAGGATTAGAGCGAAGGCATGATTATGACGTGTGTATCTCCAGAGACATTCAGAGTTTGAAATAGCTTATTATGATGCTGCGAATCGTTACAGGAGAGGAGAACTCGATGTTCTATTTCCTGAATGCCCCCGCTACAGTCATTACCAGCCTAATCCACCCACTGATCAAGGAAACGACGATATAATTTGGGACATTGATGTGGAAGATTAGATTCTATGTTTATTTGTTTAGTTATTTGACTTATAAACTTTGATGTTATGATTGATTGTATGTTTTTCTTAAAACTTTAGTATTAATGTTTAGTTTATGAACTTGATTATGATGTGGTGTAGATTTTTTTAAACATTGATGTTAAAGTTATATAGTTTTTAAATTTTTAATGTTTTCAGACTGCTATTGTAACCTTGGATTGAAATTAATAAATGTATGTGGCTGTAGTGTAATATGTTAGTATAAAAAATGGTAGTATTGTGTTAAACTTCTTTACCCAGCAATTTCTTTAATATTATGTGTGTAGAAAGTTATTAACAATACAGGTAATTAAGTGATGAAAAGAACCTGCAAAACATCAAAAAGAGAAATACCAAAGCTCGAAGGTATGATTTAAATTTACAGTTTATTTCCTTTTCACCCTATATAGATAGATAGAAAAATTTAAGTTTGGGGGAGGGAAAAATACAAATTTAATTATTAAATTGTTCTCAATTTATATTTTCAAAAATTATTATAAAATGATTTTTCTGTAGTAATTTTAATTCAGTAAACTAGAATTAATTTATTTAATTATTATAGAAAGTTAAGAGAAATACTTTTAATGATTAACTAATTTTTTAGATTAAGGATATTTAATATAAGAGAATAAGAATATAGTTAACTATTTATAGTAAAGAAAACTAAATTTTCAAATATAAAATTCTTAGGTATTTAGTTGAGAAAGAAAAGATTGGAACTCAATGAAGTAAAAACTTTGAAATACATATAAGAAAAGTAAATGTTTCCTGTTTCAAATTTAGGAAGATGAAAATGAAGTTCAAAATTATTAACAGGCTAACCAAAAATAGTGATCCCCACCTAAAAAAAAAAGTAAAGAAAAAGGGATTGAAAATCAATCTAGAAAGAAAAGAAAAAGAAATATATATATATATATATATATATATATATATATATATATATATATATATATATATATATATATATAAAGTGAGGAGAAGCTTCGAGGAGATGCCCTATAAAAAATTGGCTTCATTTTAATCAACCTAAAGGGTAAACTTCAAATATATTTCGAACATATATATATGGATTAGTATTTTACTAAATAGTGCTTTCATGAAATTCTTATCATCTAAATATCTTAAGTAATTTAATATTGAAAAGTATAGTCATTCTTGAAATAAATAGAAGACTAGAAATCTTAAACTTGAGAACTAAAGTAGCCTTATATCTATAGAATTAGTTTAATTATTTCAAAATATTTTTAGAAAACTTTACTATAATACTTATTTGAATTAAATTCATAATAATTTTTGAATTAAAACTTTACTACAAATAATCATTTCTTTTATGTAGTATCTAAATTACTTGAGGACAAGTAATAGTTAAGTTTAGGGGAATTTGATCACTAGAAAATGTATTAAGAATTTCATTCCAATTTTATATGAAATTGCACTTTAAGGAAAGGTAGTTTTTGTGTTTTATTGTAGGAATGGAGAATTATAAGTACTGAAAGCAAAAAGCACAAAAGAAGCGGATATGGAGCAAAAAGGACTCAAAATGATGAAATTGAACTGTCCCGCTGTCGGCATATTTTTAGGTTGTGTGTGTATTTATGAAAAGGGGATCGCCTAACGTAAATTGTCGGCGAATTTTAGATTTTAAATTTAATTTATATATATATATATATATATATATATATATATATATATATATATATATATAATTTGAAAGTAGTATTTAATTTTGAAAATAATTTTAAGTTTGAAAATTTTAAGATATGAAATTAAACCGATCTCACATCCCAAATAGTTTATATAAACGAGCACCGCATCACAAACCGTGTATTTATCCCGAAGAATAGACACACTCGCTTGATAATGGGGCTCGATTAAATAAACTAGAAGATTTATGACATCCGTTTGTCCGCGAACCAATTTTATAAGCCGACAAGTTCCCCCGCTTAATATAAAATAATTAAGCTGTGGTTTATATTACCCTGGTTCTTGAAGTTCCCTATAAGGGCAAGCCCCTATAGTTAATTACATCTTAAATGACGGGAATCATTTAAGAAAACTCTCGATAATGATCAGTGATTTTGCTCTTAAGAATTTCAAAGTTTAAGGTTTTCAAAGGATTGGATTTTGGATATTCAAAAGGGATTAGCTCAAATTTGGGACAATTAATTTTATGAGTCCAAAGGAAGAGAAGTAGGACAAGCTGAGGATCCAAGAAGAATCTTGGCAACTTCCCAAACTATCCTATGGTTTGGCTTCAATTTGGAAGTTTATTTAATGTTGCAATCCTGCCAATTTTATTTATTTAGGTCTTATATTTGTATGACATAATCACACAAATAGCCTCGAAGATGTGAGAGTTTATGTCATACTAAACGACTACCTCGGAGTCCTAAGACCGGTTAGGGCTTAATTTACATAACATTATTGTGTAAATGCCTAATGAAGAGTTGAGGATTTATTTTGCACTAGGCAAACTACCTTGAATTTCTATGGCTTGGTTATTTAATTCTAAGAATGTTTAGCTGAAGTAAGCCCGAGTTTTGCTGATGACGATGGCTGTGCTGCCTACCATGCTCCGAGCTCCTTGTTGTTGTAGAGGTTTTAGTTTTGGAAGTCATAAATCAGGAGATGAGAGAAGTTTTTTGGTTTAGAGAAAATCTTAAAATCCAAGTGTTTTTAATATTTTAATTAAAAAAAATCTTAAAGTTGTTTAAACAGAACCGATTAAGATCCCACGGTTCCGTCATCCCGACACCGTTATTTTCATCGAATTCACTTAGTCCGTATGAATTTGCTAAACTCAACCGAATGAGTTCCACACTTTCATTTAGACCGTGGGAAAACCCGTTAGCAACACGTGGGTTACATCATCCGAGATATTCCCAATCATTCAACGAGACATTTTAATTTAGTTGCAATTGTAGTTTTGTTGTTCTGTTTGTGATTAAATTTTGAGTTGTTTTATATTTTGAAATGTTGTGGCGGTGAATTTTATCTTGTGGTGACTTTTAATTTAGTTTTGGTTTCAGTTCAGGGACTATCCTAAAGGTTTTGGTTTTCATGCAACAGTCTTGTTTAACATGCAAGGAAAAGTAAAATACTGTGCATGTAAGTAAATTGCGATAAAGTAAATTGTAATAAAATAAAAGCGTACCCTGAGGGTCTTCCCGTCATCCCAAGCCGCACTTAAAACACACGTTAAGGCATTTAAATATTTCAACAAGTACCTAGGTAAAGCTAAGAGAAGGGTTTTGGTTGTACTGCCAAATTCCTAATCCTATTGCTAGTCATCTCCTATGACGTCTAGGTTGTTGTGTTTTGTTTAAGGATGATTTTCTTCATCAAAGAACAATTAAATTCAATTGTTCTTCTAAAACATCACGTCATATTGAGAAAGTGCTTAAGACGAATCTTAAACATATTTTCAATACTTCTGGGATTATTTTGAGTTCAAATGAATTTTATTGTATTGATGAATCAATCATCCAAAGATTTTTATTTTGTTTTGTTTCTTGCTCAGTGAACTAGGATGTTTGAATATCTCATGTGTGACGTGACATTTCACTTAATACTCTATTTAAGAGTTATAATAATTAAAGCCTTTTTGAGGGCAAGTCGGGTTATTGAGAATTTTAATCATTCTTATTTTAAAGTTTGAGTTAATGATTTAAAATGTTTTAATTATGAGATTTTAATTAATAATTTTAAGTTTGGAATAGTGTTCAAATTATTTTAGATTTAGTTTAAATCTTTACACTTTCAATTATCTTAGTATTTCAGATTGATGTTTATGTTTTAAATTTACTTAGATAGAAAGAGGTGTTAGAATTATTGATATGTTTTGATTTAACTCTTAATGATTTCATTTAGGTTTGTTGTGAAGCGATTTTAATTTAATTTAATTTAATTTAATTTTAATTTAATTTTAATTTAATTTAATTTTAATTTTAATTTAATTTTAGTTTCAATATTTTAAATTTGATTTAATTTAATTTTAATTTCAATTTTAATTTCAATATTTTAAATTTAATTTAATTTAATTGTTAAGGTGTTAATTTAATTTAATTTAAACCTTGACTTGACTTAATTTAATTTAATTTAATTTAATTCCAAGATTTTAAATTTAATTTTAATTATTATTTTAATTTTTAGTTAAGAACTAAATATTGTTAAAGTGACTTATTTAGGGATTTTTAAATTAAAGAATAAATATCTTCTTAATAATATCCCTATTTTAATAATCCAAATTTAAATATATATATATATTCTTTCCAAAATTTAAATTATTAATTAATTAGAGTTTCATTTTGATATTTTCAAAGTGTTTAATGGGTTCCTACCCTTTTAATTTCCCTAAGTTTCAATCATCCAAGAGAATGTTAAAATCAAATATTTTACCCTCTATTTTGATTAAATCTAAAGTTTTAATTAAGGGTTAAAATTTTTTAATTACCATTATGCCCTTTTAGGCTTATTTATTTCATAACTCACTAAATTGAGCTCAAATGAATTTGAAATTTTTATGTCACCTCACTCACATGTCAATTAAGACATTAGAGGAGAAAATGTGATTTTTCTGAATTTAATTTATTTATATAATTATTTGTAGTAGAAAATAGGGGTTTTCAAGGAAAATTCAACAACATGACCAAGGAAAGGTTTCTATTCTTAAGAAAATTATGGGATATTTCTAATGACCAGTGGACCACTTGGACCAATTTTGGTGATTTTTTGAATTATAACACTGCCGTTGCCGGTCCCAAGCCCGGATGTGAAAAGTGGAGGGTTGCGTTAGGTAGTCGACAGCCAGCGTAAAACTTGTCGAAAAAAAAAATCATGACATGAATCCTTTTGATCATTGTGTAAGTGCTAGGGCGTCCCCTGGAAGCGACGCGCTGTATGGCCTGAATACAGTGGAAAGTGTGCAAGGGCCGCTACACCGGCGCCCGGGTGTAGTGTCAAGTAAGCAAGGGTTCCCACATCACGGACGGATGCGGGTAAAGAAGTTAGTCCATGATACTAGTATTAGGATAGTATCTTGGAATATAGGTACTCTCAATGGTAAATTAATGGAATTGGTTGATATTATGATCCATAGAAAGATAAATATCCTATGTATTCAAGAAACTAAATGGGTTGGAGAAAAAGCTAAGGAAATTGATAACTTAGGTTTTAAACTATGGTATTCGGTAAGAGTCGTACTAGAAATGGTGTAGGTATAATTATAGATAAAAGTTTGAAAGATAATGTTGTTAAAATTAATAGAGTTGGAGATAGAATTATAGCGACTTAAGATTATTATTGATACCAAGATTTTTAATATTATAAGTGTTTATGCTCCTCAAGTTGGTTTAGATATAGACTCTAAAGATAAATTCTGGAATGATTTAGAAGACTTAATACACTTGATACCCCTTGAAGAAAAAATTTTTATTGGAGGAGATTTAAATGGACATGTCGGTAGAGTGGTAGAAGATTTCGAAATATTCATGGTGGCTACGGTTATGGAGCGATTAATGAAGAAGGTAGAGCCATTTTAGATTTTGCTTTAGCGTATGATATGATTATTACTAATACTTTATTCAAGAAAAGAGATGAGCATCTTATTACTTATAAGAATGGATCTAATAAAACACAAATTGATTATTTTCTTATGAGAAGAAGAGATCGTCGAGATTGTAAGGATTGTAAGGTCATTCCAAGTGAGCAATTAAGTACCCAACATCGATTATTAGTTCTAGATTTTAAGATGAAGAGTTGTAAAATAAAGAATACTAGGATTCAACATCGTAGAATAAGATGGGGGCACCTAAAAGACACAAATAAAATTATTTTTATGAGTAAAATTCAAGATTTAAATATTTGGGATGCTCATGAAGACGCGAATGTTATGTGGGAAAAATTAACTAATACTATTAAACAAGTGGCTAAAGATGTACTTGGAGATCAAAAGAAAAAGTTTCTATAAATAAAAATAGTTGGTGGTGGAATAATAATGTGCAAGAAAAGATAAAATATAAGAAGTTATGTTATAAAAATTGGTTTAAATGTAAAAGCGTAGAGAATTGGGAAAATTATAAAATGGCCCGCAGGAGTGTAAAAGAATAATTTGTGACGCTAAAAATTCTGCTTTTAGTGATCTTTATAACATGTTAGATACTAAGGAAGGTGAAAAATATATGTATAAACTAGCCAAACAAAGAGAAAAGAAAAGTAAAGATTTAACTCAAGTAAAGTGTATTAAAGATGAAAATCAAAAAGTGCTTTTCTTAGAAAAAGATATTCAACATAGGTGGGTGAGTTATTTTGATAAACTTTTTAATGATGCTTGAAAGTACGATCGACCTTAGTGATCTTAATATTGTTAATAATAATAAAACTTTTCACTTTTACCGTCGCATTAGTAATAAAGAAGTTGATGAGGCTTTAAAGAAAACCAAGGGGGAAAGTCTCGTAGGACCCGATGATATCCCAATCGAAGTGTGGAAATGTTTAGGTGATTTGGGGGTTTCCTGGCTTACTAAACTTTTTAATATTATTTTAAAAACAAAAAAGATGCCCGAGGAGTGGAGAAAGAGCATTTTGGTCCCCATTTTTAAGAATAAAGGAGATGCACAAGAGTGTGCAAATTATAGAGGAATTAAATTGATGTGTCATACTTTAAAGTTATGGGAGAGGGTAATTGAACATAGGTTAAGACGTATTACGAAGATTTCTCATAATCAATTTGGATTTATGCCGAGTGTGTCTACCATGGAAGCTATACATTTATTAAGAGGTTTGATGGAGAGGTACGAGAGATAATAAGGAGGATCTACATTTGATTTTTATCGATTTAGAAAAAGCTTACGATAAGGTTCCTAGAGATGTTCTTTGGAGAGTCCTCGAGAAGAAAGGTGTTGATTTGACTTATATTCAAGTCATTAAAGATATGTATGCTAGAGCCGTTACATGTGTTCGAACCGAAGGAGGATTGACCAAGTATTTTACTATTTCGTTGGTTTACATCAAGGATCGGCTTTAAGCCCATATCTTTTGCTTTATTTATGGATGGTCTTACCGGCCATTTACAAGAGGATGTACCTTGGTGTATGCTTTTTGCCGATGATATCCTCCTGGTGGATAAGACAAGAGAAAAAGTCCAGAAAAACTTGAATTATGGAGGTCTACATTGGAGTCTAAAGGTCTTCGTTTGAGTAGAACTAAAACCGAATACATGGAATGTAATTTTAGTAATAGTAGGTCTAGTGACTGAAGTGTAACTTTGGGTGATCAAATTATTAAAAGGTGTGAACGATTTAGATATCTTGGGTCCATTGTTCAAAGCGATGGTAATATAGATGGGGATGTTAATAGTAGAATTCAGGTTGGTTGGTTGAAGTGGAGGAATGCGTCCGGCTTATTGTGTGATAGAAAAGTACCGCTTAGGATCGAAAGGAAAATTTTATAAGATGGTGGTGAGACCTTCAATGCTCTATGGTGCTGAATGTTGGCCTTTAAAAGAGAAGCATAATGTTAAGTTAAGTGTTGCCGAGATGAGAATGATTAGATGGATGAGTGGCTTTACACTTAGAGACAAAATGCGAAATGAATATATCCGTAATAGGGTCGGAGTTGCACCGAGTGTCGATAAAATTAGAGAGAGTCGCCTTAGATGGTTTGGTCACGTTAAAAGTCGACCACCCGATGATCCGATTAAGAGAGTAGATGTTTTAAATACAACTTATGTTAAGAAAGGCAGAGGCGAGACCTAGGAAAACTTGGGCTTATTGCATAAAAAATGATCTTAATATATTAGAATTAAACGAAAATTTGACACTAAATAGGACGCAATGGAGAAAAAGGATTCATGTAGCCGACCCCACTTAGTGGGATTAAGGCTTTGTTGTTGTTGTTGTTTTATTTATTATATTTATTTTGAATTTTAGAGTATTAATTAATTTTAAAATAAAATAAAAATTGAAAAATAGATTTTATATTTTTCATAAATTCCTCTGACCTCAAGGAGCCCAGAGAAATAAATTTTATAATTTTCTGATTTTTCTTTGATTTATTAGAATTACTTTAGTGAAGAAGGTTGAAAATTCATTTTTTAATATTAAAAATTACATTAAGCCTTTAAAATTCAATATCTTATCCTAGGGACTTAAGAAAAATATTTGGTTTGTTCCTAAATGATTAGGAGTCAAAATGTGACATTTTTATGATTTTTAATATTTTTGTGATTTTTATTATTTTTTTAATTATTAAAACATTAAAATATTGTAAAAAATCAACTTTTTTAGAAAGTTCCAATTTTAATTTTTCTGAACTCCCCTAATATCAGAGAAGCTCCAAAACCATTTTTGTGAATTTTTGAAAAGTATTTTTGGAGTTATGAATTTTTAAAGTTCCATTTTGCTTGTGGGGCTTAATCAATCCATTGGGTGGGGTCAAGTCCAATTGATTTCAAAATTATGTAAGGTTCCTCTGACCCTAAAGAGCAATGGATAATTATTTTTAAGTCAATTTGATGTGTGGTTAACCCTAATTAATTCAAATTCAATTTTAGGGGTTTAGCCCAATTAAGGTTATTATGAATGAATTAACTCAAAATACATTTTCATAGGGTCTCCTGGTCCTAAGAAACATCACCAAAGTTTTCTAGAATTTATTTTATAACATGCTAATTATTAGAATTAAAATACCTAAAACAGTGACATGAACTTCAAAAATCAATAACTCTTCACAGATATGGCCTCTGATCTTGAAAAATTCAGGGAATGTTCCCAAGATCAGAGGCTTCAAAAGCCCTATGGTCTCATGCCCTGGTGAATTGTCTATGCAAATGGAGAATCAAAACATTGAAAACAGTAAATAAATTATTAAAAATAAAATACTCATCCAATTAACTTGATTTATTTTCCACATTGTTCCCCTCTGTTCACTGAGCAAGAGGGTATTTTTATTTTATTTTTGTGATTTTTTTATGCAAAGATATGAATTTTTGAAGTTCTGGTATTTAAATAATTCAAAAAATACCCTAATTTCCTACTTATCCGACTCGGCGCCACGTCATTCTACGGCGGATCGAAAGACCACACGTCGCTCTGTGATTCGGCGCCGCCATCTGACTCAGCGCTCCAGGGGCCCGTGATTCATGTAACATTCCGCTGTTCGACTTGATCTTGACCGTCCGCTCAATACACGCACGATCCAACGGCTCCTGGTCATCGTCTACGATTGGTGTGCACCCGCGACCGTCCACACTCAAACCCTAATATATCTCTCGATCCTCAATGGATTTTTGAGTTCTTATGCTCTATGGATTCGTCTTAAAGAGACAAACACATCCATACGGTTTATAAGATATGAAATTAACTCAAAGAAAATGGAGAATTGCTGGAAGCTCGGGAGGAAGAATGAGTTCATACCTTTGCTCAGAGAAGTGAAGCTTCGATCTGAGGGTTATGTCACCTTCGATTGAGTCCAAGCAAGCTCCAGATGAAGCCTCTGGCTCTGGGGAATTGTCTAAGTATGATAGTGTCCACAGCCGATCACAAAGCTTGGAGGCTGGAAGCAATGGCTGGCCTGGTGAGGGGGCTTTTGCTGGGGAACTTCTCCTCTTAGTCTAGTAAAGGTGTAGGGTCAATCAATTTGGAGATTGGCTCACTGTGGTGAAGTGTCCTGTTTTTAGGTGGATTTTCAACTCAGAAATTGAGCTCTGTTAATGGGGTTTAGGGCAAAGGAACACTGGGGATCAACTGCTCTGTGTTAGGAGAAGGTCCTGGAGCAATTTTGGCAGAGTTTCGTTAAGGTATGGTTCATCACCTTATTTGGCCGAGAGGTGGTGGTGTTTAAATAGGCATGGCTGGAGGGCTTCCCAGGGGCAATTGGAGGTCGGGATCAGCTTCTCAGGGGAGGAGAAGAAGAGCTCTAGTGTCCACTAGGGTTGGGACAGCTCAGCAAGGGAGAATTTGAAATTTTAGCTCACATGGAGCTCTCAGCCATGGTGTTTTTCGGCGACCTGTGTGGCCGGCCGGCTGTGCATTGGTCACCATCTTGACCAGTGAGGTCGGGCTAGTGGTTTGGTGAGTTCAATCGGCTTTGGACATGTGTAAAGGATTTGATTTAAATGGAATGGGGGAGAATTCATTTTGGCTTAATTTGGTCCAATGCATGGATTAAGCTAGGTGCACCTCCCCAAGGTCGGTTTGGGTCAAGAGAAAGTCATTTGGATCGGCTTGATTAGTGGGGTTAAGTCACAATCCAAGTACAATTAGAGCTTAAGCATGAGTTAGGGGAGACATGGGAATGGTTAATGACTCTTAAGGAGTGCTTAAAGGCCTTCCTCCTTTTTCCACTTATGGGGTGTTGACAATCCTAAGATTCTCATGGCTCTCATTTGGCTTGTGCATGGCTCCAAGGCTTGCTCATGGCTTATGAATGGCTTGGCTTACTTGCATGAGAAAGGGATTTTGGGATTTTTGAAATTTAGGGGTATTTTCGCATGAGGCTTGATTTAGATTTATTTAATGATGAAATTGGAACTTAGGAAATGATTTTGATTAAATGGATGACAAATGAAAATGTCATATGGGCTTTAGAGTCAATTTTGGGCTTTTGAAATTGTCTTGGAATGGGCTTTTAAAGTGGTTTAAGGAAGTGGGCTTTTGGATTTAAAATAAATTTGGGATGAAAATTTTGTAAAGGATTGTGCCAAATAAATGTTGGGTTTAGTTTAGAGATGTTTCATGAATGGTTTGGAATCAATTTGGTGTGATTTGGAGTAGAATTGGGTTGAATTTGCGCTTTTTTAGTTAAAGGGGCCAAAGTGGGTCAAATTGGGCTAACTTGGGCTAAGGTTGGGCTAATGTGGATTTGATGTAAAATTAATGTTGGGAAATGTTTATGGGAGTGTTACAAAGAGTTCTCAACTTTGGTTGGGCTCTAATTTTGGGATTTGGGCCCATTTGGGTTTGGTTTGGGCTTAGGTCAATTTAAGGGATTTTGGTTTTGGGTTAGGTTTGGGTGGAGTTTAGGTTCAAATTTTGGGCAAATCAAGTTAGTTTTTTGTTTTTGGGAATGTTACGAAGGTTTTAGAAAAGATTTGGGGTCAATTGGAGTTGAATTGGACTAGGTTTGGGCTAGTTTAGGTCATGGTCCAAAATTGGGCCTTAGGCCCCAAATTGGTATTGGGCCCAAATGTCAATCAAATTGGACTTGGATTTGGTCTAAATTGATATTGGGGATATTGAATTGAAGTATAGAATTGAATTGGACCAAAATTGGGGTCAATTGGGGTGGTTTGGTTTGACATTGGGTTCACTTGGGTTTAAAATGGGTCAAATTGGGGGTTTTGGTAAAAGTGGGGTAAATTAGCAAAATTGGCCCATGGTGTAGTTGAACAAAATGAAATTGAGAATATTTGGGATTTTTTGGAATTTTGTAGGAATTTTTAGAATTTTTGGATTTTTGGGGTAAAATGGTATTTTGGTAATTTTGAGGGGTTTTAGGGGTATTTTTGGAAATTTTGGTATTTTTGGTCAAAGATGGTCAATTTGAGTGGTGGGAAGTGTTTGGGATTGATCTTGAGGAATTTTGGGTAATTTAGGTAATTTTGCAAATTTTGGGTCATTTCAAGCGTATTTGGTAGGTTTGGTGGGTCTGGGCCCCGGGGGTCAAAAATTGAAATTTTGGAAAAATGAAGATTGATCAAGTTTGAGTGAAATAGATACATTTTGGTTGAGCCATGAAGCCATATTAAGCCCATATGAGCCATGAGAGGACTCATTTGAGGCATTCACTATGTTGTTCCTAACCCTCTTAGCCAGGGGCTTAGGGGTTAAGGACCATCCATATGAATTACCTACATGAGTTAGGAAGTCAAGTTAGGTGAGAGTGTGGTTTTAGGACTGGGAATGTGTGTGAGAGTGTAGTGTATGTGCAAGTCAACCCTCACCAGACCAGGCCACCCAGGGTATTCCTAAGGCCAAAAAGTCCTATAGGGAACTCATCCTCCACATTTGATTTCAACCCTCTAGGTGATTAGGGGTCTACAATCAAGCTTGTGGGGTTTGCAGGGAGTCAAGAAGTAGTTTGAATTTCTAAATGGTGGGTTCCATTTCTAGTCCTCTAAAATTAGTCAAAGGAAAAGCTTAAGGCTAGATCCTAAGTACTAAAGAGAGAAGCAAAAGACCTCACCAAAATTGAGGTCAACACCCGCCGACGGCGAGATTTTCCCGAGAGTTTTTGAATATTTTATAAAGAGCCCATTCACGGCGAGATCAAGCCCACCGACAGCGATATCAGCGTGGTTAACAACCATCTAGAAGCCCGCCAACGGCGAGATCGAGCCCGCCGACGGTGAGACAGTTGAAAAGAGCCAGATACAATGAACCTGAACGCTTTTTGAAGAGGTGCTTAAGCAACCATTGGAGATTTCACTCCTTCTATAAATAGAGACGATTTCTGTCCCTTTAGTATGTCATTTAAGTGTCAAATTTGGTGTTTGTTGGTGTTGTTTTAAAATCAATTAGTGTTCATTTGTGTTGGAGTGTTAATCAGAGAGTCTTAGTGAGTTTAATTAAGTGTGTTATAGTGGAAGGAAGAGTCAAAGGAACTTCAAGGAGTCTGCTTGGGGAGAAGAATTGAGATAAGTATATTTGTTATTGTTTGTTAACTTTAATGAAATACATGCTTTGTGTTATTTTTCCCATGCTTTCTGAGTAGTTTCCTTAGTCTTTTTCCTTGTTGTTGAGATTATGTGAAGTGTTGAATCAAAGTAACCGTGCCTTAAATTATTAAATATTGTGATAATCTTTTACTTAAAACTTAATTTACTTTCAATTTGGCCAATTGATTTGTTAACATATGTTGAATTATCAACTATAGTAAAAATTACATCCGAGATTCAAGGAAGTCAAAAGCCTTGGAAGGAGGGTGCAAATAAATAGGGAAATATTAACTATCGGGCGTAGAATTGGACATTTTAGTGTGACAGACTAAAATATTCAATCCGGTCCTATTGTTTGAGAGCTGAAGTGTAGATGTTAGCCCTCAGGCGAGGGGAACGTGGGAGCTCTGAAGTGGCAGCCGGTATCCTCCCAGCCTAGCCGCAGATTCAGTAATAAAACATAGGACTAGTCAATGTTCTTTGCACCTGGACCAAAGGGTAAAGAATAGGAATGCTCCTATTTGGCACAATACAAACTCTTAACTACTTTAATTCATCATTCACTTAATTCTCTCAACAAGGAGAAAGATGATTTTCTAAATTAGAATCTTACATTTAAACCTTTTTGAGCAATAGTTTTAGTATAAGTGTTCTTAATTTCCGTATACTAATTTAGTAAGTAAGTCTACTTTAATTTGTCTTTGAAATTCTCTAACTTCCCTATGGGACGATATCTTGGACTCCATTAGAGCCTTTATTACTTGATAACGATACGTATACTTGCGTAGTATCCACATTATAAATCATAATTTTCATAAAAGAATCATCAGTATAAATACATATATTTGGTGCGGGATCAAGTTTTTGGTGTCGTTGCCAATATCAATAACATATTTTTGTAAGTATAAGTATCTAAAGTGGGTCATTGGGCTAGGTGGACCTAGACCAATCCCTATGGTTCATTTGATAGTTGTGGTGGGCTTGGGTTGGTCACATTTGGCTTGATTTTGCCACATTAAATCATAGGTTCAATTTTGGGGACTTTGGGTTCAATTTGGGCTAGATTGGGTTCAAGCTTTGATTAGTTCCAGTATGATTGTCTTAAATGTTTTAGAAGAGGATTGGAGTAGTTTTAAGTTAGTTGGGAAGGTGAATTTGGTGGGATTTAGGCATTTAGTCAATTTGGGTTAACATGGGTTTGGCTTGGGTTTAGGTTAGTCTAGAGCATCGCTAGGGTTCAATTGGTTGTTCAAATTGATGTAGGTGATTGTCATAAAGGATTTTGGATAGAAATTGGGTGGAAATTTTAGGGTTAGGGCATTCAATTTGGTAATATTTTGGCATGTAACACATTTGGGGCTAATTTAAAGATTTTGACTTGGGTTATATTTGGGTGAGGTTCGGGCTCAAATGTGAGTCAATTGATGGATTAATTTGGTGTGTAGAAATGTTATGAAGAGTTTTAAATTCAAATTTTTGCAAATCAACTTGTCTAAGGGGTTCAATTTGGAGGATTTAGGTCATATGACCAAAATTGGGGCTTTTTTATTTGGATTGAAATTGGGTTTGAAATTGGGTCAAATTGGGCTTGGATTTAGTTTTAATTGAGATTAGGCTTGGTGAATTTAAGTTAGAATTGAAATTTGGGGAGATTGAGTTCAATTGGGTGGACATTGAAGGTGGCTTGGGCATTTTAGGCTTAAAGGGGCATGTTGACCTCACTTTTGTGAGGATCATTTCTAAATCTTCTTTAGACAGGAAGTCTACCAATATTGACTCCCTAAATCTCACTGGTGGTCACTAAACCCTATTGTCTAGGGTGAAAACTTATTGAAGCCTTTTAACCTAAATCTTAATGATATCCTAAAATGATCAAATCAGGAATGACAAACCCTGATCTGATCAACCATTGACCAAACTGGTCAAACTTTGACCCAAATGGTTGAACTTGGTCAAAATGGTCAATCCATGACCCAATGACCACCCCATTAACCAAATAGGTCAAACATTGACCCAAATGGTCAAACTAGGTCAAAATGGTCAATCCATGACCCAATGACCACCACATTGACCAGATAGGTCAAACTTTGATCCAAATGGTCAAATTAGGTCAAAATGGTCAATCCTTGACCCAATAACCACCCCATTAACCAAACTGGTCAACCTTTGACTTAAATGGTCAAATTAGGTCAAAATCATCTTTCCTTGACCCAATGACCACCCCATTGACCAAACTGGTCAACCTTTGACCCAAATGGTCAAATTAGATCAAATTGGTCAATCCATGACTCAATGACCACCACATTGACCCAATGCCAATCCAATTAACCATCAAATCAACCTGAACACCAAAATTGGTCAAATATGACTCATTTGATAAATTTAAAATATTAAAAAGATAAAAAATGGTTAACCCTAAACAAACCTAGGTTCCATTACCAATATTAATGATCTCTTGATTAAATTAACCATGACAAGGTTAAATAAATCTCTTGGGACAACCCTAGACTGGTCAACCATGGTCAATCCTGATTAACTATGGTCAACTTTAGTCAAATTCGGTCAAAATATTCAATTTTAAGCCAAATTAATAGAAATTAATCAAATGATTAACCTCCCAAATCATTTTGATTAATTTATGGGTCAATATTATAATTTTCTACATTTTTAAGTAATTACATAATTAATTAAAAATTAAATTATGATTAAATAACTCTACATTAAAATTAAAATTATGACATCATCCATGACATCAAAAATCCATAATTGATTTTTAACATTAAATTCAATTTATGGAGGATCACCTAGGGTCACCCATGACCCATTAAACCCATCATGACATAAATAACGCATTACCCTACCCATCAATCATAATCTTTAACCAAGGTTAAGATTAATCATGACACCATCATGAAGGAAAACTATATGTGTCATGCCATCCTAAAATGAAAAGTGACATGAATTCTTAGGTGGAAGGCACCTCCAACTCTAGCCAATGGAAGAGAGGAGAAGCCTAGATCACCCTTACATCATGGGATGACTTCATAAATACCAAGTTTTGGAAAATTAAGAAGATGGTGGTTTATGTGTAATTCTTTCATAAAGCCATGGATGATGTGTTAGCTTTTGTGGATGAAGGTTAAATCACTCAATTTTGAGTCACCATACACCTCTTCCCCACCCAATGGACATAAATGAAATCAATTTCATTAAATGGAGAGCTCATCATGGCTACTCATGGATAATTTCCTATGTGTCATTACTTCTTCATCCAATTGAATGATTTTGTGAATGCACATGGGGAAGACTGATTTAACTCAACCAAGAGAGGCCAAAACACATCATAAGCCATCCAATGAGGAGAAGCCAAGCTTTGATTTAAATTTTCAACTCAATTTAAACTAACATGGGTTAGCCTTGGGAGGATGAATTAAGCTTATCTTTGAGCTGAAATTTTATCCGTAGCCATCATAACGTTGAACAGCAACTTCCCAAATGAATCCAAGCCAGCCTAAGCTCAACCATGGCCTATCCATGGACCCGAGAGCTTTACCCCATAGAGAAGACACATATACACTGACAAATTTTAAAAACTTTAAACAACAAAGTTCTTCCCTAGGACCTAAGCAATTGATTCCCCGTAGAATCAAGCTTTCAAACCCACTGTTCTCACCCAATTTAACCACCCCAAAATAGGACACCTTTTAGGTCCTACATAAACCTACTTCAATCTCCAAATTGAGCTTTCCTACACCTTCCCTGAAGTGTACGAAGAAGTTCCCAATCAAAATTAGGTCTTCCCGTGAGGTCAAACCTAGTTTTCCATCAAGCCATGACATTTTAGTGAATTCACAGTTCCACCCAAGTTCATCCCAAATTGAGCATACCTGGAGCTTCGCAAGGACTTGATGATCGTTCCAAATAACTTGATTGAAGCTTCACTTCATCATGCTCAAGTATGGCCTCTTTGACCTTATCTAGGCTCAAGTCTGGTCTTTTGTGAGAAAAACCATTTCACAACACATAAATCACTGTATGGATATGTTCGTCTTATTGAGATGAAGCTTTAAAAACAAATTTTGTGAAAATCCATTGAGATTTGAGCGAGATTTTAAGGTTTTAACATGGATGGTTCACGTGATACACCAGGTTGGGGAAGATGCATGGATATCGTCCGCTTCCGTGTATAAGAATTGGACGGCCAAGATCACCACGGACAAACTCCCTGTGGAGGAGAGAACAGCGGATTAGTTCTCCCGTAGCAAAGATCCTGCCAATAGAATGGCACCGCATCGTGTTTCGATAGATCTGATGATCAAGTCAGTGCTGCGTGGAATTTCCTTTAAATCGGATTTAATTAAATATACAAAAAGTCCTATTAAACTTTAAAAATTCATATCTTGACATAGAACAATTAGAAAAATATGATAAAAATATCTCTGAACTCAGTAGAGCAAGGAGAAAATTATAAAAAAATTTGAATTAATGAGTTGTATTTAATTTCTAATTAATTAATTACTATCTGAAGTTATTTAATTATTAAAAATTATTAATAAACCTTAAAATTATGAAACTTTTAGAGAATCACCCTCCCACCCTTGGGAATATTTTGTGTTTTTTCCAAGTCTAGGGAAGTTTCTAGGATGAAGTATACAGTTTTCAACCATATTTTGTGATTATTTTAAAAAATAATTACATTAATTAGAAATTTGAAAAATAAATTTGAAAATCCTTAGAAACTTTAGGGTGATGAATTTGGATCCTAAAAATGTCATTTTATAACACTTGAAAATTTGAAATGACTATTTTGACTTTGAGGATAAAATTTATAAAATTGAAAATTATAAATTAAGTTATTTGGAACGATCATCAAGTTAAAATTGAAATACTTCGATCTAAGACACCATTTGGACTTAATTAAACCAAGTTAGACCTTAATCACATTAAGGTTAACTTAATAAATCCTGATTAGGTCTATGACATCAATTAGACTTAATTAAACTAAGTTAGACCTTAATCACATAAGGTTTAACTTGATAAATCCTAATCTGGTCTAATACACCAATTAGACCTAATTAAACCAAGTTACCTTAATCATATTTGGTTTAACTTAGTAAACCCTAAATAGATTTAATCCATAATAAGAACTAACTAAATCAAGTTAGACCTTAATCACATTACGTTTAACTTAATAAACTATACTTAGGCCTAAGACACCATTTGGACCTAATTAAACTAAGTTAGACCATAATCACATTAGGTTTAACTTAATAAACCCTGATTAGGTCTAAGACATCAAATAGACCTAATTAAAACAAGTTAGACCTTAATCACGTCAAGTTTAACTTAATAAAGCATAATTAGACTTATCTCTAATTAAGTCTAATTAATCAATTAAACCTTACTTAAATTAGATTTAATTAACACTAAATAATAATTAGACCTAACCATAATTAGGACTAATTAATCCAATTAAACCTTACTTAAATTAGGTTTAATTAAACTTAATCCCTAATTAAACCTAACCCTAATTAAGTCTAATTAATTCAATTAAACTTTACTTAAATTAGAAACCCTAATTACAGCAAACCCTAATTAGGTCTAATTAATCAATTAGAACTTACCCATGTTGACCTCATTTTTGATGAGGTCTTCTCTTCTTCTCTTTAGTACTTAGGATCTAGCCTTAGGCTTTTCCTTTGACTGTCCTAGAGGATTAGAATTAGGACCCACCACTTAAAAATTCAAACCACTTCTTAACTCCCTGCAAACCCCATAAACTTGATTGTAGACCCCTAATCACCTAGAGGGTTGAAATCAAAAGTGGAAGTTTAAAGGACGAGTTCCTATAGGACTCTTTGGCCTTAGGACTACCCCCAGGTGGCCCGGTCCAGTGAAGGGGCCGACTTACACACACACTACACCTATACACTACATTTTCACACACACCTCCTAAAACCACACCCATACCCAGCTTGACCTCCCGACTCATGCAGGTGATTCACATGGATGGTCTTTAACCCCTAAGCCCTTGGCTAAGAGGGTTAGGAACAACATAGTGAATGCCTCAAATGAGTCCTCTCATGGATCATATAGGCTTAACATGGCTTCATGGCTCAATCAAAATGATTTCATTCCACTTACATTTACCCAATCTTCAATTTTCCAAATTTTCAATTTTTGACCACCGGGACCCCGGACCCGCCTAGCCTACCCAAAACCCTTAAAATTACCCAAATTTTTCAAAATTTCCAAATCACCCAAAATTCCCCAAAATTAACCTTGAACATTTCCTCACCACTCAAATTGATCATCTATAGCCAAAAATACCAAAAATTCCAAAAATACCTCCCAATACCCTCCAAATACCCAAAATGCCCCTCTTGACCCAAAAATCCAAAAATTCCGAAAATTCCCAGAAAATTCCAGAAAATCCCAAATATTCCCAATGTCATTTTGTTCAACTACACCATGGGCCAATTTTGTCAATTTACCCCACTTTTGTCAAAATCCCCAATTTGACCCATTTTAACCCAAAAGTGAACCCAATGTCAAACCAAACCTACCCAATTGACCCAAATTCTGGTCCAATTCAATTCTAAACTTCAATTCAACATCCCCAACACCAATCTAGACCAAATCCAAGCCCAATTTGATTGACATTTGAATCCAATTTCACTTTTGACCTTAAAGCCCAATTTGGACCCATGACACAAACCTAGCCCAAACCAAACCAATTTAACTACAATTAACCCCAAATCTTTTCTAAACCTTCCCTAACATCCCAACAAACAAAACACTAACATTATTTGACCAAAATTTGGATCCAAACCCCACTCAAATTCAACCTAAAGCTAAAAGACCCAATTTTGACCTAAACACAAACCTAACCCAAATAAGCTCAAACCCCAAAATCAAAACCCAACCAAAGCCAAAACCTCTTTGAAACATTCCCATAAGCATTTCCCAACATTAATTTTACATTAATTTCAACTCTAGCCCAACATTGGCCCAAGTTAGCCCATTTTGACCTACATTGGCCCATTTACCAAAGAGACCCAAATCCAACCCAAATCAAACCCAAACCACCTCAAATTTATTCCAAATCACTCATGAAACATCCCTAAACCAAACCCAACAATTATTTGGCCCAAGCCTTTACCAAATTTTCATCCTAAAATCCATTTTAAAATCCAAAAGCCCACTTCCCTAAACCATTTTAAAAGCCCACCTTCATTAAATTTTAAAAGCACAAACTCATCCTAAAGCCCACATTACAATCTCATCCCATCACCACTCAATTAATATCATCCCTTAAGTCCTAAATCAATCATCAAATGGTTCCAAATCAAGCCATATGCCAAATCACCCCTAAATGCCAAAAAATCCCTAAAATCCATTTCCATGTAAATAAGCCAAGCCATCCCTAAGCCAAATGGAGTCCTTGAAGCCATGCACAAGCCACATGAAGCCATGGGATCCACTTTACACATCATCATACTATTAATTGCAAAAGGAGGAGCCTCTTTTAAGCCCCCTTAAAAAGGTTTTAACCCTTTTAATGCTTCACCTTAATCCATGATTAATCAAAATATTCATGGATGGTGACTTCTCTACCCTTTCCTAGCTGATTCATCAGATCCTCCCTCAGCCCAAATCAGCCATGGGGAGGTGAACCAAGCCCATTTCCAATGGGTTGACCAAACCAAGTGCAAAAGAAGCCACCTCCCCATGCCATTTTGATCCAACCACTTTACACATGTAAGGCTTCAATTGAATTCACCAACTTCAATCCCTGACCTCCCCGACCTCGAGGGTGACCCTCGCTCGCCGGCCAGCCACCCGGCCGCCGGAAAATGCCATGGCCGAGACATAGGGAGGAGCCAAACTTTGGAATTCCACCTTGTCGAGTTGCCCCATGCCCAATGGCCACCATGGCTGTTCTTCCCTTGACCTAAGCAGCTGATCCCAAGTCCTAACTCCCCCTGGGAGGCCCTCCAGCCTCTCCTATTTAAACCCCACCTCTCTCGGCCATGAGGAGGTGCTGAACCAACCTTAAGGAAACTCTGCCAAAATCACTCCAGACTCTCCCCACACCTAGAGCACTTGATCCCCACTGTCAATTTGCCCTAATACCCACTAATTGAGCTCAATTTTGGAGCTCAATTCTTAGGCCAGAACAGGACATTCCCAAATTCTTCACCAAAGTCAAATTAAACTCACCTACACTTGCACAAGGTCAAGAGGAGAAGTTCCCCAGTGAAAGCCCCCTCTCCGAGCCACCCATCCGTTCCGTACTCCAAAGGTTGAAATCGGGCTTGGTCAAAGTCATACCCGGACAATTCACCGAGCCGGAGACTTCATCCGGAGCTTGCTTGGACCCAATCGAAGGTGACACAACCCTCAGATCGAAGCTACACTTCTCTGAGCAAAGGTATGGTCTTACTCTTCTTCCCGAGCTTCTGAACATTCTCCATTTTTATTGAGTCAATTTCATGCCACATAAACCGTATGGATGTGTTCATCTTCTCGAGACGAATCCATAGAGCATAAGAACGTTTAATTTGGTCAAGTATCGAGCGAGATCTTAAGCCTAGAAGATGGACGGTTCTCAGGCTAGGAGGCTTGGGGACGATGAACGGATGTCGTTCATTCAATACACGCGCGGATGGACGGCTCAGATTAGGTCGGACCAGCGGATGATACGCGGAAGGCGGGACCCGGGCTGCTGACTCAAGTGGCGGCGTCGAATGGGAGCACGCCGCGTGGTCATTCGGAGATGCCGAGGATGACAGGGCGCCGCGCTGGATAAGTAGGAAAATATGTATTTTCTTATTTATTTAATTCCCTAAAGTTCAAAAATACATAACTTTGTGTAGAAAAATCAAAAAAATAAAATAAAAATACCCTCTTGCTCAGTGAACAGAGGAGAATAATATGAAAAAGAAATCATTTAGTTTCATTGAGTATTTGATTTTTAATAATTTATTTACTCTCTGCACTATTTCAATTCTCCATGCATGTGTACAATTCACCATGGCATGAGACCATAGGAGCTTTGAAGCCTCCGAATTTGGGAACATTCCCTGAATTTTCCAAAGTCAGAGGCCATCTCTATGAAGAGTTATTGATTTTTCATTTCTAGGTCACTATTCTGAGTATTTTAATTCAAATAATTAGCATGTTGTGAAATAAATCCTAGGAAAATTTGGTGATGTTTCTTGTGACCAGAGAACTCTAGAAAAAATAGGTTTTGAATTAATACACTTGGAATAACCCTAATTGGCTTAAACACCCAAAATGGAGCTTTAATTAATTAGAGCTAATCATACATCAAATTGACTTGAAATTAATTCTCCACTGACCTGTAGGATTAGAGGAACCCACCATAAAAGTTTGAAGTCAATTGGACTTGGTTAGCCCTACCAAATGGGTTGATTAATTCATTTAGCCAACTTAAATTTTAAAAATTCATAACTTTCAAAATACTTTTCAAAAATTCACAAAATTGGTTTTGGAGCCTCTCTGATATCAGGGGAATTTAAGAAAATTAAAATTGCAATTTTCT
The DNA here is from genome assembly GCA_022702705.1 of Papilionanthe hookeriana x Papilionanthe teres. Taxonomy (NCBI): domain Eukaryota; kingdom Viridiplantae; phylum Streptophyta; class Magnoliopsida; order Asparagales; family Orchidaceae; genus Papilionanthe; species Papilionanthe hookeriana x Papilionanthe teres. Next base: position 79,746,406 of record CM040421.1, on the reverse strand, counting down.
AAAAAAGTTGATTTTTTGCATTATTTTAATATTTTTAATAATTAAAAAATAATAAAAATCACAAAAATAATAAAATTCACCAAAATGTCACATTTTGAATTTTAATCATTTAGGAACAAATCCCATATTTTTCTTAGGTCTCTATGATGAGATATTAAATTTTAGAGCCCTAAGGTAATTTTAAAATTAAAAAATGTATTTTCTAGCATTTCCACTAAAATAATTCTAATAAATCAAGGAAAAATTAGAAAATTATAAAAAGTGGTCCTCTGGTTTCCTTGCTATCAGAGAGATTTTTGAAAAATATAAAATTCATTTTTCAATCTTTATTTTATTTTTAAATTAATTAATACTCCAAAATTCAAAATAATTATAATAAAAATAATATAATTCAAAAAATCACCAAAATTGGTCCAAGTGGTCCTCTGGTCATTAGGAATGTCCCATAATTTTCTTAAGGATAGAAACTTTCCCTTGGTCATGTTGTTGAATTTTCCTTGAAAATCCTTATTTTCCACAAAAAATAATTATATAAATAAATTAAATACAGAAAAATCACATTTCCTCCCCTAATGTCTTGATTGACATATGAGTGAAGCCAAATAAAAATTTCAAATTCATTTAAGCTCAATTTAGTGAGTTATGAAATTAGTAAGTTTAAAGGGCAAAATAGTGATTAAAATTTTAACCTATAATTAAAAATTTTAGGTTTAATTAAAAGGGTGGGTAAAATGTTTGATACTAAATTGATTTTGGATGTTTGAAACTTAGGTAGTTAAAGGGTAGAAACCTACCAAATAATTTGAAGGTAATCAAAATAAACCTTAATTAAATAATTAATTAAATTTGGAAGAATAATGAAAAATTGGAATTATTAAAATAGGGATATTATTAGGAAGAAATTTATTCTTTAATCTAATAATCCCTAAATTAATCACCTCAATAATATTCAATTCCTAATTAAAATGATAATCTAAATTCAAAACTTGAAACGCTTAATCATTAAATCAAATTAAAATTAAAACATTTAAATTAAATCCTTCTAAAATTTCAATTAAATTAATGCTTTAACAATTGAAATTAAATTATCTTTAAAACATAAAAAAATAAAATATTAAATTTAAATTGAAAATACAATTAAATTTAAATTTAAATTAAATTAAACTAAATTAAATAAAATTAAATTAAAACATATTAAATTAAATCAAATTAAATCAAATTAAATCAAATTAAATTAAATTAAATTAAATTAAATTAAATTAAATTAAATTAAATCATATTAAATTAAATTAAATTAAATTAAATTAAATTAAAAAATAATAAAATCAAGTTAAAATTAAATTTAGATTAAATTAAATAAATTAAATTAAAATTACAACTAAACCAAATTAAATTAAATTAAAGTTAAATTAAATTGAATTAAAAATAACATCACCTAAGACATAAAGAATTCAAAAATAAATCTAAAACAACTTGAATACTATTCCAAACTTAAATCCATTAACTGAAATTAAATTAAATCATAAACCATTTGAACATCAATTTGCCCTCGAAAGCTTTTGTTGTCATAACTCCTAAACGAAACGTTAAGTGAAGTGTTACTTCACTCATAGGATATTCAAATGTCCTAGTTCACTGAGTAAGATAACAACAAAACTTGAACTCCCGGACGATTAATTCGTTTGTATAATTAAATTCTCTTGGACTTAAAAATAATCCTAGAAATATGGAAAAGATGTTTAAGACTCGTCTTAAGCACTTCCTCGATATGATAGGATATTTATAAGAACAATTGAACTTAATTGTTCTTCGATGAAGAAAATCGTCCTCAAACCAAAATACAAGAACCTAGACGTCATAGGAGATGACTAGCTATAGGATTAGGAACTTGGTAGAAAACCATAACCCTTCCCTTAGCTTTACCTAGGAACTTGCTTTAAATGCTTAAATATTCTAAATTGTGTTTAAGTGCAGCTTGGGATGACGGGAAGACCCTCCAGGTATGCTTTTATTTTATTGTAATTTATTTTATCGCATCGCACTTACTTTTCTTGCATGATAAACAACTGTTGCATTAAAACCCACACCTTTAGGATAGTCCCTAAAACTGAAACCAAAAACTAAATTAAAAGTCATTACAAGATAAAATTCACCGCCACAACATTTCAAAATATAAAACAACTCAAAATTTAATCACAAACAGAACAACAAAACTACAACTACAACTAAATTAAAACGTCTTGTTGGATGATCGAGAATACCTCGGATGATGTAACCTACGTGTTGCTAACGGGATTTCCCACGGTATAAATGAAAGTGTGGAACTCATTCAGTTGAGTTTAGCAAATTCATCTGGACTAAGTGAATCCGATAAAAATAACGATGCCGGAAGGATGGAACCGTGGGATCTTAACCGGTGTTGTTATAATCAACTTTAAGATTTGTTTAATTAAAATATTAAAAAACACCTGGATTTTAAGATTTTCTCTAAACCAAAACACTTCTCTCATCTCCTGATTTATGACTTCTAAAACTAAACCTCTACAACAACGAGGAGCTCGGAGCATGGTGGGCAGCACGACCATCGTCATCAGCAAAACTCGAGTCTACTTCAAAGAAACTTTCTTAGAATTAAAAAACCAAGCCATAGGACTTCGAGGTAGTTCGCCTAGTGCGACATAAATCCTCAACTCTTCGTTAGGCATTTGCATGATCATATCATGTAAATTAAGCCCTAACCGGTCTTAGGACTCCGAGGTAGTCGTCCGATACGACATAAACCCTCACATCTTCGAGTGCTATTTGTATGATCTTATCATACGAATATAAGTCCTAACTAATTAAAATTGGCAAGATCAAAATACTAAATAAACATTAGGGCTTTCCTAAATCCAAGCCAAACAAGTAGGATAGTCGGGAAATTATCGAAGTTCGCTTCGAATCCGTGATTTCTCCTACCTTTCTTCCTTTGAATTCCCAAAATAAAATGTTCTAAATTTGATCCATTCCCTATTGAAATTCCAAAATTCAATCCCTCGAAGACTTAAACTTTGAAATTCTTGAGAGCAGAATTACTGATTATTATCGAGAGTTTTCTTAGGTGATTCCCGTCACTTAAGATGTAATTAACTATGGGGCTTGCCCTTATAAGGAATTTTAAGAACCCGTGTAATATAAACCCCGTTTAATGTTTTCATATTAAGCGAGGGAATTTGTCGGCTTATAAAATTGGTTCGCGGACCAAACGGATGTCACAAATCTCCTAGTTTATTTAATCGAGCCCCATCATCAAGCGAGTGTGTCTATTCTTCGGGATAGATACACGGTTTGTGGTGCGGTGCTCGTTTATATAAACTATTCGGGATTTGAGATCAGTTTGATTTCATATCTTAAAATCTTCAAATTTAAAAAATTATTTTTCAAAATCAAATACTACTTTTCAAATTATTTATCTAAATTAAATTAAAAATTCGCCGACAATTTCTGTTAGGCGACCCCTTTTCAAAATACAACACTTAACCCTAAAATATGCCGACAACCCACATTAGGTTTAACTAACCCTTTAAACCCTAATTAAGTCTAACCCTAATTAGAATTAATTAACTCTTAAGCCTTACTCACATTAGGCTTAAGGAACCCTAAACCCTAATTAAGTCTAACGCTAATTAGACTTAATTAAACCTTAAGCCTTACTTACATTAGGCTTAAATAATCTGAAACCCTAATTAAGTTTAACCCTAATTAGACTTAATTCTTTAAACCCTATTTAATTCTAACTCTAATTAGACTTAATTAACTCTTAAGCCTTACTTACATTAGGCTTAAGCAACCTTAAACCCTAATTAAGTCTAACCTTAATTAGACTTAATTAAACCTTAAGCCTTACTTACATTAGGCTTAAATAATCTTAAACCCTAATTAAGTCTAACCCTAATTAGACTCAATTAACTCTTAAAGCTTTACTTACATTAGGCTTAAGCAACCTTAAACCCAATTATGTCTATGCCTAACTAGACTTAATTAACTTTTAAGCCTTACTTATAATAGGCTTAAGGAAACCTAAACCTTAATGAAGTCTATCTTTAATTAGACTTAAATCAACTTTTAACTTAGGTTCTACCTCACTTGAACCCAAGTTAGCCATACCTTAGGTTCAACCCATATTGATCCTAAATCAATTTTTATCTTAGGTTCAACCTAACTTGAACCCAAGTTAGCCAAACCATAACTAAAACCCATATTAAACTTAAATCAACTCTTAACTTAGGTTCAATCTAACTTGAGTCCAAGTTAACCAAATCTTAGGTTCAATCCATATTGAACCGAAATCAACTTCTAACTTAGGTTCAACCTAACTTGAACCCAAGTTAACCAAACCTTAGGTTCAACCGATGTAGAACCTAAATCAAATTTTAACTTAGGTTCAACCTAACTTGAACCTAAGTTAACCAAATCTTAGGTTCAAACCATATTGAACCTAAATCAACTTTTAACTTAGGTTCAAACTAACTTAAACCCAAGTTAACCAAACCTTAAGTTTAGCCCTTATTGAACCTTAATCAACTTCTAACTTAGGTTCAACCTAACTTGAACCCAAGTTTGCCAAACCTTAGGTTCAACCCATATTGAACCTAAATAAATTTCTAATAGGTTCATTAGAACTTGAACGTAAGTTAACCAAACCATAGGTTCAACCCATATTGAACCTAAATCAACTTCTCACTTAGGTTCAACCTAACTTGAACCCAAGTTAACCAAACTTTAGGTTCAGCCCATATTGAACCTAAATCAACCTTTAACTTAGGTTCAGCCTAACTTGAACCCAAGTTAACTAAACCTTAGGTTCAACCCATACTGAACCTAAATCAACTTCTAACTTATGTTCAACCTAACTTGAACCCAAGTTAACTAAATCTTAGACTCAACCTAAATTGAACTTAAGTCAATACTTTGGTTTAACCCAACTTGAATCTGAGTCAAACTTAAACCTCTGAGGTTCAACATACATCGAACCTAACCTTAACATATACTTAGGTTCAACCCAATTTGGATTCAAGTCTTGATCAAACCCAACTTCAAGTTCAATCTACTTTGAACCTAATTCAAACATAATTCAAGTTCAACTTACATTGAAATTGATTCAAACTTAAATTAGATTCAACCTACATTGAATCTAATTCAAATCTTACTTAGGTCCAAAATGCATAAGTTAAATCTATACTCAATATCTTTAGACTGAAATGACATTGAATCGAAGATTTAAACACAAACTTTTTTAGATTCAAACTAAACTGAATCTGAAACCTTATTTTAAGTCTAGTTAGACTTATCTAAATGATTTCAGATTCAAATGACATCAAATCTAAAAGTCTAACTTTTGTTATATTTTAGTTAAAGTCTAATCTACAGTAGACTTAAAACCCCTAGACTCAAACGACACTGAATCTAAAGAATTCAAGAGACATTGAATTTAAAATTTAATTCATAAAGATTAAATTCAAACGTTACTGAATTTAAAAGACATTAAATCCAAATCCCTATGAAAAACAACTAAGTCAAAGAAATAAAAATGACATTATTTCTTTCATAAGAATCGATCTGACATTATTTTCTTGCAGGTCGAAGACAAGTTCCATTTTAGATTTACTTTCCATGTTATTATGATGTGCTAACTCTGTTTTACAGAGCGACATTTTGAAGACGAGACAAATGACAACAAAACAAAACAAAATTGAAACGACATAAGAAAATGACATTAACAAAACAAAATAACATTAACAAAACAACATTGGCAAAACAAAATAAAACCTACAACTTTTAAGATAATTATAAAACCTAAACTTTTAGGATAGCCACCAAACAAATATTAAACTACAAGACAAAATGATAGAAAAATAACAAACAACAAAGCAAAAATAAAAAACGACATAAAAAAATGACATTGATAAAATTAAACCTTTAGGGCAGTACCTGACATTTAGGAACATATTACCCCCTAGGATTGAATATTGACATTTTTTAGAAAACAAGCGATTGACATTAATCAGAAGTTTTCATAGACAATCCTAATTGTCTAAGATGTAATTAACTATAGGAGCTTGCTCCAATAGAAGATTTAAAAACTCAGAATAGATATCACAACTAGAAATCTCTAGTTATCAAAATTTCATATGTGATATTCCTTATATAAAGATTTCTAGAATAAGACATTCTAGAATCTCCTTTTGTAAAGATTATCACAAATATTTCTTATTCTACATTTTTTCTATTTTATGAGCCCATATTTTCTTCAAATTTCTTATTATCTGAGGATACTTTACATGATTCAAGAAATAAGTTCTCTTGAAGAATAGGACGATATAATAGATAAACAGAGCGAAGACTCCAAATAATGACATCGACATTGACATCGACATCGAGAAAATCTTGGGCAGTTACGGATGCCTGTTGCGATGCGACTTTATATATGCTTTAAAATACAAGAATTTGATACCACTTTTTAGAATATTTAATTTCCAGCAAATGGCATCAAAAACTTGACGCGCGAGGTTTATGACCCTCGATCCGCAGTAATGCACCAAAAACTTGGTTTGCAATCGCCAAACAATGCAGTAATTTATGCCATCAAAAATATGTTATAGCAAACACTTTGACTCAAATAATAATAGTGGCTAGTGTATATAAATATAATTTTATGGAAAATATTCTACACACTAGGGGTACTACGCAAGTATACGTATCGCTTCAAGTAATATAGGGCTTTAAATAAAGACCCCAGTATCGATCCCACGAGGAGGATTATAGATTTTTTTTAAATATTTTGATTTTATTTTTATGTATTTCTTTTAAAGTTAAAAAGTTGATATTTAAAACTAGATGCAGAAATAAAGCAGAAATAAAGTAATGAATGATGTAAATAAAAATAAGCAAACAACTTTCTTCTTTTCAATTAATCCAAGACTTTTTAGATAATGCAATATTTGTGGAGAATATAAATTTATGGTATTGTGCCAAATAGAAGCATTCATATTCTTTACCTTCGCTCGATAGTATAAAGAACATTGGCTAATCTATAGACCAGGTCTGGATGTATTGTTAGTAGAATGGGTTAATCTAGGCTCACACTATTAGATTTCCAAGGGTGGCTATGGTCGGCTCTACTAGTGACCCTTTCCTTCTCTATAAACCAAATTACTAGAATTTAGTCTGTCATTCTAAAAACTTATCAATTTTATGCCCATTAAATAATATTTTCCTATTTATTTGCACTTCATCTTGAATAACCCGCGCAAGGCCTTCGACTACCCAAGGATTCATGTGATATCTACTAGTTAAGAATTCATCTCCTTCTAGGTCTCAAAACTCTTCAACAGATTTTAACAATTTAAATGGCCAATTTAAATAGTAAATTAAGATCCGTATTAATATCATCACAATGTTTAAAATATATATATAGTTTTTAATTCTCCAACGAATTTTATATTATCTTATTTATCTTTTCATAATTGAAAGAAGAAAGTAAAGTAACTACTCAGAACACATTGAATTTAAACAACAAAACATATAAATAAAACTTTAAATCAAAATACAAATACTTATCTCAAGTGTTTCTCCAACTGAACTTCTGAATCCTTCTGACTCCAAAGTAAATAGACTTCAAAAGCATCGACTCTTCAAATACTCTTAATAAAAACTCTAAAATAAACTCACTAATTAATAAAAGAAACTATAACCATGGCCCTTAAAATATTTCTCTAATTTCTCTCTCTAAATGGAACTATGGGGCTAGGGGGCTGGGTTGGGCGTTGGTGGTTTTTGGGCCCTTTTTCTCTTAAGGAGTAGCCTCCTATTTATAGGATTCAAGGGTTGCCTTGAGGCACCTCTTCAAAATGTGTCCATGTTCAATGAATCTTTTAGAAGGTGTTTCTGGCGCCTAGGCGCCGGACTCTGCGTCCAGTTCTTCGCACGTCTTCACTTTGGATCACACATCTTCGCGATCCTAACAGTTTAGAAGCATCCAAATACAATGTATCACATGTCCTATAATCCAGGAATAACTTCCAATCTTCTAGCTGGTCCAATAACCGCTAACACCGTCAAAATAACCGTCCAAAAGTTGCCAAAAATTTTATAGAATTCTGTATCGAACTGGCGCTTAGGCGCCGGATTCTGGCTCCTAGGCGCCAGGCCAATTATTTTGAAAATTTTGCATTTTGGCTCCATTTTTGTTCCTTTTTGCTCTTTTTTCATCCTTTTTTCCTTCTTGAACATTTTTGAATCGCCTACATCCTAAACACAAAAATACTTTTCATTAAACCATAATATCCTTAAAAATTTGATAAAAATCAAGGCATAAAAATAGGTATTTTTTTCATGGATCAAAATCCCCCAAACTTAAACGTTACTTGTCCTCAAGTAACCCTTTTTACTATATAAAATGTATAACAATTGGAATAAAAGGTAAATATTTAAGATTTCTTATAATTTTTGATTTTATAAAAGCTTCAGTAAATCATTAACCAAATTTCACTAACTAAGTTTAATTTTAAGAATTTAAAGAATATTTAACTACCAAATCATAAGATTTCAAAAAATTTTTATTCACTTCGAAAATAATTGTAGTTTATTATATTAAGGTCACATAAATTATTTACAAGAAAAAGATCTTCATGAAAATCTTTTCTAATAAAGATACATGCATAAAAATTAAGTAAAATATGTAATTAGTTTTTTTCTTATAAGCTAATTCAAGTGAAGCCAATTTTTGATTTGGCATCTCTTCAAGCTTCTCCTCTCTCTTCTTTTTTTTTTTTAAAAAAGAGAGGATTACTATATCTGGATAGCCTGTTAATGGTTTTGAACTTCGCTATCCTTAACTTATATTTTCAAACTTATACATTTTCACTTAATTACTATAACATGAATAGATTTCAAAAAGAATTTCAATCTTTTCTTTTTCAAGTTATAATTTTTTATTTCTTAATATTTCTAAAATTCAATTATTTCTACTATGAATAAAAAAATTTCTTAAGCTTACTCTTCTTTAAGTTGAATAATTCTATTCTTTAAATCAATCAAAGTTATTAAAACTTTGGTTAAGTCTGCTAAATTATTTATTATTTCAAAAATTTAAATGATCTTAAATAGATTCTTCATTCCTTATGTTATGTTAATATTTTTTTTTAGAAAATATTAGTTCATTAAGGACAAATAAAATTTAAATTGGCATGTATTTTCCCTTCCCCCAAACTTAAGTTTTAGTATATCATGAAAAAAATTTAAAGTATGAGAGAAAGAAAGATATAATTTAAAAAGGAATTTTTTATAAGTATGTAAAAACAGTCTAAAAAGAAAAATTTACTTCTACACATGTTTTTTATGAATATTACTGAAATAACGAAGCATATTAAAAGTAAGCAGGCTCATCATTTTTTTTATATATCAGTAGCTGAATTAAATGACTATGCTACAAATAGTAACAGAAAAAGAACAACATTACTGACTATTTAAGAATACTAAACAGTAGGCTGAAACAGAAATAAACACTAATTCATCCAAATTTCAGTCTTCAACACAATACACTAGATATTTAAAATAGCCTCAACATCAAACAATCCACACAAAGTTTCATAAACAAATCTATACTAACAAACAACAAACAACAAACAGCACTAGCAAACAAGAAATAAACTAACAACAGAATCAGCACATTTCAGAGGTAAATCAAGCTACTAATCACTATCTGTAGCCTCGTCATCGTCATCACCAAAAGAAAAAAATTCCACATCTTTTGGATCAACATACGGTGAAAATTTAGGACAGGTAGGAAACTGAACATCATGCTCACCCTTCAAGAATCTCACTAAAGACTCTGAATACACAGAATCATACTCACTTTTCCTTTGGGTAAACTCAGATAAATGATCAATCTTCTTGTCTGTAGTATCTACTCTGCAGTGAGTTAGAAATAACTCATTCTACTGCTCCAGAAATTGATCATGCATCGATTCCCGAAACTAGATGGTTGCTCGGCAGTAGAAGTAGAAGGTCTAGAAGTAGAAGCTCTACTTGGAGTAGGTACAGAAGTAGAAGGACCAGTAGATCTCTTCCCTCGAAGACGATCATAAATGCTAACACTCTCCTGCCTAATTGGCTTTGTAGTCTTCAACTTGTCCTCTGATATGTCAGGAGAAACTCCATTGCTCATGCATAAAGAATGAATCAAGGATGGGAATCCTAATCCCACAGAAGTGCTAGATCTAGCAATCGATTCCACTGAATCATAAAAAATACTGCCAACATTAATTGGCTTCCTCTCCTGAATGCAGTAGTTCAGGATAGCTCGATCTCTGGTAACTTCACTCAGGTGGTTGGAAGGTAGAAGTCTAGCAGAAATAAAATAATGCCATGCCTTTGAAATACCATTTAGCATAGAAGATTTGAACTTTACCCGTTTGTCGTTCCGGATCTTCTAAGCTCCAGTGCCATCAGTCAGATATGCAATAATCATCTCAAGATCTCCCTCAGATGAAGATAAACCAGAATAGTAGCACTCGATGGTAGGTGGCTGGCCGTAGAAAATATTGATCTGTTCCGGAGTAAATCCTACTCCGACACCTCTAACGAAGACTTCGTAGTCTTCTGCATTAAAAAAGTTGGCATAAAACTCACGTACAATAGGAATAACGGCAACAACAGTGAAATAACAGCATCGTTGCCAGTTGTGTGCAACGATCGTGTTCTCGATCATTTCACTAGGGTTGTAAAAACTGCACTCCGAGATAAACTTTCTTGACGTCGTAAATTCGTGATAACAAAAATGTGCTACCGCAGTAGAAAACTTGTTGTTGTCGAAATTTTCTCGTGCCTTTCCTTGCTTAGATTTTGGTGCCATCTAAACGTAAAAGAAAACACAAATAAATTTAGGAATCAAATATTTAAACTCTTTTTAAGCTTAAGAAACTTAGAACGAGTTTAAAAATCCATGGAGAAACTATAAATATCAAAAGTTTTCTCAAAATTTTGGTTTTTAGCAAAAAATAGGAAAAACTATGGTAAGAATAAAAATAAATGGATTAGAAGGTAGATCTGACCTCGAGAGGAAAAAATCAAGTGATTTCGGGCTCAAAAACTTGATGTATTGACCTCGAGATAAATCTAGGGGGTGTATTTTCGCAAAAAAGAGGAAGGGGATGAAGCTTAGGCGTCAACCATGGCTAATGGGTTTTAAATACTAATTTTCGGTAAGCAGGCTGAACCGGCGCCTAGGCGCCGAATTCTGGCGCCTAGGTGCCAGACTCACTTTCACAAAAATCACTTTAAAAATTTTATTTTCCACCAAAACTCATAAATTCAACTTCCAATTACTCATATTAGATTAGTGCTTCAGTTTCCAACTTCCAAAATATTTCCCAAAAATTTTAAAAATTAAAAATTAAATCCACCAATTAAACACAAGGTTTAAATCAAACTCTTCTAATTCCATTCATAATCTTCAATTTTGGCTCAATACAATACAGATAAGTATAGTAATATGATTCAAGTCCTAACAAACGATCAAACTACATAATTTTAAAGAAAATACAACACACATTGAACAATAAATCAAACCCACCAACAACACATTCGATTTACTAAATCGATACAAGGACACACTAATAAAAGTCTAGATCACACCACAATAACTATCTAATCTTCAAATTAGAAATTTCCATTCTCTTCACAAGGAAGATTACTAGACCTACTTGGGAATAATACTAACGCCCTCGGAAAATCCGTAGTCGTTTTCTCGTTGATCCATTTGTTCTTCGCATACATCTCCACTTGAGCATCTTGATAAGCCGCTAGATGATCAAATTGAAGCTTCGCCTGCCATTCCAGATGTTCAAATGATACATCTCATGGAGGCGATATCCAATACTTTTGAATTCTGCTTCAAATATATCTAGCGACTTGAAATTTTCTCCAAACTTACAACGATAATACCATTGAAGTAGGGTTGAGGATCCTTTGAACCTTTGTCTCTAGCCTCTTCTCCAAGATTTCTTCTCTCCATTTCTTCAAAAATCCTCTTTAATTTCTCAAGAATGAAGTGTCTAGGTCGTAATTTTGATTCCTTAGGGATTGGGGATGAAGATGGGGTAACTTAAAGGAGAAAATCGTGTGAAAAATTGAAAATTTTCGGTTTTTACACGATCGAGTAATTGTGGCGCTTATGCACCAATTCTAGCGCCTAGGCGCCCGACCCATTGATACACAGTTTTACTCTGGCGCTTATGTGCCAAATTTCGGTGCCTAGACGCCGGAACCATGTTCGACTCCGTTTCGCCTATCGTCAAATTTCAAAGTTTTGTTCTCTAAAATAGGTAAATTAGAATGGTAAGATCAATATAGACTTAGTAAAACAAATTATAAACAATCATAATGAAGGTTAACTTGATCTCCTTTTTACTCACATATGAAATGGAGTGATCCAAAGTCCAAACTTTATATACTTCGAGATAATTCTTAGCTAAAGTCAATAAAGACTTGTTAGCGTCCAATTTTCTAAAGTTATATAAAATTAGTCAAGATCGAGGTATAAACTTACATTAAAAATGTAAAAACATACAAAAATAATTTTGGGTTGCCTCCCACAAAGCACTTGGTTTAACATCGTCAGCCCGACCTAATTAAATATTTAATCAGGTAAACTCAACTCGTAAGCCTCTTTATAAATCATTTTAATGTCTCCCAAATAAGTTTTCAGTCTTAATCCGTTAACTTTAAATATTTTTCTTGGTTTGGGGTCTTTAATATCCACAACTCCATAATGGTATACTTTCTCAATTATATATGGTCTCATCCATTTAGATCTTAATTTTCTAGGAAAGGAAAAAGTCTTAAAAGAGTATTAAATAATAATACTTCTTGTCCAGGCTCGAATATTTTTTCTGAAATCTTTTTATCATGTAACATCTTCATTTTCTCTTTATAATTTTTTGCATTTTCATATGATTCATTTCTTATTTCATCCATCTCATTTAATTGTAATAATCATTTTTCTCCTGCAGTATTGAAATCAAAATTAAACTCTTTTATCGCCCAATAAGCTTTATGTTCAAGTTCAACAGGTAAGTAACAATGTTTACCATAAATTAAACGGTAAGGTAACATTCCGATTGTTGTCTTATAAGCTGTTCTATAAGCCCATAATGTAGAATCAAGTCTATCAACCCAATCAATTCTTTTAGGATTAACAGTCTTGTCTAAAATTCTTTTAATTTCTCTGTTTGATACTTCAGCCATTCCACTTGTTTCGAGGGTGATACGCAATTGCAATTCGTGTTTGATTCCAAATTTATCCGAGTAATAATTGAATTCTTATATTTCTAAAATGACTTCCACCATCTGTGATAATTACCTTAGGCATTTCAAATCTTGAAAAAATCATTTCCTTTAAAAATTTTGAAACACTTTTGGAATGACAGTTAGGTAAGCTACAGCTTCAATCCACTTTGAAACATAATCGACTGATAATAAAATATAAATCTTTCCAGATGATGGTACAAATGGTCCCATAAAGTCTAAACCCCATATATCAAAAATTTCAACTTCCAATATATAGTTTAAAGGCATTTCATCTTTTCTAGATATATTTCCCATCCATTGACATCGATCACATGTTTTCACATAATGTCTCACATCTTTGAACAAGGTAAGCCAATAAAATCTTGAATTTAAAATTTTAAATGCAATTTTATCTACTCCAAAGTGTCCTCCAAAATCGGAATCATGACATTTTTGAATAATAGCAAAAGTTTCTTCATAAGGTACACATCTTCTAATTACATAATCTCTTCCTAATTTAAATAAATGAGGATCTTCCCAAATATAAGATTTAGCATCATTTTTAAATTTCTTAATATATTTGTTATTCAATCCATAAGATTGAATATTGCTAACTAAATAGTTAACTATATCCGCATACCAAGGTGTTTGGCATCCTTGAATAACATATAAATGTTCATCAGGAAATTTTTCATTTATATTTTCCTCAGTAATAACATTATTCTTAATTCTAGATAAATGATCAGCAATTTGGTTATCAGTTCCTTTTCTATCCACTATTTGAAAATCAAATTCTTATAGAAGTAAAACTCATCTTATCAGTCTAGGCTTAGCATCTTTTTTTGTCATTAAATATTTAATAACGGAATGATCAGTATGAACTATGCATTTGGTACCAAGAAGATAAGGTCTAAATTTATCAAAGGCATAGACTATATCTAAAAGCTCATTCTCAGTAGTAGTGTAAGTTCTTTGAGTTTCAGAAAGAGTTTTACTAGCATAATATATAACTTTAAAAATTTTCTCATATTTTTGTCCCAATACAGCTCCAATTGCAAAATCACTTGCATCACACATTAATTCAAAGGGTTTATTCCAATTAGGTGCAATAATTATAGGTACAGTTATTATTTTTTCTTTTAAAATATTGAAAGCATTAATACAGTCTTCATTAAATTCAAATTTAGCTTCATTTTCCAATAAATGACTAAGAGGTTTAGCAATTTTAGAAAAATCTTTTATATATCTTCTATAAAATCCAGCATGACCTAGAAAACTTCTCACATCGATAATGATAGTAGGTGGTTGCAGTTCAAAGAATAATTTTCACTTTTGCTTGATCAACTTCCATCCCTTTTTGTGAAATTTTGTGACTAAGTACAATGCCTTCTGTGACCATAAATCGACATTTTTCCTGCATCGGAACTAAATTTGTTGCTTCACATCTTTTCAGAACTTTGGAAATATTTTCCAAACAAGATTCAAAAGAAGTTCCAAAGACTGAAAAATCTTCCATAAATATTTCAATTCCTTTGTCAATCAAATCACAAAATATTGACATCATACATTTTTGAAACGTTGCAGGTGCATTACATAAACCGAAATGCATTCTTCTAAACGCAAATGTTCCATAAGGACTTGTAAATGTTGTTTTCACTTGGTCCTCAAGAGCGACAGGTAATTGATGATAACCAGAATATCCATCCAGAAAATAGAAATATGAGTGTCCAACTAATTTATCAAGCATTTGATCCAAGAAAGGTAAAGGAAAATGATCCTTTCTAGTAGCGTCATTTAATTTCCGTTAATCAATGCAAATTCACCATCCAGTAACTTGTCTTGTAGAAATTAGTTCATTTTTATTATTGACAATGACAGTTACTCCTCCTTTCTTCGGAACACAATGAATAGGACTTACCCATTGGCTATCCAAAATAGGATAAATAATTCCATCATCTAACCATTTTAAAATTTTATTTTTAACAACCTCTTTTATGATAGGATTTAATCTTCTTTGAGGTTCAATAGTAGGTTTAAAATCTTCTTCCATTAAAATTCTATGCATACAGATGGAAGGGCTTATTGCTCTTATATCAGCAATAGTCCAACATAAAGTTTTCTTATAATTCTTTAACACTCATATCCATTTTTCTTCTTGATCTAAACTTAGTTTAGAAGAAATAATAACAGGTAAAGTTAATGAATTTCCAAGAAAAGCATACTTTCAATGTGCAGGTAACATTTTTAATTCCAATTCAGGGGCTTTTTTAATTGAGGGTAAAAGTATATCATTTTTTGTTACGTCCAAAATTTCCCAGTTATCTTTAATATAATGAGTTTCTTTAAATAATTTTTCTTTTAGTTCTTCATTTTCATTTGTTAATAATTCAATTTTTTCTTCAGAAATGACTTTACATCTTTCTTGATAATGTTTTTCAATTATATAATCAATAATATCCATTCGATAACATTTTTTTTTATCAGGGTACTTCATTGATTTAAGAACATTAAATTTAATCTCTTGATCATTAACTCTCATGTATAATTCTCCTTTTTGCACATCAATCATAGCTCGTCCGGTAGCTAGAAAAGGTCTGCCAAAAATAATTGGTATTTCTTTATCTTCTTCCATATCAAGTACAATGAAATCCACAGGGAAAATAAATTTATCCACTTTAACAAGAACATCCTCTATAACTCCTTTAGGGTAGGTGATAGATCTATCAGCTAACTGAAGGGTTACAGTGGTGGGAGTAATCTCTCCTAAATTCAACCTTCGAAAAATAGAAAATGGAATGAGATTAATACTTGCTCCTAAATCACATAAAGCTTTTCCACAAAGTTTTTTCTCCAATAGCACAAGGTATAGTAAAACTTCCAGGATCTTTAAGTTTCTGAGGTAATTTTTTTGAATTATTGCACTACATTCTTCACTTAATGCAAGCTTCAAATTTTTGTTTCTTACTTAAAATATCCTTTATAAATTTTGCATAAGTTGGCATTTGTTCTAAAGCTTCAACAAAAGGTATGTTAATGGTAAGTTTCTTAAAAATTTCAAAGAACTTAGAAAATTGATGATCAAGCTTCTGTTGTTTTAGTCTTTGAGGAAAAGGTGGTAGTGGTTTTTCAACTTCCACATTAATAGGAATAACAGTTTGATCTTTACTAGGAGAAGGAGTTTCTTTAGGTTTTTCAATCTCTTAAACCTCAATCTCATTTTCAATTTCATTCTGCATTCTTTCTTTTAATTCCTTTCCACTTCTAAGTTGCACAGCTTTAATATGTTCATGTTCTTTTCCAGTTTCTTTTGGATTAACTTCAACATTACCAGGAAGTGTTCGTGGAGGTCTGTAATTAAATAAATTAGCAATTTGTCTCATTTGATTCTCAATATTACGAATAACAGTGTTTTGATTTTGTAATTGATTACTTAGTAGTAAAATTAATTCTTCTATAGATAACTTTTTTGTTGATTATTAAATCCAGGTGGTTTATAGTTTGAATTTGCTTGATTGTTCCAATTTCCAGTTAGATGAGATTGATTATTACCTCATTGTTGTTGTGAATTATTCCAGTTAAAATTAGGATGATTTTTCCATCCAGGATTATAATAATTGGAATAAGGGTTATTTTTACTAGCAATATCTTGTAATGTTTCAATAGTTTGAGAATCTTCAATATTAACAAAGTTGTTATGTGATATATTGATAGCAAAATTATCTAATTTCTTAGATATAGCAGCTACTTGTGAAGCTAAGATAGAGAATGCTTCGTTATCATGAATACTTGCCATTCTTTTAGGAATAATCCTTTCAGAAGGCCATTGAAAATTATTGTTAGCCATTTCTTCAATTAAAGTATAAGCTTCTTCAAATGATTTAGCCATTAAAGAACCTCAAACAGCTGCATCAATAATTGATTTAAGTGATCCAATTAGTCCATTATAAAATGTTTGAATAATTAACCAATCAGGTAAAGCATGATGAGGAATTTTTCTTAATAGTTCGTTAAATCTTTCCCATGTTTCATAAATTGTCTCCCCGTCAAATTAATGAAATGAAGTAATATCATTTCTCAATTTAGCAGTTTTAGAAGGAGGAAAATATTTAGTAAGGAATTTTTGTGTCATTTCAGCCCATGTTTTAATAGAACCTATTGCTAATGAGTTCAACCACATCTTTGTTTTATCTCTTAAAGAAAAAGGAAAGAGTCTAAGTCTAATAGCATCATCAGAAACATTGTTATATTTAAAGGTTTCACAAAGTTCTACAAACTAGCAAGGTGTAAATTTGGATCCTCATTTGGTGTTCCCCTAAATTGATTATTTTGAACCATTTGAATAATAGACGGTTTAAGCTCAAAAGAATTAGCATCTACAGTAGGTATTTGAATACTACTATGAAGTTTATCAACTGTAGGGTTAGCATAATCTCTTAATGGTTTGTAAACATTTTGTTCATTAATTTCAATTGGATTTTATAAATTATTATGTAAATTAGCCATCTCTTGATATTTTTGAATTTGTTTTCCTTTTTTAATTCTTCTAACAGTTCTTTCTAATTCAGAATCTAAACGTAATAATCCTTCAGATCCAGAACTACGCATAAAAAGTAAATAAAAAGTAAAATAGCAAGAAATAAAATTATTATTATTTTTATTTTTATTTTTGTTTTTGTTGTTTTTTTAAATGTTTTTTGTATTTTATATTTTTGACAATAAAATAAATAAATAAAATAAAATATTTAAAATATATAAATTTTGCATCCCCGACAATGACGCCAAAACTTCGACCCTCGATCCGCAACGAATGCACCAAAAACTTGGTTTGCAATCGCCAAACAATGCAGTAATTTATGCTATCAAAAATATGTTATAGCCAATACTTTGACTCAAATAATAATAGCGACTAGTGTATATAAATATAATTTTATGGAAAATATTTTACACACTAGGGGTACTGCACAAGTATACGTATCGCTTCAAGTAATATAGGGCTTTAAATAAAGACCCCAGTATCGATCCCACGAAGAGGATTATAGATTTTTTTAAATATTTTGATTTTATTTTTATGTATTTCTTTTAAAGTTAAAAAGTTGATATTTAATTTACTAGATGCAGAAATAAAGCAGAAATAAAGTAATGATTGATGTAAATAAAAATAATCAAACAACTTTCTTCCTTTCAGTTAATTCAAGAATTTTTAGATAATGTAATATTCGTGGAGAATATAAATTTAAGGTATTGTGCCAAATAGAAGCATTCCTATCTTTACCTTCGCTCGATAGTATAAAGAACATTGGCTAATCTATAGATCAGGTCTGGATGTATTGTTAGTAGAATGGGTTAATCTAGGCTCACACCACTAGATGTCCAAGGGTGGCTATGGTCGGCCCTACTAGTGAGCATTTCCTTCTCTATAAACCAAATTACAAGAATTTAGCATGTCACTCTAAAAACTTATCAATTCTATGCCCATTAAATAATATCTTCCTATTTATTTGCACTTCACCTTGAATAACCAGTGCAAGGTCTTCGACTACCTAAGGATTTATGTGATATCTACTAGTTAAGAATTCATCTCCTTCTATGTCTCAAAACTCTTCAACAGATTTTAACAATTTAAATGGCCAATTTAAATAGTAAATTAAGATCCGGTATTATTATCATCACAATGTTCAAAAAATATATATATATATAGTTTTTAATTCTCCAACGAATTTTATATTATCTTATTTATCTTTTCATAATTGAAAGAAGAAATTAAAGTAACAACTCAGAATACATTGAATTTAAACAACAAAACATATAAATAAAACTTTGAATCAAAATACAAATACTTACCTCAAGTGTTTCTCCAACTGAACCTCTGAATCCTTCTCACTCCAAAGTAAATAGACTTCAAAAGCACCGAATCTTCAAATAATCTTAATACAAACTCTAAAATAAACTCACTAATTAATAAAAAAAACTATAAATATGGCCCTTAAAATATTTCTCTAATTTCTCTCTCAAAATGGAACTATGGGGCAAGGGGGCTAGGTTGGGCGTTGGTGGTTTTTGGGCCCTTTTTCTCTGGAGGAGTAGCCTCCTATTTATAGGCTTCAAGGGTTGCCTTGAGTCACCTTGTTGACCTCACTTTTGGTTGAGGTCTATTATCTCTTTAGAATAGCCTAGGGTCTAGCCATAGGACTCTCCTGGTGACTTTCTTAGAGGACTAGTGATGGAACTCTCCCCATAGCAATTCAAAAACTCTTCTTGCTTCACTAGGGGGTTTTCATATGCTTAAGGCCTCACCTCCACCTTTTGGTAGAAAAAAAAGGCAAGCATAAGGAATCCTAGGGGAAGTCTCCTATAGGTGGTAAAACCTTAGGATTTGCCCTGAGGGAGGTTTGGAGCTCACCACTCATACACTTCACATTCACAACATACACACACTACACATCCTAATTTCAACCCTGAACTCTTTGGAAAATCATGTGGGTGGCCCAGCCCTAAGTCTATGACTAAGTGGTAGGGATCAACACATAGAGGACCAAATGTAAGTGACCCTTGGTCATTACATCGTGCTCACCTTGAAGCCACCTTCAAATCTCCAAAGTTTTAATTTTTTGCTCCCCGCCTCCCAAAATTCCCTAAATAACCCAAAATTCTTCAAATTCACCAAAATTCCCCAAAAAATCATTCCAAGATATTCCATACCACTCATATTGACCATTCATGACCAAAAATTCCAAAATTTCCAAAAATACCCCCCCAATACCCTCAAAATACCCAAAATACCCTTTTTGCCCAAAAATCCAAAAATTCTAAAAAATTCTCAGAAAATTCCAAAAAAATCCTAAAAATCCCGAATTTCATTTTGTTCAACTACACTATGGGCTAGTTTTGCCAAATTAATACACTTTCAATCCAAAATCCCAACTTGGCCCATTTAACCTAAAGGTGCCTAAACCAAACCCAATCCTGACCCAATCGATCCCAATTTTCATCAAATTCAATTCTAAACCAAAATTCAACATCGCCAATATCAACGTAGACCAAATTCAAGCCCAATGTGACCCTCATTTGAATACAATTCCACTTGAAATCCAAAATCCCCAAATTGGTCTAAATAACCCAAAACTCTTAAAGTGAGCCAATGTCAATCAATTCCTCCAAAATTTCAATTAAAAACTCTTTATAAAACCTCCTTAAACTTAATTGGATCATCAGTTGCCCATAATTTGAGATCAGGTCCTACCCAAAACCCATTTTGGACCAA
Organism: Papilionanthe hookeriana x Papilionanthe teres; assembly: GCA_022702705.1. Taxonomy (NCBI): domain Eukaryota; kingdom Viridiplantae; phylum Streptophyta; class Magnoliopsida; order Asparagales; family Orchidaceae; genus Papilionanthe; species Papilionanthe hookeriana x Papilionanthe teres. The sequence goes on along the minus strand of CM040421.1, from coordinate 79,725,816 downwards.
AACCTCCCCATTTTGACCCAAGCTGGACATATGTTCTAAATCCACCAAATTGACCGCCTAAAACTTGTCAAAACCATTTTATGTCTTAATGAAAGTTCTTTGAGACAACCGTTTCTACATTTTTTATGAAGACCTCGGAACCCCATTCCCACTCAAACCCAATCTAATTTGACCCGAACCCAACATGGTCCAAAATAATCAAAAATTTAATCCATGCCAAAATTGAACCTCCAAATGAGCTCAAAGCCACTTTGTGTCTTCATTAATGATCTTCATTACAATCATATGAACAATATTGGTCAAGACACCTAGACCTCATTCTCACTCAAACTCAAGTTATGTTAGCCCAAACCCAAATGAACCTAATTGAACTAATAATTCAATCAACCTAAATTAAACCAAAATTAATCAAATTAATCTAATGGCAGCCCTAAAATCAATATATATATATATATATATATATATATATATATATATATATATATATATATATATATATATATATATATATATATATATATATATATATAATAATAATAATAAATATAATAAATAAATGAAATAAAAAAAAAAAAATCTTACTTCCACACTCTCCCTCACTTCTCCCTCACCCTACCCGCCACCTCACCCTACTCTCCTCACCTTCACCATGCCTCCACCATATCTCTCCCTCACTCCCTCCATAATTCCTAGCCGTGAGCCTCCCCATTAAATCCCCCCATAATCCCACTTAAACTCTCTTACACACTCCCTTACACACATTTACTCACTTACTCACTTCACCATCCCACTCTTTCCCAACCTCCTAGCCGTGAGCCTTCCCCATCTTCTTTTCCTCCTTCCAAGCTAGCCACACTCCTCATCCCCCCTCCAAAAACCTCCTAGCCGTGAGCTTCAAAAAGGGATCCTCCAAAGGCAAGGTAATATCTTCCCCTTCTTTTTACTTTTGGTTTTTAGTTCAAAATTTCTTAAAGGGGAAAACTCATCATCATGTTTATGTTTTAACTTAAAAATCTAAATCACACATACATGTATTTATTTTTTTTTTTAAAAAAACTCTTCTTTCCCTACATAGTTTTTTTTCTTTTTTTACAAATCTTCATGTTTTTTTTAAAAAAAAATATTTCCATGCTTTCTTTCTTTCATACAAGCCATTTTTTTTTTTCATGCAAGTTACTTAGCTATTTCCATGTATAGCCTTAGGATTTCTTTCTTTCAAGCAAGCCATTCCATGCTTAGCCTTAAGATTTCTATTTTTTATGCAAGTTATTAGCTAATTAAGTTAACTAGTTTAATATTTACAAATATACCACCTAACTTTATTACATTGAAAAGAATAAGTTTTTTTAAAATTTAAAAGAAATAAACATAACATAAAAGGAAAGGAGAAATAAACATAAGTGATATGATTGTAAATATGAATAAATTAAATAATATTCTTACTAAATTTTAACTAAAATAAACTATTCTAATATAACCAAACTAAATTTAATAAACCTTACTAAATAAATAACTACACTACATTTAAATAACATAACTACATACTACTAAAATATAAATGAATAATATATATATATATATATATATATATATATATATATATATATATATATATATATATATATATACACACATATATATGTAAATGAATAATAACAATATGTAAATAATAAAATAAATAGATAACAAAAATATAAGAAAAGGATAATAATAATAAAATAATAATTGTAAATAAAAAAAAATAAGTAAATAAAAATGTCATTTTTTTTAATATAAATGTAATAATAATTCTACTAGCATTAAATAAATGATAATAATTTAAAATAAATAAAAGGATAAATTAGGAGAGAGAATGTTAAAAAAAAGCTTTATAAATAAATAAATAATAATAAAAATAAGCAAATAAATATCATGCCTCTTTTAAAACAATGTAAACGTAAATATATGTGTAAATAATAAATTTAATAATGTATAAACTTAATATAAATAATAATAACTTTAAATAAAGAAAAGAATAATTGAAGAGAGAGAAAATAAAAAGCTTTATAAATAAATAAATAATAATAATAAAATGATGATAATAAATAATGTAAAATAATAACATAAATTAATTATAATAAATCAATAATATTTAAGTAATAAAAATGTACATATAATTAATTAAAAATAAAATAACTTATACGGAATAATAAAATAAATAATACATATATATATAAATTGAAAATAATTTAAATAATATAAATGAATAATGAATTAAATTTAAAAAATTAAATAATAATTAAATTAAATAAATTAAATTAAATAATGATTAAATTAAATAAATTAAATTAAATAATAATTAATTAAGTAAACCAAAAACAATTAAATAAATAATAGTTTAAAATAAATTAAATTAAATAATAATATAAATAAATAAATAATTTAAAATTAAATTAACTTAACTAAATAAATTAAAAAAATTTAAATAAATTAATGAAAACCGAATATTAAATTAAAGTTAAATAATAATTCTAAATAATAATAAATTAAATTAAATTAAATAAATTAAATTAATCAAATCATATTAAATTAAATTAAATTAAATAAATAAATAAAGTTAAGTTAAATTAAATTAAATTAAATAAATCATAAATTAAATTAAATAAATTAAACTAAATTAAATAATAATAAATTAAATTAAACTAAATTAAATAATAATGCAAATAAATGATAAATTAAAATGAAATAAACTAAATTAAATTAAATTAAATTAAATATTAATTGTAAATAATAATTAATTAAATTAAATTAAATTAAAAATAAATGATAAATTAAAATAAAACAAATTAAATAAAGTTAAATTAAATTAAATTAAATAATAATTGTAAATGCTAATAAATTAAATTAAATTAAATTAATTAAATTAAATAATAAAATAAATTAAAACTAAAATAATAATTTAAATGAATAAATATCAAGTTAAAGTAAAATAAAATAAATAAATAACAATTAATAAATAAATAAATGATAATAAAGTAAATAAATCACAATGAATTAAATAAATAATAAAGATAATAATAATTTCAGTTACAAATAAAAAAATAACAATAACAAAACACATAAACAATAAATAACCAATAATAATAGAAAATAATAATACATAACAATATAAACACTAATAACATAATACAATACAATAAAATAACATACAATAATAACAATAACACAACACAACCATCACAAATCACAACAATTACAACATACAACAATGATAACATATAACAACATAAACAATAACAATATAATATGATAATAACATATAAATAACAATCACATATAATCATAATTACAATCCCAACACAAACAATAATCACCACACACAACAACAGTCTTGATCATAATACAATACCAACACGATAACAATCAACCCTAGGATAGGCCTCCTGAGGCATGGTTTATTTTTTCCTTTATAAAGACCCCTAGGAAATCACAACTTGGTGTAGAAAACATAATAAGAATACCCTTATGCTTAGTGAATGCATGGAGTAACCGAAATTTTACTCGATGTCCACACAACCTTCCCAATTCACATTCCAAACTCAAATCAAACCAAACCCAAACCAAATCCAAACCAAAACCAAAATCAAACCAAAACCAAAATGAAAATAAAACTCAAACCAAACCAAAACCAAATCTCAAACCAAACCAAAACCAAAACCAAAACCAAATCCAAACACAAACTCAAACAAACTCTTCATAGCACTCCCATAAGTCCAAATCAAACTACCAGTTACCACCAAATACAAACCCAAACCACACCTAAACCCGTCTGCCCCAACCTACCCCAAACAACTGTGTTCATTAAGCATAAGGGTATAGCTAGGGTGAATTGTTAAGCAACATAATAAGTCTAAATGTGCCCGAGACTTTTCATGAGGATATGAGAGGGAAGCATGGACCTGCATCCTTCTTTGACTGTTTGGATACCTTTGTAGTCTATTAAACTTAATATGTCTGCTTAACAAAACCATCCTCGACTAAATTAACAAAGTTCATTGAAACACAACATAGGAATTCACATAGACATCATAGGATTGAGTAGATACTTCTTGTTAGTTCTACTTCTTCCTGTTTTCTGGCATGCTTTAATTTCTGCAAAATTATAAACACATATATGCAATGCAATACTAAAGTCTCAGCTGGGAATGACAAGAAGACCATCTAAGTATGCTTTTACTTTATTGCAATTTATTTACTTGCACTGCATTTTACTTGCATGATGAATAAGATTGTTGCATGAAAACTGAAACCTTTAGGATAGCCACAAAACCGAAACCCAAAACTAAATTAAAAGTCATACAAGATAAAATTCACCGCCACAATATTTCAAAATATAAGACAACTCAAAATTTAATCACAAACAGAACAACAAAAATTACAACTTTGACTAAATTAAAACGTCTCGTTGGATGATCGGGAATACCTCGGATGATGTAACCCACGTGTTGCTAACGGGATTTCCCACGGTTTAAATGAAAGTGTGGAACTCATTCAGTTGAGTTTAGCAAATTCATCTGGACTAAGTGAATCCGATGAAAATAATGGTGTCGGGATGACGTAACCGTAGGATCTTAATCGGTTCTGTTTAATCAACTTTAGGATTTGTTTTAATTAAAACACTAAAATATTTGGATTCTAAGACTTTTCTAAACCAAAACACTTCTCTCATCTCCTGATTTATGAATTATAAAACTAAACCACTGCGACAATAAGGAGCTTGGAGCACAGTGGGCAGCACGACCATCGTCAACAGTAAAACTTGGGTCTATATCAGCAAAACCTTTCTTAGAAATTAAATAACAAAGCCATAGGACTTCGAGGTAGTTTGCCTAGTGCAACATAAATCCTCAATTTTTTTTGTTAGGCATTTGCATAATTATCTTATGCAAATTAAGCCCTAACCGGTCTTAGGACTCCGAGGTAGCCGTTTGGTATGACATAAGCCCTCACATCTTTAAGGCTGATTGTATGATTGTGTCATACGAATATAAGTCCTAATTAATTAAAACAGACATGATGAAACATTAAATAAACTCCCAAATCAAAGCCAAACAATAGGATAGTTTGGGAAGTTGCCAAGATTCTTCTTGGATCTCCAGCTTCCCCTACTTCTCTTCCTTTGGACTCCTGAAATAAACTGCTCCAAATTTGATCCATTCCCAATCGAAATCTCCAAAATCCAATTGTTTGAAAACCTTAAACTTTGAAATTCTCGAGAGCAAAACAACCGATCATTATCGAGAGTTTTCTTAAGTGTCTTCGGACATTTAAGATGTAATTAACTATAGGGGCTTGCCCTTATAGGGAACTTTAAGAACCCGAGTAATATAAACCCCGCTTAATTCCTTTATATTAAGCGAGGGAACTCGTGGGCTTATAAAATTGGTTCGCGCACCAAACGGATGTCACAAATCTTCTAGTTTATTTAATCGAGCCCCATCATCAAGCAGTGTGCCTATTCTTCGGGATAGATACACGGTTTGTGGTGTGATGCTCGTTTATATAAACTATTTGGGATGTGAGATCTGTTTGATTTCACATCTCAAAATTTTCAAACTTAAAATTATTTTCAAAAATCAAATGCTACTTTCCAAATTATATATATATACCTAAATTAAATTTTAAAACCTAAAAAAAAAATACGCCGACACACATCTTCAAAATGTGTCCATGTTCAATGAATCTTTTAGAAGGTGTGTCTGGCGCCTAGGCACCGGAATCTGGCGCCTAAGCGCCGGACTCTGCGTCCCGTTCTTCGCAGCTCTTCACTTTGGATCGCACCTCTTCACGATCCTAACCGTTTCCAAGCGTCCAAATACAATGCATCACATGTCCTATAATCCAGGAATAACTACCAATCTTCTAGATGGTCCAATAACCGCTAACACCGTCAAAATAACCGTCAAAAGTCGTCAAAAATTTTACAGAATTCTGTATCGAACTGGTGCTTAGGCGCCGGATTCTGGCGCCTAGGCGCCAGGCCAATTATTTTTACAATTTTGCATTTTGGCTCCATTTGTGCTCCTTTTTGCTCCTTTTTCATCCTTTTTTCCTTCTTGAACATTTTTACATCACCTACATCCAAAACACAAAAATATCTTTCATTAAAGCATAATATCCTTAAAAATTTGATAAAAATCAAGGCATAAAAATATGTATTTTTTCATGGATCAGTTTACTTTTATAATTTTATATTTAGAATTTATTATTGTAAAAGTCACACTTTTAAACGCAAGTATACGTATCGTTCAAGTAATAGAGGGCTCTTGTGGAGTCCTGGTTATCGATCCCACAGGGATAGAGAATTTTTATAAAAAGTAAGAAATATAAGTAATATTTTCAAATTTTCGAATGCAATTTATATATACTTTTTTTATATATATTCAAATTTAATTAACTAATAATTTTTACTAAAAGAAAGTAAGCAATAAGCAGTAAAGTAAAATAAGCAGTAATTAAAATTCAATGCAAGTATAAAAACGACTTTCTCTTTTTTCAACTAATCCAAGATTTATAGAGTAATTATCTTTTGTAGGGAATTAAGATTATGATATTGTGCCAAATAGAAGCATTCATATTCTTTACCCTTTGGTTCAGGTGCAAAGAACATTGACTAATCTATAGATAGGCTTAGGATGTTTTATTAGTAGAATGGGTTAATCAAGGTTAACACTACTAGATGTCCAATGGTGGCTATGGTCAGCCCTACCAGTGACTTGTTACCTTTCTATAAACTAAATTATTAGAATTTAGTCTGTCACTCTAAAAACTAATTAATTTTACGCCCAAAAAATATTATCTTCCTATTTATCTACACTTCACCTTAAATAATCCGCGTATAGCTTGCGATTACTTAAGGAATCATGTGATATCTAGTAGTTAAGAATTTATCTCCGGATAAGTCTCAAAATTCTCAACAGATTTTAATAAATTAAATGGCCAATTTAAAAAGTAAACTAAGATCAGGTATTAATATCATCACAATGTTTTAAAATTTTTTATATTTAATTCTCCTACAAAATTTAATTAATTTATAATCTTTTCATAGTTGAAAGGAGAAAGATAACTAACTACTCAGAACACATTGAAATAACACAACAAAACATATTTATAAAACTTTGAACTAAAGTACAAATACTTATCTGAAGTGTTCCTTCAAGTGATCTGTTGACTTCTACTGACTCCAAAGCAATGATGAAAGACTCCAACAGCAATAACACACAATAAACACTTAAAATAAACTCACTAGATACAAAATAAAGTGGCACCCTAAGTATGGAAAAGACTAAATAAAACTAGAGATGAGAGAGAAGTTACTAAAATGGGTATGTGTACTAAGAGGGGGGGTTTTGGTGTGATTTTCTCTATAGAATGGGCTCCTATTTATAGAGCTCTGAGATTGACCAGGGGTTGCTTAAGACACCTCTTCAAAATTCATCCAAATTCAATGTATCTTCTAGAAGGTAACCGTCGTGCCTAGGCGCCGGACTCCGTGACCAGGTCTTTCGCACCTCTTCACTTTGGGTCGCACCTCTTCGCGATCGAGACCCTTTCATTGTGTCCAAATACATTGTATCACATGTCCTATATATTAGGAGTAACATCCAGTCTTCTAGAAGCTCCAATAGCCGCTTAGCACCGTTAAAATAACTGCCTGAAGTCATCAAAAAAACTTGACAACGTCTGTATCGATCTGGCGCCTAAGCGCTGGATTCTGGTGCCTAGGTGCTAGGCCAATATTTCCAAAATTTTGCTCCATAAACTCCATTTTTGCTCCTTTTTGCTCTTTTTTCCTTTTTTTTCTTTCATGAGTTCTTTTTAAATCATCTACATCCAAAAACATGAAAATACCTTTCATTAAAGCAAAATATACTTAAGAATTGAATCATAAATAAGGCATAAAAATTAGTATTTTTTTAGGTAGATCAAATTCCCCCAAACTTAAATCTTACTTGTCCTCAAGTAACCCATTTAATTACATAAAATAAATAATATTTGGAATGAAGTTAAAATATTTAAGATTCCTTAAAAGTTTTTATTTTATAAATGCTTTAGCAAATCATTAACCAAATTTCACTAATTAAGTTTAATTTTAAGAATTTAAGAATATTTAACTACAAAATCATAAGACTTCCAATTTTTCATTTATTTCAAGAATAATTGTAGTTTATCATATCAAGGTCACATAGAATATTTACAAGAAAAGGATTTTCATGAAATACTTTTCTAGTAAAAATATATGTACATAGAAATTAAGTCAAAAATGTAATTAGTTTTCTTACTATAAGATAATTCAAGTGAAGCCAATTTTTGATTAGGCATTTCGTCAAGCTTCTCCTCACTTTTTTTTTCTAAATTATTTTTCAATCCCCCCCTTATTTTTTAAGTGAGGATTACTATTTTTGGATAGCCTGTTAATAATTTTGAACTTCACTATCCTTAACTTATTTTCAAAAACTTATACATTATTACTTAATGAATATGACATTAATAATTTATTATTTTTCAAATCTTATTTCAATCTTTTCTTTTTCAAGCAATAATCTTGATTCCTTAGTATTTCAAAAATACAATTCTCTTTACTATAAATAGAAAAATTTGATCTTATTATTCTTTAAGTTAAATAATTCTATTCTTAAATTTAATCAAAATTTTTGAAATTTTATTTAAGTTTACTAAATTATTTATAAATTCAAAAATTTAGGTAATCTTAAATAGATTTTTCATTCCTTATGTTATGTTAATATATTTTTAATGAAAATTATAGTTCTTAAAAGAAAAATAATATTTAAATTTGTTAAATGTTTTCCCTTCCCCCAAACTTCAGCTTTAGTATAAATATGAATTAAGAAATTTTCTAAAGAATGAGAGAAAGAAATAAATAGGAATTAATCTAAGTACAATAATGATGTAGTAAGGAAAAACTAACTTCTAATTCTACACATGCTTCAATATGAATATAACAGAAATGATTAAGCATATATAGAAAAAGTTTTGCAGAGCAGGAGTTAATTTCTAAAAATAAATCTTCTTTTTTTTTTATATTTTTTATATTTTTGAACATGCAAATTTACTAACTATTCATGAACACTAAACAGTATGCTGAAACAGAAATAACTTTTTTAAAAATTCATTCACATTTCAGTCTTAAACACACATCAGATAATCTAAAAACAGTTTTAACATAAAAAGTTCACAATAACACTAACAAATAACATCACAATAAATAGCACAAGAAACAAGAAACACACAAAAAACAGAATCAACAATCTCTAGAGATAAGTCAAGCTACTAATCACTGTCTGTAGCTTCATTATCGTCATCACCAAAAGAAAACTCCATATCTGGGACAAGTAGGGAACTGAACATCTTGCTACCCTTCAGAAATCTTACTAAAGACTCTGAATACTCAGTATCACAATCACTCTTTCTTTGTGTATACTCAGAAAGATGATCAATCTTCTTGTCTATCGTATCTACTCTACAGTGAGTTAAGAATAACTCATTCTGTTGCTCTATAAACTGATCTTGCATGGTTTCCCAAAAAGTAGATGATGGCTTAGCAGAAGTAGATGGTCTAGAAGTAGAAGCTCTACCTGAAGTAAGTAATGAACCAGCAGGTGCAGTAGAACTCTTACCTCGCAGTCGACCATAAATGCTGACGCTTTCTCTTCCTATAGGCTTTGTCGACTTGAGCTTTTCCTCAGAAAGCTCAACAACTACTCCAGCACCTTGACATAGAGAATAGATCAGAGATGAAAAACCAAGTCTAATAAAAGTGCTAGAACAAGCAGCAGCCTCCACAGAATCATAAATAATGCTCCCTATATCAATAGACTTCCTCTTTTGAATGTAGAAGTTAAGCATAGCTCTATCTTTGGTAACTTCGCTCGGATGATTAGATGGAAGGAGACGAGCAGAAACAAAGTAGTGCCATGCCTTGGAAACACCATTAAGCTTAGAAGATGAAAAATTTACCTTTTTTCGGTTTCGAATCTTCCAGGCTCCAGTACTATCAGTTGGGTAGGCAATGATCATATCCAAATCTCCCTCAGATGGAGATAATCCTGAGTAATAACTCTCTATGTTTGGCGGTAGGCCATAGAAAATGTTGATGCTTTCAAGAGTGAATCCTACTCCAAATCCTTGAATGAAAATCTCGTATTTCTCTGCATCCACAAAATTAGCATAAAATTCTCTAACAACCGGGATAACGACAAAAAGAGTGAAATAGCAGAATCGTTGTCAGTTGAGCGCAATGATTGTTTCCTCAATTCTTCCTCCAGGATTATAAAAACTTCACTCCGAGATAAATTTCCAAGTCGTAGTAAAATCATTGTATCGGAAGTGTGCAGCAGCAGTGACGAACTTGCTACGATCAAAATTTTCTCGTTCTTTTCCTCGCTTAAATTTGGGTGCCATCTAAACGTGAAAATAAAAATGCAAAATAAATTCAATGGATCTAGGAAAATAAACTAATTTAACCTTTTCAAACTTGAAAAAGCTTAAAAATTCATGGATTTACCATAAAAAATGAAAATTTTTCTCAAAATTTTGGTTTTTCTAAATGAGAGCAAAATCCATGGTGAAAATAAAAAATAATGAGTTTAGAATATAGATCTGACCTCGAGATGAAGAAATCAAGTGATTTTAAGCTCAAAAACTTGAAGATCCGGCTCTAAATGGGATCTCCAGATGTTATTTTCAAGAAAAACAGTGGAGAAGGAAGCTTAGGCATCAAAAATGGCGTGGGGGGGTTTAAGAAGATGAGTTTTCGGGTTCAGACCGAACCGGCGCCTAGGCACCGAATTCTGGTCCCTAGGCGCCAGACTCGCCTTTCCAAAAATTCCATTTAAATTAAATATTTTCCACTAAATCTTAACAAATTTGACTCCTAATTACTCTTATGAGAGTATTAATCCATTTTATAAACTCCAAATATTTTCACAATCAATTTAAAATAGTAGTATAGATCCACATAAATGTATCCAAATTCTTCAATTCTAAATCCTAATATCCATTCCAAATTCAATAACTTTCAGTACAATACTGTATCAAGGATCATCATTTTATAAATAATACAAACAATAGCATATTCAAAGCAAATATTCAAATCCAACAAAACACATTGAACAATTAAGTAAACACACAAATGAGATATTCAACACACTAAAACAAGACTCGATCACACCTAAAAACATATAAGATCTATTAACACTGATCTTCAATTTCCATCTCTTTCGCAATAAAGTTCGCTAGGACCGAAGGGGTAGAACACCAACGCCCTTGAAAATTCTAAAGCCGTCTATTCATCAATCCACTTGTTCTTCGCTTACATTTCTACTTGAGCGTCATGATAAGCAGCCATATGATCAGATTGAAGTTTGGTTTGTCATTCCAAGTGTTCATATTGGTGGTACATCTCATGGAGACGATTACCAATACTTTGAAGTTCCGCTTCAATCTTATCTATTCGACTAAACATTTTCTCCAGACTAACAGCAATAAAACCATTAAAATAAGGTTGAGGATCTTTAGGAGATTTTTCTCTTGCCTCATTTCCATGATTTCCTCTATCCATTGCCTCCAAATCCTTTCTAACTCCTCCAAAATGGCTTGCTCTGGTCAAAATTAGTGTTTCTATGGTATTGAGGACGAAAATAGGCTATATATAAAGAGAATTCATGTGAAAATTTGAAGAATTTCAGTTTTTCCATGATCTGTATCCGCGGTGCTTAGGTGCAGGAATCTGGCGCCTAGGCGCCAGATCATCGATACGCAAGTTATTCTGGTGCTAAGGCGCCAGAACCTCGATTTACTCTGATTCACCTATCGTCAAATTTTGCAAAGTTTCGGTCGTAAAGATACGTCTAACAAACAAATATGATCAACACACAAACACAATTACGAAAAATTCAAATCACAAACAATCACAAACGAAGGCTAACTTGATCTCCTTTTTACTCACATTTGACATGGAATGGTCCAAGTCCAAATTCTATATACTTCAAGAAAATGTTTAGCTTAAGCCAATACAAACTTGTTAGCCTTCTGTTTACAGAAGTTATTTACAAATTCAGTCAAGACCAAGGCATAGCGTTACAACAATAATTTAACTCACACTAATAAATATGGGTTGCCTCCCACAAAGCGCTTGGTTTAACGCCGTCAGCCCGACCTAATTAATTAAATTAATTGGGTCGACTCAGCTCATAAGCCTCTTTGTAATTTAATTTCATTTCGCCCATATAAGGCTTCAGTCCTAATCCGTTAACTTTAAATACTTTTCCAGATTTGGGATCTTTAATATCCACAGCTCCATAAGGGTATACTTTCTCAATTATAAATGGTCCCATCCATTTAGATTTTAATTTTCCAGGGAAAAGTTTTAAACGAGCATTAAAAAATAATACTTCTTGTCCAGGCTCGAATATTTTCCTTGAAATCATTTTGTCATGCAATTTCTTCATTCTTCCCTTATAAATTCTTGTATTTTCATAAGACTCATTTCTTATCTCTTCCATTTCATTCAGTTGTAAAAATCGTTTTTCACCTGCAGTATTCAAATTATAATTGAACTTCTTTATCGCTCAATAAGCTTTTTGCTCCAGTTCAACAGGTAAGTGACAATGTTTACCATAAATTAACGATAAGGTGACATTCCGATAGGTGTCCTATAAGCTGTTCTATAAGCCCATAATTTAGAATCAAGTCTATCAACTCAGTCAGTTCTTTTAGGATTAACAGTCTTTTCCAATATTCTTTTAAATTCTCTGTTTGACACTTCAATCATTCTACTTGTTTAAGGATGATAAGCAGTTGCAATTCTATGCTTAATTCTGAATTTTTCCAGCAATGATTGAATTCTTATATTTTTGAAATGACTTCGTCCATTTGTGATAATTATCCTGGGCATTCCAAATCTTGTAAAAATCATTTTCTTTAAAAATTTCGAAACACTTTTGGAATCATAGTTAGGTAAATCTACAGCTTCGATCCACTTTGAAACATAATCAACTGCTAATAAAATATAAATCTTTCCAGATGATGGTACGAAAGGTCCCATAAAGTCTAAACCCCATACATCGAAAATTTCGATTTCTAATATAAAGTTTAGAGGCATTTCATCTTTTCTGGATATATTTCTCATTCTTTGACATTGATCACAAGTTTTCACATAATGTCCAACATCTTTAAATAAAGTAGGCCAATAAAATCCAGAATTTAAAATTTTAAATGCAGTTTTATCCACTCCAAAGTGTCCTCCAAATTCAGAATCATGACATTTTTGAATAATTGCAAAAGTTTCTTCATAAGGTACACATCTTCGAATCACAGAATCTCTTCCTAATTTAAATAAATGAGAATCTTCCCAAATATATGATTTACAATCATTCTTGAATTTCTTAATCTATTTACTATTCATCCCATAAGGTAAAATATTGCTAACCAAGTAGTTAACTATATCTGCATACCAGAGCATTTGTAATCCTTGAATGACATATAATTGCTCATCCGGGAATTTCTCATTTATACTTTATTCATAAATCTTCTCATTATTATTTTTTATTCTTGATAAATGATTAGCAATTTGGTTGTCAGTTCCTTTTCTATTCACAATTTCAAAATCAAATTCTTGTAAAAGTAAAACCCATATGATCAATCTAGGTTTAGCATCCTTTTTAGATATTAAATACTTAATAGCAGAATGATCAGTGTGCACGATACATTTTGTTCTAAGAAAATATGGTCTAAATTTATCAAAGGCATATACTATTGCTAAAAGCTCTTTTTCATTAGCAGTGTAATTTATTTGAGTTTCATTAAGAGTTTTGCTAGCATAGTATATAACTTTGAAACTCTTCTCATATTTTTGTCCTAATACTGCTCCGATTGCATAATCACTTGCATCACACATTAATTCAAAAGGTTTATTCCAATCAGGTGCAACAATGATAGGTGCAGTGATTAATTTTTCTTTCAAAATATTGAACGAATTCAGACAATCTTCATTAAATTCAAATTTAGTTTCTTTTCCAATAAATGGCAAAGTGGTTTAGCAATTTTAGAAAAATCCTTTATATATCTCCTATAAAATCCAACATGACCCAGAAAACTTCTTACATCGATAATGATAGTAGGTGATCGCAGTTCAAATAATAATTTTCACTTTTGCTTGATTAACTTTCATCCCTATTTGTGAAACTTTATGCCCAAGTACAATGCCTTCTGTGACCATAAATTGACATTTTTTCCAGTTTAGAACTAAATTTGTTTCTTCAAATCTCTTCAAAATTTTCGTTATATTTTCCAAGCATGATTCAAAAGAAGTTCCAAAAACTGAAGAATCGTCCATAAATACTTCAATTCCTTTATCAATCAAATCACAGAATATTGACCTCATACATCTTTAAAAAGTTGGAGGTGCAATGCATAAACCGAAAGACATTCTTCTAAAGGCAAATTTCCACATAGACTTGTAAATGTTGTCTTTTCTTGATCCTCAAGAGCAACGGATAATTGATGAGAACTAGAATATCCATCCAGAAAATAGAAATATGAGTGTCCAGCTAGTTTATCCAGCATTTGATCCAAGAAAGGTAAAGGAAAATGATCCTTTCTAGTGGCGTTGTTTAATTTTTGATAGTCAATGCAAATTTGCCATCCTGTAACTTGTCTTGTTGAGATTAATTCATTTTTTTCATTAACAATGACAGTTACTCCTCATTTCTTCGGAACACAATGAATAGGACTTACGCATTGGCTATCCGAAATATGATAAATAATTCCAACATCTAACCATTTCAAAATCTCTTTCTTAACAACCTCTTTCATAATTGGATTTAATCTTCTTTGGGGTTCAATAGTAGGTTTACAATTTTCTTCCATTAAAATTCTATGCATACAGATTGAAGGGCTTATTCTTGTTATATCTGCAATAATCCAACCAAAAGCTTTCTTATAATTTTTCAAAACTCCTATTAATTTTTCTTCTTGATCTTTGCTTAATTCTGAAGATATAATCATAGGTAAAATTAATGAATCTCCAAGAAATGCATACTTTAAATGTGCAGGTAATATTTTTAATTCCAGTTCAAGGGCTTTTTCAATTGAGGGTAAAAATATATCATTTGTAGTTGTGTCTAAAATTTCTCAATTTTCATGAATATAATGAGTTTCTTTAGACAAATTTTCTTCATTTAATGACTCATTATATAATATAGATTCTTTATCTTTATCATCAGAAATGACCTTACATTTTTCTTGTTATGCTTTTCAATTATATAATCAAAAATATCCATTTGATAGCATTTTCTTTTTCAGGATACCTCATTGATTTCAGAACATTGAATGTTATCTCTTGATCATTAACTCTCATCGTTAATTCTCCTTCTTGCACATCAATCATAGCTCAACCGGTAGCTAAAAAAGGTCTCCCTAAAATGATATGTATTTCTTTATCTTCTTTCATATCTAGAACAATGAAATCCACAGGTAAGATAAATTTATCTACCTTAACAAGAACATCCTCTATAACTCCTCTATGATAAGTGATCGATCGATCAGCTCACTGAAGAGTTACAGTGGTAGGAGAAATCTCTCCTAAGTCTAACCTTCGAAAGATTGAAAATGGCATGAGATTAATGCTAGCTCCTAAATCACATAAGGCTTTTCCATAAAATTTTTCTCCAATAGCACATGGTATAGTGAAACTTCCAGGATCTTTAAGTTTCTGAGGTAATTTCTTCTGAATTATTGCACTACATTCTTCACTTAATGCAATAGTTTCATAAGCTTTAAATTTTCTCTTCTTACTTCAAACATCCTTCAAAAATTTTGCATAGCTTGGCATTTACTCCAAAGCTTCAATAAAAGGAATGTTGATGGTAAGTTTCTTAAAAATTTCAAAAAACTTAGAAAATTGATGGTCAAGCTTCTGTTGTTTAAGTCTTTGAGGAAAAGGTGGTGGTGGTCTTTCAACTCCCACTTCAATAGGTACAACAGTCTGATCTTTACTTGGAGAAAGGGTATCTTTAGGTTTTTCAATCTCTTCAACTTCTTTCTCTTTTTCAATCTCATTCTGTGTTTTCTCCTTTAATTCCTTTCCACTTCTAAGTTGTACAGCTTTTGCTTGTTCATGTTCTTTTCCAGATCCTTTAGGATTAATTTAGACATTGCTAGGCAGTGTTCCTTAAGGTCTGTAATTAATGAAATTAGCGATTTGACCCATCTGATTCTCAATATTACGAGTAGCAGTGTTTTGACTTTGTAGCTGATTGCTTAGTTGCAAGATTAATTCTTCTACAAACAAATTTTTCTGGTGATTGTTATAACCAGGAGGATAAGTTGATCTATAGTTTGAATTTCCTTGATTGTTCTAATTTGGATTAACTTGATGTCCGTTACTCCAATTAAAATTAGGATGATTTTTCCAACCTGGATTATAATAATTAGAATAAGGGTTATTAGTTTTACTAGCAATATCTTGCAAAGTTTCCATTGTTTGAGAATCATCAGAATTTGTAGAATTATCATTACTTACATGCGATATATTAATAAGCAAATTATCTAATTTCTTAGATATCGCAGCCACTTGTGAAGCTAAAATAGAAAAGACTTCATTATCATGAATACTGGCTATTCTTTTGGGATTAACCCTTTCAGAAAGCCATTGAAAATTGTTATTAGTCATTTCTTCAATTAAGGTGTAGGCTTCTTCAAATGTCTTAGCCATTAAAGAACCAGCAGCAACAACATCAATAATAGATCTAAGTGATCTAATAAGTCTATTATAAAATGTTTGAATAATTAACCAATCTGGTAAAGCATAATGAGGACATTTTCTTAATAGTTCTTTAAATCTTTACCAAGCTTCATAAATTGTTTATCCATCAAATTGCGTAAATGAAGTAATATCATTTCTCAATTTAGCAGTTTTAGAAGAAGGAAAATATTTAGCAAGAAATTAAGCCACATCTTTGCTTTATCTTTTAAGGAAAAATGAAAGAGTCTAAGTCAAATAGCATCATCAGAAACATTATTATATTTAAAGGTAGCACAAAATTCTAAAAACTAGCAAGATGTAAATTTGGATCCTCATTAAGTGTTCCTCCAAATTGATTGTTTTGAACCATTTGAATAATAGAAGGTTTAAGCTCAAAAGAATTAGCATCTACAGCTGGAATTTGAATACTAACATGAAGTTCATCAGTTGTAGGGTTTGCATATTCCCTTAATGGTTTATAAATATTTTGTTTATTAATTTCGATTGGATTTTGACTATTATTATGTAAGTCAGGCATTTTTTGATGTTTTAAAATTTATTTTCCTTTTTTAATTCTTTTAATTATTCTTTTTAATTCCGAATCGAAAGGTAGTAATCCTTCATATCCAGAACTACGCATAAAAATTTAAAGAAAATATTTTTGTTTTGTTTTGTTTTTGTTTTATGTTTTATTTTTCTCTTTTTATTAAACTCTAATCTATCCTAGGCAACAGTGCCAAAAAATTGTTGCGATGCGACTTTATATATGCTTTAAAATACAAGAATTTGATACCACTTTTTAGAATATTTAATTTCCAGCAAATGGCTTCAAAAACTTGACGCGGGAGGTTTACTTTTATAATTTTATATTTAGATTTTATTATTGTAAAAGTCACACTTTTAAACTCAAGTATACGTATCGTTCAACTAATACAGGGCTCTAGTAGAGTCTTGGTTATCGATCCCACAGGGATAGAGAATTTTTATAAAAAGTAAGAAATATAAGTAATATTTTCAAAATTTCAAATGCAATTTATATATACTTTATATATATATATATATATATATATATATATATATATATATATATATATAAATATTCAAATTTAATTAACTAATAATTTTTACTAAAAGAAAGTAAACAATAAGCAGTAAAGTAAAATAAGCAGTAATTAAAATTCAATGCAAGTATAAAAATGACTTTCTCCTTTTTCAACTAATCCAAGAATTATAGAGTAATTATTTTTTGTAGGGAATTAAGATTATGGTACTGTGTCAAATAGAAGCATTCATATTCTTTACCCTTTGGTCCAGGTGCAAAAAACATTGACTAATCTATAGATAGGCTCAGGATATTTTATTAGTAGAATGGGTTAATCTAGTCTCACAGTACTAGATGTCGAAGGGTAGCTATGGTTGGCCCTACCAAAGGACCCGTTACCTTTCTATAAACCATATTATTAGAAATTAGTCTGTCACTCTAAAAACTAATTAATTTTACGCCCAATAAATATTATCTTCCTATTTATTTGCACTTCACCTTAAACAATCCACGTATAGTCTGCGATTACCTAAGGATTCATGTGATATCTACTAGTTAAGAATTTATCTCCGGATAGGTCTCAAAATTCTTCAACAAGCTTTAAAAAATTAAATGACCAATTTAAAAAGTAAATTAAGATCCGGTATTAATATCATCACAATGTTTTAAAAAATTTTATATTTTATTCTCCTACAAAATTTAATTAATTTATAATCTTTCATAGTTGAAAGGAGAAAGATAACTAACTACTCAGAACACATTGAAATAACACAATAAAATATATTTATAAAACTTTGAACCAAAGTACAAATACTTATATGAAGTGTTCCTTCAAGTGATCCACTGACTTCTACTGACTCCAAAGCAATGTTGAAAGACTCCAACAGCAATAACACACAATAAACACTCAAAATAAACTCACTAGATACAAAATAAAGTGGCACCCTAAGTATGGAAGAGACTAAATAAAATTAAAGATGAGAGAGAAGATACTAAAATGGGTATGTGTACTAAGAGGGGGTTTTGGTGCGATTTTCTTTGTAGAATGGGCTCCTATTTATAAAGCTCTAAATTTAACCAGGGGTTGCTTAAGGCACCTCTTCAAAATTCGTCCAAATTCAATGTATCTTCTAGAAGGTAACCGTCGCGCCTAGGCGCCGGGATCTGGAGCCTAGGCGCCGGACTCCGTGACCAGGTCTTTCGCACCTCTTCACTTTGGGCCGCACCTCTTTGCGATTGAGACCATTTCCTTTTGTCCAAATACATTGTATCACATGTCCTATATATTAGGAGTAACTTCCAGTCTTCTAGAAGCTCAAATAACCGCTTAACAACGTCAAAATAACTGCCCAAAGTCATTAAAAAAAACTTGACAGCATTTGTATCGAACTGGCGCTTAGGCACCGGATTCTAGCGCCAGGTCAATAATTCAAAAATTTTGCTCCATAAGCTTCTTTTTTTCTCCTTTTTGCTCCTTTTTCCTTATTTTTCTTTCTTGGACTCTTTTTAAATCATCTACATCCAAAAACATGAAAATACCTTTCATTAAAGCATAATATCCTTAAGAATTGAATCATAAATAAGGCATAAAAATGGGTATTTTTTTAGGTAGAACAATGGCACCAGGGCAATTTGGGGCTTTTGGTCAAAATGGGTCAATTTGGTCAAATTGGGACTAGTGAAGTGGTTCAAATTGATTTTGGGGATATTTGGGATGATTTTATAATTTTGGAAATTTATGGAATTTTTGAATTTGGAGGGGTATTTTGGTCATTTTGGATATTTTGGGAGTATTTTAGAATTTTTGGTAAATTTGAGGTGTCTTGAGTATTTTAAGTGGTGAGGACTGCTTTGGGATGATTTTTGGAGAAAATTGGCTAATTTGGGCATTTTAGGGATTTTGGTCAAGATTAGGGTTTAGGGGCAATTTGGTAATTTGGTGGAGTTTTAGGGATCAGGGGGTTAAAGTTGGATTTTTTGGTAAAAAGTGGGGTTAAATGTGAATTTTAACCTATTTGAAACCAAGAGAAAAACAACTTTGGATCCTCCATGTGTTAGCTATAGCAAATCCTAGCATAAGTCAAGTGCTTAGGGAACCACTCACATGAGTTTCTAAAAGAGTAGGGAATCAAGTGTAAGGAAGTTTGGTTTAGAGTTATAAGTGTAGTAAGTGTAAATGTAGAGTGGGTATGTGCATGAGCCTGACCTAGACCAGACTTCTCAGGGTGAGTCCTAAGGCTTGACCATCTTATAGGGGACTCCTCCTAAGCTTCCTTATGCTTGATCTCATCCGCCTAAGTACTTAGAGGTTAGACTTTAAGCATTTGAAACTCCAAGTGAAAAAAATAAGTGTTTTGAATTTTTAAGGGGGAAGGGTCCCATCACTAGTTTTCTATGATAGTCACAAAGAGAGTCCTATGGCTAGACCCTAAGCTGCCTAGAGAAAGACTAGACCTCAACAAAAGTGAGGTTAACACTAACACATTGATCATTATTTACATTGCAGTGGTCCTTAACTGGCTCCGAGAGCAACACTAGCAGAACAGTCAAATCTTCAATATTCGTGGTAGGCATCACCTTGCTGACTTATTCATAGTAACCTACTAGAGAGGCGAGCAGTGTGCTTGGATTGGTTAGGGGTTCTAGGATCAGTTGACCACAACTTTGGCCTTTTCTTATTATGAGAGGAAGAGACAGATGAACTAAGTGAAATGAGTGGCAAGAGGGGTCATGGGAGGTGCGCTCCATATTTCCAAAATGGTCCCCCATATGGAGCACTATAAGTGGCTAGTAAGATTTTTTTATAATTTAATCACTAATTCAATTTTTGGAATATTCTTTTAGCACTAACAATTTTTGTTCGCTACACAGGTTAATAAGTTGAGCCATGCTCCCTCCATTGCAGAGTTGCATGTCTGAACACATAGGCGCCTGAACTATGCAGTGGGTCTAAGAGCATTACTGGCGGGTTGTTGTAAGTTAAAAATTTTAAATTATAAGTTTATTTTGACCCTAACTGTTAAAAGTATCATATCAAATTTGGTTTTCATTATTAAGGAGGAGTTTGAGCAACTTTGGGAGAGGCTCTTGGCCACTTAGGCTCAAACTGATGTTAGCAGCAGTGGTAGTCAGTCTACTGCCGTGCACTCCGAGTACAAGGTTTGGCCCATGCGACGAGGAGTAAGAAGGAGAGGGTTTATGGCCTTGGAGCGAAGAGCATCGCCTTCGAGGTCGAGCTCTCCCATGGTCCCGTTCTTAGTTCCTCGATCTCCCCTTAGTCAAACCAAAAGGCTTCTGTCAGGGAGGTGGCTGCAATGAATGAAGAGATCTGTTAGCTGCGCGAGCAGATACTACAAGGCCAATATAGAGTCGAAGACTATATAATGCGCATGACAGAGATCTTAGCAGATAGCCAGGATAAGCTGCCGATGTCATTCGTGCTGGAGGAGGAGGAGGAGGAGGAGGAGGACGAAGATGATGTTTAGTTGTTCTTTTATATTTTCTTTTATTTGTCAGCATTATGTTAAATAATTATTGTGGAAATTTTTTAGATTAACTTGACTATATTTATTTTAGACGATTTGTGACAGTATCTTTCTTTTGTTAATGATACTTTCTAGAGATTTGATATGTGATATGGCTATTGCTTAATGTGGTATGTGATGTAGAATGTTTTTTTATGTAGGCTATGAAAATGCATTTGATGTTCTAAATTTCTTTTTGTGTTACGGGTTTGCATCAGATTTGCATCCGTTATCAGACGAAAAATCAGACGCTACATCGACAAATAATATTTCATCGTTCTACCATATGTTCTGATTCTACCATATGTTCCGATGTAAATGAGACGGTAATCCGATGCTAATATTCATCATCATATATTTTCAGACAAATTTTGATACACAACAAGTATAAACATATACAACGCAAAAACCAATGTTAATTGTTTATATCGGAATATCTTAACGTAAAATAGATGGAAATAAAATTGCCGACCCCCAATTTAACAAGGCAAAAATCAGACGAAAATCCGACACAAATTTGACACAAACCTTTAAATATCTTCGGATTTACGTCCGAACTAACCGGCTGAAATATGTTTAATTCCTATAGTAGCACGAGCGCACGTGTATTTTCCTATTCTTTTTCTTTCATGAGAAATTCGTTGGAAATCAACCCTCAAAAATTCGTAAAGAAAAGTATATGAGAAACGTCAATAAAAAGAAAAAATTAGCTGAAATCAAACATCACAACTGATAAAACTTGGTGTTTAAATATCAGTTATATAATTAAATAAACAAAAGATAAATCAATCGAATTCCACTTCAAAATTTGGTGAATAATTAAGCTAGAATATGTACCTTTGAGCGATCTCTGCTCTCATTAGCAGAGAATAAAATGTTTGAACTAGAACTTTATGTTATGAAAATCAATTTTACAAATTAGTTTACTCCTTAAATTTGTAATTATGTATACATATAACTCTTAACTACTTCTCTTCAAGTAATTAAACCAAACTAATTAATTACTTCTCTTCAAGTACTTTTGTATACATTAACTCTTATTAATTTTGAACAGTTTAAACCAAGAACTAGATGAAATGCACATCGGTACTATAGATTTCAAAACAAAGTTTAGTGCACTTCGCCAAGCCAGAGTTACAACTATAAATAAGAAATAATATAATGAGAGAACATCAAGATATATAACACAGTTTATATGTGAGTCTCATTGTGTGATTAATGTTATTGATAAAATTATAATACTTCTAATTATCTTTCAGCACGATGCAAATTTTCTGCATTAGTGAAGCGATAATATGCAGAAAAATGGCTTAATGAACTGAAAGCAGTCATGATTAGATGGAGATTGCATGAAAATAATAAGAATCAGAAATATATCATAAGGCGATTGAAAGAAAATTACCACTTCAAAATTCAAAGCTTATATTACAACTTCATAGTTAATGAAAGAAGAGATGCAACTACATACACAAATATATTTCATACTTATATAGAACATATTCAAGCTGTTTCTTGTGCTACGCTTTAGTAATTAAATTATAGCTTTATATAAATGTGTTGAGCTTTAAATGCTTGACTAATTTGTTATTAAAAAGAAAATTATAAGAATCGATTACGTAAAACTTGACCACAGAAAGTAAAGCAAATGAGAAGACATGATTAATCACCTAGCCAATTGCACAATGTGTATATGGTCATTACCATGCTGAACAATTAATGAAGCATCCGATCCCCTTTGACCAGCACTTATAAATTCCATGAATAAACTTCGCCTCAGCAAATCTTTTTAAAAAAAATTACTCATTTTACTTCCAATAAATTTCTTTCCATGATTTATCAGGATTTTGGAAAAGACAGGCCTAGCATGAAAAAAAGAGTAACTTTGAATAGCCAAGGAGACTGCCTTTGAACCACAGAAGAGTTCTCTCATTTCAGATAACTCATATGAGGGCACAGGCAAGTCATCCTTGGCTAACAAAGAATGGCTAGCTCTTATCTTCATGTAAGACCCCTCTTCCACACCAATCTTATGGTGCTGCTTCTATGGTTATACCTTCTCTTATCATGGCTTTATTTATAGTTCATCCGTAAACTTTTTGTAGAACTTATCGTTGATTTCTATAATCTATCTGGAATATATTCCTGCAATCTTCTAGAGGAACCAATTGTCCCAATAAGTTCCATCAATTTCACAATCTTTTGTCTCTTCCTCTTTCTCACCTGGAAGGGGATAATAGATAACATTCTTGTAGATAAAATGATGAAGGAGGTGGAATCACATTGTTAAATCTCAACCATTCTGCATTTTGAGTCAGCAAACGTGCATAGTTTTGTGATGCAGTGGTAACAGTTCTACAATTGTCTCTCTCCCCTTGCTACAAAATAGAATGAGATGCTCAAAATTCTCTTCAAACAAGTCTGCTTTATGAGCACATTATTCCATTTGCAACACTATCAAAGCACCCAAGGTTCCCACCGAAACGAAGTCAAAGTCAAGCCCCACTTGATAGAGGGTCATGTTGCTGCAAATTAGGATTTTGACTTCACCAATTGGTGTCCTCTGATAAGAATGAAGAAATTAGATTTAGAGGAGAGCTTCTTCCATAAGTAAGGAACGTGGACTAGACTAATCGATAATTATGAATAATGCCAATCTTGTTTTCAAGTTTGGCGAAAGGAAATCAAATCTGAATTAGATTCCTTTAAGTGTTTGACCAGCAAGTAGATGGGATGCAAGTTGATGCTTGCTTAGTTTTTATTCGCTCCTTTTCATTTATGCAGGAAGTTTTAGAATAATACCTACACTATCAATTTATCATTATTATGGTATGTTGATCTTAATCCAAGAAAACGAATTAATGCACAATTGCTTTTGAAACTTCAACATTCATGAATTCAGATTTTAACTGAAGATCAGCAAGGATAAATGGATGATTTTTTTTTACAATTTTTTTTTTAAAATAACCTTTGTGCGTCAGTGGTGGTAAGAGCGGAAGTGTTTAGCAAGCTCTTGTTTAAAGGTGAAAGCTTTGAATTTTTCCTTGTAATAATTTTTATCTAGAAATTTTTGCTGTTTGCTATTACAAATAGACCTAGTTGAAGTGCATTTAGAAATGAACATCACATTTCGGTGCAAACTATTGTTAGATTCCCCACTAAATATTCTAAAATGCTTTGATTCTTCTAAAGCAGTTGACTTTTGGTTACTATGACTATAGGTTTATTTACTTTAAAGCAACAACCAAAGTAGAATACTATACTTTATTTGCTAGAATCAAATCTATCCATTGACAAACAACGAGAAAAATAAAGACGGGGGAAAAGAAAATTAAAAATAGAGAAATCTCTAGGTATCCTACTATCCATAATAAAAATTACTAAATAATGTACGTGCCTATATGCTACTTATTACAACTTTATAAAATTTTGAGTGCTACAAATAAATTCATACATGAGAAACAATAAGATAAATTTATTTTGGAAAAAAAAAAAAAAAACAAAGGAGACAGGTTAGCATTGTGATCATGGCCAAAAATAGGTTCTTATATATTGTTGCTAGATGCAACTGTTTTTTGAGTTTTCTTTGATAAGATCTATTGAATCGTTGGCTGACTAAGTAGTTCTTGACCATTGATCTAATGGATCTATCTATAACTCCGGGTAAATGCTTTTAGAATTGGTTGGGTTTAACAAAGCCATCATGTCCCTTTAATACGGGCTAGTGACTTTTAGCTTAAAACATATTATGTATAAGTCGAGAGCGTCTTGTAAGCCTATAATGTCTCCATGTGAGTCCGGCAAAAGCATGATATTCTTCAAATGGAGCGACTGTTTTAGTCCAACATTTGAGCGAGTTCGCACATTAAATGTATATATAGTTCTTTAATTTTTATGTATTTTTGAGGATTCATTAACAGAATGGCCAATTGGACTAGGTAAAACATTTATTAGGTAAAATAAGAAGTTATTCTTACCTTCATATTTACTTTAATTTTTGGAGTGTTCCCCTTATTTGTTTCCTGAATAGTAACACTAATATGAATTGTATGTATAGAATATCTTACATAAATAATTGCCTAGCTTTCAAGGACTTTAATCTATAATCACAACTCCTATATACATTAGAATCACTTTTATCAATATATGTTTGGCTCTCAAGATCTTGGATCAATAACCATTTTTATCTTCTAACTATTATTAATTAACATTAGCCTATAAAAAACGGCAGGCCCACCTTAAATTTCAACCTTGAAGGGGAGATCGACTCACAATGTCCGATGGTCTAGAACATTTTGAATAACATGTTATACAAAACTATCAAGTTTTAGTTATTTTTAACTAGGGTTGTTGATAATAAACTTGGTTACCAAGTTGGAAGTAAAACCAAGAGGTAAATTCAAGCCATATATGTTAAGATTGGGGCAGAGCATGAAGAAGATTAAATTTACAATACAATAGTGCTCAATGGTCAAAGTCTACCACCTACATGAGTGGCATACTTTACTAAGATGAAGGAAATTACTAAATTGATTAATTTTTTCCATACCAAATAAAAAGATATTAAATTCTTATTTAAAAGGGTAATTAGCACTATTCTTAATTGTATTTATCTTTTTCCTTATGCAGATTTTATCAACATTATTAACTTTTCTATTAAGAGGATCAAGCAACCACAAGTAGTTTTAGAAGATAAGACTGTCATGTACCAATTAGAGTGGTCTCATTTAGGGAGACCTATGGTTGTTGTTCTGAGTTGTCCTATATTTTTGTTACTTTAAGTGGGCCTCTTAGCTAGCAGATTTTGAGGCTACACCCATATAAAATTGGTCTTTAAATCTCACCCATAGATAGAGGGTTTGTAAAAATAATTCACGGTAGTAACTTTTAGTTACTTTTTGAGTAGAGACTTTCTATTTATTTATTAACACCACTGGGGAAACTAGTGAAACAACTATGAGGTGAGGATAAAGATACTTTCAACATATTCATTGATATGAATTTACAATAACAAATATTATCACGGAGATATTGGAACAGCTCTGCATCCCTTCCCACAAGAATAAGTGAAAGATGCTAACAAAGCCTCATTGATAATATATCACATGGTTATAACTTGCCCATGAGTGATTTCCTAGTGTATTAGTTATTAAAGGAGTCATTAGTCCCTTTCAAGGGTCACACATGATAGTCAGAGGAATAATTTAGTAGGATTATTAAATGACATAAAGTACCTTCTCGAGAAATGGATCAGGCACCACCTTTCTTGGATGAACCATTTGTAGAACTTTGCCAAGTAATACAAGGTTGTCAGAGACTAATTTATGAATTATTTGTAGCTTCATTAATTCATGAAAGTCTGAAAAATTCTTGGAAAATGGTAGATTTTTTCTAGGTAGATTAATAAGAATGAGATTATCTTAGTGGATATGCTAAATGATCCTTTACTAAATTATTTCCTTGGTTAATAGAAGTAGACTAGTAAATATACTTATAAAGAATTGCAATGTAGGAGTTTAATTTTCTTATTTTTAAGTTTTCATTTAGCCAATGGTAATGATCTCACTTTTATGCAATTTTTATGTACTTACTAAGAGTTCTAATATAGTTGTTATCAATATAATTTTTTTTAAAAGAGCATTTCAATTTATGTTATTTCTTATGTCAATCATGTGCACACAATATTTATTTTATTTTATTTTATTTTTCATTTTTATTTATTTTGCGTTAAATTTATTATGCCTTATTGAGATGTGAATGAATTGTAGCAATGAGATTGACTGAATCAGATATAATGAGAAATTATTTTTTTAGGTGGAAATGAAAGTTGTCAAAAAAATATAAACTTTACATTAAAATAGCCTTTGTCCTCCCAGAAAAGCTGCTTTTGTCTCTCACTTTTTTAACTCTCATTTGTCACTCATTCTTAAGATTCTTTAGGAATTATGACATTTTCTTTGAGTTGGTTCTACACTAAAGTCTTTCCAACTATGGCTACACATTAAAACGTGGTGCATTATCCTACTACAATGGTGATAAAATTATTAAAGTGTAATCCATAAAATTGACAAGTTATGTAATTCATTTACTAATAATTGAGATTTTATTAATAAATTCTGGCTTACCTAAGGTCCCCATATTGGTAGAAGATAGATGATATTTTGAATTATTATGGACTTTTACTAGCCTAGATAAAACATAAGCCATTAAAACTATATTTACCCTAATCTCTTTTAAAGAAAAGTTCAAGATACTTTGGTGTTTTAATTTATTTATACATTCTTTTGGTTAAGGTACTCAAGGATATATGCGTCCAATATTCCTCTAATTAGCTTGAAAACATTGTTTCAGATTGAAAGGAAATTTTATTATTTATAAGGCTTCTAATGGGATGGACTACTTTGATTGAGGTAGTTCAGTTTTCTAAGGAGAGGGTAGAGATCCAGGAGTCAAGTATACCAAGTTCTTTAGCCTTAGCATTATATGTCAATTTATTATTTTCTAGTAGCAGGATGGTGAATAATTTATATGGTAAGACTCACATGAATCTGTTAAGCATTCAAAATGCATAAATGTTTGGTATTTTTTGGGTAAATTATATGTCAGTTTGTGCTTTAATTTTAAGCTATCAATTCTATATTTGGTAAAATTATTGTAGTAGATTTTATATAGAAATTTTACTATAGTTTACTATAGTAGTTTTTACTAGTGCCTTAGTGCCTTAAAAGAAAATTTTCTAAAAACATTCCCCAAAGAGAGGAACCACATTGTTAGACTTGAAGCATCATAGGATCAAAATGAACTGCAAAAATGCTATAATTTGATCATTGTAAAGTTGTCAACACCACAACATAGAGCTAAAAAAACAAAGCTTGGTGTTGCAGTGCTGTAAGCAGAGTGTGACAACATGATGAACAAATAAGAACAATAATACATTTCAAATTCACAAATCTGTGTAGGAAATTAATAGTTATTTTTATGATGATGCTTAAAAGGTGCATAGATTTATTTTTATAAATAGTATTATAGTTATTGGTAGTCCAGTAGTGTTGTTGTCTTGTATTGTCTGTCTGTGATTATATGAATGGATTTATTAAGTGTTCTATGACTTTTATGGGTTATTAGTGTGTTTTTGTACAACTTGAAGAGATCAAGAGTCGAACCATCATTCCAGGACTAAATTAGGTTTTATTTCCTCGAATTTATCAATTTTTATTCTATATTTTTATGCTTTTATGTTGTTTTCTATATCACGTGCAAGAATTATTTTTATTATCTCTAAAAAAGTTTTTATCATCATGTTTTATGAAAATTGTGAATTTATTTAGAATTAAATGATTTTATAGTTGTTGTATTAACTCATGTGCTCTATATACATATATTCTAGCCATTTGTTTGAAATACTATAATATAAAAATTTAAATTAAAAACTAGTGGTAGAGTAGGTTATCGAATAGTATGGATATATAGTTATTAAGAACAAACAATCATTTGGGGTAAGAAAATCATGGTGATTTTTGTAGGGTTTAGAAAACTAAATCATAATATGAAATCTCATTGTTCCTTATGTCTTGAAAGAATTTATGGAGTAAAATTTTCTTTAATTGACAGTAACTCTTAGACAAACCAAGGCTAGATTTACCTAATCTTAAAAATTCAATGGTTCAGAGAACCTTTATCATTTAAAAACTCAAGAAAGAAAATATTCTTTGTATTTATGAGTAGATTTCAAAATTTTGCTATATCAACAAGATAAAATTTAATTTTATATAAAACTATACTTAACTTTAAATTTTTATCTCAATCCTCATTCGAATGATCTCATACTTATCGCCTTTTTACTTCATTGATATGACTAATTAATTATTGGCACCTTTGTCGATGATATGATGGTCAAATTCTAATTAAGTTAATAGTAGTTTAATAGAAGTTAGGTTTTAATTCAATTATTTTTTATTTTATTTTTTTCTTGTCTTCTCTGTTTCTATTTTGTGTGTTTTCTAGTAATTAGAGTTTAGAAGTCAAGTATTTCTTTTCCCAATATTATGAAAATCAGTGTTATAGTGTTACAATGCCATTATGTTTCTCTATATTTTCAAAATATTTCTATCTATTTGAAATTTATTATATTATAATTGTTATATTATGTCTATGGTTCCATTTTGTTATATTAATTTTTATCGTAGAGTAATCTTTAATATCTTAGTGTTGTTCTATGTGTAGGGTTGAATACTGTGAGCATGTACCATTTTATGCTAAAAAAATGTAAACATTTTAAAAAGAACTCAAAATGACTAAAAATTATATGAAAGATATTGCGAACTCACTTATAGAGGATGCTCAATCTTGATCACTTAAGGACTTTTGCCAATTTATTACTAGATAGGATGTATCATATTATAAATTTAATTCCCATTTTTTATTTTTAAGAGATTAGGATTAAGGGAAGTCAAACCTATAACTATAATCATTTAATTAACAATCTCTTCACTAGTAGCATACCCTGGGAGTGTTATAAAGGATGTCATAGTTATAATTTGCCCATATATATTCCTTCTTGATTTAATTCTCTTGGATATAGAGAAACATAACAAACTTTAAATAATTTTAGGACTGTTTCTTGCCATAGGAAGAGCAAATAAAGATTTACAAATAAGGGAGTTAAATATGAGAGATCAAAATCATGAAATAATTTTTAGAGTTTGTAATCCAATTCAATTCTCTGCAAATCCTTCTAAAAATTATTATAGACTTAAAATTGGTAAATTACAAAAAATAATGAAGGAAACTTTGCAAAATAAAATAATATCATGTAATTAGGGATGACTCATTAGCATTACAATTTAATGATTTGAAAGCATTCAAATCAAACAAATAAGTTTGAAGAATAATCAGTGATTGCTTAAAAGATAATTTGGTTGAAAAAAACATTAAGATAAGATTTGATTTTTTTAGGCTGAAGATATAAAACTAAGCACTTCTTGGGAGGAAATTAAAATGTTATCTTCTTGTTCTGTGATTGCAGGATTGTGCTACTTAGTTTATGATGAATATGTGTTGTGTTGTGTTTGGTCAAGTTGATGACATTATACTATGTGTTGATTGGAAAACAACAGACCAATTGTATCATATTATATGTTTGCTTACTTTAGTATGTGCATGTGTGTGTTTTAGTTATTATATTTCAAGAGCTACCAACTTACCATCCACATTCAAGAAAAGAAGCATAGTCCAACTACAAGTTGATTACTAAAGGAATGTTTGTTTAAATATTTATATTTTTATGATTAGTTATTATCTTTTATTTCTTTATTATAAAAAAAAAATTGGTTTGACGGCGTTCTTATGTGTGGTGTTATATTTGGACTGTTAGTGATTGTTATTTATATATATTTGTGATGTGCTTTAAATAATATTTGCTTTAAATTAGATTAGGACTATTTCTAAGTATTTTAAATTGTGATACATTTAAATTTAATTACAAGTTAGGAACTCTAAGCACTGCATTTGATAAGGAATTACTTCAGGATAGAAAATATTTGAGTTTAAGAGAACTTGTTAAGCATTCTAAATGCATAAATAATGGGTGCAGTTTTGTAAACACTTTATGTTATTTTGTGCTTCTCTTCTATCAATTTTCTGCTTTATTACAATAATTATCAAGATAATAAGTTAGAAACAAAATGAAAAAAAAAGATACTACAGTAGAGTTACTATAATAATTTTATTATAGCAGAAATGTAGTAACGTCACAATGTTAGAAATTTTACTTGCAATTTTCTAAAGTTCAAGACGATACAATACCATAACATGTGCACCCTAATGCCAGAATGGAGTGCCACAGCAATATACATTGAGTGTTGCAATTCTATGAACTCAAAATTATAGAGTCAAAGAGATAGAGAACTTATTTTCGCAGGGCCAAACATGGAATGCTATAGTGTTGTCCCAGCATTTTGGCGTTGTACTTAAGGCATCCTAGTGAAACAACCCAACATAAACAATTTTACATTTTACTTCATAAATCTGATTGTGAATTGGTGGTTATTTAGTTGATTGAGCTTAAAAAGTGCAGAGAAGTATTGGAATAGAATCTATCATAGTATATTGTAGTCTAGTAGTGTCATATTATTGTTTTGTGAGTGTAGGACTTGATTTAATGAGTGTATTATGTTATTTGTATGGACGAACAACTAGAATAGATCAAGAGTGGATATAGTCATCCAGACATAAATTGTGTTATATTTTCATGTTCATTCCGCTATTAAGAATTTAATGTCAAAAAAAGATGCTGAACCGAGGTTAATTAAATGGGTTCTACTTTTGCAAAAATTCAATTTTCAAATAGTGGATAGAAAGGATATTGATAATCAAATTGCTCACCATTTGTATAGAATAAAAAATGTTAAAAGATAGAATTTTTAAGAAAACATTCATGATTATTTTCCTGATGAACTTAATGTGCTTTCTGGGTGGCAAGTTCCTTGGTATGCTCACATGGTTAATTATCTATCTAGTAATATTTTACCATAAGGATTAACTAGCCATCAGAAAAAGAAATTCATGCATGATTCAAATTTGTACTTTTGGAATGAGCCATATTTTTTTAGACAATGTAAAGACTCTATTATTCGAAGATGTGTACCTAATAATGAAACTCATGAAATCATTTACAAATGCCACAACTCTGAGTTCGGAGGACATTTTGGTATTGATAAAACTACATTTAAAATTTTACAATATGGATTTTATTGGCCTACGTTATTTAAAGATGTTAACAAATATGTAAAAGCTTATGATCAATGTCAAAAAGTAGGCAATATTTCAAGAAGAGATGAAATGCCATTGATTTTCACCTTAGAAGCTGAAATATACGATGTATGGGGTTTGGATTTTATGAGACTATTTATACCATCTTCTGGAAAAATTTATATATTATTTGCTGTTGATTATGTGTCTAAATGGATTGAAGCTATAGCTTTACCTCATTGTGATGCTAAAAATATTTCGAATTTTTTAATAAAAAAGATTTTTGCTAGATTTTGAATACCTAAAATCATTATTACCGATGGGGGAAGTCACTTTAAGAATTTTAAGATTGAAAAATTACTTAACAAATATAGAATTAAGCATAAAATTGCTACGACTTATCACCCTCAAATTAGTGGAATGACAGAAGTCTCAAATCGTGAAATCAAAAGAATTTTAGGGAAAGCTGTAGATCCTAAGAGAACTGATTGGGTTGATAGACTTGATTCTGCATTATGGGCTTATAGGACTGTTTATAAAAATCCAATAGAAATGTCACCTTATAGGCTGTATATGGAAAACCCTGTCATTTACCTAATGAGTTAGAACATAAAGCTTATTGGGTGATAAAAGAATTTAATTATAATTTGAAGGATGATGGAGAAAAGAGATGGTTACAATTAAATGAGTTTGATGAAATTAGAAATGAATCTTTGGCGAATACTAGAATTTACAAAGAAAAGATGAAGAATTTACATGATAAGAAAATTTTAAAGAAGACTTTTGAGCCTGGACAATAAGTTTTATTATATAATACCCGATTGAAATTATTTCCTGGAAAATTAAAATCCAAATGAATGGGGTCTTATATTATGGAAAAAGTTTATCCTTACGGAGCTGTGGATATAAATGATCCAAAGACTGATAATTTATTTAAAGTAATTGGGTAAAGATTGAAACCCTATATTGGAGAAAAAATGTCTTATTATAAAGAATCAATAGAACTGAGTCAGTCTGAGTAAAACTTATGGATAAGTCGGGCTGGCGACGTTAAACCAAGCGCTTTATGAGAGACAACTCATATTTCTATTGATTTGATTTGATTTAAGGAGGTTTTTTTAGGATGTGATCATCCTTTTGTTTTATACCAATTATTTAACACATATTAAACATTTAAATATGCTTGGAACCTTTAAAAATTCGATGTGAGGCGAAATGATATTTTTAAGGATACTGGCGCCTAAGCACCAAATACTTGTGATACTGGCGCCTAAGCACCAGAATTGGCGCCTAAGCGCCACAATTACTGGAAGTGGTAAAAACCGTCAAATTACAGTTTTAATCATTTCTTTCCTTATAAAATGGCCTATCTTTGTCCCCAATGAGTATCCCCTCCATTAATTGAACAGAAAATCCAAAATTTAGAGAGAGATTAAGAATAGTTAGATTCCATGGAGAATAGAAACAATAGTTTAAAGATAAATGATAAGTTTATACACAAGGATTCATAAACTTATTTCAATGGATATTTAGCAATGAGTTTAAAGAGGATGATCAATCTTTTTTAGAAGATTGAAGAGGAGTTACTTCTTATTAACAGTAGGATGCATGAGGTGTTCCATCGATATGAGCATATGGAATGGAAAATGAAGCGTCAATCTGATCATAAGGTTGCTTTTGAAGATTATTAGGTAACAATGTATGCCAAGAACAATTGGATTTATGAGAAAAATGCCATGAAATTTCCTCATGCCCCTATCTTTCACTCCTTTTTTCATAGCAATCTGTCATGTGATGGGGAAAATGAAGGTACTGATCACAATTAGTGAAGTCTTAAAAGAAATGAAGAGTCTTATCTGGTTGTGTTATTGTATGTATTGTTTATTTGAAGTTTGATGTATATGATGATTGTGTACTTGTTGAATCTAATTTATGAGTTAAATCGTATGTTGATGTGTATGTTTGTACTTTCTGTGTTTGTTGAACCCAATATTGAATATCTGAAATGAAATTGAAATGATTTGCGTAAATCTTGTGTTAAAATGTTGGAATTTGATATAGATTTGAACTTTCTTTTTTGTTAATAAATTGGAAAGAATGAAAGAGTTTGACGAGAAATTTTGAGCCTACAGGTGTTAGACTTGCTTAGTATTACATAAAAATGAAAATATGGAAAATCAAAATTTTCAGCAAGTTTAGCGCCTAGGCGCTGGTTCACCTGAACTGATCGAATTAATTATTTAAACAAGCCCACGCCATTTTTGACACCTAAGCTCCTTCTTCTTCTTTTATTTTGTGAAAATCAGTCTTAAGGTTCCACCTAGAGCTCGATTTTTGATGTTTTGTGGCTTAAAAACACCGAATATCGTTTTCTTAATGTTAGATCTATCCTTTAGCTTTGTTATTTTGCAAATCTACCATGGATTTTTCAAACTTTGAAAGAGAGCAAAAACTTTCAAATATTTTAAATTTCTAAGTGAAAAATCCATTGATTTAAAGTATATTTAGTTTGAAAAAATTTGGAAGAAATCTATAATCTTAATTTTAGAATTTAATTAGAATTTTTCTTAATTTTTAGGATGGCTCGTAAATCTAAGAGAAGAAAGGAGAGAGAAGATTTTGATAAATTAAGATTTGTTAGTATTAACGTACAAACAATGAGTTTGCCTCCACCAGAAAATTTATTGCTGAAAGAAGTTTTTACCATCCCGGTGGAGCGATTGAGAATGTTATTGTAATGCAAAATTGGGAGAAGTTCTATTATTTTACTATTGTTGTTATTATCCTTGTTGTTCGTGAATTCTATGCAAATGTTACTGCGACAGTTGATAATGAAGTATTTGTTCGAGCTAAGGAAGTTGAGTTTACTCCGGAGAGGATCAATATGCTATATGGTCTGCCTCTTGTTACTGACTATTTTTATTCAGAATTTACTCCATCTGAAGCTAGGCTTGATATTATTATTCATTATTTGACTGTCGAATCTGGAGCTTCGAAGGTCAGAAATGCTAAGAAGATAAATTTTTCTTCTGCTTCACTCAATGCTACTTCTAAAGCTTATCACTATTTTATTTATGATCCTCTCCTTCCGTGGAACCATTTAAGTGAAGTTACAAAAGAACGAGCTATCCTAAATTATTTTATTTGAGAGATGAAACAAATTGACATTGGGTCAAAAATTTGTGATGCTACTAGTTCTTCTGCAAGAGCTACTAGTATTTATGGACTAGGCGTTTTATCTCTTATTTTCTCCATGTGCAAGCAATCTGGTGTGAAACATGATCATTCTGAAGAGCAGTTGAAGCCTTTAAAACCTATTGAAAAGGCTAATGTAGATGTTTATGGATGACCTAGAGGTAGAGTTCCTAGTGCACCTTCTACTTCGATACCTTCTACTTCTAAACCATCTACATCCACTGTTACTGAGCCTCCACATGGATTTGGGTATGTTTTGAGTTAGAGATTTGGAACATCAAAGTGATATGTTTCTAATGCAGTGTCGTATGAGGATTTAGATAAGAAATTTGATCATATGGCAGATTATGTTTATAGGAAAAGTGATTATGATGTTGAATATGATGAAGCGTTGGTAAAGTTTCTAAAAGGAGATCTGTTTGTAAATTTCCCTACATGCCCAAGATTTTCACCTTATAGAGACCCAAAAGCTATGGATGCTGATATCCAATTTGATGATGATGATGAGGAGGAGGAGGAGGAGACTAAAGCTGATGATTAGACTTCTTTCTATGTTGTAATATTTATCCTTTATGTTGTTGTCTTTTATTTTATGTGTATGTTATTAGCTATGTTTAGACTCTGATGATTGTGTAGGGTTGTTTAAGGATGTGAGTTATTTATCATTGTGACTGTTTGCTCTTGTGTTTATTTAGTATTGTATCCGTGCTAGAAAAGAGTGTTAGCTTTTAAATGCTACTCATATTGTTACTTTCTGTATTAGTTTTTACACCTGCATTTATTCTCTTACTTTAAAATACCCTGAATGTTTTTCCTTCTTTATGTTTATTTTAAATTTTATATTACAAAATTTTCTAAAAATTAAGTTTGAGGGCGGAGGGGGGGGGGGGGGAGAATGAAATCCATTTTTCAAAAATTTAAATTTTAATTGTTCTTAATTGTGCTAAAAATAAATTTAATTTTGAAAAATAATTACGTAAATGAAGTTACATTAGAGTACTAAAATTTTGAATATAGAAATGAGTAAAAAAAATTTAGTTGAAATTTTTTAATAAAGAAATGATGAATATTTTGTAATTATCTTAAGCGAGAAAAATTGTATTTTTGGAAAAATAGAAGGATTGGACTTTTATTTTTAAAACGTAAATTTCTTTTATTGAAAATAATTTTCAAAATTTTTATTATTTTTCTAAGTTAAAGATGTAAATCTATCTTATGCTTTAGGAAAGGAAGAGTGGAATTCAAAATCTTTAAAGGTCTATCCAGATATAGTAATCCTTGCCTTCTAAAAAAAAGTGAAAAACAGTATGTGAAAAGGGAAGGAGAAGCTTGAAGATTTAAGGGTCTAATAAAAAATTGGTTCCACACCTAATCATTTTAAAGTATAAGACTTGAGAAAATCTTGAAGCTTATAATTATAATATAGTTAGAGTTATTATTTTTAGTAATAATTTTTAAGTAAAAAAAATAAAATGTCTGAATCCTATATTATTAAAAATCTACAACTATTTCTGAATAAAATAAGGAACTCATATTTCTCATTCACCTTTACTTAAGAAATTTCAAAACTTTAAATTAGTCTCAATTGCCAATATCTTCTCGAAATTAGGCTAATATACTTCTAGAACAAAATTTTGGAAACTCCTAAAGAAACTTATTCACATAATTTGTTTGTTTTTAAACATTAGTGTCACAAGATGACAAGTAAAGTTTATGTTTAGGGGAATTGGTCTACCTTAAAATTAATCAATTTTTATGGATAAATTATTCTTCTAGTTTTAAGGATATTATGCTTTAATGAAAGGTATTTTTATGTTTTTGGTTGTAGGTATAAGAAGATGAGTTTAAGGATGAAAATAAGCAAAAATGAGCCAAATTGGGGCTTTATAAAGAAAATTTGACAAATTAAGTCTAGCGCCAAGGCGCCAGAGATAGTTAGAGTAGTTAATTTTTGAATTTTTGCGGTTCTAAGGTATTCTAGAAGCCCCAAGATACTATTGCACGTTTCAAATAAAGTATATAATGAATCTAGAAAAATTTGATTGAAGAAATGTGTCCCTTGAAACAAAAATTGCTCAAATTGATCATTTGAACTGGTGGTTGACCGAAACATTTACAGACTTTTATTTTGAAAGAATTTATGAACTCAAATTTATATATGTTTATAATGATTTTGTAAAGTCCAAGCACTCAACGCAAGTATACGTATCGTATCAAGTAATACAGAGCTCTTTTGGAGTCCTGGTTATCGATCCCATAAGGAAGCTACGAATTAGAAGAAAGTGTTTCACAATAGATAATGTAGCACTGAAATCTGATACTCAAATTGCACTCAAAGTTTAATGCTTACTTATACTACCACTAGGCAAAAAACAGTAACAATTAATCAAACTACAATTACTTCTAATAACTTTAAAAACAGAATTAACTAACAAACACACACTAATCTCTCCTCTTGCAATGAGAATATGATGTGTGGATTATATGGAACGATTATCTATATTATTGTGCCAAATAAGAGCATAAATATTTTTTTACCCTTAAAAGAGTACCCCCTCTTCCAAGCATGAAAAGAACATTGTCATATCCTAAGTTTAGTCACTAAATCTAAGGCTAGGCTGGGAGGATACCGACTCTCACTATGGAGCTCCCACTCACCCTTCACCTGAAGGCTAACCTTCGAGTTTAGTTACTAATCTTAGGACTAACTTGGGGATCTCAGTCTGTCACCCTGAAACCTCCAAATTGAAGTCCATCAAAACACATTTCCCTATTTATTTGCACTCAGTTCCCACGAACTACACAATTCATCCATGGAAATTGAATGGATTCTGAATTATTGTTGTAGGACACTAAATACTTTCAAAATTAATGTTCAACAATATATTTTAACAATTTAATTAGCCAGATCAAAAACTAAATTAAGTTCAAAATGAAAAATCATCACAATTTCTTCAATACATTAAAAGCACTTCAAATCCACATCAATCCATCATCACATCTCTATGCAAGAAGAAAGACAAAGGAGACTTCTCAAAATTCATGAAGAAGATACAATAAAACATGGATTTTATATATAAAAGAAAATTCATACAAACCACAAAAGAAAATACAACTTATCTCTTTCTCTTCCCTAATGCAATTCCCTTGAAGTTCCATTGAATCATTTTCTCTCTTCTTTGCAACACTTAATTCCCTCTTTATAATGGAAAGAAAGAAGCATTCTCTCACTTTACTTCTTCTCCTTCACTCCTTAGAGAAGAATTCCTCTCAAATTCTAACTTCTATGCACTTTTCTCATAAGCCCTAACACTCAACACACACTCTCCCTCTCTAGAACTTCAGAACACACACTAAAAAGATCACCATTTTTGTCCGAAAACAGTTGCTTATAAGTTATAAACGAAATCCCAAGAGTTTCCATAGGTATCCCTTCCAAAAGTCGCCAAAACTCCTTAAATTTGAATTCCACCGACATTGGGCAATGGCGACACCCAATAGGGCACCAACGGCCCTCTATCTTCGAATTAATTGTTGAGTTTCTAGAAAATGGCCCCGGTGGCGCCCATTCTGGCGTCGGCGGTGCCAGAACCTGTTTTCCTCCTTTTTTCTTCTTTTTGCTCCGAATTCGTTCCTTTTCGCTTCTTTTCGCTCCAATCACCTAAAATCATCATACCTGTAACAAATCATGAAAAATACATTTATTTAAAGTGCAATATCACCAAAAATGGGTAAAATTATATAACAAAAACAGTATATATTTTTGGTGCATCAAAATTCACCAAACTTAACTATTACTTGTCATCAAGTAATCCTTTTACTACATAAAATATAACTGTAGGAAATGCACTTTTCACCTGTAAGATACTAAAATTTTTCATTCAAAAGAATATTTTGGTTAGATCTTAAGAAGAAATTTAGTAACTCGGGTCAATACTACAGGTACAAGAATATTCAGCAATCAAGTCTAAGAGTTCTATTCTTCTATTTATGTGAAGATAAACCATAATTTGTTACATTAAGAGTGCCTTCAAAGATTTTGTGAAAACGGAGTTCATGCAAATTTTATCAGAATGTAGGCCAATACTTTAAATATAAATTCAGGAATTAAATCAAGTTCCCCTTTTAGGTGATTCAAGTGAAGCCAATTTTTGATTAAGCATCTCCTCAATTATCTCCTCATAATTATCTTTTTCTTTCTTTTCTTAATTTTCTTTTGTTTTTGGGACTTTTTTTCAATTATTCTTTTCTTTTCTTTTCTTTTTTTAATGACAATTGCTATATCTGGATAGCCTTTAACGATTTTGAACTTCACTCTCCTCTTTCTAAAGTTCAAACTTGAGACACCTCCTTACTTTATAATTAGGTACAAGCTTTATTGTTCATCATAAAGTCACAATCTTTTCTTAACACACAATAGTTTAAGTCCCTTAACATTTTAAAAATACAGTTTTCTTTACTTTAATAGTTAACTATAATCAAATTCTTTCATACTAAATATCTTACCCTTCTAAAATTAAGCTTTATTATAGAAAATTTCATCCAATCCTTCCATAATATTCAACTGAAATAAAAAGTTTTAGTTACCTACAGTAAGGTTCAATTGCCAAAAGTTATGTTGATTATTTTTGAAAATATAATAATTGAGAACAAATAAGAGTTGATATTTCTCTACCCTTCCCAAAACTTAAATTTTTCAATAAATTTGAAATAGTAGAGAGTAAAAGAAAACTAACCTTTTTGTGCTGGGATCTTGAAATCTTCAACAACTATATGGTATTAGTTAAAATTTACAAATAGCAGGCATGAAACAATTAGTAACAGTGATATAAATTTTTAAATATTCGCAGGGTTTTAAATTTAAACATCTAAACATCCAACAAAACACCATAACTACTAAACAAACTATCACAACACTACACAGTCCATTTAACAAATTCAATTTTTCAATACAACATAACAGTACAACAACAGGGTTACACATCACATGAAAAGTAAATAACTACCACATCACAACAGTACAACACAACACAATAAGAACAACAGAAATAGAAACAAACAATCTACCAATCTCCATTACCAGGATCATCAGCAGGGTCATCAGCAGGGTCAGGTCTATATGGTGTATAGCTGGGGTTAGTAGGAAATATCACATCAGACTCCTCCCTCATAAATCTGACCTGAGCATCATAACACGCAATATAGAACTCAACTTTCCTCTTCAAATAATCTTCATTCACATCACTCTTGGCCTCAAACACATCCATCCTACCATGGAGTCTATCCACACTAGCACTCTGTAATCTTAGTTGCTTCATAATATCAGATAAGGTAGGCGGCTCAGATGTAGATGGAACATCATAAATCGTAGTAGGAATATCAGTATTCATACTCTTAACTCGAGCTCCCACATGAGACTCATAAGTCCGGATAATAGTCTTTGTAATTGGTCTCAGCGATATAGCCACTTCTTCAGAACTGTTGAACTCCACTCTAGACTGAACACATAGAGCATGAACTAAGGCAGGATGCCCTAATCCACTAGTGGTCTTGCCTCTAGCAATAGTCTGAATGTTCTTGTAGATAACAGTTCCAATATCAATCTTTCCCATCTTCTGAATACAATAGTTCAGAATTGTTATATCCCTTGTAACTTCGCTGTGGTGATAAGAATGTAATAGTCTTACAGAAATGAAATAGTGCCAAACTTTTGATGCAACATTCAGTGTGGAAGCGGGAAAGTTGATCATCTGTTTTTGACTTATTTTCCATTCCCCTCTTCCATCCGTTAGAAAAGCAATCACCTCTCCCATATTTTCCTCTCGACTATCAAAGTATTCATATTCACAAACAATTGGTTCCTGAGTCTGTAGAAGACATTAAAACACTGAGGAGTAAACTCAACCATTTTTCCTCTAACTAACACATACTCAGTCTCAGTCCAGGGCACACTAGCATAGAACTCTCTAACAACTTCCATAACAGCATTTGCAGTAAAATAAAAAAACCATTCCCAGTTCCGCTCTGCAATTAACTGTTCTACAGATCCATCAGGACTATCAAAAGTTCGATCCTGGATACACTTCTTATTGTAAAGGTAAGTTAAAGCGAAATTGCGCTTTAATATTAATGAATTTTTCTTCATCAAAATCTAATTTTCTCTTCCCTTTACTCATCCTTGGAGCCATGTGAATTTCTAAAATTTGCAAGAAAATTCCAATAATTCTCAAATTCACAATGTAACAAACTTCAAATACTATTCTAAACAAGTAAGAGCAAATTTCATCATGGAAATCTCAAAATCTCTTTAAAAATCCAAAAATTCCAACCTAAGCAATGTGAGAGATTTCCAGGGTGAAAATAAAAAATTTTTTACTTAAAGTGAAGCTCTTACCAAGAGAAGTGTTGATTCGGTCTTGAAAAGCTTTAAAATCGCTTCAAATCCGAGATCTAGCAAGCCACAGGTCTTCAAAATTGTGAAAATGGAGGAGGAAGACGAAAGCAATGGAAAAATCTATGGGTGCCAGGGTCAAAATCGCAAAATAAAAATTTTTTGGCTATTTTTAGTACTTGGGCGCCGGCGGCGCTTGATAAGGCGCCGGCGGTGCCAGTCCAAAATTTTTTTTCTGTGTCTAAAGTTTTTT
This sequence comes from Papilionanthe hookeriana x Papilionanthe teres, assembly GCA_022702705.1. Lineage (NCBI taxonomy): Eukaryota > Viridiplantae > Streptophyta > Magnoliopsida > Asparagales > Orchidaceae > Papilionanthe > Papilionanthe hookeriana x Papilionanthe teres. Next base: position 79,683,861 of record CM040421.1, on the reverse strand, counting down.
TCGCAATTTTGATGGTTTCGACTTCCACAAAGATGTTTAACACTTCAATAAGCATCTACTTCATCTCACAAGCAATAATTAACACAATTCTTTACACAAACAATACACAACAAACATTTATATATAAAATCCAAGTTGCAATATAAACACCAAATATGTTCATTAAAACCGAACCAATAACTCTTAGATGTTTAGTGTTGCAAGTATGCTACGATAAGCAAACACTAAAATCTAAGCACACAATGAAAGTAAGCATATCCAAATCCAAGTTCAAATTACAAAGCAAAGCAAAGTAAATACCACACACACCAAGAAAAATTAAGCAAAGTAAACTAAACCACAACAAACATAGTAGAATCCAATAATTACTCCAGATCGGTTTCAGAACTATCTTCTCCTCTGATGTCTCCAATTGATTGCTGATGGACGAACAAATTGTAGAATGGATGAAATGGAAATTCATCAGATGAATCCTCAACAATCACCGTGTTCTTCTTCATCAGATTAATCAAGCCCATCTCAATTCGACCAGTTTGATCAAATTGTTCCTTCATCCTCCAATCTATATGATCAAATAAATCAGAAATGTATTGATTGCATTCATAATATTCTGTTCCTCTTTCTCCAACTGTTTGATCCTCTTCAATATCATTCTGGAACTTTCAAGAAAAGAGGGTTGAATTGGTTGCGAAGTCTGTGTTGGTTGATCAGCAAGCAAATTCATATCATCTTCATCTTCCACTGTTTGATAGTCATAAGGATTAGTTGGATCAATAGGCCTCCATGGAAGAAAAACCTTTTCCCAACTCTCATATGGAACTTGTGATTGACTACATAATAGAAATATGGTGGACTGGTGTCCAAGCCCATATTTAGATCCATGAAAATTATTCCCAAAACTGATTTCATAATTATATTAGCAATGTCAATCGGCCTCCCAGTTTGAATACAGAAATTCAAAATGACACTTTCCTTGGTTACCTTGCTAATCTTCAACGTTGGAAATAACTTTGCCGAAATAAAGTAATGCCACTGCTTTGACACTGGATTTAGAGATGCAGATAAGAAACTAATATATCAATTTTCTCTAATTTCTCAATCCTCATTCTCATCCGTCAAATAACGATACACATCATTCATATTATAACTTGTTGCATTAAAATTAGAATAATGGCAAATAGGTACATTCTTAATCATAAAAAGATCATTAATTCTTGCAAGAGTGAATTGCACAAACCTACCTTGCACAAATACGAACCCTTGGTTGATCCCGTGAAGATTTGCAAAGAATTCTTTAACGACCGGAACAACTACTGCAGTGGTAGTGTAGCAAAGCACTTCCTAACGTCACTCCTTATTTATCTCTTTAATTCTAGTAGTAGGATTATTTATACCTCTATTTATGAAGCCTCTTTCATTGATAATCCTCCTCTTCATCATCACCTTGTTGAACAATCGCTGCGCCTCAAAACTTATAAACTTCCTTCAGTTAAAAATGTGAGATCGAGGGGTTTCTATAGAGTAGGAATCCAAGGGATGCTAATTGGGAATGGTAGTTTTCATTTTTTTGGAGTTAGGAAGTCTAAAGTGGAGTTTAGGGAGTTATAAGGATGAAGATTCCGCTCAAAACAGCCAAAACTCGCATTTTGAAACTTTAAAAACCGTCAACAGGTTTTTGGCGCAGTTGGCGCTCGATAGGGCGCCAGCAGCGCTCAAACCTGTAAGTTTAACAATACTCTGTGATAAGGCGCCGGCGGCGCCAGTGGTAAAAAATTCTCACCGAACTTTGTTTGGCCCAAAATATTCTAATATCTCAATTTGATCCACCATTTATCAATTTTAAAAGTATTTAGGAGTAATTAGGATTCAAAAATAACTATCTAAAAAGCAAAACTACATCAAACAAGCAAACACACCACAAAGATACATATGGGTTGCCTCCCATAATGGGCTTGGTTTAACATCGTCAACTCGACAAACCATACAGTTAATCAAGATGACTCAGCATTACAACCTCTTTGAAGTCAGGATGAAACCCATCAATGTAAGGCTTTAATCGATGCTCAGTAACTTTGAAAATCTTTCCAGTATCAGGATCTTTAATATCAACAGCTCCAAAAGAATGAACTTTTACAACTGTAAAAGGTCCTAACCATCTAGACTTGATCTTTCCAGGAAATAACTTCAATCTTGTGTTGTATAACAAAACTTTTGTCCAAATTCCAATTTCTTTCTCAAGATCTTTCGATCATGCCACAATTTCATTTTCTCTTTATAGATCCTATCATTGTGATAAGATGCAGTTCTAATCTCTTCTAATTCATTCAATTGCATAAATCTTTTTTCTCCAGCATTTTTCAAATTAAAATTCAACTCTTTTATCACCCAATATGCTTTATAATCCAATTCAACCGGTAAATGATAAGTCTTACCAAACACTAATCTATAAGGAGACATTCCAATATGGGATTTAAAAGTAGTCCTATAAGCCCATAAAGCAGTATCTAATCCAGCAGACCAATCTAATTTATGATTATCCATAGTTCTCTCCAAAATTCTTTTGATTTCACGATTGGACACTTCTGCTAAACCGCTAGTCTGGGGATGATAAGCAGTAGAGATTCTATGAATAATATTATATTTCTCAATCAATCTCTTAATTTGATTATTCCTGAAATGGGATCCACCATCAGTTATGATCACTCTCGGCATTCAATATCTTGTAAATATATTTATCTTTAAAATTTTTGAAACACTCCAAGCATCACATCTAGGTAAAGCAATAGCTTCAATCTATTTCGAGACATAATCAACGGTAACCAATATATATAAATTTCCAAACGAATGAGTAAATTGTCCCATAAAATCTAATCCCCATACATAAAAAATTTCAACTTCCAAATTATAATTTAGAGGCATCTCATTTCTTTTAGAGATATTACCTACTCTCTGACATCGATCACAGGATTTAATATATTTATAAACATCTCTAAAGAGAGTAGGCCAATAAAATCCAGATTGTAAAATCTTAAAAGCAGTTTTATCAGCACAAAAATGACCTCCAGATTCAGAATCATGACATCGTTGAATAATCAAATTCATTTCTTCTTGTGGCACACATTTTCTAATAATCAGATCCTTACACTGTTTATATAGATAGGGCTCATCCCAAAGATAAAATCTTGCATCATATTTAAACGTCTTTTGTTATTTCCTTGTTAAATCAGATGGTACAATATCACTTACAATATAATTCACAATATCAGCATACCAAGGCAAATTGCTTCCCATAATAGTATAAAGTTATTCATCAGGAAAAGTTTCTATAACATCCTTCTCAAATTCAGATAATTTATTGTACTCTAATCTTGACAGATGATCAGCTATTTGGTTATCAGCTCTCTTCCTATCAACTATCATAAAATCAAATTCTTGTAGAAGAAGTATCCATCTAATTAGTTTAGGTTTCGCATCCTTCTTTTGCATTAAATATTTGATAGCCAAATGGTCTGTATGCACAATACTTTTAGCTCCAATTAAATAAGGTCTAAACTTTTCAAAAGCAAATACTATAGCTATTAACTCTCTTTCAGTAGTGGTATAATTAATTTGAGTCTCGTTAAGAGTTTTATTAGCATAATAAATGACTTTGAAAACTTTATAATGCCTTTGCCCCAATGCTACTCCGATCGCATAATCACTCACATCACACATAAGTTCAAAATGGTTTCTCCCAATCTGGCGAAAAAATTATAGTTGCAGTGATTAATTTCTCTTTCAATAATTCGAAAGCACTCAAGCATTCATCATTAAAATAAAATTTTCTATCATTTTCTAAACGTTGGCACAAAGGTTTGGTAATTTTAGAAAAAATTTTAATATATATCCTGTAAAATCTAGCGTGTCCTATGAAACTCCTCATCTCTCTCACAGTAGTGGGTGGCGGTGATCCACTTAAAAAATACCTATTTTTATGCCTTATTTATGATTCAATTCTTAAGGATATTATGCTTTAATGAAAGGTATTTTTATGTTTGGATGTAGGTAATGAAAAAAGTGTTCAAGAAGGAAAATGAGCAAAAAGGAGCAAAAATAGAGCTAAAAAACAAAGTTGCCGAAATTATAGGTCTGGCACCTAGTGTTGACTTCATTTTTGATGAGGTCTTCTCTTCTCTCTTTAGTACTTAGGATCTAACCTTAGGCTTTTCCTTTGACTATCTTAGAGGACTAGAGATGGAACCTACCCCTTTAGAAACTCAACCACTTCTTAACTCCCTGCAAACCCCACAGGCTTGATTGTAAACCCCTAATCACCTAGAGGGTTGAGATCAGATGTGGAGGTTTAAAGGATGAGTTCCCCATGGGACTCTTTCGGCCTCAGGATCACCCCGGCGGCCCTGTCCTGGGGAGGGCTGACTTACACATACATTACACTCTCACACACACATTCCAAATCCTAAGACCCACACTCTCACCCAACTTGACCTCTTGACTCATGTAGGTAATTCACATGGATGGTCCTTAACCCCTAAGCCCCTGACTAAGAGGGATAGGAACAACATGATGAATGCCTCAAATGAGTCCTCTCATGGCTCCTATGGGCTTAATATGGCTTCATGGCTCAACCAAAATGATTCCATTTCACTCACACTTGTTCAATTTTCATTTTTCCAAAATTTCAATTTTTGACCCCCGGGGCCTCGGACCCACCAAACCTACTAAAAGCCCTTGGAACTACCCAAAGCCACCAAAATTTCCAAATCACCCAAAACTTTTCCAAAATCAACCTTGAACATTTCCCCACCAATCAAATTGATCATTTACAGCCAAAAATACCAAAATTTCCAAAAATACCCCCAATACCCTCCAAATTACCAAAATGCCCCTCTTGACCCAAAAATTCAAAAATTCCAAAAATTCCCAGAAAATTCCAAAAAATTCCAAATATTCTCAATTTCATTTTGTTCAACTACACCATGGGCCAATTTTGTCAATTTACCCCACTTTTGCCAAAACCCCCAATTTGCCCAAAAGTCAAACCCAAATGAACCCAATGTCAAACCAAACCTTTCTAATTGACCTCAATTTTTGTCCAAATCAATTCTAAACTTCAATTAAATATCCCCAATATCAATCTAGACCAAATCCAAGAACAAATTGATTGACATTTGAATCCAATTTCATTTTTAAGCTTAAAGACCAATTTTGACCCATAACCCAAACTTAGCCCAAACCAACCCAATTCAACCCCAATTGGCCCCAAACCTTTTCTAAACCTTCCCTAAAATCTCCATAAACAAAAAACTAACATAGTTTGCCCAAATTTTGGACCCAAACCTTACTAAAATTCAACCCAAACCCAAAATCCCTTGAATTGACCTAAACCCAAACCTAACCCAAATGGGCCCAAGTCCCAAAATTGAACCCCAAACAAAGTTGAAAACTCTTCATAATATTCCCCTAAACATTTCTCAACATTAATTTTACATCAAATCCAACATTAGCCCAACCTTAGCCCAAGTTAGCCCAAATTGACCCACTTTGGCCCCTTTACCAAAGAAACCCAAATTCAACCCAATTTAATTCCAAATCACTCCAAATTGATTTCAAATCACTCATGACACATCCCTAAACTAAACCCAACAATTGCTTGGCCCAATCTTTTACAAAACTCCCATCCACAAATTTGTTTTCAAAACCTAAAAGCCCACCCATTTAAATCATTTAAAAGCCCATTCCTAACTAATTCCAAAAGCCCAAAAATTCATCCAAAGCCCATATGACACTCTTCTTCATCATGATTTCACTTAAAACCATCCCTAAAGTTCCAATCAAATATCAATTTATTCTAAATCAAGCTTCATGTTAACCTCTCATACATTTATCAAAAATGCCAAAATCCATTTTCATACAAGTAAGCCAAGCTATGTGCAAGCCATAGGCAAGCCATGAAGCCATACACAAGCCACATAGGAGCCATGAAAGCCCCTTTACATGTCACCATGCCATCTTGGACAAAAGGAGAAGGTTCTTTCCATATTCCCTTAAAGTGATTAACCACTCCCATGTTTCCCCTAAACCATGCTTAGGCCTAATTATACTTGGATGGTGACTTGACCCTACTGATTAAGCTGAACCAAACAACTTTCTCTTCAGCCCAAGCAAGCCATGGGGAGGTGAGCCTAGCCCAAAACAATGGGTTGACCCAAACCAAGCCAAAATCATCCCCTCCACATTCCATTTCAATCCAACTCCTTTACACATGGCCAACTCCAATTGACTTCACCATTGCCAAGCCCTGCCCTCACTGGTCAAGATGGTGACCTGACCCTGGCCGGCCGGCCACCACAGCCGCCGGAAAACACCATGGCCGAGACCTTGAGAGGAGCCAAAGTTTGTAATTCCCACCTGCTAAGCTGCCTCATGCCCAATGGCCATTGGAGTCGTTCTTCCTCGCCTCGCAGCAGTCGATCCCGCCCATTAACTCCCCCGGGAAGCCGTGGCCATGGCTATTTAAACTAGCCATTCCTCTCAGCCAAAAAGGTTGGCTAAACCAAACCTTCACAGAATCCCTCCAAACTTCTCACAAAGCTTCCCCTAGCCAAGAGCAATCCATCCCTACCGTTCTCCTGCCCTAACTCACACTGATTGAGCTCTATTTTAGAGCTCAATTCTCAGGCCAGAACAGGACACTCCCAAATCCTCCACCAAAATCAAATTAAACTCACCCACACCTACACAAGACCAAGAGAAGGAGTTCACCAGTGAAAGCCCCCTCTCCAGGCCACCCATTTGTTCTAGCCTCCATAGGTTGAAATCGGGTCTGGTGGAAATCGAGGTCCAGGCAATTCCCTGGGCCGGAGACTTCATCCGGAGCTTGCTTAGGTCCAATCGAAGGTGACACAACTCTCAGATCGAAGCCACACTTCTCTGAGCAAAGGTATGAGCTCTCTCTTCTTCCCGAGCTTCTGAACATTCTCTATTTTGATTGGGTTAATTTCATGCCACATAAATCGTATGGATGTGTTCGTCTCTTCAAGATGAATCCATAGAGCATAAGAACACGAAAATTCGTTGAGAATCGAGTGAGATCTTAGGATTTTAGTGTGGACGGTCACGGGTGCACACCAGTCGTAGATGATGACCAGGAGCTGTTGGATCGCGCGTGTATCGAGCAGACGATATAGATTGCGCCAGACCAGGGAATGTTACGTGAACCGCGGGCCCCCAGAGCGTTGAGTCAGATGGCGGCGCCGAATCAAAGCACGCCGCGTGGCCTTTCGGAGCTGCCGAGGATTGCGTGGCGCTGCGTGGATAAGTGGGAAAATAGGGTATTTTTCTTTTTATTTAATTATCAGAACTTCAAAAATTCATAACTTTGTGTATAAAAATCATAAAAATAAAATAAAAATACTCTCTTGCTCAGTGAATAGAGGAGAATAATGTGGAAAAGAAATCAAGTCATTTTATTAAGTAATTTATTTTAAATAATTTATTTACTCTCTGTGGTATTTTAATTCTCCATTTGCATAGACAATTCACCATGGCATGAGACCATAGGGCTTTTGAAGCCTCTGAACTTGGGAACATTCCCTGAATTTTCCAAGGTCAGAGGCCATCTCTATGAGAAGTTATTGATTTTCAATTGCATGTTACTGTTTTGAGTATTTTAATTCTAATAATTAGCATGTTAAGAAATAAATTCTAGGAAAATTTGGTGATGTTTCTTATGACTAGAGGACCTAGGAAAAATAGGTTTTGAACTAATTCACCTGGAACAACCCTAATTGACCTAAACACCCAAAATTGAACTTTAATTAATTAGGGTTAACTACGCATCAAATTAACTTGAAAACAATTCTCCACTGATTTTTAGGATCAGAGAAACATCACATAAAAATTTGAAATCAATTGGAAATGTTTAACCCCACTAAATGGATTAATTAAGACACATAACCAAAATTAAACTTTAAAAATTCATAACTCACAAAATACTTTTCAAAAATTCACAAAAAAGGTTTTGGGGATTCTCTGATATTAGAGGAATTTAGGAAAACTAAAATTGTAATTTTCTAAAAAAGTTGATTTTTATCATTATTTTAATATTTTTAATAATTAAAAAATAATAAAAATCATAAAAATATTAAAAATCACCAAAATGTCACATTTTGAATTCTAATCACCTAGGAACAAACCAAATATTTTTCCTAAGTCTCTAAGGTAAGATATTGAATTTTAAAGGCTTAAAACAATTTTTGAATTAAAAAAATGATTTTCTTTAAGATTTCAACTAAAATAATTCTAATAAATCAAAGAAAAATCAGAAAAATATAAAATTTGGTTCTTTGATTTCCCTGATTAGAGAGATTTTTGAAAAATATAAAATTCATTTTTCAACTTTTATTTTATTTTTAAATTAATTAACACTCCAAAACTCAAAATAATTCTAATAAATAAAATATAATTCAAAAAATCACCAAAATTGGCCCAAATGGTCCTCTGGTCATTAGGAACATCCTATAATTTTCTTAAGGACAGAAATATTTCCTTGGTCATGTTATTGAATTTTACTTGAAAACCCCTATTTTCCATCAAAAATAATTACATAAATAAATTAAATACAGAAAAATCACATTTTCTCCTCTAATGTCTTAATTGACATATGAGTGAGGTTACATAAAAATTTCAAGTTCATTTAAGCTTAGTTTAGTGAGTTATAGAATTATTAAGCTTGAAGGGCAAAAGAGTAATTAAAAATTTTAACCCTTAATTAAAATTTTAGGATTAATCAAAAGGGAAGGGTAAAATATTTGATCCTAAACTGATTCTGGATGATTGAAATTTAAATAATTGAAGGGTAGAAACCTACTAATTATTTCAGAATAATAAAAATAAACTTTAATTAATTAATTAATTAAAATTTTGGAAGAGTAATGGAAATTTGAATTATTAAAAATAGGGATATTATTAAGAAGATATTTATTCTTTAATTTAAAAATCCCTAAATTAATCACTACAATAATATTTAATTCCCAATTTAAATGATAACCCAATTTAAAATTTAAAATGCTAAAAGACATAACTATTAAATTAAATTAAGTCTCAACTAAATTAAATCAAAATTTAAAATAAATTAACACTTTAACAATTAAATTAAATCATATCTAAAACATTAGATTAAAAATTAAACTAAACTAAATTAAATTGAAATTAAATTAAATTAAATTACATTAAAATAAAAATTAAATTAAATTAAATTAAAATTAAATCAAATTAAATTAAATTAAATTAAACTTAAATTAAATTAAAATTAAATTGAATTAAAATCATTTAATAACACACCTAAATGAAATCATTAAGAGTTAAACCAAACACTTAATGTAAACTTAAAACATGAATGATTTGAACACTATTCCAAACTTAAACTAATTCTTTACAATTATGTCAAAATTAAAATTAAATCATTAAGTTTAAATCATTAAAATACTTAATAAGTTGATTTGCCCTCTTAAAGCTCTTATTATTATAACTCTTAAATGAAGTATCAAGTGAAGTGTTACTTCACTTATAGGATATTCAAATGTCCTAGTTCACTAAGCAAGAAATAAAACAAAAATACAAATCCTTGGATGATCAATTCATCCTGCAATAAAAATTCATTTGGACTCAAAATAATCCCAGAAGTATTGAAAAGATGTTTAGTATTCGTCCTAAGCACTTCCTCAATATGACGAGATGTTTTAGAAGAATAATTGAATTTAATTGTTCTTTGATGAAGAAAATCATCCTTAAACCAAACCAAGAACCTAGACATCATAGGAGATGACTAGTTATAGGATTAGTAATTTGGTAGATAACCAAAACCCTTACCCTTAGCTTTACCTCGGTATTTCTTGCAAAATATTTAAATGCTTTAACATGTGTTTTAAGTGCAGCTTAGGATGAAGGGAAGACCCTCCAGGTACGCATTTATTTTATTGCAATTTACTTTATTGCAATTTACTTACGTGCATTGTGCTTCACTTTTTCTTGCATGATAAATAAAACTGTTGCATGAAAACCAAAACCTTTAGGATAGTCCCTAAACTGAAACCAAAACTAAATTAAAAGTCATTGCAAGATAAAATTCACCACCACAACATTCCAAAATATAAAACAACTCAAATTTTAATCACAAACAGAATAACAAAACGATAATTATAACTAAATTAAAACGTCTCATTGAATGATCGGGAATACCTCGGATGATGTAACCTACGTGTTGCTAACGGGATTTCCCAAGGTCTAAATGAAATTGTGGAACTCATTCATTTGAGTTTAGCAAATTAATCTAGACTAAGTGAATTTAATGAAAATAACGGTTCCGGGTTGACGGAACCGTGGGATCTTAATCGGTTCTGTTTAAATAACTTTAAGATTTGTTTTAATTAAAATATTAAAAAACACTTGGATTTTAAGATTTTCTCTAAACCAAAACACTTCTCTCATCTCCCGATTTATGACTTCTAAAATTAAACCTCTGCAACAACAAGGAGCTCGGAGCATGGTGGGCGACTTGGCCATCGTCATCAAGAAAACTCGGATCTAATTCAACAAAACTTTCTTAGAATTAAATAACCAAGCCATAGGACTTCGAGGTAGTTTGCCTAGTGCAACATAAATCCTCAACTCTTTGTTAGGCATTTGCATGATCATGTCATGTAAATTAAGCCCTAACCGGTCTTAGGACTCTGAGGTAGTCGTTTGATACGACATAAACCCTCGCATCTTCGAGGCTATTTGTATGATCATGTCATACAAATATAAGTCCTAATTAATTAAAATTGGAAGGATTACAACATTAAATAAACTCTCAAATTGAAGCCAAACAATAGGATAGTTTGGGAAGTTGCCAAGATTCTTCTTGGATCCCCAGCTTCTCCTACTTTTCTTCCTTAGGACTCTTAAAATAACTGTTCCAAATTTGATCCATTCCCTATTGAAATCTCCATAATTCAATCCTTTGAAAACTTTAAACTTTGAAATTCTTGAGAGCAAAACCACTGATCATTATCGAGAGTTTTCTTAAATGATTCCCGTCATTTAAGATGTAATTAATTATAGGGGCTTGCCCTTATAGGGAACTTTAAGAACCCAGGTAATATAAACCCTGCTTAATTCCTTTGTTTTAAGCAGGGGAACTTGTCGGCTTATAAAAATTGGTTCGTAGACCAAACGGATGTCACAAATCTTCTAGTTTATTTAATCGAGCCCTATCATCAAGCAATATGTCTATTCTTCGGGATGGATACACAGTTTGTGATGTGGTTCGTTTATATAAACTATTTGGGATGTGAGATCGGTTTGATTTTTCATATCTTAAAATTTTCAAACTCAAAATTATTTTCAAAAAAAAAATCAAATACTACTTTTCAAATTATTTATTTAAATTAAAATAAAAATTCGCCGACAACTTCTGTTTGGCGACCCCTTTTCAAAATACAACACACAACCTAAAAATATGCCAACAACTTCTGGCGAATTCTGCGGGAGTAGTTCCTCTCTCCATTTTGATCAGATGGTTTTGCTTTCATAAATCGGTGGTGAGTCCATATCCCTAGTGGGCCAAAACTACCATTCTTCCGTTGGAATACCCCGTTCATTTCTGTCTTGAACGAGTTTAGCCAACTCCTCTTGGATTTAGGAGCCACTGTTTAGACACCCCTAAACAGAGAGGTTCCGAGATCCTTTTACCTCTTTTTCTGAGGTGGGGTGGACCCCCAATAGGTATTAGTTTAGGAGCGGTCCTTCGAGTCGGGAAGTCTTGCATAAGACTTTCTCTTCCTTTCCAATTCTAAATCGGGCCCTTTACCTTTTCTACAACCCTTTTCATTCAATCGTTTTGTTTCTAACGAACGAACCTCCTAATAAATAATCTATTTTAAAAATCACAAATGTGTTCGGACTCTTTCTTTTTCGTCCTAAAATTTGCGATGAAAAGAAGCATAATTCGAGACTGACATTCAGAATCTGCCCTTCAGAAAATGACTGCCCCAAAGTTAATCTTCTCCTTCACCAATGGAATGGACTTCGCCGTTTACAAGGATGAGCTGCCCGACAATGGGATCATCCGTTTCGGACAAGGATTTGGCAACACAGATGTCAAGTTCACTGACGTCACTCTCTTCACACTAATGGATAAAGTGTCAAAAACTGAAGAGCCCGTGATTGAGTTCAACCTGAAGTCGACTCAAGAATTCCCTCCCCTGCAAAGGATTCCAGCTGAGAGGAGTACTACTGTTCGTCAGAGGACTATTTTCTCTACCCCCACCGGTCTAGTCATCTCTGCACCTACCCCGACTTCTGCCAAACTAAAGGGGAAGGAAATCCAAGTCTGTGATGAGCTTGTCACCGTTGAGGGTACAGATTTCACTGTAATACCATCTGTTTTTGAGATTGGGTCCAGTTCAAGAGTTGCATCCCTAACTCGGACTCAAAGGAGAAATAGAAGCAGGAAGATCACCAAGAAAGCTAGAGCTACTGAAGTTGCTTTTCTGGAAGAAATTCCTGAGAAAAGAGAAGAACTACCTGAGTATATACCTATATTGGAAGGGAGCAGGTTTCAACCCCTCTCTGCCGCATCAGATGAAGAGGATGTTCGTAGGATCGCCACCGCATTACCCCGACCTACATACTACAACAATTACAAGAGGAAAAGGGATAAGGCTACGCCATTTGCCCGACTGCAAGATGTGATAGAAAGATTGGCAAAGAAAGAAAGATGCCCTGTGTCAGAAATCTTAAGAAGAATAAGACTACTGCCAGCTAAATCCCACCTCGGACCGCGAATAGAGCCTGTTGCTGCCACAGAGAAACCAAAGAAGAAGATAAAAGCCAGTCCACTCGTTGTTGTATCGGGTCTACAAATTAGGAAGGATACCACCTTCCAGCATATAGCCGATAGACCATCCGGTCCTAGGCTTCCGACGCAAGAAGGATGGTGTGGCGACCTACTACCGGCCAACTAAGACCAAAACAATGTCCTGAGAAGAAAAGTCTCATCAGGAGACTTGAATTAGAAGAAAGTGCTACTGCAATAAAGGGGACTCCCGGGAAGGAAGTTCAACAACCGTCACGAGACAACTGCGAGACCATGCGAAAAGGGCCACTAGAGGATGCCATGGACAAGTTAAGGACCGACATCCGACGGTTAGCAAAAGAAAGAGAAGAAGAATTAGGAGACGAAATTGACTCTTCAGAGTTCATGGATGAGGAGTATGTCGAGATCAATATGGTTGAGATACGAGCATCGTCAGCTTTGCAAGGTGCTCCGGTAGCTGCGGAAAGAGATGAACCGGAGGTGTTGAGAGTACAGCTTCTGGAAAGAGATGATAGAATTTCCCAGATGGCAAAGAGGATGGAAGAGATGGCTGCTACCTTAGACACTCTCTAGAGTCAGGCCCAGCCTCGGAAAGAGACACCCCCAGAAATTATCCATATCGCAGATGGAGGAAAAGAGATCACATCCGTCAACGGAGACGAACCACCAAAGAAGGATTCTACACAAAGCATGATTCCAGAAAAGAATATTAAAAATATAGTAGAACAGCAGGTGCGAGAAGCTTTAGCACAATCTAAGAGTGGAGCATCTATTCAGACGGGTAGACCTTACCCCGAAGAGTTCGATGCAGTCCAGTACCCGAAAGGATTCGTACCACCTCTGTTTAAGATTTTTGATGGAACAGGAAACCCTCGGCAGCATGTCGCACATTTTCGTGCTAGTTGCTGTAATGCCGGTGGGAGCGACGCTTTACTCTTCTGCCAGTTCGTCTGCAGTTTATCAGGGATTGCCTTCGACTGGTACTCAGAATTGTTGAACGGTTCAGTAAATACCTTTTCAGAACTGGAGAATCTCTTCGTTAAACAATTTGCCGGGGCTCAGCACCACATCACTATCGGTGATCTAGTGGTGGAGCAACAAAAGCCGAACGAGACTTTAGTGAACTACATACTTCGATGGAGAAACGTAAGCATGAAATGTGAACCACAACTTCAAGAACAACATGCAGTCGGCATCTTGCTCAGGAGTATCCATGGCCCGATAGCACTTCTCCTTAAAGGATTTACAATCATGACTTTCAAGAAGTTACTTAGCAAGGCCGGGAGCTTGCAAGAAGAGGCAAAACAGTTAAGTTTCGCGGACAAGAATGATAAGCAGAAGCCTGTGAAAACATTTGAGATGAAATCTGGAATCGTCACGGCAGTAGATAAGGGCAAGCAGCCAATGCAGATACAGTCAGAGCGGCCACAGCCTAGTTACCAACCATCGCAACGAACATACCAACAACCTCAGCAGGGCTATCAGCATCCTCAGCAGGGCTATCAGCAACCTCGTCCGAGCTATTAGTCGCCTCAGCATTATGAACAACCGCCTCGTTCGTCACGCACTTTAAGAGAAATTCTGAATAAAGAATATCCATTCAAAACTGAAGCAGTAGCAAAAATGTTTCGCAGCTTAATGAAGAAACCGGATTTTCAGCTGCCAGAGCCCAAGAAGCCGGAGGAAGTCAATAAGAAAGATCATCCAAACTATTGCCCTTACCATCAGATGCTCGGACACAAGATAGAGGATTGCATCACTTTCAAGAGTTGGCTTGATGACAATCTCCGGAAAGGGAACATAACGATCCCAAAGGAATACATGAAGGAACCCCATAAAGGAGGTTCCGTCAATGTTATTTCAACGGATCCCATTGTTCCGATAGACCCTTACACGACTGATGATGGATGGAGTACTGTCTGGACAAGATCATCGAAGAAAATTTTGGATCACATCCAGGCCGCTTCGGTACGTGCTTCAACTCAGAGTTTGAAACCTGTCGAGTCGGCACTATCACTCGCGATCGAAGAACCGCCCTGAAGGAGGAGAAGATCGTGGAAGAAAAGAAGACTGAGGCTCCGAAGAGTAGACTAGGGGCTGCTTATCCTAAGATGGTTATTTCCGATTCGGAGGAGAAATCCCTCGAACTCCTGACTCT
This sequence comes from Papilionanthe hookeriana x Papilionanthe teres, assembly GCA_022702705.1. Classification (NCBI taxonomy): domain Eukaryota; kingdom Viridiplantae; phylum Streptophyta; class Magnoliopsida; order Asparagales; family Orchidaceae; genus Papilionanthe; species Papilionanthe hookeriana x Papilionanthe teres. The sequence goes on along the minus strand of CM040421.1, from coordinate 79,668,844 downwards.
GCATGATTATTTGCTCGCTCCGGCGAGATCTTATAATGATAAGGGTTACGGCGTTGGCTACGTTTTGACTCTTTCTAACGATTACGTAACTAACGACAATCGGCTTAATCCGGATCTCGATTCCAATACAAATAACGATTCTCAAATCATACACAACCTCGACGACCACGACGAAGAAGATGTTCACAAAGGAGGCTACGAAAGCTCGACAAGCAACGAGTCCATTTATGAATTCCGAGGAGCTCCGATCACGATAGAATTAGAACCCTCAGACACCGAAGCAACTTCAGAAGAGCCAGTGGTTCCAATTCAAGAGGATACACCGGCAGATTCAGTGCCAGATTCAGAATAGATTATTGAAGTAAATTTAAGAAGTGGAAAAATTTTACCCCCGAGAATGGGTCCAAAGGATAAAGGAAAGCAGGTGGTTGCTCAGGAAGAGCCAAACCCAGCAGAGGAACTGCCCATTCAGGAAGAAACCGAGGAACATGGTAATAAAGTGGACTATAACGTGCTAGCCCATCTTAGGAAGCTACCAGCCAAACTAAGCATATACGACGCTCTGATCCTGTTAAAGGAGATGAGGGAAACTCTGATCAAGGCTTTACTTGATCCAGAAATTTGTTTAGCTCAAATGGTCGGTAATTCCTTCGACGAGGTTTGCTCGTTAAAAGAACAACGAGGTGTTACCTTCACGGACAATGATCTATTACTGGGAACAGCTGATCACAACCGACCGTTATACATTTCAGTCACTTTTTGAAAGTTTATGCTCTCTAGAGTATTGGTTGATCCAGGAGCATCAATCAACATAATGAATCTTCGGATGCTAGCATATTTGGAAATTGATGCTTGCGAGCTTGAAGCAGACAAGATGCTATTAAGAGGCTTCAATCAAAAAGGAGAGAGAGCTCTTGGATCGATAACACTACTTATGAAGACCGGTGATTTAGCAAAGACAACCGCAAAATTCCACATAATTGATTTTGAGACATCGTTCAATGCTCTATTGGGTCGGCCATGGATCCATGAAAACCGGATGGTGTCGTCGTCTCTGCACCAGTGCATAAAGTATTACGATGGAGGAGAACAGTGCATCAAAGGTGACTTACAACCATTCTCGGTGCACGAAATTGGAATTCATGAAGATGCGGCCTACTACGCGCCCCCGAAGAAAACAATATTTTCTAGAAATACCATACCAAATGAAGCAAAAGAAATTCGAGATGATGAAGAACCTGAAGTTCTAGTCCAATAGTTACTCACCACTCCCTTACGACGAGATGGTGAAGATTTGTTCAGGACTCGCACCTGAGGTCGAGGCCGGGGACGAGGACGTGGAAGAAATGATGGAACAGTTGGACAGAAGAAACTAGTCATCGATGTTGATTGGGAGAACACTTCCGAAGAAGAAGAAGAAATAAAGAAAGAAGCAGCGACAATAAGTCAAAAAAACCCCAGTTCAAGATCTCTCTCGAAGATGAAAAGAATGAAGAATATAAATCAATGTACGAGAAGATTAACGATCATGTGCATACTATGACCCTGACCCTGATCCATTCTAATAAAATCGAGGGCATGGTGGTTAAGGAGGTGCATGGTGGTGGTACTAAACCAATCAAATTTTACCGTGGTGCTTCCTCCTCCAATACTGAAAAACATGTACAATTTGAAGTGTTACTTCTTCCGAATTAATGGAACTACCTTTTGAGTGGTACTCTCCCTGTGTTCAAAATTTAATTCAACATGGTGTCTTACCTCGACAATGGACAAAAGGCCGATCACAACACTTTGAAAAATTATGGAATAATGTCGGTCGGCCTCCTAATTCAAAACATGGTCTCGGATTCGGCACAGTAGGATCAGTTGACGATACAGAATTTTACTTGGTTGTCACTTGCGAGCCTAATGAAAACTGCTTGGCAGCTACAGAAGATCTTGAAGATTTACAAATTGGAGATGCTCCACCAGAATTCAAAGAAGAAATCAAATCTACAATAGACGAGTTAATGGAAGTTAACTTAGGTACTAGCGAAGAGTCTAGGCCGACCTTTGTTAGCTCCTTACTCAATAAAAAAGATTCCGAAAACATAATCAAGTTACTAATGAAATTCAAAGACTGTTTTGCTTGAAGTTACGACGAATGCCAAGATTAGCTCCAGAAGTCGCAGTTCACAAGTTAGGAGTAGATCCTACTTCTGTTCCAGTCAGACAAGCTCCCAGAAGAATGCATCTAGAAATTGAGCAACAAGTAATAGCCGAAGTTAAGAAGCTAATAGACGCTAAATTTTTCCGTGAAGAACAATACCCTACTTGGTTAGCCAATGTGGTACCGGTCAGAAAGAAGAATGGTTAGATCAGAATCTGCGTAGACTTCAGAGATTTGAATAAAGCATGTACAAAGGATGCATTTCCACTACCAATCCCAGAACTGATGATCGACATTGCTTCAACACACAAAATATTTTCATTCATGGATGGATCGTCGGGATACAACCAGATAAAGATGGCACCAGAAGACGAAAAGCTCACGGCATTCAGAACGCCGATCGGAGTGTATTGCTACACAGTAATGCCATTCGGACTAAAGAACGCAGGAGCAACATACCAAAGAGCGATGACAAAGATTTTTGATGATCTCATTCACAACCAAGTTGAGTGCTACGTGGATGATGTGGTCATCAAAAGCAAACTGAAAGAAGATCACCTGTATGATTTGAGAATTATTTTCGAGCGACTAAGACAATACAACCTTAAGATGAATCCCTTAAAATGCGCCTTCGGCGTCACCTTCGGGAAATTCTTAGGATTTGTCGTCCGACATCGTGGGATTGAAATTAATCCGGAAAAGATTAAAGCTATCTTAGAAATGCCATCTCCTAAAACCTTGAAACAGCTACGATCCTTTCAAGGAAAGTTGGCATATCTTCGACGCTTTATATCGAATTTGTCGTGAAGGTGCCAGCCTTTTTCTGCTTTGATTAAGAAGGATGCCAAGTTTACTTGGGACTCCAAATGTCAACATGCCTTCGATGACATCAAACAATACTTAATGACACCTCCTGTCTTAGCAGCCCCATTCTCAGGTAGACCGTTGATATTTTATACCGCGGCTTTAGACGACTCCCTTGGAGCCCTGCTAGCCCAGGTCAATGATGAGGGAAAAGAAAATGCTCTCTACTACTTAAGTCGTCATCTAATCCCGACGGAAGTAAAGTATCCTCCTATTGAGAAGCACTGCTTGGCCCTGATCTTCGCCGCACAGAAGCTCAGGAATTACATGCTTTCTCATAAGGTCAACCTTATTTCAAGAGTTAATCCGTTGCAATACTTGATGACCCGATCGATGCTCTCTGCAGACTTGCCAGGTGGTCGATGATACATTGCAATTTGACATAACTTTTGTTCCTCTTCACGCCGTAAAGGGACAAGTCCTAGCTGACTTCCTTGCAGCACACCCTTTACCGGCAGATTCGCCTCTCGACGACGATTTGCCTGACGAGCAGATAATGAGCCTAGAAGACACTGATGATCGACGTTGGGAACTATACTTCAACGGTGCGTCCTCAGCACAGAAGAACAAAGAATTGCAAACGATAGTGCCCGGTAAGGTAGGAATCGGACTAATATTTATAACACTGGATCGGGGCATGTTAAGATACTCCTACCACTGAACAGAACCACGCACAAACAACGATGCAGAATACGAAGCCCTCATAACAGGACTGGAATTAACCATTCAAATGGGAATAACGGACATCAACATCTATGGGGACTCTCAGTTGATCATTCAACAGGTCGCCGCATAGTACAGGATTCTAAAGCCAAGAGTCGAGCAGTACTTTCAATATGCCATGAAACTGTTGGAACATATTCCGAATGTAACGATCTACAAGATCCCCAGAAAAGAAAATGCTCTTGCAGATGCGCTAGCTCGCCTTGCAAAAGAATTTGCCTGCTTACAAGATGAGTGAGTTGAAGTGTCAGTTCAGGGACGACAGGTCCTATCACAGCTCGACATGGATATGATACAAATATCAGAAAAAGCAGAGGAATCAGTTGCAGCAATAACGGAAAATACAGAAGATTGGCGTCAACCGCTAATAGACTATCTGCGAACAGGGAAATTACCGGACGATAAGTCGCTAGCCCATCAGATCAAGAAAAGAATTCTGTCTTACGCATTAATAAACAATACGTTATACAAAAGGTCTTTTGATTAGATGTGGCTAAGATGCCTGAGCGGGTGCGAAGCTCGTGAAATTGTTAAAGAAGTACATTCAGGACTTTGTAGCGCTCATCAGTCTGGTCCGAAAATGAAAATGAAGATTAAAATACTAGGGTACTACTGGCCCTCAACGATGACCAACTGTATGAAAGTTGCCAAAAGCTGTCACCAATGCCAAGTGCATGGAGTGGTTCTACATCAACCTCCAAATGTGCTACATCCGACAATTGCGTCGTGGCCATTTGAATGTCGGAGCACGTATATAGTGGGTCCGATAGAACCACCATCTTCAAAAGGACATCGCTTCATTCTTGCAGCTACAGACTACTTTCTAAATGGGCAGAAGCAGTTCCACTCAGAGAAGTAAAGGCACATCACGTGCTACAGTATTTCAAGAACCAAGTCGTCTACCATTTTGGGGTACTGTGCAGGATCATTTCAGATAATGGGTCTGCATCCAGAAGCACAAAAATCAATAATTTTGTCAGAAGACATGGAATCGATTGGCGATACTCAACAATCTACTACCCAAGAGCAAACGGCTTGGCCGAGGCTTTTAATAAAACTCTCGTCCAAATTCTAAAGAAAAATTTGGATGACAACAAGAGAAATTGGCACGAGAAATTGTTAGAAGCCTTATGGGCCTACAGAACAACTTTCAGGACTCCTACTCAGTCTACGCCTTACACTTTAGTGTACGGGTCCGAGGCAGTTTTACCTTTGGAGGTTCAGCTTCCATCACTCAGAATTGCAGTTGCAAATAAAATTACTACAGAAGAAAATGACAGATTACGACTGGAAGAACCGGAAAGCTTGGAAGGGAAAAGACTTGCAGCGCAGCAAAATTTGGAACTGTACCAAGCTAAGATGATCTAGGCCCATGATAAACTGGTCCGCCCAAGAACTTTCAAAGTTGTTGACTTAGTTCTTGTCCTCAAGAGACATATTCTTGCACACCGCAAGATAGGAGGTAAATTTGAACCGACTTGGGAAGGGCCGTTTGTGGTCGAGACAGTCTACTCAGGAGGCTCCTACCAACTTGTGAATTGCCAAGGAGAACGACAAATGCTTCCAATCAACGGACGTTATTTGAAGAAGTATTATGCAACCTGATGTTTCGAAGGAATGAATTCTCATCCCTAGAAACACGGGTGAAGTAACCACTTGTGACTGGGTCCGAACCCAAAAACATAAAAATGGATGACAAAAAAATCATTGACAAGAAAATATGTGCTAAAAATAAAATATGTGAAATCATAATAATAAAGTTTTACCCTTCCTTTTAAATCAAATCTTGTTCTTGATCTTTCCTCATCTTTTCCTACTTTCCTTAAAGTTAAAATAAGTGAATAAGAATCTTCAGTGATAAATATTTTCTTAATGTTCTTGTTCTTAGTACAACCCCTGATCCTTTCCTTGTCTTTTTCGTAGGGAAATGTCGAACGGGCAGTTGGTCCTAAACTTTAAAAATGGCGTGAGTCTCGCACTCGATGAAAAGAGGGTGAAGGATGGAGCAGTGATAGAAATTGATTCTGAATTCACACCGACCAGACCTACGATACGAAGAAAATGATTGGGTCCCGATTGACCGAGAAGAGCTTCACAGCCAGACAGTGATGAAGATGGGTGGCCCAAGCCACCAATCCAACAACAAGAAAAGAAAGACAAACACCGAGGAGAACAAGAAAATCAAGTCTGTAGTTGCTACGGCAGAGGGCAGGCTCGTCAGCGCTGCGCCCGCAGAAATTCAAGGGGTAAGGAGAGCTACTCTCACTGATACCCAAAGAAGGAATAAGAATCGCCGTATCCGCAAGATGTTGACTAAACTAGCAGCAGATCAGCACGAGGAAACAACCACTTTTATCGGCGCACACATTTCAAAGATACCGGTTCGTCAGGAACCAGAAAGAAAAAATTCAACGCCAAGAAAATCAGAACAAATCGAAGAAGTGCCAAGAAGAACAAAAATAGAGTCAGTGCCTCGACCCGGACAAAGATACCAGATCTGAAGAACCTTGTTGCGGAAGCAACCCCGGAGAATGTCCCGACAGAGACAATTCCCGAGGAGCCAAGGTATGCAGGAGAACGTGACGGGATTGAACCATACATCCCGCAGTATGTTACTAGGCCTCGTCACTTGCAGATCATACCAGAATATAAATTAGAAAGAATGCAAAATGTTGAGAAAAAGACTTTCGAATACTTTGAAAGGATTAGAGGCAAGAGAATCAACATTTTGGAAGGCCTCGAGTTACACACAGATGTATTCTCAGAGTATGAGCAACAGCAGATTGTGGATTGCATCTTAGAACTTCAGAAGATGGGTCGAGCAGGCCGTCTGAGGGAAAAGACTTATTCAGAACCCCGAAGATGGACGCCATGGAAAGGAAGAGTCACAATACAGTGCGGATGTTGCTATAACTTCGCGGAGGATAGAAAAGGAAATCCACCAGGGATACTCCGTCGCAGTGAGGTGGATCCAATGCCGATGATAATTAAAAGGATGGTGAAAAGAATGATAACGTGGAGGGTACTGCCAGCAGACTGCATAGCCAACAGTTGCATCATCAACATTTACCAGAAAGGCGACTGCATACCTCCACACATAGACCACCACGACTTTGTCAAACCTTTCTACATAATTTCATTCATTAACCAATGCAATATCATGTTAGGATCTGACCTCCAGATAGTGGGCCCGGGTAAGTTCCGAGGGCCGGTGGAGATACCACTTCTGGTAGGTTCCGTCATGATATTAAAAGGAAATGGAGCAGACATCGCAAAACATTGTATACCTGGAGTGCCAGTAGAGCGGATCTCCGTTACTTTTAGAAGGATGGACGACAGAAAGGCGCCTTACCACTTCCGGCATGCATCCGGAATTGGAGAGTCTCCGCCCTACGAGTCGTGAGTTACATGGGAAATAGCACACCTCCAATGCACATCCATGCGGCATTCCTGCCAAGGGTGGCTTGGAAGGTGATATTATACCGATGTTTCTTACTATTCAGACATGGATTTTTGATAGAAACTTTTGGATGGATCAGCAAGAAGTTTATACAGTCTGTTTTGGATTTACATGGATTGTAGAGACATTAAATTTCTGAAGAAAATGTCATCATGACTAGATCAAGTTGTATGATGTACTTTCAACAAGTTGGAATGAAAACGGCTACGTCATATTTTGCCTTCACCTCTTTTTGTGCAAATTGACTGGGAAACGCCATTAGAGTTAAATGAACTTTGAACGAAGAACAGAAGAGAAAAGAAAATAAATGAGAACTTTCCTTAAAAATCTATATATTAAAATGAACTCCAAATTCACATGAACACTAAATGAACAACAAAAATAAAATCAGATCGCTAAAGGAAAAATGAAATGAACCTAAATCTCAAATTGAATTCCAGTCCAAATCCATCTTTTCAAACCCTCCAATTCTTCTTCAAATTAAGATCTACTTCAGACCTCCTTTGAAACCCTCTCTCGGGATGATTTCAGAACCACGAAAAAATTTTCGATTTGGTTCTGATGGCATGGATTCATACCCTTTGCCAAATAATCAAACTTTGATTGATTCTCGTGGGATGTGGAACACTTTCACATCTCATTTCAATCTCCCGCTAAATCCAAAACTCCACAGTACATTTCAATTCAAAATTTCCGAGACTGGTACCTACATTCCAGCTTCTCATTTCGAGATCGATACCTACATTTCGATTCTCATCCGAATTGATACCTACATTTCAATTCAAAATTTTCGAGACTGGGTACCTACATTCCAGCTTCTCATTTCGAGATCGATACCTACATTTCGATTCTCATCCGAATTGATACCTACATTTCAATTCAAAATTTTCGAGATCGGTACCTACATTCCAGTTCTCATTTCGAGATCGATACCTACATTTCGATTCTCATCCGAATTGATACCTACATTTCAATTCAAAATTTCGAGACCGGTACCTACATTCCAGTTCTCATTTCGAGATCGATACCTATATTTCGATTCTCATCTGAATTGATACCTACATTTCAATTCAAAATTTCCGAGACTCGAACCTACATTCCAGTTCTCATTTCGAGATCGATACCTACATTTCGATCTCATCTGAATTGATACCTACATTTCAATTTAAAATTTCCGAGACTGGTACCTACATTCCAGTTCTCATTTCGAGATCGATACCTTACATTTTGATTCTCATCTGAATTGATACCTACATTTCAATTCAAAATTTCTGAGACTAGTACCTACATTCCAGTTCTTATTTCTAGATCGATACCTACATTTCGATTCTCATCTGAATTGATACCTACATTTCAATTCAAAATCTTCGAGACTGGTACCTACATTCCAATTCTCATTTCGAGATCGATACCTACATTTCGATTCTCATCTGAATTGATACCTACATTTCAATTCAAAATTTCCGAGACTGGTACCTACATTCCAATTCTCTTTTGAGATCAGTACCTAAATTCTGATTCTCATCATTTTCAATCGACACTTAAACTCGGATGCTTACTCCGAGGCTGCTACCTAAAATCCAGTTTTCTTCTCAATCCCGAGGTTGGAACTCTGGTTTCAATTTTCATTTCGAATCCAAATTTCCTCAAACTGATTTTAAATCAAACTTCAATCTAAGTTGGAACTCCAAATCAAAAATCTAAACTCACACATCAAAACTTGAACATGAAATGAAACGAAATCTAAATCAAAATTCCCCAGATCTTGTGATTTGGAATTCACCTCCTTTTCCTTCCCCCAGCGAGAGTTCAGGAACCTCCAGTCTTGGAGACATACTTGATACTACCCAGCGGAAATTTTTATACTCTGTCCTAAGTTTGTCACTTGGACATCTGTGTTGGTTTTGTTAATCTCTTCGGTCAACGCCAATACGCGCGGTATGCTTGGTTAGCACACCACACCTATTGGGGGTCCATTTGTTGACCTCATTTTTGATGAGGTCTTCTCTTCTCTCTTTAGTACTTAGGATCTAGCCTTAGGCTTTTCCTTTGACTATTTTAGAGGACTAGAGATGGAACCTACCCCTTTAGAAACTCAACCACTTCTTAACTCCCTGCAAACCCCACAGGCTTGATTGTAAACCTCTAATCACCTAGAGGGTTGAGATCAAATGTGGAGGTTTAAAGGATGAGTTACCTATAGAACTCTTTGGCCTTAGGATCACCCTGGGTGGCCTGGTCTGGTGAGGGCTGACTTACACATACACTACACTCTCACACACACATTCCAAATCCTAAAACCCACACTCTCACCCAACTTGACCTCTTGACTCATGTAAGTAATTCACATGGATGGTCCTTAACCCCTAAGCCCCTGGCTAAGAGGGATATGAACATGATGAATGCCTCAAATGAGTCCTCTCATGGCTCCTATGGGCTTAATATGGCTTCATGGCTCAACCAAAATGATTCCATTTCACTCACACTTGCTCAATTTTCATTTTTCCAAAATTTCAATTTTTGACCCCCGGGGCCTCGAACCCACCAAACCTACTAAAAGCCCTTGGAACTACCCAAAACCACCAAAATTTCCAAATCACCCAAAACTTTTCCAAAATTAACCTTGAACATTTCCCACCAATCAAATTGATCATTTACAGCCAAAAATACCAAAATTTCCAAAAATACCCCCAATACCCTCCAAATTACCAAAATGCCCCTCTTGACCCAAAAATTCAAAAATTCCAAAAATTTCCAAAAAATTCCATAAAATTCCAAATATTCTTAATTTCATTTTGTTTAACTACACCATGGGCCAATTTTGTCAATTTACCCTACTTTTGCCAAAACCCCCAATTTGCCCAAAAGTCAAACCCAAATGAACCCAATGTCAAACCAAACCTTTCCAATTGACCTCAATTTTGGTCAAAATCAATTCTAAACTTCAATTAAATATCCCCAATATCAATCTAGACCAAATCTAAGCCCAATTTGATTGACATTTGAATCCAATTTCATTTTTAAGCTTAAAGCCCAATTTTGACCCATAACCCAAACTTAGCCCAAACCAACCCAATTCAACCCCAATTGACCCCAAACCTTTTCTAAACCTTCCCTAACATCTCCATAAACAAAACACTAACATAGTTTGCCCAAAATTTGAACCCAAACCTTACTCAAATTCAACCCAAACCCAAAATCCCTTAAATTGACCTAAACTCAAACCTAACCCAAATGGGCCCAAGTCCCAAAATTGAACCCCAACCAAAGTTGAAAACTCTTCATAATATTCCCCTAAACATTTCTCAACATTAATTTTACATCAAATCCAACATTAGCCCAACCTTAGCCCAAGTTAGCCCAAATTGACCCACTTTGGCCCCTTTACCAAAGAAACCCAAATTCAACCCAATTCAATTCCAAATCACTCCAAATTGATTTCAAATCACTCATGATCCGAACCAAACCCAACAATTGCTTGGCCCAATCTTTTGCAAAACTCCCATCCACAAATTTGTTTTCAAAACCTAAAAGCCCACCCGTTTAAATCATTTAAAAGCCCATTCCTAACCAATTCCAAAAGCCCAAAAATTCATCCAAAGCCCATATGACACTCTTCTTCATCATGAATTCACTTAAAACCATCCTTAAAGTTCCAATAAAATATCAATTAATTCTAAATCAAGCTTCATGTTAACCTCTCATACATTTATCAAAAATGCCAAAATCCATTTTCATACAAGTAAGCCAAGCTATGTGCAAGCCATGAAGCCATACACAAGCCACATGGGAGCCATGAAAGCCCCTTTACATGTCACCATGCCATCTTGGGCAAAAGGAGAAGGTTCTTTCCATATTCCCTTAAAGTGATTAACCACTCCCATGTTTCCCCTAAACCATGCTTAGGCCTAATTATACTTGGATGGTGACTTGACCCTACTGATTAAGCTGAACCAAACAACTTTCTCTTCAGCCCAAGCAAACCATGGGGAGGTGAACCTAGCCCAAAACCGTGGGTTGACCCAAACCAAGCCAAAATCATCCCCTCCACATTCCATTTCAATCCAACTCCTTTACACATGGCCAACTCTAATTGACTTCACCATTGCCAAGCCCTGCCCTCACTGGTCAAGATGGTGACCTGACCCTGGCCGGCCAGCCACCACAACCGCCGGAAAACACCATGGCCGAGACCTTGGGAGGAGCCAAAGTTTGGAATTCCCACCTCCGAGCCGCCTCATGCCCAATGGCCATTGGAGCTGTTCTTCCCTTGCCCAGAGCAGCTGATCCCAGCCATTAACTCCCCCTGGGAAGCCATGGCCATGACTATTTAAACCAGCCATTCCTCTCGGCCAAAAAGGTTGGCTAAACAAAACCTTAACAGAATCCCTCCAAACTCCTCACAAAGCTTCCCCTAGCCAAGAGCAATCCATCCCCACTGTTCTCCTGCCCTAACTCCCACTGATTGAGCTCAATTTTGGAGCTCAATTCTCAGGCAAGAACAGGACACTCCCAAATCCTCCACCAAAATCAAATTAAACTCACCCACACCTGCACAAGACCAAGAGAAGGAGTTCCCTAGTGAAAGCCCCTTCTCCAGGCTACCCATTTGTTCTAGCCTCCAAAGGTTAAAATCGAGTCTGGTGGAAATCAGGTCCAGGCAATTCCCTAGGGCCAGAGACTTCATCTGGAGCTTGCTTAGGTCCAATCGAAGGTGACACAACTCTCAGATCGAAGCCACACTTCTCTGAGCAAAGGTATGAGCTCTCTCTTCTTCCCGAGCTTCTGAACATTCTCTATTTTGATTGGGTTAATTTCATGCCACATAAACTGTATGGATGTGTTCGTCTCTTCAAGACGAATCCATAGAGCATAAGAACACGAAAATTCGTTGAGAATCGAGTGAGATCGTAGGGTTTTAGTGTGGACGGTCACGGGTTCACACCAGTCGTAGACGATGACCAGGAGCCGTTGGATCGCGCGTGTATCGAGCGGAAGGTTCAGATTGCGCCGGACCAGGGAATGTTACGTGAACCGTGGGCCCCCAGAGCGCTGAGTCAGATGGCGGCGCCGAATCAAAGCGCGTCGCGTGGCCTTTCGGAGATGCCGAGGATTGCGTGGCGCTGCGTGGATAAGTAGGAAAATAGGGTATTTTTCTATTTATTTAATTATCATAACTTCAAAAATTCATAACTTTGTGTAGAAAAATCATAAAAATAAAATAAAAATACCCACTTGCTCAGTGAACAGAGGTGAATAATGTGGAAAAGAAATCAAGTCATTTCATCAAGTATTTTATTTTTAATGATTTTTTTACTCTCTGTGGTATTTTAATTCTCCATTTGCATAGACAATTCACCATGGAATGAGACCATAGGGCTTTTGAAGCCTCTGAACTTGGAAACATTCCCTGAATTTTCCAAGGTCAGAGGCCATCCCTATGAGAAGTTATTGATTTTTCAATTGCATGTTACTGTTTTGAGTATTTTAATTCTAATAATTATCATGTTGAGAAATAAATTCTAGAAAAATTTGGTGATGTTTCTTATTACCAGAGGACCCTAGGAAAAAAAGGTTTTGAACTAATTCACCTGGAACAACCTTAATTGACCTAAACACCCAAAATTGAACTTTAATTAATTAGGGTTAACTACACATCAAATTAACTTGAAAATAATTCTCCACAGATCTTTATGATCAGAGGAACATCACATAAAAATTTGAAATCTATTGGAAATGTTTAACCCCACTAAATGGATTAATTAAGTCACATAACCAAAATTAAACTTTAAAAATTCATAACTCACAAAATACTTTTCAAAAATTCAAAAAAATAGTTTTGGGGCTTCTCTAATATCAGAGGAATTTAGGAAAATTAAAATTGTAATTTTCTAAAAAGTTGATTTTTATCATTATTTTAATATTTTAATAATTAAAAAATAATAAAAATCATAAAAATATTAAAAATCACCAAAATGTCACATTTTGAATTCTAATCACCTAGGAACAAAGCAAATATTTTTCCTAAGTCTCTAGGGTAAGATATTGAATTTTAAAGGCTTAAAACAATTTTTGAATTAAAAAATGATTTTCTTTAACATTTCCACTCAAATAATTCTAATAAATCAAAGAAAAATCTGAAAAATATAAAACTTAATTTTTTAATTTCCCTGAGGTCAGAGAGATTTTTTAAAAATATAAAATTCATTTTTCAACTTTTATTTTATTTTTAAATTAATTAATAATCCAAAACTCAAAATAATTCTAATAAATAAAATATAATTAAAAAAATCACCAAAATTGGCCAAATGGTCCTCTGGTCATTAGCAACATCCCATAATTTTCTTAAGGATAGAGATATTTCCTTGGTCATGTTATTGAATTTTCCTTGAAAACCCCTATTTTCCATAAAAAATAATTACATAAATAAATCAAATACAGAAAAATCACATTTTCTCCTCTAATGTCTTAATTGACATATGAGTGAGGTTACATAAAAATTTCAAGTTCATTTGAGCTTATTTTAGTGAGTTATAGAATTATTAAGCTTGAAGGGCAAAAGAGTAATTAAAAATTTCAACCCTTAATTAAAATTTTAGGATTAATCAAAAGGGGAGGGTAAAATATATTATCCTAAACTGATTCTGGATGATTGAAATTTAAATAATTGAAGGGTAGAAACCTACTAATCATTTCAGAATAATTAAAATAAACTTTAATTAATTAATTAATTAAAATTTTGGAAGAGTAATGGAAATTTGAATTATTAAAAATAGGGATATTATTAAGAAGATATTTATTCTTTAATTTAAAAATCCCTAAATTAATCACTGCAATAATATTTAATTCCCAATTTAAATGATAACCCAATTTAAAATTTAAAATGCTAAAAGACTTAACTATTAAATTAAATTAAATCTAAACTAAATTAAATCAAAATTTAAATTAAATTAACACTTTAACAATTAAATTAAATCATATCTAAAACATTAGATTAAAAATTAAACTAAATTAAATTAAATTGAAATTAAATTAAATTAAATTACATTAAAATAAAAATTAAATTAAATTAAATTAAAATTAAATCAAATTAAATTAAATTAAATTAAACTTAAATTAAATTAAAATTAAATTGAATTAAAATCATTTAACAACACACCTAAATGAAATCATTAAGAGTTAAACCAAACACTTAAAGTAAACTTAAAACATGAATGATTTGAACACTATTCCAAACTTAAACTAATTCTTTACAATTAAGTCAAAATTAAAATTAAATCATTAAGTTTAAATCATTAAAATACTTAATAAGTTGATTTGCCCTCTTAAAGCTCTTATTATTATAACTCTTAAATGAAGTATCAAGTGAAGTGTTACTTCACTTATAGGATATTCAAATATCCTAGTTCACTGAGCAAGAAATAAAACAAAAATACAAATCCTTGGATGATCAATTCATCCGTACAATAAAAATTCATTTGGACTCAAAATAATCCCAGAAGTATTGAAAAGATGTTTAGGATTCGTCCTAAGCACTTCCTCAATATGACGAGATGTTTTAGAAGAACAATTTAATTTAATTGTTCTTTGATGAAGAAAATCATCCTTAAACCAAACCAAGAACCTAGACGTCATAGGAGATGACTAGTTATAGGATTAGGAATTTGGTAGACAACCAAAACCCTTACCCTTAGCTTTACCTAGGTATTTCTTGCAAAATATTTAAATGCTTTAACATGTGTTTTAAGTGCAGCTTGGGATGACGGGAAGACCCTCCAGGTACGCATTTATTTTATTGCAATTTACTTTATTGCAATTTACTTACGTGCATTGCGCTTCACTTTTTCTTGCATGATAAATAAAACTGTTGCATGAAAACCAAAACCTTTAGGATAGTCCCTGAACTGAAACCAAAACTAAATTAAAAGTCATTGCAAGATAAAATTTACCGCCACAACATTCCAAAATATAAAACAACTCAAATTTTAATCACAAACAGAACAACAAAACTACAATTATAAGTAAATTAAAACGTCTCGTTGAATGATCGGGAATACCTCAGATGATGTAACCTACGTGTTGCTAACGGGATTTCCCAAGGTCTAAATGAAAGTGTGGAACTCATTCATTTGAGTTTAGCAAATTCATCTGGGCTAAGTGAATTCAATAAAAATAACGATCTTAGGGATGACGGAACCGCTGGGATCTTAATCGATTCCGTTTAAATAACTTTAAGAATTGTTTTAATTAAAATATTAAAAAAACACTTGGATTTTAAGATTTTCTCTAAACCAAAACACTTCTCTCATCTCCTGATTTATGACTTCTAAAATTAAACCTCTGCAACAACAAGGAGCTCGGAGCATGGTGGGTTGCTTGGCCATCGTCATCAGCAAAACTCAGATCTACTTCAGTAAAACTTTCTTAGAATTAAATAACCAAGCCATAGGACTTAGAGGTAGTTTAGCTAGTGCAACATAAATCCTCAACTCTTCGTTAGGCATTTGCATGATCATGTCATGTAAATTAAGCCCTAACCGGTCTTAGGACTCCGAGGTAGTCGTTTTATACGACATAAACCCTCACATCTTCGAGGCTATTTGTGTGATCATGTCTTACAAATATAAGTCCTAATTAATTAAAATTGGCAGGATTACAACATTAAATAAACTCTCAAATTGAAGCCAACCAAATAGGATAGTTTGGGAAGTTGTCAAGATTCTTCTTGGATCCCGAGCTTCTCCTACTTTTCTTCCTTTTGACTCTTAAAATAACTGTTCCAAATTTGATCCATTCCCTATTGAAATCTCCATAATTCAATCCTTTGAAAACTTTAAACTTTGAAATTCTTGAGAGCAAAACCACTGATCATTATCGAGAGTTTTCTTAAATTATTCCCGTCATTTAAGATGTAATTAACTATAGAGGCTTGCCCTTATAGGGAACTTTAAGAACCCAGGTAATATAAACCCTGCTTAATTCCTTTGTATTAAGCAGGGGAACTTGTCGGCTTATAAAAATTGGTTCGCAGACCAAACGGATGTCACAAATCTTCTAGTTTATTTAATCGAGCCCTATCATCAAGCAGTATGTCTATTCTTCGGGATGGATACACGGTTTGTGATGTGGTGCTCATTTATATAAACTATTTGGGATGTGAGATCGGTTTGATTTTTCATATCTTAAAATTTTCAAACTCAAAATTATTTTCAAAAAAATCAAATACTACTTTTCAAATTATTTATTTAAATTAAAATAAAAATTCGCCGACAACTTTTGTTTGGCGACCCCTTTTCAAAATACAACACACAACCTAAAAATATGCCGACACCTAGGTGCCAAAATCCGGCGCTTAAGCATCAGTTCGATATTGAAGCAGATAAGATTTTTGACAACTTTGGGCAGTTATTTTGATGGTGTTAAGTGGTTATCAGACCTTCTAGAAGACTGGAAGTTACTCCTAATACATAGAACATGTGATACAATGCATCTGGACACAGGAAAACAGTTTTAATCTCGAGGAGGTGCGAAGACTTGGTCACGGACTCCGGTGCCTAGGTGCCAGATCCTGGAGCCTAGGCGCCATAGTTACTTTCTAGAAGATTCATTAAATTTGAACAAATTTTGAAGAGGTGCCTTAAGCAACCCTTAGCCATTTTCAGAGCTCTATAAAAAGAAGACATTTCTACAAAAAAAGTCTCTCTCTCTCTCCATCCATTTGGCCCTCTCTCTCCATCCATCTAGTCCCCCCTAGATCCCCAACATTCGAAGATAGATTTAGAGAGCCACCATATTTTCTTCTTAAGTATTTAGTGAGTTTATCTACTCAATTCCTTGAGTACTAAGTGTGAGTTTATAAGTGTTGTTGCTGTTAAAGTCTTGTACCTTACATTGGAGTCAGTAGGAGTCAAAGGATCACTTGAATGAACATTCCAGATAAGTATTTGTAACTTGGTTTAAAGTATTATAAATAAGTTTTATTCTATGAATTCAATGTGTTCTGAGTAGTTACTTTTCTTTCTCCTTTCAACTATGAAAAGATAATAAGATAATTTGATTTTGTTGGAGAACTTAACTTAAAATATTTAAAATTATTGTGATGATATTAATACCTGATCTTAATTTACTTTTTAAACTGGCCATTTGAATTGTTAAAACCTATTGAAGAATTCTGAGACCTATCCGGAGATGAGTTCTTAACTAGCAGATATCACATGAATCCTTGGGTAATCGAAGACCTTGAGCGGGTTAAAGAAGGTGAAGTGCAAATAAATAGGGAGATATTGTTTATTGGGCGTAGAATTGATTAGTTTTTAGAGTGACAGAATAAATCTTAATAATTTGGTTTATAGAAAGGGAACGGGTCACTAGTAGGGCCGACCATAGCCATCCTTGGACATCTAAAAGTGTGAGCTAGATTAACCCATTCTACTAATAATACATCCTGAACAGATCTATATATTTGCCAATGTTCTTTATACTATCGAGCGAAGGTAAAGAATAGGAATGCTTCTATTTGGCGCATGTTGACCTCATTTTTGATGAGGTTTTCTCTTCTTCTCTTTAGTACTTAGGATCTAGCCTTAGGCTTTTCCTTTGACTATCTTAGAGGATTAGAATTGGGACCCACCTTTTAGAAATTCAAACCACTTCTTAAACTCCCCGCAAACTCCACAAACTTGATCGTAAACCCCTAATCACCTAGAGGGTTGAAATCAAATATGGAAGTTTAAAGGATGAGTTCCTATAGGACTCTTTGGCCTTAGGATCGCCTCAGGTGGCTCGGTCCGGTGAGGGGCTGACTTACACATACACTACACACACACTACACTTCCATACACCTCCTAAAAAACACACCCTTACCCAACTTGACCTCCCGACTCATGTAGGTGATTCACATGGATGGTCCTTAACCCCTAAGCCCTCGGCTAAGAGGGTTAGGAACAACATAGCTGAATGCCTCAAATGAGTCCCTTCATGGCTCATGTGGGCTTGATATGGCTTCATGGCTCAACCAAAATGATTTCATTCCACTTACATCCACCCAATCTTCAATTTTCCAAATTTTCAATTTTTAACCCCGGGACCCAACACCCCGCCTAACCTACCAAAGCCTCGAACTACCCGAATCTCTTAAAAATTTCCAAATCACCCAAGATTCTCCAAAATCATTCCCAAACATCTCCACACCACTTAAATTGATCATCTATACCCAAAAATGCCAAAAATTCCAAAATACCCCCCAATACCTTTCAAATACCCAAAATACCCCTCTTGACCCAAAAATCCAAAAATTCAGAAAATTCCCAGAAAATTCCAGAAAATCCCAAATATTCCCAATTTCATTTTGTTCAACTACACCATGGGCCAATTTTGTCAATTTACCCCACTTTTATCAAAACCCCCAATTCGACCCATTTTAACCCAAAGTAAACCCAATGTCAAACCTAACCCACCCAATTGACCCAAATTCTGGTCCAATTCAATTCTAAACTTCAATTCAACATCCCCAACACCAATCCAGACCCAATCCAAGCCCAATTTGAGTGGCATTGGGATCCAATTTCACTTTTGGCCTTAAAGCCCAATTTGGACCTATGACCTAAACCTAACCCAAACTCACCCAATTCAACTCCAATTAACCTCAAATCTTTTCCAAACCTTCCTTAACATCCCCATAAACAAAACACTAACATGATTTGCCCAAAATTTAGACCCAAACCCCACTCAAATTCAACCCAAAATCAAAAAGCCCAATTTTGACCTAAACCTAAACCTAGCCCAAATGAGCCCAAATCCCAAAATCCAAACCTAACCAAAGCCAAAACCTCTTTGAAACACTCCCATAAACATTTCCCAACATTAATTTTACATCAATTTCAACTCTAGCCCAACTTTGGCCCATGGTAGCCCATTTTGGCCCACCTTAGCCACTTTACCAAAAAGGCCCATATCCAACCCAATTCAAACCCAAATCACCTCAAACTTGTTTCAAACCACTCATGAAGCATCCCTAAACCAAACTCAACAATTATTTGGCCCAAGCCTTTACCAAAATTTCATCCCAAAATCCATTTTAAAATTCAAAAGCCCACTTTCCTAAACCATTTTAAAAGCCCATCTAAAACCATTTCAATGAGCCCAAATCATCCTAAAGCCCACATGACATTTCCCCTCATCATACTTTCAATTAAACTCAATACCTAAGTCCTAAAATCATCATTAAGCCATTCCAAATCAAGCTTCATGAAAATTCTCCACCAAAGTACCAAAATTCCTAAATTCTATTTCCATGAAATTGACTAAACTTTTCCTAAGCCAAATGGAGCCAAATGCAAGCCATGAACAAGCCACATGAAGCCATGGAAGGTTTGACATGTGATCAAGCCATTAATGGCAAAAGGAGGAGCCTCTTTTAAGCCCCCTTAAAAAGGTTTTAACCCTTTTAATGCTTCACCTTAATCCATGATTAATCAAAATATTCATGGATGGTGACCTTTCCACCCTTTTCTAGCTGATTTACCCGATCCTCCCTCAGCCCAAATCAACCATGGAGAGGTGAACCAAGCCCATTTTCAATGGGTCGACCAAACCAAGTGCAAAAGAAGCCACCTCCTCATGCCATTTTGATTCAAACCCTTTACACATGGCAAGGCCCAATCGATCGCACAAGCCTCCACCCCGACCCACCTGGACTCGAGAGTGATCCATGCCTGCCGGCCGCCCGCCCGGGTCGCCGGAAAACACCATGGCCGAGACCTCGGGAGGAGCCAAATTTTGGAATTCCACCTCGCTCGAGCCGCCTCACTCCAAATGGCCATCGTAACTGTTCTTCTCCTCACCGGAGCAGTCGATCCCAACCATTAAACCCCCCTGGGAGAGCCTCCAGCCATGCCTATTTAAACACCACCCCCTCTCGGCCATAAAAGAAGAGTTACAAAAAACCTTGCCAAAACTCTGTCAAAATTGTTCCAGACTCCTCCCCATACACAGAGCACTTTATCCCCAGTGAGATCCCCCTGCCATTTCTTCTCTCGCGAGCTCAATTTCGCAGTTGAAATTCCACCCAAAACCAGGACACTTCTCCACAGTAAACCAATCCCCAAATTGATTGGTCCTACACCTTCACCAGACCAAGGGAAGGTGTCCACCAACAAAAGCCCCATCTCCAGGCCACCCAGTTGCTCCAGACTCCAAGCTTTGTGATCGGCTGTGGTCGAAGTCCAACCTAGACAATTCACTGCACCGAGAGACTTCATCCGGAGCTTGCTAGATCCAATCGAAGGTGCAACAACTCTCGCATCGAAGCTTCACTTCTCCGAGCAAAGGTATGAACTCATTCTTCTTCCCGAGCTTACAGAGATTCTCCATTTCATTTCGAGTAAATTTCAATGCATGTTTACCGTATGGATGTGTTCGTCTCTTCAAGACGAATCCATAGAGCATAAGAACACGAAAATCCATCGAGAATCGAGCGAGAAATTAGGGTTTAGAAGGTTGACGGTCACGGGTGCACACCCGCCGTAGACGATGACCGAGAGCCGTTGGATCGCGCGTGTATCGAGCGGACGGATCGATTGCGCCGACCGCAGAATGTTACATGAACTCGCGGGTCCCGGACGGCCGACTCGGATGGCGGCGCCCAATCGCGCCGCGACACGTACCGCTTCGGAGAGGCTAAGGTTGACGCGGCGCCGACTCGGATAAATAGAAAAATAGGGTATTTTCTGATTTATTTAATTCCCTAAACTTGGAAAATTCATATCTTTGTGTAGGAAAATCAGAAAAATAAAATAAAAATACCCTCTTGCTCAGTGAATGTAGGAGAATAATGTGGAAAAGAAATCATTTAATTTCATTAAGTATTTTATTTTTTATAATTTATTTACTCTCTGCATACATTTAACTCTCCATGCATGTATACAATTCACCATGGCATCAGACCATAGGGCTTTTGAAGCCTCTGAATTTGGGAACATTGCCTGAATTTTCCAAAGTCAGAGGCCACCCCTATGAAGAGTTATTGATTTTTCAAATGCATGTTGCTATTTTAAGTATTTTAATTTCAAAAATTAGCATGTTGTGAAATAAATTCTAGGAAAATTTGGTGATGTTCCTTATGACCAGAGAACCCTAGGAAAAATAGGACTTGAGTTAATTCACTTAAGATAACCCTAATCGGCTTAAACATCCAAAATAGGTCTCTAATTAATTAGAGTTAACCATAAATCAAATTGACTTGAAATCAATTCTCCACTGACCTTTAGGATCAGAGGAACCCACCATAAAAGTTTGAAGTCAATTGGACTTGGTTAGCCCTATTAATTGGGTTGATTAAGCCATTTAGTCATTTTAAACTTTAAAAAATTTATAACTTTCAAAATACCTTTCAAAAATTCACCAAATTGGTTTTGGAGCCTCTCTGATATCAGGGAAGTTTAAGAAAATTAAAATTTCAATTTTCTAAAAAAGTTGATTTTTAATATTATTTTAATATTTTTAATAATTAAAAAATAATAAAAATCACAAAAATAATAAAATTCACCAAAATGTCACATTTTGAATTTTAATCACTTAGGAACAAACCCCATATTTTTTCCTAGGTCTATTTAGTGAGATATTAAATTTTAAAGCTCTAGGGTAATTTTAAAATTAAAAAAATGTATTTTCTAGCATTTTCACTAAAATAATTGTAATAAATCATAGAAAAATCAGAAAATTGTAAAGTTTGGTTCTCTGGAATCCTTGATATCAGAGAGAATTTTAAAAATTATAAAATTCATTTTTCAACATTGTATTTTATTTTTAAATTAATTAATACTCCAGAACTTAAAATAATTCTAATAAATAAAATATAATTCAAAAAATCACAAAATTTGGTCCAAGTGGTCTTCCGGTCATTAGGAATGTCCCCTAATTTTCTTAAGGACAGAAACTTTCCTTTGGTCATGTTATCAAATTTTCCTTGAAAATCTCTATTTTCTACTAAAAATAATTATATAAATAAATTAAATACAGAAAAATCACATTTTCTCCTCTCATGTCTTTATTGACATATGAGTGAAGTCACATAAAAATTTCAAGTTCATTTGAGTTCAATTTAGTGAGTTATAAAATTATTAAGCTTAAAGGGTAAAATGGTAATTAAATTTTAACCCTTAATTAAAACTTTAGGTTTAATAAATTTTTTTTAACAAGTAAAATATTTGATCCTAATCTGATTTGGATGATTGAAATTTAAATAATTAAAGGGTAGAAACCCATTGAGCAATTTAAAATGATTAAACATTAATTAAATAATTGATTAAATTTGGAAGAATAATAAAATTGGAATTATTAAAATATGGATATTATTAGGAAGAGATTTATTCTTTAATTTAAAAGATCCCTAAATTTAATCATCTCATTAATATTCAACTCTTAATTAAAATGATAACTCAAATTTAAAATATTAAAAGACTTAATCATTAAACTAAAATTAAATCATTAAACTCTTTCAAAAAAATTTCAATTAAAATTAAATTAAATTAAATTAAAAATTAAATTAAATTAAGTAAATTAAATTAAAATTAAATTAAATTAAATTAAGATTAAAAGTCAATTAAATAAATTAAATTAAATAAATGAATTAAATTAAATTAAATTAAATTAAATAAATGAATTAAAATAAATTAAATTAAATTAAATTAAATTAAATTAAATTAAAAAATTAAATTAAATTAAATTAAATTAAATTAAATTAAATTAAATTAAATTAAATTAAATTAAATTAAATAAATCAAATCAAACTAAATTAAATTAAATTAAATTAAATTAAATTAAATGAATTAAGTTGAATTAAATAACATCACCTAAGACATAAGGAACTCAAAATAAATCTAAAATAACTTGAACACTATTCCAAACTTAAATCATTAATCCGAACTTAAATTCGAATCACAAACCATTTGAACACCAATTTACCCTCAAGAGCTTTAGTTATCATAACTCCTAAACAGTAATATAAAATGAAATGTTACTTCACTTATAGTGATATTCAAATGTCCTAGTTCACCGAGCAAGTTAATAAAATTTGAAAACCTCGGACGATCGATTCATTTACATAATTAAATTCTCTTCGACTTAAAACAATCCTAGAAATATTGAAAAGATGTTTGGGATCCTTCCTAAGCACTTCCTCAATATGATAGGACATTTATAAGAACAATCGAATTTAGTTATTCTTCGATGAAGAAAATCGTCCTCAAACTAAAAACACGAGAACCTAGACGTCATAGGAAATGACTAGCTATAGGATTAGGAACTTGGTAGAAAACCATAAATCTTTCCCTTAGCTTTACCTAGGAACTTGCTTAAATATTCTAATTGTGTTTTAAGTGCAGACTTGGGATGACGGGAAGACCCTCCGTGTACGCTTTTATTTTATTGCAATTTATTTTCTTGCAATTTATTTTATTGCAAATGCACTTTACTTTTCTTGTATGATAAAACAATCGTTGCATGAAAACCTACACCTTTAGGACGTAAACCAAAACCGAAACCCATAACTAAATTAAAAGACACTACAAGATAAAATTCACCTCCACAACATTTCAAAATACAAGACAACTCAAAATTTAATCACAAACGTAACAACAAAACTACAACTACAACTAAATTAAAACGTCTCATCGAATGATCGGGAATACCTCGGATGATGTAACCCACGTGTTGCTAACGGGATTTCCCACGGTCTAAATGAAAGTGCGGAACTCATTTAGTTGAGTTTAGCAAATTCATCCGGACTAAGTGAATTCGATGAAAATAACGGTGCCGGGATGACGGAACCGTGGGATCTTAATCGGTCTCGTTTAATCAACTTTAAGATCCGTTTTAATTAAAACATAAAGAACACTTGGAAATTAAGACTTCTCTAAACCAAACACTTCTCTCATCTCCCGATTTATGACTTCTACAACTAAACCTCTCGCAACAACAAGGAGCTCGGAGCATGGTGGGCGAAGACGACCATCGTCGTCGCAGAAACCTCGTGTCGACATCAACAAAACTTTCCTAGAATTAAACAACAAAACCATAGGACTTTGAGGTAGTTTTCCTAGTGCAACATAAATCCTCAACTCTTCGTTAGGCATTTGCATTGCAAATTAAGCCCTAACCGGCCTTAGGATTCCGAGGTAGTCGTCCGATACGACATAAACCCTCATATCTTCCAGTGCAATTTGTATGATTCTATCATATAAATATAAGCCCTAATTAACTAAAATTGGCAAGATTAAAACATTAAATGAACGTTAGGACTTTCCTAAATCCAAGCCAAACAATAGGATAGTCGGGAGATTACCGAAGTTCGCTTCGAATCCGTAATTTCTCCTACTTTTCTTCCTTTGAATTTCCAAAATAAAAAATGTTCCAAATTCGAGCTAATCCCTTTGAAATTCCAAAATTCAATCCTCGAAAACTTAAACTTTGAAATTCTTGAGAGCAGAATTATTGATTATTATCGAGAGTTTTCTTAGGTGATTCCCGTCACTTAAGATGTAATTAACTATAGGGGCTTGCCCTTATAGGGAATTTTAAAGAACCTGTGTAATATAAACCCCGTTTAATGTTTTCATATTAAGCGTGGAATTTGTTCGGCTTATAAAATTGGTTCGCGTACCAAACGGATGTCACAAATCTTCTAGTTTATTTAACCGAGCCCCACCATCAAGCAGCGTGTCTATCCTTAGGGATAGATACACTAAGCCATGGTGCGGTGCTCGTTTATATAAACTATTCGGGATGTGAGATCGGCTTGATTTCATATCTTAAAATCTTCAAATTTAAAATTATTTTCAAAAATCAAATACTACTTATTTCAAATTATTTATTTAAATTAAATTAAAAGTTCGCCGACAACTTCTGTTAGGCGACCCCTTTTTAAAATAAAACACATAACCTAAAAATATGCCGACAAACTTCTGGCGACTCCGCTGGGGAAAATTCCTCTCTCCATTCTAATCAGACAATTCTGCTTTCAAAAATCGGTAGTGCATCCATGTCCCTTATGGATCAAACTACCCTTCTTTCCGTTGGGATACTATGTTCATTTCTACCTCGAACAAGTATAACCAACATTCTCTCGGATTTAGGAGCCACCGTTTAGACACCCCTAAACAGAGAGGTTCCGAGATCCTTTTACCTCATTTCCGAGGTGGGGTGGACCCCCAATAAATGTTAGTTTAGGAGTGATCCTTCGAGTCGAGAAGTCTTGCTTAAGACTCTCTTTTCCTTTCCAACTCCGATTCAGATTCCTTACCTTCTCTACACCTTTGAATACTCCGTTCTAAATAAACAAACCCTCTAATAAGTGATTCTTTTAATAAGTGATTCCTTCTTATAAATACATGAACATGAATGAGTTCGGACTCTTTCAATTCCTTCCTTTTCGTCCTAAAGAAAAGAAGCATAACTCGGACCGACAACCGTAATCTACCCCGCGTAAATGGAAGCCCCAAAACCGATTTTCTCCTTCACCAACGGACTCGGACCTCGCCGTCTATAAGGATGAGCCGCCCGACAATGGAATCATCCGATTTGGACAAGGATTTGAAAACACGAACGTCAAGATCACCGACGTCTCCCTTTTCGCACCGATGAACAAGGTATCCGAAGCCGAGGAGCCGCCGCTCGGAGTTCAACCTTAGATCGACCCAAGAATTCCTCCTCCGCAAAGGATCCCGACTAAGAGGAGTACCGATGTCCATAGAAGGACCGTTATCTCTACCCCCACCTGGTCTAGTTGTTTCGCACCTACCCCGACTTTTGCCAAATCAAAGGGGAAAGAAATCCGTAATTATGATGGACCCGTTACCGTGGAGGGTACAGCATCTTCTCGTAAGACCTTCCGTTTTCGAAATCGGGTCCAGCTTCAAAGATTCCGTCACCGACAAAGACCCAAAGAAGAAACGAAATAGTAGGATCGCTAAAGAAGCCGTAGCCGCCGAAATTGCTTTCCTGGAGGAAATTCCGTAATCGCGTAATATACACCGCCGCCCGAATACATACCACTCTTGGGAGGAAGCAGGTTTCATCCCCTCTCCGCCGCAAGATGAAGAAAATATTCGTAAGATTGCCGCCACATTACCACGACCCGCATATTACAACGATAGCCGCAAGAAAAGAACTAGAACTACGCCGTTTGCTTCGACCGCAAACTTTGGTAAAAAAGTTAGCAAAGAAGGAAAATCGCCCCGTGTCGAAATTCTACGAAGGATAGGGCGGGTGCCGCCAAATCCCGTCTCGGGCCCCGAGTAGAACCCGCCATCATGACGTAAAAGCCAAGTAAAAGAATGAAGGCTAGTCCACCCGTTGTCGTCTCAGGATTACAGATTAAGGAGGATACCACCTTCCAAGCATTTGGCCGACGCACCATCCGGTCCTAGACCTTCCGCCGCTGAAGGATGGTATGGCGTCCCACTACCGGGCAGCTGAGATCGAAACAAAGAACTCGAGAAAGAAAGTCTCGCCAGAGACTCGAATCGAAGAAAGTGCTACCGCGATGAAGGGGACTCGTGAGAAGGGGACCCTGGCAGCCTATCGCACGACAACCACGAAGACACACGTAAAGCCCCGCTAGAAGATGCTATGGAAAAGTCGAGAACCGATATCCGACGATTGGCAAAAGAAAGAGAAGAAAAGTTCGGAGACGAGATCGATTCATCGGAATTCATGGACGACGAATACGCGAAATCAACATGGTCGAGACACGAGCTTCATCGCCTTCGCAAGGTGCTCCCGCAGCTCGCAGAAAGAGAGGAGCCGAATCGATGAGAAGGCAACTTCAGAAAAAGACGACACGATCGCTCAAATGGCAAAAAGGATGGAAGAGATGGCCGTAGCTCCGGCCACTCTCCCGCAGTCAAGTACAACCACATAGAGAGACACCCCGGAAGTCATTCACATTGTAGACGGAGGAAAGGAGATTACGTCCGTCAATGGGGATGATCAACTGAAAAGGATACAACACAAAGTATGATTCCCGAAAAGGATATCAAGAACTTGGTGGAACAACGAAGTGCGAGAAGCCTTAGCACAATCGAAGAGCGGGACATCCATTCGGACGGGTAGACCTTACCCGTAAGAATTCGACGCCGTCCAATACCCGAAAGGCTTCGTACCACCTCTCGTTCAAGACCTTCGACGGAACCGGAACCCCCGACAAGATGTGGCACACTTTCGTGCCGCTGTTGCAATGCCGGCGGGAGCGATGCATTACTCTTCCGACAGCTCGTCGCAGCCTCGTCGAGAATCGCCTTCGACCGGTATGCGAATTACCAAATGGTTCGTGTAAAGACGTTCTCGCAGCTAGAGAACCTCTTCATCAAGCGATTTGTCGGAGCTCAGCACCACATCACTATAGGTGATTTAGTGGTAGAGAAGCGTAAGCTCGAATGAGACTTTGGTGGATTACATACTTCGATGGAGGAACTTAAGCATGAAGTGTGAACCACAACTGCAAGAACAACACGCAGTCGGCATTTTACTTAAAAGCATCCATGGCCCGATAGCACTTCTCCTCAAGGGATTCACTATTAAGACTTTTGAGAAGTTGTTAAGCAAGGCCGGAAGCTTGCAAGAGGAGGCAAAGCAATTAAGTTTCACCGATAAAATGTATAAACAAAAGCCTCGTAAAGACTTTTGAAAAGAAATCCGGATCGTTGCAAGCAGCTGACAAAGGCAAGCAACCGATGCAAATACCACCGTAACGGCCGCAAGAACTACAACAGATTACCAAGCAACCCCGGCCCAAATCTATCACTCATCTCCGCAAGATGAACAATCGCCTCGTCCGCAACGTACATTAAGAGAGCTTTTGAGCAGAGAATATCCGTTCAAGAATGAAGCAAGGCCGAAAATGTTCCGTAGTCCGATGAAGACTCCGGATTTCCACTGCCGTAGCCTAAAAGACCAGAGGAAGTCAACAAGAAAGGTGATCCCAACTTTCGCCCTTACCACCGCATGCTTCGGACACAAAATGAAGATTGTATTACCTTCAAAAGTCGGCTCAATGACAACCTTCGAAAGGGAATATAACGATCCCGAAGGAGTACATGAAGGAACCCCGTAAAGGAGGTTCCGTCAATGTTGTCTCGACCGATCCTATCATTCCGATAGATCCCTATACGACCGACGATGGATGGACTACCGCTCGGACGAGGTCTTCAAAAAGATTTTAGACAAGCATCCAAACCGCTTCGGTGCGAGCTTCAATTCGTAGTTTGAAACCCGTTAAGCCGGTACTATCACTTGCGATGGAAGAACCACCTCAACAGAGACGATCGAAGAGAAGAAGAAAATTGACGAAGAAGAGAAGACCGAGGCACCTAAGGCTAGACTAGGGGCCGCTTATCCTAGATAGTTGTTTCCGATTCGGGGAAAAATCCTCGAACCCTCGACTCCGTATGATTATCCGCTCACTTCGGTGGGATCATATAATGATAAGGGTGATGGCGTTGGCTACGTTTTGATCGTGTCTAACGATTACGTAACTAACGGTAATCCGGATATCGATTTCGATACAAACGACAATTCTCAAATCATACACGATCTCGACGAGCAAAATAACGAAGAAGACATCCATCAAAGAGGCTACGAGAGTTCAACAAGCAACGAATCTATCTCGCGAGTTTCGAGGAGCTCCAATTACGATAGAGTTAGAACCTTCGTACTCGAAGTTAACCCGAAGAGCCCGTCATTCCGATTCAAGAAGAGACACCGGCAAGCTCAACAATAGATTCGAAGGAAATTACGAAGTCAACTTAAGAAGTGGAAAAGTTCTACCTCCGAGAATGGGTCCAAAAGACAAAGGGAAGCGTGTGGTTGTTCGAGAAGAACCAACCCCGACAGAAGAAATACCCATTCGAGAAGAAGCAGAGACACATGAAAATAAAGTGGACTACAATGTGCTAGCCCATCTTAGGAAACTACCAGCCAAACTAAGCATCTATGACGCTCTCATCTTATCAAAGGAGATGAGAGAAGCCTCGATCAAGGCCTTACTTGATCCGAAATTTGCTTAGCTCAAATGGCCGGAGAGTCCTTAGATGAGGTTTGCTCGTTAAAGGAACAACGAGGTGTTACCTTCACTCGACGACGACCTACTACTTGGAACGACAGACCACAACCGACCGTTGTACATTTCAGCTTACAATCGGAAAATTTACACTCTCCGCAGTATTGGTGGATCCAGGAGCATCAATCAATATAATGAATCTGCGAACGCTAGCATACTTAGAAATCGATGCTCGCGAGCTCGAGGCGGACAAAATGTTATTAAGAGGATTCAACCGTAAAGGAGAAAGAGCCCTCGGCTCAATAACACTGCTAATGAAGACCGGTGACTTAGCAAAGACAACCGCAAAATTTCACATAATTGATTCGAAACATCGTTCAACGCTCTACTCGGGCCGACCATGGATACATGAAAACAGGATGGTACCATCATCTCTACATCGCTGCATCAAGTACTACGATGGAGGGGAACAATGGCATCAAAGGTGACTTACAACCATTCTCCGTACATGAAATTGGAATCCACGAGGATGCAACTTATTATGCACCACCGAAGAAAACGATCTTCTCCAGAGATACCATAACAAATGAAGCAAAGAAAGTTCGGGACAACGAAGAACCTCGAAGTTCTAGTCCAACAGCCACTCACCACTCCCTTACGGCGAGATGGTGAAGGTTTCTCCACAACTCGCATCCGAGGTCGAGGCCGGGGACGAGGTCGTGGTAGAGACGTTAGGACGATCGGACGAGGAAACCAACCATTAATGTCGATCGGGAAGATAGTTCTCGAAGAAGAAAAAGAAATCAAACAAGAAGCAAACGACAATAAGTCGAAGAAGCCGCAATTCGAATCCCTCTCGAAGATGAAAGAAACGAAGAATATAAATCGATGTACGAGAAGATTAACCACTATGTACATACTATGACCCTGACCCCGATCCATTCTAATAAGATCGAGGGTATGGAGGTCAAAGAGGTACGTAGCGATGGTGCAAAACCCATCAAATTCTACCGTGGTGCTCCTTCCTCCAAAACTGAAAATAATGTACAATTTGAAGATGCTACTTCATCGAATTAATGGAATTGCCTTTTGAGTGGTACTCTCCCCGTGTTCAAAATTTAATTCAGCCGTGGTTTCTTACCTCGACAATGGACAAAAGGTCAATCACAACGTTTTGAAAATTTATGGAATAACTCCGGTCGTCCACCCAACTCAAAGCATGGTCTCGGATTCGGCACAGAGAGATCGCCTGATGATACTCGAATTTTGCTTCGTTGTCACTTGCGAATCTAATGAAAACCGCATGGAAACTACGACGAACTCGAAGATTTACAAATTGGAGACGCTCCACCGTAATTCGAAGAAGAAATCAAATCTACAATAGATGAATTAACGGAAGTTAACTTAGGTACTAGCGAAGAGCCCAAACCTACCTTTGTTAGCTCCTTACTCAATAAAGAAGACTCGAAGAAATAATCAAGTTATTAATGGAATTTAAAGACCGTTTTGCTTGGAGCTACGATGAGATGCCGTGTTTAGCTCCGCAGGTCGCAATCCATAAGCTAGGAGTGGACCCCACTTCGTTCCGCCGACAAGGTCCTGAAGAATGCGTCTAGAAATCGAACAACAAGTCATAGCCGAAGTTAAAAAGCTAATAGACGCTAAATTTGTCCGCTGAAGAACAATACCCGACTTGGTTAGCCAACGTGGTACCGACCGTAGAAGAAGAATGGTCGATCGGATTTGTGTGGATTTCGCAGATTTAAACAAGGCATGCCCGAAAGATGAATTTCCTCTACCGATCCTGCATTAATGATCGACATCGCTTCAACACATGAAATATTCTCATTCATGGATGGATCTTCGTGATACAACCAGATAAAAATGGCTCCAGTAAGATGAAAAGCTTACAGCATTCGAACGCCGATCGGAGTATATTGCTACACAAAGTGATGCCATTCGGATCGAAGAACGCAGAGCAACCTATCAAAGAGCAATGACAAGAATTTTTGATGATCTCATCCATAATCAAGTCGAATGCTACGTGGACGATGTGGTCATCAAAAGCAAAATAAAGGACAACCACTTGTATGATTCGAGAATTGTTTTCGAACGATTAAGACAATTTAACCTTAAGATGAATCCCTTAAAATGCGCCTTCGGCGTCACCTCCGGAAATTCTTAGGATTCGTTGTCCGACATCGTGGAATCGAAATCGATCCGGAAAAGATTAAAGCCATCTTAGAAATGCCGCCTCCCAAAACCTTAAAACAACTACGATCTTTTCAAGGGAAGTCGGCATATCTTCGACGCTTTATCTCAAACTCGTCAGTAGGTGTCGACCTTTCTCGCATTAGTTAAAAAGGACGCCAAATTTATTCGGGAAGAGAAATGCCGTAAGGCCTTCGAGGACATTAAACAATATTTAATGACACCTCCCGTCTTAGCAGCCCTGGCTCTCGTGTGACCGCTAATACTTTATACCGCGGCTTTAGACGACTCTCTCGAGCCTCGTTAGCCTGTGTCAATGATGAGGGTAAAGAAAATGCTCTTTATTACTTAAGCCGTCGTTTATTGCCGACGGAAATAAGGTATCCCGCAATTGAAAAGCATTGTTTGGCCCTGATCTTCGCCGCTCAAAAGCTCAGGCATTACATGCTTTCTCATAAGGTCAACCTGATCTCGAAGTTTAATCCATCGCAATACTCGATGACTCGTCCAACGCTTTCCAGCAGACTTGCGCGATGGTCAATGATATTATTGCAATTCGATATAACTTTCGTGCCTCTCCGTGCCGTAAAAGGACAAGTCTTAGCAGACTTCCTTGCAAAGACACCCTTCGCGGCAGAATCGCCTCTCAATGACGACTTGCCGTATGAACAAATAATGAACCTAGAAGACCATGATGATCGACGTTGGGAATTATATTTCGACGGAGCATCTTCAAGCACATAAAGACGAAGAATCGCAAGTGATAGTGCCCGGTAAGGCAGAATCGGGCTAATCTTTATAACACCGGAGCTGGGGATGTTAAGATACTCCTACCACTCGACGAGCCGTGTACAAACAACGAAGCGAATATGAAGCCCTCATAACGAGACTCGGAATTAACCATTCAAATGGGGATAACAGACATCAACATCTACGGGATTCACAATCGATCATTCAACAGATCGTCGGACAAGACATGAATTTTAAAACCAAGACTCGAGCAATACTTCCAAGTATGCCATACAACTGTTAGAACAGATTCCGAATGTGACAATCTACAAAATTCCCGTAAAAGAAAACGCTTTAATGGATGCGCTAGCTCGTCTCGCAAAAGAATTTGCTTGTTTGCAAGATGAATCAGTAGAAGTGTCAGTTCACGGATGCCAGATCCTATCATAGCTTGACATAGACACGATACACAAATCAGAAAGGAAGAAGAATCAATTGCAGCAGAGGATGTAAAAACACGGAAGATCGGCGACAACCATTGATGGATTACCCGCAAACAGAAAACTACCGTAGGATAGGTCGTTAGCCCATCGCATCAAGAAAAGAACTCCGTCCTACGCATTAGTAAACAACACATTATACGAAGGTCTTTTCGATCAAATGCGGCTAAGGTGCCTAAGCGGGTCCGAGGCCCGTGAAATTGTTAAAGAGGTGCATTCAGGACTCCGTGGCGCTCACCACCGAGTCCAAAGATGAAAATGAAAATTAAAAGACTAGGATACTACCGGCCCTCGATGATGACCGACCGCATGAAAATCGCCAAGAGCCGTCATCGCTGCCAAGTGCACGGAGTGGTTCTACACCAACCTCCAAATGTGCTACATCCGACAATCGCATCGCGGCCATTCGAATGTTGGGGCACGGACATAGTGGGTCCAATAGAACCGCCGTCTTCAAAAGGACATCGCTTCATTCTTGCGGCTACGGCATTACTTTTCCAAGTGGCGCAGGCAGCTCCACTAAGAGAAGTGAAAGCACATCACGTACTACAATTTTTCAAGAACCAAGTTGTCTACCGTTTCGGGTGCCGCGCAGATCATCTCGGATAATGGGTCAGCATTCGGAAGTACAAAGATCAACAATTTTGTCGGAGACACGGAATCGACCGGCGGTATTCAACAATTTACTACCCAAGAGCAAACGGCCTCGTCGAGGCTTTTAATAAAACTCTCGTTCAAATTTTAAAGAAGACTTTAGACGACAATAAGAGAAATTGGCACGAGAAGTTGTTAGAAGCCTTATGGGCCTACCGGACAACCTTCGTAACTCCTACGCAAGCTACACCTTACGCTCCGGTGTATGGGTCCGAGGCAAGTGTTACCTTTAGAGGTTCGGCCTCCCTTCACTCGTAATTGCAGCTTGCAAATAAAATCACAACAGTAAGAGAACGCCAAATTACGACTCGAAGAATTAGAGAGCCCGGAAGGGAAAAGACTTGCGTCGCAACATGAATTTAGAACCGTACTGTGCTAAGATGGTTCAAGCCCATGACAAACCGGTCCGCCCAAGAACCTTCAAAGTTGGTGATTTAGTTCTCGTTCTCAAAGACCTATTCTCGCACACCGCAAGATAGGAGGAAAATTTGAACCCACTTGGGAAGGACCGTTTGTGGTCGAAGCAGTATACTCGGAGGTTCCTACCGACCTAGTGAACTCGCCAAGGAGAACGACATATGCTTCCGATCAATGGACGATACTTGAAAAAGTATTACGCTACCCGATGTTTCGAAGGAATGAACTTTCCATCCCTAGAAGCACGGGTGAAGTGATTACTTATGATCGGGTCCGAACCCAAAAAATAATAAAATGTGCTAAAATAAATAAAATCTCGATAATAAAATTTTCCTTGTTTTCTTTTCCAAATCAAAATCTCTTACCCGATCTTATCCCACTTCATTCCCGTTAAGTTTAAAAATATAAGAATAATAAAAAAATGTCTTTAATAAACATTTTCTTAATGTTCTTGTTCTTCAGTATGCCCCTCGATCCTTTTCCTTGTCTTTTCGCAGGGAAATGTCGAGCGGGCGGTTGGTCCTGAACTTTAAGAATGGCGTAAGCCTCGCACTCGATGAAAAGAGGGTGAAAGATGGAGCGATAATCGAGATTGACTCGGATTTCGCACCGACGGAGCCTACGTACGAGGAAAGTGACCGGGTCCCGGTTGACCGAGAAGAACTGCCCGGACATACAGTGATGAAAGTGGGTGGCCCAAGCCACCAATCCAAAGAACAAGAAAAGAAAGACAAACATTGAAGAAGATAAGAAAATGAAGTCTGTAGTCGCTACAGCAGAGGGCAGGCTTGTCAGCGCCGCGCCCACAGAGATTCAAGAAGTTCGAAGAGCTACTCTCACAGCAACGCAACGAAGAAATAAGAATCGCCGTATCCGTAAGATGTTAACAAAACTAGCTGCGGACCAACGCGACGAGACAGCTTGCTAATGCCGCGGCATACACGTCAAGGACACCGGTTCACCGAGAACTCGAAGAAAGGAGGCCAGCTCCTAGGATGACAGAAAGAACCGTGAGAAATCTCACGAAGACTAGAAGAAAGAAGGCTACCACGCCACCGGATAGAACCACCGCTGATGCATGACCTTGTTGCAGAGCAACCCCGGGGATGTCCCGACAGACATCATCCCCGAGGAGCCGAGGTATGCGAGGAGAACGTGAAGGGATTGAACCATATATCCCACAATATGTCACAAGGCCTCGCCATCCGTGCATCATTCCGAATACGAGCCTGGAGAGAATGCAAATGTTGAAAAGAAAACCTTTCGAATACTTCGAGAGAATTAGAGGCGTAAGAATCAATATACCTGAGGGCCTCGAATTACATACGTACGTATTCTCGTAGTATGAGCAGCGAAGAAATCGTGGATTGCATCCGGATTTGAAAAGAATGGGCCGAGCAGGCCGCCTAAGGGAAAACACATACTCGTAGCCCCGGAGATGGATGCCGTGGAAAGGAAGAATCACAATACAATGTGGATGTCGTTACAACTTCGCCGAGGACAGAAGGGAAACCCGCCGGAATACTCCGTCATGGGCAAGTGGATCCGATGCCATTAGTCATCAAGAGAATGGTAAAGAGATTGATAACATGGAGGGTACCGCAGCTAGATCGCATACCCAATAGCTGCATCATCAACATCTACAAACAGGGTGACTGTATACCCCCACACATAGATCACCATGACTTTGTCAGGCCTTTCTGCACAGTCTCTTTTCTGAGCGAGTGTAACATCATGTTCGGATCTGACCTCCGGATAACAGGCCCAGGTGAGTTCCGAGGGCCGATGAAGATACCACTACCGTAGGTTCCGTCATGATACCGAAGGGCAACGGAGCGAGATATCGCTAAGCATTGCATACCGGAGTACCAGTGAAGCGGATCTCGCTTACGTTCAGAGGATGGACGACGTAAAGACACCTTACCATTTCCAGCTGCACCCGAGCTAGAGAGCCTCCGACCTTACGAGCCGCGAGTTACACGGAAAATATCACACCTCCAATGTACATCCATACGGCATCCTCGCCAAGGATGGCTTGGAAGGTGATGTTATCGACCATGTATCCCACTATTCGTACATGGACTTTTGACAGATGCTTCTTTAGATGGATCAACAAAGATCATACACGAATTCGTTTTGAGTTTACATGGATTGTATGAAATATATTCCGGATCAAGATGTATGATGTATCTTCTACATGATTGGAATGAAAGTGACCACGTCACATTTTTGGCCTTCACCTCTTTTGTGCAAATTGATCGGGAAACGCCATTAAAGTTAAATGAACTTCGAACAAAGAACAGAAAAGAAATAAAACAAAAAAAAAAGATAAAAGAAAACTTTCTAAAAAAAAATCTAAAAAATGACAAACACCAAATTCACATGAACATTAAACAAACGATAAAATAAAATTTGAATCACTAAAAGATAAACAAAATCAACATAAATGTTAAATCAAATTCTCAAACAAATTTCAAATGTGATCTTTTAAATTTCAAATCAAATCTTAAATCAAATTTCAACCGAGTTCAAACTCATCCTTCCAAATTTCAAATTCAATCTTTCCAGATTCCAAATCTCTATCAAATCTCAAATTCGATCTTCCGCATCCTAAATCAAATCTCGCTCAAATTTCAAATCTCAAATTCGATCTTTCCGGATCTCACATCAAACCTCACATCAAAATCAACTTTTGGGTCGAGGATTTTACATCCAAGACCGCACCGCTTTAGGATTCTCTTCCTATCGCACCGAAATACATCAAATTCAAACCTTTGGGTCGAGGATTTTATATCCAAGACCGCACCGCTTTAGGATTCTCTTCCTATCGCACCGAAATACATCAAATTCAAACTTCGGGTCGAAGATTTTATATCCAAGACCGCACCGCTTTAGGATTCTCTTCCTATCGCACCGAAATACATCAAATTCAAACTTTTGGGTCGAGGATTTTACATCCAAGACTCGCACTCGCTTTAGGATTCTCTTCCTATTGCACCGAAATACATCGAATTCAAACTTTTGGGTCGAGGATTTTATATCCAAGACCGCACCGCTTTAGGATTCTTTCCCTATCGCACCGAAATACATCAAATTCAAACATTTGGGTCGAGGATTTTACATCCAAGGCTCGCACCGCTTTAGGATTCTCTTCCTATCGCACCGAAATACATCAAATTCAAACTTCGGGTCGAGGATTCTACATCCAAGACCGCACCGCTTTAGGATTCTCTTCCTACCGCACCGAAATACATCAAATTCAAACTTTTGGGTCGAGGATTTTACATCCAAGACCGCACTCGCTTTAGGATTCTTTCCTATTGCACCGAAATACATCAAATTCAAACTTTTGGGTCGAGGATTTTACATCCAAGACCGCACTCGCTTTAGAATTCTTTCCCTATCGCACCGAAATACATCAAATTCAAACTTTTGGGTCGAGGATTTTACATCCAAGACCGCATCGCTTTAGGATTCTTTCCTATTGCACCGAAATACATCAAATCCAAACTTTTGGGTCGAGGATTTTACATCCAAGACCGCACCGCTTTAGGATTCTTTCCCTATCGCACCGAAATACATCAAATTCAAACTTTCGGGTCGAGGATTCTACATCCAAGACCGCACCGCTTTAGGATTCTTTTCCTATCGCACCGAAATACATCAAATTCAAACTTTTGGGTCGAGGATTCTACATCCAAGACCGCACCGCTTTAGGATTCTTTTCCTATCGCACCGAAATACATCAAATTCAAACCTTTGGGTCGAGGATTCTATATCCAAGACCGCACCGCTTTAGGATTCTTTTCCTATCGCACCGAAATACATCAAATTCAAACTTTTGGGTCGAGGATTCTACATCCAAGACTCGCACCGCTTTAGGATTCTTTTCCTATCGCACCGAAATACATCAAATTCAAACCTTTGGGTCGAGGATTTTACATCCAAGACCGCACCGCTTTAGGATTCTTTCCCTATTGCACCGAAATACATCAAATTCAAACTTTTGGGTCGAGGATTTTATATCCAAGACCGCACTTGCTTTAGGATTCTTTTCCCTATTGCACTGAAATACATCAAAATCAAACTCTTGAGGTTAAGGATTTTACATCCAATACCGCATTACTCTGAGATCTTTCCTCATTGTAATGATCCAATCCAATTGATCCGATCTTCTTTTGGGGTTGAAGGTGTTGCATCTAAAACCTCAAAACTCTAATTTTCATTTCAAATCAAATTCCTTCAAATTAATCTCGACAAACTTCAATCTAAATCGAAACTCCAAATCGAAATCTAAACTCACACATCACGACTCGAACATGGAACAAAATAAAATCTAAATCGAAATTCTCCCAAATCATGTGATTTGGGATTCACCTCCTTTTCCTTTCCCCGCCGAGAGTTCAAGAATCTCCAGCTCCAGTAGATATACTTGACACTCCCCAACGTGAAATTCTCCTACTTCGTCCTAAGTTTGTCACTTGGACATCGCGTGTTGGTTTTGTTGATCGCTTCGGTCAACACCAATACGCGCGGTGTGCTCCGTCACTCACCACACCTATTGGGGGTCCATTTGTTGACCTCATTTTTGATGAGGTTTTCTCTTCTTCTCTTTAGTACTTAGGATCTAGCCTTAGGCTTTTCCTTCGACTATCTTAGAGGATTAGAATTGGGACCCACCTTTTAGAAATTCAAACCACTTCTTAAACTCCCCGCAAACTCCACAAACTCGATCGTAAACCCCTAATCACCTAGAGGGTTGAAATCAAATATGGAAGTTTAAAGGATGAGTTCCTATAGTGACTCTTTGGCCTCAGGATCGCCCCGGTGGCCTCGGTCCGGTGAGGGGCCGACTTACACATACACTACACACACACTACACTTCCATACACCTCCTAAAAAACACACCCTTACCCAACTTGACCTCCCGACTCATGTAGGTGATTCACATGGATGGTCCTTAACCCCTAAGCCCTCGGCTAAGAGGGTTAGGAACAACATAGATGAATGCCTCAAATGAGTCCCTTCATGGCTCATGTGGGCTTGATATGGCTTCATGGCTCAACAAAAATGATTGTCATTCCACTTACATCCACCCAATCTTCAATTTTCCAAATTTTCAATTTTTAACCCCCGGACCCAACACCCGCCTAACCTACCAAATGCCCTCGAACTACCCGAATCTCTTAAAAATTTCCAAATCACCCAAGATTCTCCAAAATCATTCCCAAACATCTCCACACCACTTAAATTGATCATCCATACCCAAAAATGCCAAAAATTCCAAAATACCCCCCAATACCTTTCAAATACCCAAAATACCCCTCTTGACCCAAAAATCCAAAAATTCAGAAAATTCCCAGAAAATTCCAGAAAATCCCAAATATTCCCAATTTCATTTTGTTCAACTACACCATGGGCCAATTTTGTCAATTTACCCCACTTTTATCAAAACCCCCAATTCGACCCATTTTAACCCAAAGTAAACCCAATGTCAAACCTAACCCACCCAATTGACCCAAATTCTGGTCCAATTCAATTCTAAACTTCAATTCAACATCCCCAACACCAATCCAGACCCAATCCAAGCCCAATTTGAGTGGCATTGGGATCCAATTTCACTTTTGGCCTTAAAGCCCAATTTGGACCTATGACCTAAACCTAACCCAAACTCACCCAATTCAACTCCAATTAACCTCAAATCTTTTCCAAACCTTCCTTAACATCCCCATAAACAAAACACTAACATGATTTGCCCAAAATTTAGACCCAAACCCCACTCAAATTCAACCCAAAATCAAAAAGCCCAATTTTGACCTAAACCTAAACCTAGCCCAAATGAGCCCAAATCCCAAAATCCAGACCTAACCAAAGCCAAAACCTCTTTGAAACACTCCCATAAACATTTCCCAACATTAATTTTACATCAATTTCAACTCTAGCCCAACTTTGGCCCATGGTAGCCCATTTTGGGCCACCTTAGCCACTTTACCTAAAAGGCCCATATCCAACCCAATTCAAACCCAAATCACCTCAAACTTGTTTCAAACCACTCATGAAGCATCCCTAAACCAAACTCAACAATTATTTGGCCCAAGCCTTTACCAAAATTTCATCCCAAAATCCATTTTAAAATTCAAAAGCCCACTTTCCTAAACCATTTTAAAAGCCCATCTAAAACCATTTCAATGAGCCCAAATCATCCTAAAGCCCACATGACATTTCCCCTCATCATACTTTCAATTAAACTCAATACCTAAGTCCTAAAATCATCATTAAGCCATTCCAAATCAAGCTTCATGAAAATTCTCCACCAAAGTACCAAAATTCCTAAATTCTATTTCCATGAAATCGACTAAACTTTTCCTAAGCCAA
Organism: Papilionanthe hookeriana x Papilionanthe teres; assembly: GCA_022702705.1. Classification (NCBI taxonomy): domain Eukaryota; kingdom Viridiplantae; phylum Streptophyta; class Magnoliopsida; order Asparagales; family Orchidaceae; genus Papilionanthe; species Papilionanthe hookeriana x Papilionanthe teres. The sequence continues at coordinate 79,628,708 of CM040421.1, read as the reverse complement.
ATGGAGCCAAATGCAAGCCATGAACAAGCCACATGAAGCCATGGAAGGTTTGACATGTGATCAAGCCATTAATGGCAAAAGGAGGAGCCTCTTTTAAGCCCCCTTAAAAAGGTTTTAACCCTTTTAATGCTTCACCTTAATCCATGATTAATCAAAATATTCATGGATGGTGACCTTTCCACCCTTTTCTAGCCGATTTACCCGATCCTCCCTCACCCCAAATCAACCATGGAGAGGTGAACCAAGCCCATTTTCAATGGGTTGACCAAACCAAGTGCAAAAGAAGCCACCTCCTCATGCCATTTCGATTCAAACCCTTTACACATGGCAAGGCCCAATTGACCGCACAAGCCTCCAGCCCCGACCCACCCGGACCCGAGAGTGACCCATGCCCGCCGGCCACCACCCGGGTCGCCGGAAAACACCATGGCCGAGACCTTGGGAGGAGCCAAATTTTGGAATTCCACCTTGCTGAGCTGCCTCACTCCAAATGGCCATTGCAGCTGTTCTTCTCCTCACCAGAGCAACTGATCCCAACCATTAAACCCCCCTGGGAGAGCCTCCAGCCATGCCTATTTAAACACCACCCCCTCTCGGCCATAAAGGAAGAGTTACAAAAAACCTTGCCAAAACTCTGCCAAAATTGTTCCAGACTCCTCCCCATACACAGCAGCACTTCATCCCCAAGTGAGATCCCCCTGCCATTTCTTCTCTCGCGAGCTCAATTTCGAGTTGAAATTCCACCCAAAACCAGGACACTTCTCCACAAGAAACCAATCCCCAAATTGATTGGTCCTACACCTTCACCGTACCAAGGGAAGGTGTCCACCAACAAAAGCCCCATCTCCAGAGCCACCCAGCTTGCTCCGGACTCCAAGCTTTAGTGATCGACCGTGGTCGAAGTCCAACCTGAGACAATTCACTGCACCGAGAGACTTCATCCGGAGCTTGCTAGATCCAATCGAAGGTGCAACAACTCTCGCATCGAAGCTTCACTTCTCCGAGCAAAGGTATGAACTCATTCTTCTTCCCGAGCTTACGGAGATTCTCCATTTCATTCGAGTAAATTTCAATGCATGTTTACCGTATGGATGTGTTCGTCTCTTCAAGACGAATCCATAGAGCATAAGAACACGAAAATCCATCGAGAATCGAGTGAGAAATTAGTGGTTTAGAAGGTCGACGGTCACGGTGCACACCGACCGTAGACGATGACCAGAGCCGTTGGATCGCGCGTGTATCGAGCTGGACGGATCGTATTGCGCCGACCGCAGAATGTTACATGAACCGCGGGTCCCGGGACGGCCGACTCGGATGGCGGCGCCCAATCACGCCGCGACACGTACCGCTTCGGAGAGGCTAAGGTCGACGCGGCGCCGACTCGGATAAATAGAAAAATAGGGTATTTTCTCGATTTATTTAATTCCCTAAACTTGGAAAATTCATATCTTTGTGTAGGAAAATCGTAAAAATAAAATAAAAATACCCTCTCGCTCAGCTGAACGGAGGAGAATAATGTGGAAAAGAAATCATTTAATTTCATTAAGTATTTTATTTTTTATAATTTATTTACTCTCTGCATACATTTAACTCTCCATGCATGTATACAATTCACCATGGCATCGAGACCATAGGGCTTTGAAGCCTCCGAATTTGGGAACATTGCCTCGAATTTTCCAAAGTCAGAGGCCACCCCTATGAAGAGTTATTGATTTTTCAAATGCATGTTGCTATTTTAAGTATTTTAATTTCAAAAATTAGCATGTTGTGAAATAAATTCTAGGAAAATTTGGTGATGTTCCTTATGACCAGAGAACCCTAGGAAAAATAGGACTTGGGTTAATTCACTTAAGATAACCCTAATTGGCTTAAACATCCAAAATAGGTCTCTAATTAATTAGAGTTAACCATAAATCAAATTGACTTGAAATCAATTCTCCACTGACCTTTAGGATCAGAGGAACCCACCATAAAAGTTTGAAGTCAATTGGACTTGGTTAGCCCTATTAATCGGGTCGATTAAGCCATTTAGTCATTTTAAACTTTAAAAAATTTATAACTTTCAAAATACCTTTCAAAAATTCACCAAATTGGTTTTGGAGCCTCTCTGATATCAGGGGAGTTTAAGAAAATTAAAATTTCAATTTTCTAAAAAAGTTGATTTTTAATATTATTTTAATATTTTTAATAATTAAAAAATAATAAAAATCACAAAAATAATAAAATTCATCAAAATGTCACATTTTGAATTTTAATCACTTAGGAACAAACCTCATATTTTTTCCTAGGTCTATTTAGTGAGATATTAAATTTTAAAGCTCTAGGGTAATTTTAAAATTAAAAAAATGTATTTTCTAGCATTTTCACTAAAATAATTGTAATAAATCATAGAAAAATCAGAAAATTGTAAAGTTTGGTTCTCTGGAATCCTTGATATCAGAGAGAATTTTAAAAATTATAAAATTCATTTTTCAACATTTATTTTATTTTTAAATTAATTAATACTCCAGAAATTAAAATAATTCTAATAAATAAAATATAATTCAAAAAATCACAAAATTTGGTCCAAGTGGTCTTCCAGTCATTAGGAATGTCCCCTAATTTTCTTAAGGACAGAAACTTTCCTTTGGTCATGTTATCAAATTTTCCTTGAAAATCTCTATTTTCTACTAAAAATAATTATATAAATAAATTAAATACAGAAAAATCACATTTTCTCCTCTCATGTCTTTATTGACATATGAGTGAAGTCACATAAAAAATTTCAAGTTCATTTGAGTTCAATTTAGTGAGTTATAAAATTATTAAGCTTAAAGGGTAAAATGGTAATTAAATTTTAACCCTTAATTAAAACTTTAGGTTTAATAAATTTTTTTAACAAGTAAAATATTTGATCCTAATCTGATTTGGATGATTGAAATTTAAATAATTAAAGGGTAGAAACCCATTGAGCAATTTAAAATGATTAAACATTAATTAAATAATTGATTAAATTTGGAAGAATAATAAAGTTGGAATTATTAAAATAGGGATATTATTAGGAAGAGATTTATTCTTTAATTTAAAAGATCCCTAAATTTAATCATCTCATTAATATTCAACTCTTAATTAAAATGATAACTCAAATTTAAAATATTAAAAGACTTAATCATTAAACTAAAATTAAATCATTAAACTCTTTCAAAAAAATTTCAATTAAAATTAAATTAAATTAAATTAAAAATTAAATTAAATTAAGTAAATTAAATTAAAATTAAATTAAATTAAATTAAGATTAAAAGTTGAATTAAATAAATTAAATTAAATAAATAGAATTAAATTAAATTAAATTAAATTAAATAAATAAATTAAAATAAATTAAATTAAATTAAATTAAATTAAATTAAATTAAATTAAATTAAATTAAATTAAATTAAATTAAATTGAATTAAGTTGAATTAAATAACATCACCTAAGACATAAGGAACTCAAAATAAATCTAAAATAACTCGAACACTATTCCAAACTTAAATCATTAATCCGAACTTAAATTTGAATCACAAACCATTCGAACACCAATTTACCCTCAAGAGCTTTAGTTATCATAACTCCTAAACAAGAATATAAAATGAAATGTTACTTCACTTATAGGATATTCAAATGTCCTAGTTCACTCGAGCAAGTTAATAAAATTTGAAAACCTCGGACGATCGATTCATTTACATAATTAAATTCTCTTGGACTTAAAACAATCCTAGAAATATTGAAAAGATGTTTGGGATCCTTCCTAAGCACTTCCTCAATATGATAGGACATTTATAAGAACAATTGAATTTAGTTATTCTTTGATGAAGAAAATCGTCCTCAAACTAAAAACACGAGAACCTAGACGTCATAGGAAATGACTAGCTATAGGATTAGGAACTTGGTAGAAAACCATAAATCTTTCCCTTAGCTTTACCTAGGAACTTGCTTAAATATTCTAATTGTGTTTTAAGTGCAACTTGGGATGACGGGAAGACCCTCCAGTACGCTTTTATTTTACCGCAATTTATTTTCTTGCAATTTATTTTATTGCAAATGCACTTTACTTTTCTTGTATGATAAAACAACCGTTGCATGAAAACCTACACCTTTAGGACAGAAACCAAAACCGAAACCCATAACTAAATTAAAAGACACTACAAGATAAAATTCACCTCCACAACATTTCAAAATACAAGACAACTCAAAATTTAATCACAAACGAACAACAAAACTACAACTACAACTAAATTAAAACGTCTCATCGAATGATCGGGAATACCTCGGATGATGTAACCCACGTGTTGCTAACGGGATTTCCCACGGTCTAAATGAAAGTGCGGAACTCATTTAGTTGAGTTTAGCAAATTCATCCGGACTAAGTGAATTCGATGAAAATAACGGTGCCGGATGACGGAACCGCGGGATCTTAATCGGTTCCGTTTAATCAACTTTAAGATCCGTTTTAATTAAAACATAAAGAACACTTGGAAATTAAGACTTCTCTAAACCAAACACTTCTCTCATCTCCCGATTTATGACTTCTACAACTAAACCTCTCGCAACAACAAGGAGCTCGGAGCATGGTGGGCAAGACGGCCATCGTCGTCGCAAAACTCGTGTCGACATCAACAAAACTTTCCTAGAATTAAACAACAAAACCATAGGACTTCGAGGTAGTTTGCCTAGTGCAACATAAATCCTCAACTCTTCGTTAGGCATTTGCATTGCAAATTAAGCCCTAACCGGTCTTAGGATTCCGAGGTAGTCGTCCGATACGACATAAACCCTCATATCTTCCAGGCAATTTGTATGATTCTATCATATAAATATAAGCCCTAATTAACTAAAATTGGCAAGATTAAAACATTAAATGAACGTTAGGACTTTCCTAAATCCAAGCCAAACAATAGGATAGTCGGGAGATTACCGAAGTTCGCTTCGAATCCGTAATTTCTCCTACTTTTCTTCCTTTCGAATTTCCAAAATAAAAAATGTTCCAAATTCGAGCTAATCCCTTTTGAAATTCCAAAGTTCAATCCTCGAAAACTTAAACTTTGAAATTCTTGAGAGCAGAATTATCGATTATTATCGAGAGTTTTCTTAGGTGATTTCCGTCACTTAAGATGTAATTAACTATAGGGGCTTGCCCTTATAGGGAATTTTAAAGAACCCATGTAATATAAACCCCGTTTAATGTTTTCATATTAAGCAGTGGAATTTGTCGGCTTATAAAATTGGTTCGCAGTACCAAACGGATGTCACAAATCTTCTAGTTTATTTAACCGAGCCCCACCATCAAGCAAGCGTGTCTATCCTTAGGGATAGATACACGGTTTGCGGTGCGGTGCTCGTTTATATAAACTATTTGGGATGTGAGATCGGCTTGATTTCATATCTTAAAATCTTCAAATTTAAAATTATTTTCAAAAATCAAATACTACTTATTTCAAATTATTTATTTAAATTAAATTAAAAGTTCGCCGACAACTTCTGTTAGGCGACCCCTTTTTAAAATAAAACACATAACCTAAAAATATGCCGACAGCGCAAAACCATAATCTCAAGTTCTCCACAAATGATAATTATTCTGAAAAATCTTGGATTAGTTGAAAAGGAGAAAGTTGTTTTATTTATACTTGCACTAACCTTTACTTTATTGTTGCTTACTTACATTTAGTAGAAATTTTATTAAACTTAAAATTTGAATTTTTAAAAGAAATAAAAATTATAATTACTTTTAATTTGAAAATCTAATAAAATTCTTCAATTCATTTTCTATTAATCTTCCCCGTGGGATCGATAACTGTGGACTCCAATAGAGCCCTGTATTACTTGAAACGATATGTATACTTGCATTTAAAATTGAGCCTTTACGAAATTATTATAAATATTTAAATATAAATTCATAAATTCTTGCATATAAAGATACTCGTAAAGTGTCGGTTCAAGTTTTTAGCGCCATTGCCGAGAAAGATAGAACAGAAGATAGAAAAGAACATTAAAGAAATTAAGAAAGACAATTTTTAGATTTTTCAAATTAAAAATATTTTACACTTTTATTTCTTTAAAATAAAAAAAATAATAAAAATACAAAAACATTTACAAAAACAATAATACCAAAAAGATTTTATTTTATTCAAGTTTTTTATGCGTAGTTCTGGATCTGAAGGATTATTACCTTTTGATTCTGAATTAGAAAGAACTGTTAAAAGAATTAGAAAAGGAAAACAAATTCAAAAATATCAGGAAATGACTAACTTACATAACAATAATCAAAATACAATAGAAATTAATGAACAAAATGTTTATAAACCATTAAGGAATTATGCAAACCCTACACTTGATGAAATTCATATTAGTACTTATATGCCTACTGTAGATGCTAATTCTTTTGAGCTTAAACCTTCTATTATTCAAATGGTTCAAAATAATCAATTTGGAGGAACACCAAACGAGGATCCAAACTTACATCTTGCTAGTTTCTTAGAACTTTGTGATACCTTTAAATATAAAAATATTTCTGATGATGCTATTAAGCTTAGACTCTTTCCTTTTTCCTTAAAAGATAAAGCAAAGATGTGGTTTAACTCATTAGTAACTGTTTCTATTAAAACTTTGGCAGATACGGCACAAAAATTCTTTGCTAAATAGTTTCCTCCTTCTAAAACAACTAAATTAAGAAATGATATTACTTCATTTATGTAATTTGATGGAGAGACAATTTATGAAGCATGAGAAAGATTTAAAGAACTATTAAGACATTGTCCTCATCATGCTTTACCAGATTGGTTAATTATTCAAACATTTTATAACAGACTTATTAGATCACTTAAATCTATTATAGACGCTGCTCCTAGTGGTTCTTTAATGGCTAAGACATTTGACGAAGCTTATACTTTAATTGAAGAAATGGTTAACAATAATTTTCAATGGCCTTCTAAAAGGGTTAATCCTAAAAGAGTGGCAAGTATTCAAGATAATGAAGCCTTTTCTATTTTAGCTTCACAAGTGGCTACGATATCTAAGAAATTGGATAATTTTGCTATTAACGTGTCGCATGTAAGAAATGATAATTCTGCAAATATTGATGATTCTCAAACAATGGAGACTTTACAAGCTATTGCTAATAAAACTAATAACCCTTATTCAAATTATTATAATCCAGGTTAGAAAAATCACCCTAATTTTAATTGGAATAATGGACATTAACAATGGAGTAATAATCAAGTTAATCCAACCGGAAATTGGAACAATCAAGGAAATTCAAACTTTAGACCAAATTTTAACAATCAGCAAAAAAAGTTTTCTTTAGAAGAATTGATCTTGCAACTAAGTAATAAGCTAAAAAGTCAAAACACTGCTATTCAAAATATTGAGAATCAGATGCGGCAAATTGCTAATTTAATTAATTACGGACCTCAAGAAACACTGCCTAGCAACGTCGAAATTAATCCAAAAGAAAAAGGAAAAGACCATGAACAAGCAAATGCTGTACAACTTAGAAGTGGAAAAGAATAAAAAGAGAAAATTCAGAATGAAAATGAAAAAGAGAGAGAGGTTGAAGAGATTGAAAAACCTAAAGAAACTCTTTCTCCAAGTAAAGATCAGACTGTAATTCCTATTGAAGTGGAAGTTGAAAGACCACCACCACCTTCTCCTCAAAGACTAAAACAGCAGAAGCTTGACCATCAATTTTCTAAATTCTTTGAGATTTTTAAGAAACTTACCATCAACATTCCTTTTGCTGAAGCTTTGGAACAAATTCCGAGTTATGTAAAATTTATGAAGGATATTTTAAGTAAGAAAAGGAAATTTGAAGCTTATGAAACTGTTGCATTAAGTGAAGAATGTAGTGCAATAATTCAAAAGAAACAACCTCGAAACTTAAAGATCCCGGAAGTTTCACTATACCATGTGCTACCTGGAGAAAAATTTTGTGGAAAAGCCTTATGTGATTTAGGAGCAAGTATTAATCTCATGCCATTTTCTATCTTTCGAAGGTTAGATTTAGGAGAGATTTCTCCCACCACCGTAACCCTTCGCTTAGTCGATCGATCTATTACTTATCCTAAAGTAGTTATAGAGGATGTTCTTGTTAAGGTGGATAAATTTATCTTTCCCGTGGATTTCATTGTACTGGATATGGAAGAAGATAAAGAAATACCTATTATTTTAGGGAGACCTTTTCTAGCTACCAGACGTGCTATGGTTGATGTGCAAAAAGGAGAATTAACAATGAGAGTTAATGATCAAGAGATAACATTTAATGTTCTGAAATCAATGAGGTATCCTGACAAAGAAAAATGCTATCGAATGGATATTTTTGATTATATAATTGAAAAGCATTATCAAGAAAATGTAAAGTCATTTATGAAGAAAAAAATGATGAATCCGTGTTATATAATGAGTCATTAACTGAAGAAACTAAAGAAGTGAATGAAGAAAATTTATTTGAAGAAACTCATTATATTCATGATAATTGGGAAATTTTAGACACAACTAAAAATGATATACTTTTACCCTCAATTGAAAAAAACCCTGAACTGGAATTAAAAATGTTACATGCATATTTAAAGTATGCATTTCTTGAAAAGTCATTAACTTTACCTGTGATTATATCTTCAGAATTAAGCAAAGATCAAGAAGAAAAATTAATAGGAGTTATGAAGAATTATAAGAATACTTTTGGTTGGACTATTGCTGATATAAAAGGAATAAGCCCTTCAATCTGTATGCATAGAATTTTAATGAAAGAAAAACGTAAACCTAGTATTGAATCTCAAAGAAGATTGAAACCTATTATGAAAGATGTTGTTAAAAAAGAGATTTTAAAATGGTGAGATGCTGGAATTATTTATCCTATTTCAGATAGTCAATGAGTAAGTCATATTCATTGTGTTCCGAAGAAAGGAGGAGTAACTGTCATTGTTAATGATAAAAATGAATTAATCCCTACAAGACAAGTTACTAGTTGGCGAATTTGCATTGATTATCGAAAATTAAACAACACCACTAGAAAGAATCATTTTCCTTTACCTTTCTTGGATTAGATGCTGGATAAATTAGCTGGACACTCATATTTCTATTTTTTGGATGGATCATCTGGTTATCATCAATTACCCGTTGCTCCTGAGGACCAAGAGAAAACAACATTTACAAGTCCTTATGGAACATTTGCTTTTAGAAGAATGCCTTTCGATTTATGTAATGCACCTGAAACTTTTCAGAGATGTATGATGTCAACATTCTGTGATTTAATTGATAAAGGAATTGAAGTATTTTTGGACAATTTTTTAGTATTTGGAACTTCTTTTGAGTCTTGCTTGGAAAATATAACAAAAGTTCTGAAAAGATGTGAAGAAACAAATTTGGTTCTAAACTGGGAAAAATGTCAAATTATGGTCACAGAATGAATTGTACTTGGACATAGAATTTCACGAAAAGGGATGGAAGTTGATCAGGCAAAAGTGAAAATTATTGCTGAACTTCAACCAGCTACTACTGTTATTGACGTGAGAAATTTTTTAGGTCATGTTGGATTTTACAGAAGATATATAAAGGATTTTGTTGACCTCATTTTTGGTGAGGTCTGATCTCTCACTCCTTAGTGTTTAGGATCTAGCCATAGGACTTTCCTTTTGACTATCCTAGAGGACTAGAGATGGGACCCGCCTTGTGTTAGTAGCTCAAACCGACTCTTTACTCGTCTTGAAGTTCTGCTCGTATGGTTATCGACCACTAACATTTTGAAGGTCGAAACTTACACGACGAAGCTCGAAATGAGTCCCCATAGGATCATTAAGCCTTAGGGTTGCCTTGTGCACTTTCGCACCGCCGCGCGCTCGAATTTCACAATTCGGACCCTCGACACTTTTAAACACTGAAATTCACATGAAACTAACTTTTATTTAATTCAATTAATCAAAATTAAAATAAATTTTGAAATTATTGATCGCGAGATGAAATATTAATAAAATTTGAATTGACACGTTTTTTTGACGCTACCGTCGATGAGGTTGTCCAAATAACCTCAGATGATGAAACGGACTGCGCCGTTGCGTCCGGAACGTCGAAATTACCTAGGAAGGACACTAATTTTGATATGGTTTCACGTGGGATTGATTTTTTTTCCTAATCGACGAGATTTTAAGTAAATATTAATTTAAAATAATAAAAAAAAGAAATCTAAAATACCTAATAGGCCCGTCACCCCCCTTCCCATTCGCGAAAAACTGCCTTCCTCCCGTTCGCTAGCCCGAACGAAACCCTATAGGACCGAATCCTCTTCTTCCTCGCGAGAGAGCAGCCCACGGTCCCCTCCTCGTACGCTCCTCTGCCTAAAGCTTCTTTCCCGACCACACTTTCTGCTGCGCTCCAGCTTTTCCTCTCCACGTTCTCTGCCGCGACGTTTGTCGCTTCTTCCTCCTGTCGCCTTCGGCTTGGCTCACACCAGGTAGGTGGAGGTAAGTTCTTCCCCTCCCTTTTGCCTATATAAGTCCCACTTGGGGGAGGGATGAAGGGTTGGCCGAAATCTTTAGAGAGGGGGAGGTGCTGCCAAAATTTTAGCTTGCTCGATACTCTTGCCATTTGCTCGATATTCTTTCTTTGTTACTCGTTTGTCCACCGGGCTTTAGAGGTTGGCCGAAAATCTTTGAAGAGGTGGGGAGGTGCTGCTGGAATTCTTGCTTGCTTGCTTCCAAATTTCACTCAGTTTGTTTTGTGTTTTGATGCAAAGTTATTTTATGGATTGACAAGCTATTTAGGAGTATGCTTAGGCTATTTGAAAGCTTGTTATTTCTCTGTGGTTAGTAAGGGAATTGAATGTTTGAGATGACTTGTGCTTATTTACTTCATAAGGAATGGTAGAAACCTTTCTAGCCAAAGCCTCATGCCGAATTTTTTTTTTTGAAAATCCAGTAAGCTTATATGATGATTTGGAGACTTGCTTATTCCTCCATTACTTAGCCGAGATTGCTTGCTTGATGGGTTTAATGGCTATGTTGCTTTATTTGGTATGAGGGAGGTCCTTTTTTTACATTTTTTTTACCAAAGTCCTATGTTTAAAATCTTGAAAATTTAAGTAAATTTGTGTGATATTTTGAAGGCATGTTTACTCCCCCATGGCATGGCCGAAAATTTCAGATTTGGATAATTAATGTTTTGCTACTTCATCATGAGGTATATAAGGAGCATTTTTGCACTCTTCTCTTGATCATAGTTCTATGGTGAAGTGTTTGAAATTGGGTGAACTTACATAGCTTGCCTATCCATTTATATCTTGGCCAAAATTCTATATTTGTTCCATGGTGAAATTTTTGAAAGTTTGGTGAATGCACATGCTATTTCGGAAAGCTTGTTTACTTCCCTACGTCTTGGTTGAAATTCCATGCTCGAGGTGATTTCATTTTGGCTATTTCATGTGATATGTAGAAGGGCTTTTGCATCCTTTACCTAGCCAAAAACTCCATGTCCAATGCTTAGTCTTGAAAGCTTTATTTTTATGAAAGCTTTGCATGACTCTTTTGTGAAAGTTTAGAGATTCCGGGTGGCTTACTTGAAAAGTCTAAAACTTGACATAGCTCTCTTCTGAAAATATGGAAGGTTTTGGGATGTGATCTTTGAAAATGTGGAGATGTTAGCTTGGGCTTGTTTCTTGGCCCTCGTTCAATTAATTTCATAGTGTCGATGATTACTCTTTTAGCACTTCATAATTACAATGGTAGCCTAGCATGAGAGAATGAGGGGAATATGGTTATTTGGAGAGGTTGAACTTCATATTCATGCTAGAGTTTGGAGCATATATTTGGATCTTTAAGCTCTCTTTTACATGGTAAACCTGTGAATTGGCTTTTGAAGCTTTCTTTTTCATGTGATAGTGTGAAATATGTGCTTAGCCCTTATGGAAATTTTCTCATATGCTAAGATTTGGATCTGGCTTTTGAAGCCTTCTTTTTCATGTCAATATGAGATACATGCTTAAACTTTGGAACTTCTCTTGTACACCAAAATGCCAAGTTCTATGGTTAGGATTTGAAATGTTGCTTATATTCTTCATATGACACTCATGTGCAAAAATATGTTAATCTCTCTTTACTTATGCATCTTCAAGTTTGGCACCTATACTTGGAAAGGTTAATGTGCTCCATCTCTTGTTGGCAAGAAAGATCTTTAAAGTTTGGCATGTGTCTTGTGAAAATAGTGGTTTATCCCATCTAGCATGTTACGAATCTCCACATTTTTGAAAAAAAAAAAAAAAAGAGAGATGTATTCTACATGCAAAATTCGGATTTGAAAGTGGCCATATTTGAAACACTCGTGAAAGAGGTTATACATGTTCATTTTTCACACATTTCACCATGTATCCATATACACAACACTTAAGCTTTAATGTCACATGTTTCTTACCTCATTTCATGCTTTATTATGGCTTAACAACGACTAGCTGATATGAGATTAAATTGGTGAATTTATTTGCAATTTTCGGATTCAAACATGTTCCCTCATGAAACGTCAAAATTTGAAGCTATGTGTGCTTACTTTTCATCTATTTCAACATGTATTCACATATACAACATCAAAGCTATAATTGCACATATGTTTCACCTCACTCCGAGCATAAAAGTGTGTTTCACTTGTAGGAATTTGAAGTTCTCTTTTTCATGCAAGCTATCCTATGGTTTTGAGAATTCTAACATGCTTTATACATGCTTGGGATGAATAGAAATATTGGTTGTTACATATACATATGCTTGCGGCATTTCTTTTTATAGAAATTGCAGGTGTGGAAAATTCATTTTTACGCTGTTATGCTGCCTAATTTTTCTTTGTTGGGTTCGTTCTTTTTCTTTTCTACTTCGTGTCTACTTCACTTCACTTTACTTTCCTTCCCCGCAACCTTATTTTATGTTTATCTTTTTGCCCTTACTTGAGTTTCTTGGGAATGGGTTCGGCACCACCATAGGGATCTAGGTCACTCCACGAGAGCAGCGGCACTTTTAGGTCTTTCCCTTTAGGATAAGAGAGGATTGTCGGGAGTCTGGGGTGATTGACTTGAGTTGATTGATTTTGAGAACCAATTCACCTCATTTTACGATTCTGTGTTAGGTGAATTGTTTTCTCCTCTTTCCTTGCCTTGTTCCCCCGTCCCTTGATTTTCTCCTTGCTTCTTGGTTCAATGTCCGCACCTACAGGGGACGTGTAGGTGTGCACATATAGCCCCTTTAGGCTATATGTGGGGCCATCAAACAAGGCTGTAAGTAGGGTGGTTGGGGTTAGGACGATGATAATAATGCTTATATGTGCTTAAAAAAGAGAGTTTAGAATAGTATCCCCTTTGCCAATGCGTAAAATCTCCGTTGGAGTCGCGGCGGGGGATCGACGATACTATTCGCCAATTCTTGGCGAGACTGTTGCCACCAGTACCCTTAAGTTGTTAGTAGTCCTAGTTCGATTAGGGTGGTTAGCCTGTGGACTGTACTACTTTATAAAAATAAAAATACTTTTGCAACAAAATTTCCACCTACAATAAAATCACTTTCTGCCTATAAATTTATATGCATGCAAATTGAAATGAATGAAAATTAGTAATGGTCCACGGTTAATTATTCGAGTCGAAGGTAGGACTGTCTCCTGTAGGGTGTCGGTGTGGTAGCTCTTGTCTAAGATTGGGAAGCACACAGTCCACCAGCTCTGAGTCATCCCTGCCAGCATGCTTACAGTCCTTTTCAGATGCCCCATGGCTTTCTTATGGTACACCGTGAGTTTAGCGGGACATCTGTGAGTTTCTTCTTTCAGTGTTTTTTTGCGATTTTCGCTACGACTTTGTTTTGTTTTCGTTCGTGATTTTATTCGAGGTTTTCCACGGAAGTTCTTTTTCTTCTTTCTCAATTTTCTTTATTTTCCTACCATCTTTCTTTTGGATTTATTCCCATATTTCGTATTTCGTTTTTCCTGCACGGACGGTAGCACACTTAGTCAGGTTTTCACTCCTATTTTGTTTTGGTGCTGATGCTTTTCTCTGCAGGAAACAATAAAGTGATAATAATAAACACGTAACAATACGCTGCAGGTAATCAGCGCCTACGGTACATTTGTAGCACTGTTCTTTTATTTACTGTGTTACCTGCTTTATTTTTTTTTAACATATATACCTGCTAGCGTAGCATGTTTTACTTTCCTCAGTACTTGCTTCAGTTAGTATAACATGTTTTACCTGTTACAGCTCATACTCCTGTTAGCGTAGCATGCTTTACTTTTCTTCGTACCTACTCCTGTTTAGTGTAGCATGCTTACTGTATACTGTAGCATATACTTGTTTTCCTATTCTCTTTTACTACTGCTCCTGTCACTGTAGCACACACTCACGCTTGCAGCAAAAAAAAATGATAATAATAGTAAGATGAAATAAAAATGATTTGCATGTTCACTTTAGCTTAAGATTTAAATCTAAACTGCGATCTTGCTACGACGTGGAGCTTGGAGCACGGTGGGCAGCACGACCATCTTCATCAGCAAAACCTGAGTCTGCTTCAGCAAAACCTTTCTTAAAATTAAATAACAAAGCCATAAAACTTCGAGGTTGTCCGCCTAGTGCGACATAAATCCTCACTTGTTCATTTAGACCTTTGCACAGCCTTGCTGTGCAATTTAAGCCCTAACTTGCTTAGGATTCCGAGGTTGTCGTTCGATACGGCGTAAATCCTCTTAGCTTCCAGGTTATTTGCATAACCAGGTGATTATGTAAATGTAAATCCTATAATTAATTGGCAGGATTGAAACTTAAATAAATTCATTTTTAAAATTTGAAGCCAAACAATAGGATAGTCGGGAAGTCACCGAAGTTCATTTCGGATATGTGACATCCCCTACCTTTCGTTCATTTGGACTCCTGAAATAAACTGTTCCGAATTGGGTCTGATCCTGTTTGAAATTCCAAAATTCAATCCTTTGAAACCTCGAACTATGAATATCTTGAGAGTAAAACCACTGATCTTTATCGAGAGTTTTCTTAAGTGATCTCGTCACTTAGGATGTAATTAACTATAGGGGCTTGCCTCTATAAGGAACTTTAAAAACCCAGGTAATATAAACCCTGCTTAATTCCTTTATATTAAGCAGGGGAACTTGTCAGCTTATAAAATTGGTTTGTAGACCAAACAGATGTCACAAATCTTCTAGTTTACTTAATCGAGCCCCATCATCAAGCAGTATGTCTATTCCTCGCGATAGATATGCAGTTTGTGATGCGGCGTTCGTTTATATAAACTATTTGGGATGTGAGATTGGTTTGATTTCATATCTTAAAAATTTTCAAATTTAAAACTATTTTTTAAAACTAAAATACTAATTTTCAAATTATATATATTTAAATTAAATTTAAAATCTAAAGTTCGCCGACAACTTCTATAGACGACCCCCTTTTTCAAAACACAACCTAAAAATATGCCGACAGATTTTTCTAAGATTGCTAAACCTCTTTGTCATTTATTAGATAAAGAAGCTAAGTTTGAATTTAATGAAGATTGTCAGAATGCTTTCAATATTTTAAAATAAATATTAATCACTACACTTGTCATTGTTGCACCTGATTGGAATAAACCTTTTGAATTAATGAGTGATGCAAGTGATTATGCAATTGGAGCTGTATTGGAAAAAAAATATGAGAAAATTTTTAAAGTTATATATTATGCTAGCAAAACTTTTAATGAAACTCAAATAAATTACACTACTACTGAGAAAGAGCTTTTAGCAATAGTATATGCCTTTGATAAATTTAGACCTTATCTTCTTGGAACTAAATGTATCGTACATACTGATCATTTGTTATTAAGTATTTAATATCTAAAAAGGATGCTAAACCTAGACTGATAAGATGGGTTTTACTTTTTTCAAGAATTTGATTTTCAAATAGTGGACAGAAAAAGAGCTGACAACCAAATTGTTAATCATTTATCAGGAATTAAAAATAATAATTAGAAGATTACTGAAGAAAACATAAATGAGAAATTCCCTGATGAACAGTTATATGTTACTATATGGATTAAATAGCAAATATATTAAGAAATTCAAGAATGATTCTAAATCATATATCTGGGAAGATCCTCATTTATTTAAAATAAGAAGAGATTCTGTGATTCGAAGCTGTATACCTTATGAAGAAACTTTTGCAATTATTCAAAAATGTGACTTTTCTGAATTTAGAGGACACTTTGGAGTGGATAAAACTGCATTTAAAATTCTAAATTCTGGATTTTATTGGCCTACATTATTCAATGATGTTGGATATTATGTGAAAACTTGTGATCCATGTCAAAGAATGGGGAATATATCCAGAAAAGATGAAATGCCTCTAAGCTATATATTAGAAATTGAAATTTTTGATGTATGGGGTTTAGACTTTAAGGGACCTTTTATGCAATCATCTGGAAATATTTATATTTTATTAGCAGTTGATTATTTTTCAAAGTGGATTGAAGCCAGTGTTTCAAAATTTTTAAAGAAGATGATTTTTATAAGATTTGGAATGCCAAGGGTAATTATTACAGATGGGAAAAGTCATTTCAGAAACATCAAAATTCAATCATTATTGGAAAATTTTGGAATTAGACATAGAATTACAACTGCTTCTCACCCATAAACGAGTGAAATGGCTGAAGTATCAAATAGAGAAATTAAAAGAATATTAGAAAAGACTGTTAATCCTAAAAGGACTGACTGGGTTGATAGACTTGATTCTACATTATGGGCTTATAAAACAGCTTATGAGACACCTATCAGAATGTCACCTTATCAGTTAGTTTATGTTAAACATTGTCACTTACCTATTGAACTGGAAGATAAAGCTTACTGGGCGATAAAGGAGTTCAATTATGATTTGAATACTGCAGGAGCGAAACGATTGTTACAACTGAATGAAATGGAAGAGATAAGAAATGAGTCCTATGAAAATGTAAAAATTTTTAAGGAAAGAATGAAGAAATTGTATGATAAAAAGATTTCAAGAAAAATATTTGAGCCTGGACAAGAAGTATTATTATTTAATACTCGTTTAAGACTTTTTCTTGGAAAATTAAGATCTAAATGGATAGGACCATTTATTATTGAAAAAGTATACCCTTATGGAGCTGTGGATATTAAAGATCACAAGACTGGAAAAATATTTAAAGTTAACGGATTAAGACTGAAGCCTTATATGGGAGAAATGAAACTGATTTACAAGGAGGCTTACGAACTGAGTCTACCCGATTAACACAACTGATTAGGTCGGGCTGGCGATGTTAAACCAAGCGCTTTGTGGGAGGCAACCCATATATTATCATTGTGATTTTGTGTGATTTAAATTTATCTTAATTGATGTTTGTGTGTTGATCATACCATTTTATTAGACCTATTTTAAGACCGAAACTTTGTTAATTTGAAGATAGGTGAAACGGAGTCGAACGTGGTTCTGGCGCCTAGGCGCTCAACTTGGCGCCTAAGCGCCAGCATAACCATGTATATCGATTGTCCGGCAGTAGGAGCCAGATTTCAATGCCTAGGCACCCTAGTTACTGTTCGTGCAAAAACCGAAAATCTTCAGTTTTTCACATGAGTTCTTCTGATAAATTGCCCTATCTTCGTCCCCAATCCATAAGCAAACCTATTTTCGACCAGAACACTTCATTTTTTAGGAGAAAAGAGAGTTTGGAAGCAATGGAGAGAGAAGATCAAGGCAATGCAATAAGAGATAAGTCTTCTAAAGATCCTCAACCTTATTTCAATGGATTTATTGTTGTATGTTTGGAAAAATTGTTTAGTCGTTTTGATTAGATTAAGGCGGAATTACTAAGCATTGAGAATTGTCTGCATGAGATGTATCATCAAATTAAGCATTTGGAATGGCAGACAAAACTTCAATTCCATCACATGGCGGCTTATCAAGATTCTCAAGTAGCGATGTATGCGAAGAACAAATGGATTGATGAGAAGACGACTTTGGAATTTCCAAGGGCGTTGGTTTTCTATCCATGCGAGCCCATCAAACTTCACTGCGAGAGGGATGGAAATTAAAAGTTCGGTGATGAATAGATCTTTGATGTGTTTTAGGTGTGATTGAGTCATGTTCTAGTGTGTCGAATATCTAGTTTGTGTGTTTGCTTTATTTGTTCAAAGCGTGTTGTTGGATTGAGAATTTGCTTTGAATTTGTGTTGTTTGTGTTATTCATAGAATGATGAACCTTGTTATAGTCTTTTTATGGATTTTATTGAGCTTGGAATGAAAAATATGAAATGGAATTGAAGAGTTTGATTATATTTTGTGTTTGAAATGGTGGATCTAATTTATCATTTTAATTGATTGTAAAAATGTTTGGAAGTTAGAAATTGGAGTAATACTTTCATGTGAGTAATTAGAAGTTGAATTTGTTAAGTTTTGGTGGAAATTATAATATTTAAATCGAATTTTTAGAAAGGCGAGTCTAGCGCCTAGGCGCCAGAACTCGGCGCCTAAGCGCCGATTCGGCCTGCACCCGAAAATCGGGTTTTTAAACCACCCGAAGCCATTAACGACGCCTAGGCTCCCTTCTTCTTCCCATTTTTGCGAAAACCAACTTTAGGGATCCATATTTAGGCTAGATTTTCAAGTTTTTGAGCTTGGAATCACCCGATTTCTTCATCTCGAGGTCAGATCTACCTTCTAATCCATTTATTTTTTATTTTCACCATGGATTTTTCAACTTTTGAGCAAAACCAAATTTTTTTTTATTTTTGGAGTTTAATCCATGGATTTGAAGCTTTATTTAAGTTTTAAAAAGCTTAAATAAGCTTAATATTTTGATCCTTTAATTTATTTTGAGTTTTCTTTCTCTTACGTTTAGATGACTCCAAAATCTAAGCAAGGGAAAGAATGAGAAAATTTCGATCGTATCAAGTTTGCCGCTGTTGCAGCACATTTTCGTTGCAACAATTTTGCTACGACAAGAAAGTTTACCTCGAAGAGGAGTTTTTACAATCCTGGTGGAAGGATTGAAGATACGATCGTTGCACTGAACTGGCAACGATTCTGTTACTTCACTGTTGTTGTTGTTATCCCTATCGTTAGGGAGTTTTAAACAAATTTTTTGGATTCTGAAGATTTTGAGATCTTTGTGAGAGGAGTTGGATTAGGATTAACTCCAGAGAGAATCAACATTTTCTATGGCCTGCCACCGAACATCGAGTGCTATTATTCTAGATTATCTCCATCTGAGAGAGATTTAAATATGATTATTTGCGTACTTGACAGATGGTACTGGAGCTTGGAAGATCCGGAACGAAAAACGGGTAAATTTTTCATCTTCTAAGCTAAATGGTGTTTCTAGGGCATGGCATTACTTTATTTCTGCTCGCCTCCTTCCATCCAACCATTTGAGTGAGGTTACCAAGGACAGAGCTATTCTCAACTACTGCATACAAGAGAAGAAGCTGATTAATGTTAAGAGTATTATTTATGATTCTGTAGAGGCCACTGCTCATTCTAGCACTTCTGTGGGACTGGGATTCCCATCTCTGATTTATTCTCTGTGTGAGAATGCTGGAGTTGTTGTTGAGCTTTCAGAGGAAAAGCTCAAGTCTACAAAGCCCATTGGATGAGAAAGTGTCAGTATTTATGATCGATTTCAAGGTAAGAGTTCTACCGCACCATCTAGTTCATTACCTACTTCTGGTAGACCTTCTACTTCTGGACCTTCTACTTCTACTGCTGAGCCACCATCTAGTTTTTTGGAGAATATGCATGAGAAATTTATTGAGCATCAGAATATGTTACTTTTAACCCAGTGTAGAGTTGATACTATAGATTTGAAATTGGATCATCATTCTGAGTACACCTAGAGAAAGAGTGATTATGATGCTGAGTATTCCGAGTCTCTTGTTATATTAATAAAGGGTGACCATTCAGTTCAATTCCCGACCTACCCTAGATTCTCGCCATTTGATATCCAGAACAAGAATGTAGACTTTTCCTTTGATGATGATGAGGATGAGGAGGCTGCCAGTGAAGATTAGATTTTTAGGATTGTGTATTTGTGTTGTTTATGTTATGTTTTGTGTTAGTTTTGCATGTGTGTGATGATTTGTTTGATTTTATGTTTGATGCACTGTTGTGAGACATTTATTGATGTACTAATGATTGTTGGATTGCTGAAGTTTATTTCTGTTATAAGATGTTTTATTTTTGTGTTAGTATAGTGATCAGAACACATGTTTAGTTTAGTTATTTTTGTTTAAGATCTTTATATAAAAAATAAAATAAAATTTAAAAAAATAAAAATATAAAAATATATGATTTTTGTAGAAATTAATCCTGTTTACTAAAATTTTTTTTCTATAAATGCTTAAAACATTACTTTATATTCATAAAAAGCATATGTAGAAATAAAATTTTCCTTTCTTGATTATTTTTCATATACCTAGAAAAATTTTTGGTAAAAAAATATATATATGCTATTCTTTCTCTCATACTTTAGAAGTTTTCATAATTCATGTTTATATAAAAACTGAAGTTTGGGGGAAGGGAAATTTCTTTTGAAAATTTAAATATTATCTGTCCTTAATATACTAATATTTCATTTAAAAATATTAACATAACATAAGGAATGAAATTTTTTTTAAGATTACTTAAATTTTTGAATTTATAAATAATTTAGTAAACTTAACTAAAATTTCAATAATTTTGACTGATTTTGAGAATAGAATTATTTAACTTAAAGAATAATAAGATTAAAAATTTTTCTATTTATAGTAAAGAGAATTGTTTTCTTTTGAAATACTAATGAATCAAGATTATTACTTGAAAAAGAAAAGATTGAAAATAATTTTTGAAAAATACTTATTAAGAATGTCATATTTATTAAGCAAAATGTATAAGTTTTTAAATATAAGTTAAGGATAGTGAAGCTCAAAATGATTAACAGGCTACCCAAATATAGTAATCCTCACAAATTAAAAAAAATGGAGGATTGAAAAATATCCTTAAAAAGAAAAAAAAGAAGAAGAAGAAAAAAAGCAAAAAAAAAGAAATGTGAGGAGAAGCTTGAGGAAAGCCTAATAAAAAATTGGTTTCACTTGAATTATCTTATAGAAAGAAAACTAATCACATTTTTAACTTAATTTTTATGAATAAATATTTTTACTAGAAAAATTTTCATGAAAGATTTTTCTTGTAAATTATCTATGTGACCTTAATATGATAAATTACAATTATTCTTGAAATAAGTGAAAAATTGAAAGTCTTATGATTTGATAGTTAAATATTTTTTAATTCTTAAAATGAAACTTAAGTAGTGAAATTTGGTTAATGATTTGCTAAAGCATTTATAAAACCAAAAATTACAAAGAATCTTAAATATTTAAACTTCATTCCAGATGTTATACATTTTATATAATAAAAATGGTTACTTGAGGACAAGTAACATTTAAGTTTGAGGGAATTTGATCCACTTAAAAAATACATATTTTTATGCCTTATTTATGATTCAATTCTTAAGGATATTAGCTTTAATAAAAAGTCTTTTTATGTTTTTGGATGTAGGTAATTAAAAAAGAGTTCAAGAAGGAAAAAGGAGCAAAAAGGAGCAAAAATAGAGCTAAAAAGCAAAGTTGACGAAATTATAGGTCTAGCGCTTAGGCGCCAGAATCCGGCGCGTGAGCGCCAGTTCGATACTGAAGCAGATAAGATTTTTGACAACTTTGAGCAGTTATTTTGACGTTGTTAAGCGGTTATCAGACCTTCTAGAAGACTGAAAGTTACTCTCAATACATAGGACATGTGATACAATGCATTTGGACACAGGAAAACGATTTTAATCACGAAGAGGTACGATCCAAAGTGAAGAGGTGCAAATACTTGGTCACGGACTTCGGTGCCTATGCGCCAGATCTCGGTGTCTAGGAGCCACAGTAACTTTCCAGAAGATTCATTGAATTTGGATGAATTTTGAAGAGGTGCCTTAACGAACCCCTGGCCATTTTCAGAGCTCTATAAATATGAGACATTTCTACAAAAAAGGTCTCTCTCTCTCTCCATCCATTTGGCCCTCTCTTTCCATCCATCTAGTCGCCCCTAGATCTCCAACATCCGGAGATAGATTTAGAGAGCCACCATATTTTCTTCTTGAGTATTTAGTGAGTTTATCTACTCAATTCCTTGAGTAGTAAGTGTGAGTTTATAAGTGTTGTTGCTGTTGAATTCTTGTACCTTGCATTGGAGTCAGTAGGAGTCAAAGGATCACTTGAAGGAACATTCCAGATAATTATTTATAACTTGGATCAAAGTTTTATAAATATGTTTTCTTGTGTGAATTGAATGTGTTCTGGGTAGTTACTTTTCTTTCTCCTTTCAACTATGAAAAGATAATAAGATAATTTGATTTTGTTGGAGAACTTAACTTAAAATATTTAAAATTATTGTGTTGATATTAATACCTGATCTAAATTTACTTTTTAAACTGGCCATTTGAATTGTTAAAACATGTTGAAGAATTCTAAGACCTATCCGGAGATGAGTTCTTCACTAGTAGATATCACATGAATCCTTGGGAAATCGAAGGCCTTGAGCAGGTTATTCAAGGTGAAGTGTAAATAAATAGGGAGATATTGTTTATTGAGCGTAGAATTGATTAGTTCTTAGAGTGACAGACTAAATCCTAATAATTTGGTTTATAGAAAGGGAACGGGTCACTAGTAGGGCCGACCATAGCCACCCTTGGACATCTAGAAGTGTGAGCCTAGATTAACCCATTCTACTAATAATATATCCTGAATCGATCTATAGATTAGCCAATGTTCTTTATACTATCAAGCAAAGATAAAGAATAGGAATGCTTCTATTTGGCGCAATACCATAATCTCATGTTCTCCACAAATGATAATTATTCTTAAAAATCTTGGATTAGTTGAAGAGGAGAAAGTTGTTTTATTTATACTTGCATTAACCTTTACTTTATTGTTGCTTACTTACATTTAGTAGAAATTTTATTAAACTTAAAATCTGAATTTTGAAAATAAATAAAAATTATAATTACTTTTAATTTGAAAATCTAATAAATTTCTTCAATTCATTTTCTATTAATCTTCCCTGTGGGATCGATAACCAGGACTCCAATAGAGTCCTGTATTGCTTGAAATGATACGCATACTTGTGTTTGAAATTGAGACTTTACAAAATTATTATAAATATTTAAATATAAATTCATAAATTCTTACATATACAGATACTCGTAAAGTGACGGTTCAGGCGACAATCTCTAAATCACTCTAATTTTAGCAGGATCGACCTCCATACCATATTCAGAAATTTTATGCCCAAACAGATTTCCTCCTACAACCTTAAATTGACATTTCTCCCAATTTAGAACTAGATTTGTTTTCTCGCAGAGCTCCAAAACTTTTGCTAAGTTTTCCAGGCAAATTTCAAATGAAGTCCCAAATACAGAGAAATCATCCATAAAAACATCTATTCAATTATCTATCATACTACCAAAGATAAACATCCGACATCTCTGAAATGTTGCAGGTGCATTACACAGTCTAAAAGGCATTCTTAGAAAAGCAAATGTTCCATAAGAGCTAGTAAATGTTGTATTTTCTTTATCCTTAGGAGCAATAGGTATTTGATTGTAACCAGTATGTCCATCCAGAAAGGAGTAGTACTTATGTCCAGGAAGTCTATCTAGCATTTGATCGAGAAAAGGAAGAGGAAAGTGATCTTTTCTGGTGGTGGCATTTAATTTCTATAGTCAATACAAATTCACCATCCATTAATTTGTCTTGAGGGTATAACTTCATTACATTCATTCACTTCAACAGTCACTCCCTTTTTCAGTACAAAATATATTGGGCTCACCTAAGCACTATCCGAAATAGGATAAATGATTCCAGCATCCAGCCATTTTAAAATCTCTTTCTTAACTACTTCTTTCAATATTAGAATCAATCTACTTTGCGAATCAACTCTCGGTTTATGTTCTTCATCTAATAAAATTATGTGCATACAATTTGAAGGACTAACTCCTTTAATATCTGCCAAAGTCCATCCAAAAGCTTTCTTGCATCTTTTTAAAATTTCCAACAACTTCTGTTCTTGATAATCTTTTAACTCCAAAAAAACAATAACTGGTAGGATTGATGATTCTCCTAAAAACATATACTTTAAATGATTATAGAGAATTTTCATCTCAAGTTCAGGAGATTTTATTATAGATGGAATTAAGCCTTTCTTTACACCTTCCTGAGTGTCTAATACTTCGAATCTCTCTTGAACATACTCCAAATCTTCATTCTTCTTACTATCTGAATTTTCTTCATTTTCAATTTTTTCTTCAAACATATTTTCATACTCTACTTTTTCAAATATATTTTCAAAATGATTGTTTCTCAAATATTCACATACCTCCATCCTAAAACATTCATTATCTTTTTCCATAGAGGGATACTTCATAGATTTCAAAATATTATAGGTCACCTCTTGATCATTAACTCTCATAGTTAATTCTCCTTTTTAAACATCAATCACTGCTCTTCCAGTAGCAAAGAATAGTCATCCCAAAATGATTGAAATTTCTTTATCTTCTTCTATATCAAGTACAATAAAATCCACAAGAAAGATAAATTTATCCACTTTCACTAACACATCTTCCACCATTCCTTTAGGGTAAGTAATGGAACGATCGGCCAACTGAAGAGTCACAGATGTAGGAGAAATTTCTCCTATTCCCAACCTTTTAAATGTTGATAGAGGCATAAGATTAATACTAGCTCCCAAATCACATAAGGCTTCTCTAAAAAAAATTTCACCTATAGCACACGGAATAGTGAAACTACCAGGATTTTTTAAGTTTTTCCAGAAGCTTCTTCTGAATAATTGCACTACACTCTCCGCTAAGTGCAACAGTTTTATGATCTATAAACTTTCTTTTCTTTCTCAGAATATCCTTCATAAACTTGTCATATTCAGGCATCTGTTCTAATGCTTCAACATAAGGAATATTTATCGTTAATTTATTAAGGATCTCCGAAAATTTTCCAAATCTATTATCTCTTTTTTGTGTCTTCAATCTTTGAGGAAATGAAGGTGGTGGTTTTTCAACAGCTATCTTCATTGCCTCAAGAGGATAATCTAGGAAATCTTGTTTGATCCTTTTTCGGTTTCCACCTCCTCTTTTTCTATTTCAACTTCTTTTTGCACTCTAGTTTCCAATTGTTTTCCACTCCTTAGTTGAATAACCTTAATTTGTTTCTTGTTTTGATCTTTTGGATTGATATCAACATTACTTGGAAGTGTTCCAGAAGGTCTATTAGTAAAAACACCTTGAGCTTGTAATTGATTTCCCATATTCAGAATCATTTCTTCAGTAGACAACTTCTTATTCTTAAATTGCGGGTTACTATTGAATCCAAGAGGATAAGATGGTCTAAAAATGGTATTTCCTTGATTGTTCGAATTTCCAATTGGATTTATAGAATTGTTCCCCTAATGTGAGTTAACATTGGCATTGTTATTATTCCAATTGAAATTTGGGTGATTTTTCTAACCTGGATTATAATAATTCGAATAAGGATTGTTAGTTCTATTAATAGCATTCAAAGTCTCATAAGGTGTTTGAGATTTTGTTATCTATCCAAATGAATTTTTCTTCAACACTTGAGGTGGTTGAGAATAATTCATTCTATATTGATCTATTTTCTTAGAAAGGGCAGCAATTTGAGAAACTACCATAGTCATCATATCTAAATCATGAACACTAGCTACTCTCTTAGGATTTACCCGTTCAGAGGGCCATTGAAAATTATAAGTAGCCATTTCTTCAATTAATGTGTATGCTTCATCAAAAAGTTTCGACATTAACGATCCACCAGCAGCAGCATCTATAATAGACCTTAATGATCCCACTAATCCATTATAAAATGTTTGAATTATTAACCAATCTGGTAATGCATGATGTGGGCACTTCCTAAGAAGATCTTTAAATCACTCCCAAGCTTTATATTTTGACTCTCCTTCAAATTGACTAAAAGATGTAATATCATTTCTTAGTTTAGCAGTCTTTGATGGATGGAAATATTTTGATAGAAACTTCTGAGATAATCCTCCCCAAGTTCTAACAGATCTAGGTGCTAATGAGTTTAACCACGCTTTAGCTTTATCCCTTAATGAAAAAGGAAAAAGTTTAATTCTGATAGCGTCACTTGTCACTCCTTCATATTTAAAAGTAGCACACAGTTCTAAAAAACTAGCGAGATGTAAATTTGAATCCTCATTAGCTGTTTTGCCGAATTGATTATTTTGTACCATTTGGATAATAACAAGCTTAAGTTCAAATGAATTGGCAAAGAACATCAGGATTTTGAATAGTTATGTGAATTTCGTCTGTTGTTGGGTTAGCAAAATCTCTTAAAGGTCATGGCAAATTTCCAATATCATTTCTCTGATTATCTTGATTCTTCGCCATTTCACAAGGATTTTCAATTTGTTTTTATTGTTTTCTAATTTTTCTGACAGTACACTCTAACTCTGAAACGTAAGGCACTAAACCTATAGATCCACTACGACGCATATACAATCACACAAATACTATTAAAAAGTAAACAAACACACAATTACACACTACAAAGTAAAGGTTTTCTATTACTATATTATCAATAACTACAGTTTATAGTTCTTTCCTTACTTAGTTACTTTGTTATCTTCCCTGGCAACGGCGCCAAAAACTTGACCGGAACATTTACAAACTTTTATTTTGCAAGAATTTATGAACTCAAATTTATATATGTTTATAATGATTTTGTAAAGTCCAAGCACTCAACGCAAGTATACGTATCATATCAAGTAATACAGGGCTCTAATGGAGTCCTGGTTATCGATCCCACAGGGAAGCTATAATGTAGAAGAAAGTGTTTCACACTGAAATCCGATACTCAAATTGCACTTAAAGTTTAATGCTTACTTCTACTACCACTATGTAGAAAATAGTAACAATTAATCAAACTACAATTACTTCTAATAACTTTGAAAATAAAATTAACTAACAGACACACACTAAGCTATATATTTGAAAGGTTTTTGATATATGAGAAAAGTATCTTTCCTCTTGCAATGAGAATATGATGTGTGGATGATATGGAACGAATATCTATGTTATTGTGTCAAATAGGAGCATAAATGTTTCTTTACACTTAAAAGAGTACCCCCTCTTCCAAGCATGAAAAGAACATTGACATATCCTAAGTTTAGTCACTAAATCTAAGGCTAGGCTGGGAGGATACCGGCTCTCACTACGGAGCTCCCACTCACCCTTTCCCTGAAGGCTAACCTTCGAGTTTAGTTACTAATCTTAGGACTAAATTGGGGATCTCAGCCTGTCACCGTAAAACCTCCAAATTGAAGTCCATCAAAACACATTTCCCTATTTATTTGCACTCAATTCCCATGAACGACGCAATTCATCCATGGAAATTGAATGGATTCTTCATTATTGTTGTAGGATACTAAATCCTTTCAGAATTAATGTTCGACAACATATTTTAACAATTCAATTGGCCAGATCGAAAAGTAAATTAAATTTAAAATGAAAAACCATCACAATTTTTTCAATACATTAAAAGCACTTCAAATCCACATCATCCATCATCACATCTCTATGCAAGAAGAAAGACAAAGGAAACTACTCAGAATTCATGAAGAAGATACAATAAAACATGGATTTTATATATAAAAGAAAAGTCATACAAACCATAAAATAAAATACAACTTATCTCTTTCTCTTCCCCAATGCAATTCCCTTGAAGTTCCTTTGAATCCTTTTCTCTCTTTTTTGCAACACTTAATTCCCTCATTATAATGGAAAGGAAGAAGCAATCTCTCACTTTATTTCTTCTCCTTCACTCCTTAGAGAAGAATTCCTCTCAAATTCTAACTTCTACACACTTTTCTCCTAAGACCTAACACTCAACACACACTCTCCCTCTCTAGAACTTTAGAAAACACACTAAAAAAACACCATTTTCGTCAAAAAACAGTTACTTATAAGTTAGAAATGAAATCCCAAGAGTTTCCATAGGCATCCGTTCAAAAAATCGCCAAAACTCCTCAAATTTGAATTCCACCTACATTGGGCGCCGGCGACACTCTATCATCGAATTAATTGTTGAGTCTCTGGAAAATGGCACCGTCATCGCCCATTATGGCGCTGGCGGCGCCAGAACTTGTTTTCCCCCTTTTTGCTCCTTTTTGCTTTGAATTCGTTCTTTTTCACTTCTTTTCGCTCCAATCACCTAAAATCATCATACCTACAACAAATCATGAAAATCACCTTTCTTTAAATTGCAATATCACAAAAAATGGGTAAAATTATATAGCAAAAACATTATATATTTTTGGTGCATCAGTGGCCTACGCATGACAGTTATATTCTAGAAGATTTAACGAATTTGGATGAATTTTGAAGAGATGTCTGAAGCAAACATTGGTCATTTTTTAAGCTCTATATATAGGAATTAATTCTATAGTAGAAGAGAGTCTTTTTAGAGTGGATTACAATTATTCTTAAGTTTCTTTTACTTTAAGTTCAAGTTTGTAAGTGTTTAGTGAAAGTTTTGTAATTTCCTGAATTTTAAAGTTCTGTAAGAGTCAGTAAAGTCAAAGAACTTCAAAGGATTGCTTTTCTGAACATTCTAGATAAGTATTTGTAACTTAACTCTTAAGTTGTGTGCTTTAGTTTTAATGATTATGAATATGTTTTGTTGTATTAATCTAATGCTTTCTGATTAGTTTTCTTCTCTTTCTCCTAACAATTATAATGTAATTAAATCAAGTGGTTGGATATTTGTTTAAGAACATTTTATCTTTCTTACCTAAAATTATGATGATATTTTACTTAAACTTCTTTTACTTTACAACTTGGCCAATTGTATTGTTAAAATGTGTGGAAAAATCTTATAGACATGATCATGGACTAAGATTTATTAACTTGTAAGTATCACATTGGACTTTGGAAGATCATAAGTTATCATCTGAAGGGGAGTGCAAAGATATAGGGAGATAAATTTTGACGGGCGTAGAATTGAATGTTTTTAGAGTGAGAGGCTAAATTCTATCAATTTGGTTTATAGTGAGGAAAAATGGTCACTGGTAGGTCCTACAGAAAGGGTGCAGTGGGTAATCATGAAGTAAGAGTCTAGAATCTACTCAACACTACTAATAACACATCCCGAACCAACATTTAGACTAGCCAATGTTCTTTATGTCTGGACCAAAGTGTAAAGAATATTTATGCTCCTATTTGTCACAATACAACATTTTAAGTTCTAAAAAATTTGAATTCCTCTACTTATTACTAAATATTTGTAAGGAGAAAGTATCTTTAATTATGAATTTTATTTGTTTGCTTAAATACTTTCTTGCAAGATTCAGAAAATCTAGTAAGTTTGATTTTACTATTGTTTAGTTTTAAAGTAAAATTAAAAATTAGCATTTACTTTTTATTTTTGGTCTTTTAAATTTCTTTTAATTCACTCTTATTTCCTCGTGGGATCGATATCTAGGGTTTTAAAAAGAAAATCCTATATTACTTGAAATGATACGTATACTTGCGTAGCACCCCTAGTGTGTTTATTATTCTTAAAAATTATTTAAATCATGCATACTAGCCGCTTATTTTAGGGTCAAGTTTACCTATCTTTTATAAGTTTAATTATCTCTGTAATTGCGGGTTGGGTCATAGTCATTGGTTGTTCGAAAGAAAACTTATAAAAAGACTTTCTTTAGAGTGTGTGTTTGGAGAGTCTTTTTAGTGTGTGTTTTTGTGAGTCTATTGGAGTAAACAAGCCATCAAATGAACTTTAAAGGATTTGCTTGGGGAGAAGTTTAAGATAAGAACTTTGTATTTTTGTTTGAATTTTGTTTTAATATGTGAACTTGTCTTTTCATATAAATCATGTTTTATTGTGTTATCCCCAAGAATTCTCAGTAGCTTTTTTTATCTTTCTCCTTATAATAAAAATTAATCATGTGTGATTCAAATTATTTAAGATTTTTATTATCTCGTACTTATGATGATTCATTAATTCTTTCTTCATTTACATAGTCAATCTGGCCACTTGGTGTGTTAAAACTTGTTGTGAAGCCATAATGACCCGGGAGGGCTATATCTTCCCCAACTAGTAAGAATCATATTGATCTGATGGGTGATAAAGTAGCCCATTGGTTAGTGCAAATAGATAGGGAGATAAGTTTTGATGAGTGTAAATTGGTGATTCTTGGGTGACTGGCTAGAACCTTAACTAATGTGACCTAGAGTTGGAACCATAGGACTGATTAGTCCTAAAGAATGGGTAATTTAGAATTGAGAGGCTAGAACCTATCCAACATAACCTGAGATTCTGGAACTTAACTCTAAGTTAGTCAACGTTCTTTATGCACACTATAGAGGGTAAAGAATATAGTTGCTCTTATTTGTCACAAAACTACATTTAAACCTTTAGATAATTGATTCCTACACATATTATGATCTCATTGTAAGAGGAAAGAACTTTAACATAATTTGAACTTTTCTAAATATAACTAGTTTAAAATCATTGCAACTTCTTACATTCAAAAATTGAATTGATAGGAATTAGTATGTCTTTTACACCTATAACTTGAAAATTTATTTCCAACATAATTATCTATAATTTTAAGTAAACTTTTACAAAGTCCACAAAAAGAGCTTCACCTTCCCTGTAGGATCGATATGGGTATTAAAGAAAATCCTATATTACTTGAAACGATACATATATTTGCGTAATACCCCTAGTGTGTAATTTATTGATCAAATTCTAAATTCTATAATATATTCATTGTGCGCGCAAGCAGCTAAAATAAATTGGGTCATGTTTTTCACCATCTTTTGAAAAATAAATAATTGCACAATTGCCTGCTGGTTCATCCAAACTTTTAGGTCTAACTCATATTAGACTTATCCTAAACCTTAGGTCTAACCTAACTTAGACCTAGTTCAACCTTTTTAGGTCTAACTCACATTAGACCAAACCTTAATCCTAGGTTTAACCTAGCAAACCTAGCCCAAGTCCTTTAGCTCTAACTCAAATTAGACCTAACATTAGGCATAATCTTTAGGTCTAACTTAGTTTAGACCTAATTTCAACTTGAACTTCCTCTAGGTCAAGCCTAACCTAGACCTAGCCTAAGCCTAACCCAACTAAAGCTTTGTCCAACTTAGGTCTGACTCAACCTAGACCTAAAACACAACACAATTCTCTTTAGGTCTAACTTAACTCAGACCTAACTTCTATGCCCGAACTAGACGTAACTTTAGTCCAACCTACCCTAAACTTAGCAAACACAAGTTCTCTTAAGTCTAATCAAACTTAGACCCAATTTAACTCAGTCACTAGGTCAACCCATCCTAAATCGGATTAACCCAAATCAACCAAATCTTTGGGTCAACCCAATCTAACTTGGGTTAACACAATTTAACTTAAATGACAGGGTCAATCTGACCTCACTTGGGTAAACCCAATTCAATTAAATTACTGGGCCAACCCGACCTAACTCGAGTTAACCAAATTTAACTGAATCTTCAGATCAAGCGAACCTAACTCAGGCTAACTCAATTCAACCAAATATCTGGGTCAAACCAGTCTAACTCGAGCTCAACTGAAATCATTGACCCAACCCGACTTAACTCGGGATAACCTAATCACCGGGTCAACCTGACCTAACTTGGATTAACCAATTCAACCAAATATCCGGGTCAACCCAACCTAACATAGGTTAACCCAATTTCAACTGAATCACCGGGTTAACTTGACCTAACTCATTTTAACCCAATTCAATTGACTCTCTGGGTCAACCTGACTTAACTTGTGTTAACCCAATTCAAACAAATTCATGGGTTAACCCGAACTAACTTGGGTTTACCTAATTCAACCAAATCTCCAAGTCAACCCGACCAAACTCGAGTTAACCCAAAATCAACACAACCCGCTAGGATAACCTGACCTTACTCAAGCTAACCCAAGGAAAACTTTTCTTGTGTCAATCAGACTTATTTCTAATCGACCCTATTTTGGACTCAACTTCGAACTTAACTTAAGTCTCAAGCAAAGTTTAATCAAAGATTAATTTACATTTAATCCATCTTAGAATTAAAAGATAATTTAAGTCCAAAAATAAACTTGGACTTCATTCAAGTCTGAATTAACTTAGACTTGATTTAACCCATAAGGTTTAACTTGGATTAGCGCAGCTTAATCTTTTTTGGTCCTAACTTAACCCAACTTACTGTGATTATGCCTACCCAAAGCCAACTTAAATCAGGTAAGACTAGTTTGAACTCAATTAAACTATGCTAACTCGGGTCAATCCTATTAAACATTAGTTGACTTAAACATGGTTTGGTGATAATTTGAGGGAAGAACATCCTAACTCAGGTTAAGAGACTCATTTTAGACATGTTCAATTTAACTTGAACTAATCTAAAATCAACTTGGACCTAGGTGATTGCAGGCTAAGGAGAGTTTGACTCTCTTACTAGAAGAAAAGCACACTTAGCCTTAGTCTCAAACAATTTGGGCTAAGGCATCAAACTAACCTAAATGATATACAATTCACCCCAAAAGACATTAAGACCTAAACTTGAACCTTAAAATACAACCGGGGTTGAGAAGGTATTTTGGAGGAGGCAACTCATAACTACTAAAAAATATCCTCCAATCATTCAAGGCTAATCAAACAGTAATTCCTAATGTCCTTGGGACGAAGGAACCATGGGACCTTGATCGGGTCATTCTCAGATGACAAAAATAAAATTACAAAATAAAAACAAAAAAAAGCTAATTAGCTAAGGATTTTTATGCAACATAAAATTTTCAACAACTAAAATCCGAAAAAAAATATTAAAACTTAAATGAAACTTAATGAACAAAGGTCATCGAATGCAACTTGAACCCCTTTACTTTGTATACTTGGATTTTCATTCAAATTATCATTTTCTTCACGGTAGTCGCTATCGTGATTATTTCAATATTCTTCATGATCAATCTGGGGGCTCCGCTACTGCTGGTTTTCTACACTTAGGTCACTACTAGTCCAATTGAAGTTTTAGTGAGTTGACCAACTTGGGTTATAGGTGTTGGAATATGGGCCATTAAACTTAGTTCTTATTTCAAGATGTTCAAAATTCATCTACCTGCTAGCAATCAAAGGGTCGAAGTACTTCAACTGGTTTTCCTGAGTGTTTTCCATTCGAAAGTGTTGGAACATTTTTTTAATAAATTTTCTTAGGCAAATACAAGAATGTAATACAAGTACAACAAATATAGAATAAGCAGGAAAATGAAAATGCTAATCCTACATTCTGAACAGTTTAACTGTTGTTCTCCTATAATTAAATTCTTCTTTAATGCATTTACTCAATGACAGTGCCAAAAGCTAAGTCGACCACATAATGCATGTATAAGTGTTAAAGTGATAATGCAGTTAAAGAGTACTCTGTAACAATCCCACTCAGGATAGTGTTAAAAATTTTTTTGGAGGGTGAATCTTCAAACTACTAAACATCTAAACCTAGTTTAGCGTGATCACAAGTATCGGGTAGTTTTCTAAAGTCTTACTTAAAAGAAAAAACAAAAGTTAATGTGTTCAAAAAAGACAGAAAACAACGGTAGATAAATTAAGGTATGTGAGGCTCGCGCCCCTATGATTTAGGTAATGTGGTGATTCATGGTTGTCATAAACTTTTTTGTATGTCATTATAGTCAACAGAGCTATAAAATCCTCCTTATGTTCATGTCTAGGTCAAAATAAGGCTAGAATTTATGAAGTTGAGACTTCCTCAATCCCCATAGCATCCCGAGGATTTATTTTGATTTGTTTTCTAGGTAGTAAAATCAAGATAAAATATGTCTATTGTTACCTGGATTTTGTGGTTAACTTTTTTGTTCCTCTGTGTAATGGCTAGGAGCCATAGATCACAAAATATGTTAACATCATAATTTTTCAGATCATGAGTAAATTAAACTCTAGCAAATACAACAATGAAAAGTTCTGATTTCTCAGAATAATGATACAAGGAAAGTAAACATTCTAGAAAATCACGAAAACTTGCCATGAATCAAAGGAACACAAAAGGAATATAGCTACGCATGCTAGAAAGAATGCAAAAAAAAAACATTTCATTAAACTCATCATTACAAATAAAACTAAAAGTAAATAAGATACATCCAAGTTTTCCCTCTTCCACAGTAGCCAACTCCTCTCTCATACAATAATCTCTCATAAAATAAAAGAAAATACAAAGGGAAAAATGTGGAAAACACCCTTAGCACCTTAACCTCAAGGGTGGAAGACAATCCTAATGAAAAAACCTCCCAACCCTTCTTTCCAGCCATCTTCAACCTCTCCTCTCCAAAAGAGGTCCCCTCTATTTGTGCTCTAGCTTCAACATTTAAATATCCAAAAAGATTGGCATGAAAATATCTTACAAAATGGGCTTTAGTGGATCGATGGTGTGACTACACTTGAAATCTATGTGGACGCGCTTAGAACAGGTGTGACAGTGCTAAACAACACTATTTCACTCTTTTTTACTCTATTTTGTACCTTTGACACCTATAATCTGTAAGAAATCACAAAAAACCTTCAACAAGCATAAAATCATGATAAATGAGGTGAAATAATAAGTAAACAATGAACGATAACATGCAAGTAAAATCACTTAAAATTGACTTATGTCATCATTGTGCGACCTTAGTACTCTTTCTAATACTAAGTCAGCATAAAACTTGCAACACTTGGACTTGTAAATATAAAAACTCTTTAGGAACGAAGTAAGGATAGTTTATTGAAAAAATGGAACAATTCACTAAGGGATGAATGTTTACACTTGATTACTTAAAAAACCTTGGTACTTCCAATTGAGGGGATAGGCCTTTATTTATATTCCTCCCTGAAGACCCTTAAAACTTTCAATATTACATTAGAATGTTTCAATTTTTTATATAGTTTTACATTATAGACATGTTTCTAGAAATTTCAAGGCTACCCTAGTTTCTCTTTAAGGTGTCTTCTTCTAACGTATTTCTGGAATGTGATAAAACCTTCTATAGTCTCTTAAGTATATCTTTTTCTTTTTAATCTTCTCTAGAATCTTTATTCCCATAGTTGAAGGATAAGACTAGCTCGAACTGATATGAGGGTGCGTGAAATCATGGTCTTCCTATTTATCTTGAGAAGCTATATTTACAGTCATACTTTTACTCAAATTGGGTCGAAGAGTTGACTGATCGGAAATCCACAAATGAATATTGTACATTCTTGGGCTCAACCTTAATCTCTTGGACAATAAGGGAACAAACCACTATCATTGAGTCATCCACTAAAGTTGAATATCGAGCTTTAGCAATTGTTGAATTTAATCTCATTTGACTTCAAAAGTTGCTTACTTAACATGGAATCTATATTGCTACTCCTAAAACATTATAGTGTGATAAAATCTTAGACTTTACTTTAGCTAATAACCCAGTGCATGACCCTCTCACAAAACACATTGAAGTAGATATTCACTTAATTCTTGACTGCATCAATTCAAGTAAGATTGTTTTGTATCATATCAACACAAAGGATCAATTAGTTGATATTCTTACCAAGACTCTTCCTAAACTACATTTTCATGCACTTCATTTGAATCTCCCTACATATCATCAATTTTAGGGGCACTGATAGAATATTCAAGCAGCATAACAAATCCTGCAATTCTATATAATTGATTTTTGATAATGGATCAACCATAGTAGGCTCTAGTGTCATCAAATATATTTTCATATAGAATGCAATGGGACGAGGCATGAAAAAGAAAGTTTTGATTTCCTTTAATTCTTTATGTTGTGTATAGTTATATCAAATATCAAATGAATTAAGAGTCTTTTAGGTCATGGTCAAAGTTGACGCAATAATATGATGTTGGAAGCCTTCAATGACAACTATTTATTAATTATTGTAGTTGACCTCGTCCTGAACAAGGTGAAAAAAAAACATAAGTGGACACGTACATTGTTAGTTGGCGAAGTTAGAGCAAGTCTAATTTCAATTTAAATCTAGAAATTCAATTTCAATTTAAATTATATTTGATTTAATGAATTGCAATTCAGCTTATTTGACTTGAAACAAATCAATTCTAATGTGAAAAAAATGTATAGCTAGTATGATTTTATTTTAACCATAATGTGAAACTACTCAATATTTCAAGTGGCTCGCCATATTATATTTTTTTTAGGCAATAATTTGACGTGTGAACATGGAAAAAGTGACTCAAATATATTACATTCATTTAAAATTCAAATAATTAAAATAATCAAACTTTATTTAATATTGCAGCCTCTATCTAGAATAATTAAATTAAAAAATTTATCACACAAAAATAATAATGTGTTTAAAGTTGATTTTTTAAGATTTTAGACAAAATTGTAAAAAACTTTCTCCTTGCCATATATCAAAAGCATCCCAACAAGTCATCAAGGCCCATCAAAACCGATGTGGGCTTTGCTTTAGCAGACAGGGAGGCTCGGGATATAGCAACTAATGATGGATGGGCTTCGTCAACATCAACTAGTTTAATATAACAAATTAAATATGGAATTTTTCATAATTCACAGATGCTTTAATAATTACTCATTGAAGTAATATATGTACAATGTTCAAAATGTTTGATCTGTTCTATTATTAATATCTTTTTTATGAATCAGAAGTATATAAATATGCCTACTTTAATTTTAAAATTTATAAAGAGAAAATACCAACATTATAAAAGTTGTCGTGGGTGTACTCTCCAATCAGAAGTTCATAATCTTGCTGCAAGTATAATAATATTAAAGTGTCGCCAATTATTTAGGTGGAACCTTTCTAGTCCCAGAGTTTATAGAGATAAAAATAAACCCCAGCTATATAAAAATTGACTTCTAATAACTCCTTATGGAGATTATTTCTGTCCTAATTTAAAGAATCTGACACTAATTTATATATATATATATATATATATATATATATATATATATATATATATATATATATATATATATATATATATATTAAATATAAAATCCTCAAGAATAAATGCAAAAACTTGACTTGGAGCGTAATTTTAATTTTAAGTAACAATTAAATATTATAATCTTTTGATCGCAGAGTTACCTTTAAATGCAAGTATACGTATCGCTCAAGCAATACGTGACTTGCAGTGAGTCATTGCTATCGATCCCACGTAGAAATATATTAAAGCCTACTGGACTAGGATTATATAAACCAATTCGTAATCACAACTAGATCGAAATTGTTAATCTGTCACAAATACGCAATCGATAATAATATGAAATTTATATCTAAACTAGCTTTACTAACAATTTACTACTACTACTAAAGTTAAGTTCAAATATCTAATAAAGAATAATCTTTCTCCTTTGTTAAGATATTTTAAGTGAAGCAATAATTAGAATTAGTTTTATATATATTGTGCCAAATAGGAGCATACCTATTCTTTACATTTTTGTCCAGGCATAAAGAACATTGGCTAATCCTATGCTTGGTTACTGAATCTGCGGCTAGGTTGGGAGGATACTGGCTCTCACTTCATAGCTCCCACGTTCCCCTCACCTGAGGGCTAACAATCTACATATCAGCACCCAAACGAAAGGACTGAATTGAGAATTTTAGCTTGTCACTCTAAAATCTCTAATTCTACGCCCGATTAATATTATTTCCCTATTTATTTGCACTTCTCCATTCAAGGATTTAGCCGTCTACCTTTCAAAGAGAAATGTGATAAATACTAGTTAAGAACACTTAGTCCACGGTCAGATCTTAAAAATTTTTCACAGATTTTAACAATACAAATGGGTAATTCGTATACTAAAGTAAATTTAGGTTTAGTATCATCACAACTTCTTTATATTAAGTTTAATACACTAATTCATATAATTATTTAACAAAAACATCAAAACAAGGAGAAAGACAGAACAACTACTCAGAATTCATGAAGAAGATGTAATAAAACTTGAATTTCATATAATAATATAAAGTTCTACAAACTATAGTAAATAAACACAACTTATCATAAAGTCCTCCCCAATCAAACTTCTTGAAGTTCCTCTGAATCTCTTCCTTTCTTTACAGTACGCGGGAATTTCCTTCGAAACAACAATGCAGAAGAGATCTCTCACTTCACTTCCACTCTTACAATCCTTCGAAGAATTTCTCACAAAATCTCTATTTGACTCACTACTCACTAATTAACAACACTAAAATAACTATCTACTCACTATATACACGATAGTTGACTCTTTTTGATACTTTGGACTCTCTCGTAAACACGTAGGAGACACTTTTGTCGGCCTAAAATGGTTCTTTTTAAAGTTGTAGAAGAGTCTCTAAGGGTTTTGCAGGCACCCCTTCGAAAATCGTCCACATTCGACGTATTTCTGGAAAGATCCATCGATCCCGCCGTCGGCAGCCTCGAGCTGCGCCGTCGGCGGCCTTCTAGAAGTAGTACTTTAAACAGGTCCCGACGTCGACGGCCTCGACCTCGCCGTCAGCGGCTTCCCTTACAATTTATTCTGAACTCTCGGGAAAATCACGACATAGACGCCATTGACCTCACTGTCGGCGCCCTATGTCAAATTTGCATAATTTGGTCCTTTTGCTCTAAATTCGCTTCTTTTTGCATTTTTTCGCTCCTTTGTCCTTAAATCTTCATACCTGCAGAAAAACACCAAAAATATCCTTCTTTAAAGTGTAATATCATCAAAATCAGTATAAAATAGGCACGAAAATCTTATCATTTTTTTATTGGGTCAAAATCCCCCAAACTTAACTATTACTTGTCCTAAAGTAATCTTTAGTACTACATAAAAGTTATGATTCATTGTGGTAAAGTTTTAATTCAGAAATACTATAATTTTGATCTAAATAAATATTATAGTAATAATTTTTAGAAATATTTTCAAATAATTAGATTAATTTTGTAGGTATAAGCCTATTTAGTCATCAAGTCTAAGAGTTCTAGTTTTCTATTCATTTCAAGAATGACTATATGTTGTAATATCAATTCACTTAGAATATTCAGAAGATAGGAACTTCATGAGAATTCTATTAAGTAAAGAAACTAATTATATATATAAGTTCAGAAATGCTTTTAGTTTTCCCTTTAGGTTAATCCAAGTGAAGCCAATTTTTGATAAGGCATATCCTCAAGCTTCTCCTTAATTTTTCTTTTGGATTGTTTTTCATTCCTTTTTATTTTTCTTTTCTTTTCAGGGATTGTTTTTCAATCCTTTTCTTTTTCTTTCTTTTTCTTTTTCAAGTGAGGATTACTATATCTGGATAGCCTGTTAATAATTTTGAACTTCACTCTTCTTTTCCTAAATTTAAAACTTTTAAACATTCTTTACCTTATATGTACTTCATAGTTTTTACATTATTTAATCCGAATCTTTTCTTTCTCAACTAAATTTCTAAGATTCTTAATATTTCAGAATATAGTTTTCCTTACTTTAAATAGTTAACTATAGTCTTATCTCCTTATACTAAATATCTTAACTTACAAAATTAATTTTCATTACTAAAAATATTTCCTTGAATCTTCTATAATATTTAGATAAAATTTAAACATAGTTATCGGAATTAAATTTTATCACAAAAATCATATTATTAATTTTTGAAAGTATTTTATTTGAGAACATATAATAGTTAAGAATTTTGTTCCCTCCACAAACTTAGAGTTTTTCTTTAATAGAAATAGTACAGGGTGGAAAGAAAAATTCTAAATATAAAATTCATACCTTTGCACTTTAGGCATTTTTGTCTTTTTAGAAATTTGCAGGTTCTTCTCAAAATTTCTAACTTCAACTGACCTGTAATATTTAAAAACCTTTCTACACACATGACAGTTTAGAAAATTTGCTGGGTAATAAAATTTAAGAACAAGTATATAAAACTAAACATTTAAACATAAACAACTAACTACACTATACAGGACATATGCATTTCACAACACAGAACAAACATTTTACTATTTTAAACTAAAAAGTTCACAATTACAATTGCAATCACAAATATCTCAAATATCCAGAAATGAAAATGTAAACTGCCAACTAAACACATGTCACAGAAAATAAAGCATAGTCCATAAAATACAATAAAAAAAGTAGTATAACAAAACTAAAACAAACAAATACATCACATCACTATCACAAAGATCAATCATCAAAATCCCATACAACGTCCTCATCACCCTGGTCAGCAGGAGGATTGGGCTAATACTGAGTATAATGGGGGCATTCTGGAAAAATGACATCAGGCTCTCCTCTGTAGTATCTGGCCTGATCATTGTTATAAGCCATCTCAAAATCTGAGTGCCTCTGAAGATACTCACTATCTTGATCATGTCTTCGCTCTAATCCTTCAATCCTGTGATCAATTCTTTCTAGTTTTTCATCCAACTGTTCAAAACTTTTCCTCTGCAGGGTCATGGAATTCATCAGATCATATAAGGTAGAGGGACTAGATGAAGGAGGGTCATAGCTAGTAGAAGGGATATCTCTCCTAGTAGAAGGTCCCTCGCTCCTACTTCCTGTTCTCCATTCCTCATGGGATTCATAAGTCTTTACATTTGCTTTACTAATGGGTTTCATAAGATATACCCATTCCTCATCATCTCTTGCTTCAACTCCAGATAATTGACAAGGTTCATAAATGAGGGCAGGATGCCCTAAATATCCACTTGTCTCACTCTTCGTGGTGGCCATAATATTCTTATAGATTATTCTCCCCACATTAATGCTTCTATTGTTCTGAATAAAGAAATTCAGAACCGCTTTATCTCTCAAGACTTCACTATGGTGATAGGTAGGTAGCAGAGTCGAACAAATGAAATAATGTCATGCCTTAGCAGTGGCATTCATCATGGATAATGGAAACTTAATCCGTTCATGATTTTTAATTTTTCAAGCTCCTTTCCCATCAGTGATAAATTCGATAACATCGTTCAACGGACCTTCCATTGTTCCAAATGTTTAATACTCACTAGAAAAATAATCGTAAAGCTCGTAAAAACTATTAATGCAGTTAGCATTAAAGTCGACAGAGAATCCTCTTAATTGAACTGGTTCATCCTCGAGTTGAGTCAGGTTAGAGTAGAACTCCCTCACCACTTCGATAACAGCTCTGTTGGTTGTATAGCAAAATTTCTCCCAACCTCGCTCCTTGATAACTCGTGCCACTTCTCCTCCAGGATTTTCGAAAACTCAATCTTGGATACACTTCTTACTTTGAAAATGTGAAGTGTACCTCGATTGTGCTTTCGCATTAACGAATCGAGTTTCGTCGAATTCGAGTCTTCTCTTTTGTTGTGGAGCCATTGTTTGATCTATCAAATCATAAAAATTCCAAACTAATCTAAATAATAATAATACAATGACTTCAAAAGGGGGTTTAAAGTAATCTAAGTCAATTTCCATGAATTCCTTCCAAGTCTTTTCTCCACATTTTCAATTTTTCAAAATTTCTTAATGTGGAAGAAATTCATGGTGAAAATAAAAAAATTTTACATAGGAGTGAAGCTCTTACCAGGGGAAGATGAAATCCGGTGTTAGAATTTGTTGAAATCGCTCAAAATCCGAGATCTATCAAGCTCTGGGTTGACTTTTCGGGTAAAAATGGTAAGAATATGATGAATAGTGGCATTTGACCGGTCAAAATCACGGTAAATAGGTAATTTTCTCAATCGCGCCATCGGCGGGCTCATTCGCGTCGTCGGCGGGCTCTATTGAATTAAATTCATATTCTTCTCAAGAAAATCGCGCCGTCGGCGGCCTCGAGTGCGCCTACGGCTAGATTCTAAAAAATTGATTACTTTTTAAATTTTTTCGATTTCGTTCAATTTTAAGACTCGTTGTCATCCATTCGATCCTTTTTATCTTATATTTAAGTGATTAAGTGATGTATTAACACAAATAAACATAAATGAACATATACATAACAAACTTCACATTTTTATATTGAATCCAAGTGTTTGCAACACACAATACATAACACACATAAGTAGGTATTCTTTCAACCTAAATCTATTTAATCAGCGTCACAATCCAAACCACAACACTCAAAACGCTGAAAACAAACAATTCAAACTTAATCTCATCTATGCTAAGATTAAGAAGAAAACTGAAGAAATCAAACACACAAACATACAATCATTATTCAAATCAAACATATCATAATCAAGTCTACAACTCTTCAGAACTAGTGCTGGTCTCTCCTCTGATATCTCCCATTGCTTGAACATGGACAAATAGATTATAAAAAGGTCGTTATGGGAATTCTTCAGTTGAATCTTTATCGATCAATCCCATCCTTCTCATTAATCACACCAAACTCGCTTCGAATTGTCCAATATGATCAAAATGTTCTTTCATTCTCCAACCGATGTGATCGAAGAAATCAGACACGTTGTTAACTGTACTCATTAAGTTTTCTACCTGATTCTCCAGATTCTTGATTCTATGCAAGAGCATCGGTGTCTTGTCTGCTACTAAAGGTTAAACAGGAACAGAATTCTGCGATGCTTGATCCACAATCAAGCCTACACCACTCTCTCCGTCATTGGCTGCGAACATCTGAGTTGGGTCTAAGGGTTTCCAAGGTAGCAATATCTTCTCCCAAACCTCGTACGATACTTGAAACAAACTGCAAATCGAGAAAATTGTGGAAGGATGTCCAAGCCCTTGGGATGATCCTTGAATGATTAGGCCAAATACAGACTTCACAATAATTGATCCAACATCAATGAGCCATCCCTTTTAAATGCAGTAGTTCAAAATTGCACTTTCTTTCGTAACTTTGCCAACTTTCATCATCGGCAATAACTTCACAGAGATGAAAAAGTGCCAATGTTTCGAAATTTAAAAGTGTTGTAGAGAAACTATCATACCCGTTCTCTCTAACTTCCCAGTCATCGGTTTTGTCCGTAAAAAATTGGTATATTTCATTCATCTTTTCTCTCGTCGGCACGAAATTTGAATAATAATAGACTAGAATATTTTCAAGCATATATAACTCATTAATTCTTCTAGAATTGAATGTAATCCACCTACCTCGCACATAAACGCTTCCTTGGTTGATTCCATGTAAATTAGAGTAGAATTCCTTAACCACTGGAACAACTAATGCGGCAGTAGTGTAGCAAAACACTTCCCATCTTCTCCGCACTATCATTTCTTCAATTGGTGACGAAGAATTGCTTTGTCCTCTATTAACAAATCCACTTTCTTTAATCAATCTTTTCTTCGAGATTACCTTGTTGAAAAGTCACTGCACCTCTGCACTGACGAACTTTCTCCGGTTGTACACTCGAAATCTTGGGTTATCATTTGAATTGGAAGCCATTTGAGAAGAATTCAAGAGAAGAGTTTGGAGTGTTTAGGAACCGTCCATAAGAGTTTATAGAAGATGAATAGACTAAAAACCGCAAAAAAAATTGTCGTTTTGAACATGAAAAACTGCCCACTCGCAGATCCCGCTGTCGGGGGCCTCGAAGGTGCCATCGGCTAGCCTTGTGCAATTAAATACTAGAGCTCTCGGGAAAAACCCGCTGTCGGCGGCTTCAAGCGCGCCGTCGGCGCCCTAGGCAAAAATTTGCACAGAAACGCCGTGGTCCAATACGTTCCAAATTTTCTCTATGAATTCAAATTCTATGATAATCAAAGGGTAAATATGAGTAGTAGGACTTAATATTACTACAAAATAACAATAAATTCAAACTAACATACAACTTTTATGGATAAATATGGGTTGCCTCTCATAAAACGCTTGGTTTAACGTCTTCAGCCTGACCTATTCAGGTGGTATTCAGGTTGACCGAGCATTAAAACCTCTTTATAATTTGTTCTTTTACCCTCAAAATATGGTTTTAATCTATGTCCATTTACTCTAA
Organism: Papilionanthe hookeriana x Papilionanthe teres; assembly: GCA_022702705.1. Classification (NCBI taxonomy): domain Eukaryota; kingdom Viridiplantae; phylum Streptophyta; class Magnoliopsida; order Asparagales; family Orchidaceae; genus Papilionanthe; species Papilionanthe hookeriana x Papilionanthe teres. Next base: position 79,584,711 of record CM040421.1, on the reverse strand, counting down.
ATCTATTCCCAGTCTTATGATCTTCAATTTCAATAGCTCCATAAGTATAAACTTGAGTCACAGTAAAGGGTCCTAACCAACAAGACTTCAATTTCCCAGAAAATAATTTTAGCCTTGAATTGTAAAGCAAAACTTCTTGCCCTGGCTCAAAGTTCTTCTGGTTAATCTTCTGATCATGCCTTAACTTCAGTTTTTCCTTATAAATTCTGTTGTTATTGTAAGATTCATTTCTTAATTCTTCTAATTCATTCAATTGCAGCATTCTCTTCTCACTAGCATTTTTCAAATTATAATTAAATTCTTTAATCACCCAATCTGCTTTATGCTCCAATTATACTGGCAAGTGACAAGTTATTCCATATATAAGTCTGTAAGGAGTCATACCAATAGGAGTTTTAGAAGCAGTCATATATGCCCATATTGCAGTATCCAGTCTTGTAGACCAATCTACTCTATTAGTATTTACAGTCTTTTCTAAAATTTGTTTGATCTCACGATTAGAAAATTCAGCTAAACCACTGGTTTGAGGATGATAGGCAGTAGAGAATTTACGAACAATATTAAACTTTTCTGCCAATCTTTGAATATATTTATTCCTAAAATGGGATCCTCCGTCAGTGATAATCACTCTCGGCATTCCGTATCTTGTGAAAATGTTTTTCTTTAAGAATTTTGAAACACTTTTAGCATCACAATGAGGTAAAGTTTGTGCTTCAATCCACTTTGATACATAATCAACCGCAATCAAAATATATAAGTTTCTAAATAAAGGAATAAATGGTTCCATAAAATCTAATCCCCAAACATCAAAAATCTCAACTTATAATATGAAATTTAGAGGAATTTGGTTTCTTCTAGATTTATTACCTACTCTTTAACATCTATCGCAAGTTTTGATATATCTGTAAACATCTCTAAAAAGAGTTGGCCAACAAAATCCAGCCTATAAAATTTTATATGCAGTTTTGTCAACCCCAAAATATCCTCTACAATCAGAATCATGACATTTCTGAATGATCTGTCCAATTTCTTCATATGGCACAAATCTCCTAATAATAAAGTCATTACATTATTTATATAGATATGGTTCATCCCAAAAATATGATTTTGAATCATGAATAAATTTTTTCTGTTGCTGCATAGGTGGCAAAATATCACTTACTAAATAATTTATTATATCAAAGATACCAAGGTATTTTCCACTCATTTATATTATAAAGTTGTTCATCAGGGAAACTGTCTATTAATTCATTGTTGGTGTCGATAATTCATGATATTCTAGTCTCGACAAATGATCGCAATTTGATTTTCGCTTCCTTCCTATCAATCACCATAAAATTGAATTTTTGCATTAAAAGTACCCATCTAATTAATCTAGGTTTAGTATCCTTCTTTTGCATCAGATATTTAATAGCAGAATGATCAGTATGCACAATAAATTTAGTTTCAATTAAATATGATCTAAATTTATCAAAAGAATACACAATAGCCAGTAACTCTTTTTAAGTAACCGTATCGTTAATTTGAGCATCATTAAGAGTTCTACTAGCGTAGTATATAACCTTAAAAATTTTGGTCATATCTTTGACCAAGAACAGCTCCAATAGCATAATCACTAGCATCACACATTAGTTTGAATGGTTTCTCCCAGTAAGGTGAAACTATTACAGGTTTTGTGATTAGTTTTTCCTTTAATAATTCAAAGACATTTGAGCAGTCTTCAGTAAATTTAAATTTCTTATCTTTTTCTAAAAGTTGGCATAGAGGTTTGGTAATTTTTAAAAAATATTTAATATAACGCCTGTAGAAACCAAAGATGTCCAAGAAAACTTCTTAACCCTCTCACTGTAGTGGGTGGTGGTAATTTAGCTATTACTTGAATTTTTGCGTAGTCTACTTCCATGCCATTTTCCGAAATTTTATGCCCTAATAAAATTCCTCCTGCAACCATAAATTGGCATTTCTCCCAATTTAGAACTAAATTAGTTTTTTCGCACAGTTCCAAAACTTTTTCAAGATGATTTAAGCATGCATCAAATGATGTCCCAAACACAGAAAAATCATCCATAAATACTTCTATTACATTGTCTATTAATTTACTAAAAATAGAAATCATCTCTAAAATGTTGCAGGTGCATTACATAGTCCGAAAGACATTCTTCGAAAAGTAAAGGTTCTATAAGAACTAGTAAAAGTTGTTTTCTCTTGATCCTCATAAGCAAGAGGTATTTGATGGTAACCAGTATATCCATCTTGAAAATAGTAGTACTTGTGTCCAGTAAGTCTATCCAACATTTGTTCTCGGAAAGGAAGAGAAAAGTGATCTTTTCGGGTGGCGGCATTTAACATTCGATAGTCAATACAAATACGCCATCCAGAAACTTGTTTGATAGGTATTAATTCATTATTTTCATTTGCTTCAACTGTTACTCCTCCTTTCTTGAGAACACAATGAATTGGACTTACCCATGTACTATCCGAAATAGGATATATAATTCCAGCATCTAACTATTTTAAAATCTCTTTTTTAACTACTTCTTTCATAATAGGGTATAGTCTCCTTTGAGGGTCAATTCTTTTTTTATGTTCTTCATTTAATAAAATTTTGTGCATACAAATCGAAGGACTAATTCCTTTAATATCAGCTAAAGTCCAACCAAAAGCTCTTTTGTATCTTTTTAATGTATCCATTAATTTATGTTCTTGAATTTCATTTAAGTCTAAGGATACAATTACTGGTAATGTTGAAAACTCTCCTAAATATGCATATTTCAAATGAATTGGAAGATTCTTTTATTCATGTTCAGGGGGTTTTACGACTGATGGAATTAATATTTCGTTTTTTGGTGCTATTGAATTGAGCATTTCAAATTTTTCCTGAATATAATCAGCTTCTTCGCTATCAATTTCATCATAATTATCTTTTTCGATACTTCTTTTTCTTCATAATTTTCTTTGAAATATTCTTTTCTTAGATAATCACATATATCCATTCTAAAACATTCATCATCTTTTTCTATTGATGGATATTTCATTGACTTTGAGATGTTAAAGGTTACTTCTTGATTATTTACTCTCATAGTCAATTGTCCTTTTTGAACATCTATCATGGCTCTTCTTGTAGCTAGGAATGGTTTTCCTAAAATGATTGGAATTTCTTTATCTTCTTCCATATCTAGAATGATAAAGTCCACAGGAAAAATAAATTTATCAGCCTTGACCAAAACATCTTCTACAACTCCCTTAAGATGTGTAATAGATCGATCAACTAACTGTAGAGTTACAGAAGTTGGTCATATTTCTCCAATTCCCAATCTTTTAAAAGTTGATAGAGGCATCAAATTTATGCTAGCTCCCAAATCACATAATGCTCGTCCATAAAATATTTCACCAATAGCACACGGGATAGTGAAACTACTAGGATCTTTAAGTTTTTCAGGAAGTTTTCTTTGAATTATAGCACTATACTCTTCACTGAGTGCAACAGTCTCATGATCTAGTAACTTCCTATTTTTGTTAAGTATATCCTTCATAAATTTAACATAATCATGCATTTGTTCTAAAGCTTCAACAAAAGGAATATTTATTGACAATTTTTTTAAAATATCTAAGAATTTAGCAAATCTTTTTCCTTTATCTTGTTGCTTTAATCTTTGAGGAAATGGTGGAGGTGGTTTTTCAACAGTGATTTTCATAGGTTTCAGAGAAAAATCAGGATATAAACTTTCGTTTTCTCCTTCAGTTTCTTCTTTTTCCTTTTCAACTACAGTTTCTTTTTGAATTCTTGTTTTCAACTCTTTTTCACTTCTTAATTGAATAGCTTTGATTTGTTCTTTTCCTTGATCTTTAGGATTTACTTCAACATTGCTAGGTAAAGTTCCAGCAGGTCTATTGCTAATGTGAAGCAATTTGCTCTAATTGGTTTTCTATGTTTTTTATAACCTTTCATTGATTTTGTAATCGATTACCCATATTCAAAACTAATTCTTCCATGAACAACTTCTTCTCCTCGAATCGTGAATTATTATAAAAATCTGGTGGATTAGAAGGTCTATAATTGGAATTACCTTGATTATTTATATTTCCTAATGGGTTTACTGAATTGTTCCCCCACTGAGGATTAACATTATTATTTTGGTTATTCCAATTAAAATTTGGATAATTCTTCAAACCTGGATTATAATAGTTTGAATAAGGATTATTTTGTCTATTATTTATTACATTTATAGTTTCATATGAAGATTGAGCATCTACAATTTGTCCTAATAAATTTTCGTCTAACACTAGAGGTGTTTGAGAACGATTCATTCCATATTGATCTATTTTATTAGAAAGAGCAGCAATTTGAGAAATTATCATAGTTAAAGCATCAGAATCATGAATACTGGCTACTCTCTTAGGATTTACCCTTTCAACAGGCCATTGAAAATTATTGGTAGCCATTTCTTCTATTAACGCATAGGCTTCTTTAAAAGGTTTAGACATTAGTGATCCACCAGCAACAACGTCAATTATAGATCTAAGAGATCCTACTAATCCATTATAAAATGTTTGAATAATTAACCAATCTGGTAAAACATGATGTGAACATTTCCTAAGAAGTTCTTTAAATCTTTCCCAAGATTCATATATCGATTCTCCCTCATACTGACTAAAAGATGTGATATCGTTTCTAAGCTTAGCAGTCTTAGATGGTGGAAAATATTTTGATAAGAATTTCTGTGAAAGTTCTCCCCACTAATAGATCCAGGTGCTAATGAATTTAACCAAGCCTTAGCCTTATCCCTTAGCGAAAAAGGAAAGAGTCTATGTTTGACAGCATCATCAAACACTCTGTCGTACTTAAAAGTAGCACAAAGTTCTAAAAAACTTGCAAGATGTAAATTAGGATCTTCATTTGAAGTTCCACCAAATTGATTGTTTTGTACCATTTGAATAACTTCAGGTTTAAGGTCAAATGAATTAGCGGCTACATCAGGATTTTGGATAGTTAAGTGAATTTCATCTAATGTAGGATTAGCGTAATCTCTTACTGGTCTAGATTGATGTTCATTTTCTATTCTTTGGTTATTTACGTTGATTTCCATTGTTTCAGAATTTATAGGTTCTTTTCTTAGTTTTCTAATTCTCCTGACAGTGCGTTCTAATTCCGAATCATAGGGTATAAGATTTTCAGAACCAAATTTAAGCATACAATCGAACTCAGTACACATCTAAATAGTTAACTAAATAAGTTGCAATTCTATAAAAAAGGTTTTCTAACAGTCCTAAATTATTCGTTACTCTAATTATGTTATAATCCTTTAACAAATAAATATTTCCCAGACAACGGCGCCAAAAACTTGATCCGCAATTTTAAATATACTTAAATATATAAGAATTCGACACCACTACTAAAATATATAAATCTTCAGCAACAGTGCCAAAAAACTTGACTTGGAGCGTAATTTTAATTTTAGTAATAATTAAATATTATAATCTTTTGATCGCAGAGTTACCTTTAAACACAAGTATACATATTGCTCAAGTAATACAGGGCTCTAGTGGAGTTCTGGTTATCGATCCCACAGGGAAATATATTAAAGCCTACGAACTAGGATTATAGAAACCAATTCAGAATCACAACTAGATCGAAATTGTCTATATGTCACTAATACGCAATCGATAATAATATGAAATTTATATCTAAACTAGTTTTACTAACAGTTTACTACTACTACTAAAGTTAAGTTCAAATATATAATAGCAAGAATCTTTCTCCTTTGTTAAGATATTTTAAGTGAAGAAATTAGAATTAGTTTTATGTGTTGTGCCAAATAGAAGCATACCTATTCTATACCCTTTGGTCCAGGCATAAAGAACATTGACTAATCTTATGCTTCGTTACTGAATCTGCGGCTAGGATGGGAGGATACCGGCTCTCACTTCAGAGCACCCACGTTCCCCTCACCTGAGGGCTAACAATCTACACATCAGCACCCAAACAATAGGACCAAATTGAGGATTTTAGCCTCACTCTAAAATCTCCAATTCTACACCCGATTAATATTATTTCCCTATTTATTTGCACTTATCCTTTCAAGGATTTACCCGTCTACCTTTCAAAAAGAAATGTGATACATACTAGTTAAGAATACTTAGCCCACGGTCAGATCTTAAGAATTCTTCACAGATTTTAATAATACAAATGACCAATTCCTATAGTAAAGTAAGTTTAGGTATATTATCATCACAACTTCTTTATAATAAGTTTAATACACTAATTCATATAATTATTTCACAAAAACATCAAAACAAGAAGAAAGACAGAATAACTACTCAGAATTCATAAAGAGGATGCAATAAAACAAGGATTTCATATAATAAAGTAAAGTTATACAAACTATAGTAAATAAACATAACTTATCTTAAAGTCCTCCCCAAGCAAACTCCTTGAAGTTGCTCTGAATCTCCTCATTTCTTTACAATACGCGGAATTCTCCTTCGAAATGGCAATGCAGAAGAGATCTCTCACTTCCCTTCCACTCTTACAATCCTTCGAAGAATTCCTCACAAAATCTCTATTTGAACTCACTACTCACTAATTAACAACACTAAAATAACTATCTACTCGCTATAGACACGCTAGTTGACTCTTTTTGATACTTTGGACTCTCTAGTAAACACGTAGCAGACACTTTTTTCGGCCTAAAATGGTTCTTTTTAAAGTTGTAGAAAAGTCTCTAAGGGTTTTGCATGCACCCCATCAAAAATCGTCCACATTCGATAATTTCTGGAAAGATCCGTCGATCCCGCCGTCAACGGCCTTGAGCTGGGGCGTCGGCGGCCTTCTAGAAACAGTACTTTAAAAAGGCCCCGCCGTCGGCAGCCTCGACCTCGCCGTCGGGAGCTTCCCTTACAATTTATTCTGAACTCTCGGGAAAATCATGTCGTCGGTGCCATCGACCTCGACGTCAGAGCCCTAGGTCAAATTTGTATAATTTGGTCCTTTTTTGCTCCAAATTCGCTTATTTTTGCATATTTTCGCTCCTTTGTCCTTAAATCTTCATACCTGTAGAAAAATACCAAAAATACCCTTCTTTAAAGTGTAATATCATCAAAATCAGTATAAAAATAGGCATGAAAATCTTATCATTTTTTCCTTGGGTCACCCTTCATAACTAGTTACACTTTGTATTAATTAATAGCTTCGTTAGAGTTATTTTTGATATTGTATGTCTATCTACACCCAATGGTGTCTTTTCTTCGTGGTAAGGAAGTGATGGTCTGTATTTTATTAAGGTCGAGGGCCTATAGTTCTGTGGTAGTTTTATATTCCTAGAAATTTGCCACTCGGAAATGTTGGTAGTTTGGTGATAGTTTTGTACATTGGTATGAGTAGATAAACATAAGATGTAGTCTCTATGAATGTTAGATAAGTGGCCATATGATTATGTAATTTTCTATGAGACACTAGCCGTTGGTTTTAGCGTTAATGAAGTTCTCTTGAGAAGTGTCCCATACCTTTAAGGCTAGAAGATTACAATGAAAATCCTACAAGTAAGAGGGTGGCTTTCCTATTCTAGTTGATCTAGGAATAGCAAGACAATGTAAGGAATATTGTTAGTAGAGGAATTATTAATATTGGTGTTTTCTTCTATACTTCTATTACGATAGTGATTGTCATTCCCTATGGTATGGGTCTCATCTAAGAAATTAGGTAATACTAGTCATGGAAGGGGATCGTTATTATGGTTAGTAAAGAAATTGAATGAAGGGAGAATTGCTCTTCATGAAATAAACATCACTAGATATAATGAATTGCTTTTTATGTATAAAATATAAGTTATACTCCTTTATTCCTGGTGGATACCCCATAAAAACACAGTCATGAGGTCTAGGTTCAAATTGTTTTCTCCGTTGAACGAATGCAAGGAACCCAAAGATACGTAAGTGGGTATAATCGATGGTGGTACAAAACAAAAGTTCATAGGGTGACTTTTCTTTCTTAAAGTGGTGATGACATTCAATTGATTAGGCATGTAGAATTTAAGATACACTCATTCCAAAATTGAATGGGTTTTTTGGATTGAAGATATAAAGCTCTAGCGACAGTTAAAAGAAGTTGGTTCTTTCTCTCAACCATAGGAATTTGGTGTGATCTTTTAACACGTGAATATTGATATATAACTCATTCAATACTAAAGAAATTGATGAGACTCAACTCATTGGCACTGTAAAATCTAAACTTCTTGATTTTAGCTTTGAATTGAGAGAGTATGAGATTGAAAAATATATGTATTACCAAAGGTGCATTTGATTTACGTTGTAAAAGGTAGACTCGCATAAATTTAGTTCAATCATCAATAGGGTTAGAGAGGCATTATATGGCCCCCAAATATCACAGAAGCGGATTGAGAAATATTATTATGTGAAATAAAAGTATGTCTTCGTTGTTTAACTAAAGGTCAAACAATGCAAGGTTCGGAATTATTTAAATGTTCAATAGTACAACGCAACATATCCTTAAGATTATACAACCTTTTATGTGATAGGTCTCCTAGATGATTGCGCCATACATGTGCATATATGCTATTTATATAACAATTCATATTTAAATTATCAATGTCAAGTATGTAGATCGTTACATTTTACCTGTCAATCACTTTCTTGCTCCGAGCTTATTTTGTACATAAAATGGTATTGATGAAACGTAAATGAGAATTGAATTTTAGTAGCTAAAGAACTTATAGAAAGTAAATTAAAACTAAAATCACAAGTGAATAAGACATCTTGTAGGATCATATTATTGTTAAGTTTAACTTCCTCACAAAGATCCACAATGATGTGTGTCCGATTTGGCAAAGTAAAGAACTATATCATTAATTTTATTGATGCTCGTTAATAAGTTTTAATTTGTGCAAATATACTTGGATGCTCCTCAATCTACAACCCAATCTTTTAATGGAGATAACTGGGTGGTACAGGATCGTGAGAAGCATGTACCAGCGAAGTGCATATTGAATTCATTACCTTTTCCCATATACTATAAGATTCTGAGACCATCATCAATTGTTCAGGTTGGTTTTTGTCAAGGGCTTGGAAGAAGAGGTCTTCAGCCACATAGTTTTATTTCTCTTTGATTCATTGCTAAATATTTGGTTAATTGCAATTGATTGATTACTGTGTGGAGAGACATGTTTTTACTTGAATCCTGAAGGATAACCGTGAGGCTTGTAGCACTATTTCTTTGTATATACTAGAAGATTGCATTATGTGCACTGAGGTCTGACATTGTTGGTATTCTTATAATTCTTGGTGTTCTTGAAACCGCTGTTCTTGAAATTGAAGAAAACCTCGCCACTCAGACTATTACTAATATGTTGTTGCCCAATCACTCGTTGATTTTCCTCTTGTGGAACTAGGGAGAAAACCTATTTGAAGGGAGATAAAAGACCCATTAACATTATCTGTTCTCAATTTTGGACAATTTTTCCCTGCCTGAGGGTCTGTGTTCAGTAGTTTCACGTCACCACAAGTACAATTTTGACAGCTGCAATTTCAATGAAAAGTGTATACTTCCTCCCAAATACTCTTCAGCTTATTGAAGTATTCACCATGATGGTGAAGTATTCACCTGTGATGGTTTGAACTTGCCTGAGATTGATTAATTCAAACCTTAGTTGAATGATTTTTGGGCCATTGCTTTGCCTAAATATTTCTTACAGATCCGACAAGATTTCTTAGGGCGTTTATAGAAACAACACACTTGACAAAATCATTTTGGAGATGGAGTTCAAGATCCAAGAAAAAATAATATCGTTGTTCCTATTCCAAGAATTGAGAAGATTGAGATCGGTACCATTTAATTTGGGTATTGATCCGTCGACGAAGTATAGCTTATTTTGGCATAGACTGCAATCCTTGTCGCATGATTCCATGTGTTGTAGTTGTCGCTATTTAGGGCTTGTGAAACCTGAGAATTCTTGGGACTGTTGGAGTGAGGATCATAAATTACCTGATGTGGAGCCATGGGAGAAAGCCGTCGGCATGACATAAGGTGATTCAGATGAAGCTCTGTTCAGTGGAATTTTGCGAACTATGGGGAAAGAGGAAAGAAAAGCTTATAGGTACTCTGATACCGTAACAGAAAAAGAGTAGAAAAACAAGACATAAGAAACCGCAGTAAAAGAAAAATTCCTCGCCTTAGTTTATTTCTTCTTAATCTGTTGCACTACAAAAAAAGAAAATAGATAAGATGCATATAGTACTTCCAGTTGGATGAACAGTGGGCATTGAACCGCTAATTATAAACATAATGCTTCAATAGATTCTCACAGTGAATATAGACACAAATAATCACGCACATTATCATATGTTAAAATCCCTCTTTATTTACTATTTTAAATATAGGACAAGTAAATAAAAAAAAAAACATTTTTGTTTGGTATTTCACTTTTGTATGGCAAGCTTGCCAAATGTAATCTCTATGCTGGGTTCACATCAATTTGGATAAAATGACCATAGGTTATCTTTTCTATGGAGCTCAAACCCTTCTACTCTCATTAATTATAAGGTTATGTCCTACTTTAGCATAAGGGGCCAACCATAACAGATGCATGCAGGCTAAAGTTGTAAAAGCATAAGAAAGGGCATGATGACCATCCACTCTACGTGCGGGCTTCATTGACCTTATGTTAGTGAAGTAATATTGACATCCATGTTACCCGATTCCTATGGATTCACATATCAAACACCTAAACTTGAATTTATAAAAAGCACCAGTGTCCATTATGGATTTAGTATTCTTTCCACCAATCTCCATCTCCACAATGAGTAACAATTTTTCTTTGGGTTTTAACAAAGATTGCATCACATTCACCAATTGTAAATACCCTACATATGTCACCATATTACTTATTCTTGCTTTCTTTTTTCAGAATGACTTACTAGTACATAGTTTAAGGCTTTCTTTTGAATACAATCCCTTGCCCAATGAGGTCCATCACAAAGGAAGCATTTCTTATGTGTCTTTATTTTATTATCCTTCTGCCCTTTTTTTTTGCCCTTGATTAAGGTTGATTTATAGCATGTCTCTTTCTTTTTTTTTTCCCTTTATTTCCTCATCTCTTACATTGGCTCTCTTCTCATCCTTTGGCTTTGTGGACCCTTTCATTGTTAATCAAGCTCTTAGCAAAGACAATGGCGGTAGCAAGATCTTGTACTCCATGTCTTTCATGCTCCATATTTGCCCATGATTGGAGGCCATCCACTAAGTTGAAGAATGCATCTTTATCTGACATATCAGGGATTTCAAGGAACAAACAAGTGTATTATCTTATGTACTCCTAAATAGATTCTTTTTGTTTGAGCCTTTGCAACCTGGCTCTAGCCTTATCTTTTGTATTTTCGTGGTAGAATGCCTTTTAAGCTCTTTTTCTTGTCATCGAAGCTTGATATGGTGTACTTACCATTCTCTACGTATCCTCTCCTTCTTCTTTGCCATAGAATAACAAAATCAGAGAGATAAAGAGCTGTAAATTTGATATTTGCATCCTCATCATAATACCCATGGCTTCAAGGTAATGTTCAAGTTCCCATAAGACGTTGTCAGCTTCTTTGGCATTGCAAACTCCTCCAAAAATCCTATGTGCTTGATTATGAATGTATGGTGGTTGGTTGATGTCACTAGTGCTCTCTTGCAAGGTGATATATCTCCATTCATCTCTTCTAAGCCGACACGTAGGACCATGGTAGAGTTCCCTCAATAGGTCCTCTTTAATCTTCACCATTTAGTCTTTTAAGGAATCCTCAAACATAAGCATCATACCTCTGACCATGGAATAGATGCTGATATCCTACTTCTCAAGATCATCCAAATTTTTTCCTGGATCCTCTATATGGTTCAACATGCTATTCAAAGCCACCTCCACCCGAGCAAGGCAAAAATTAAATCCATAAATGAGGTCCTTGGACTACCCATGTGGTTTAGAAATAGTAGGATCTTGTTACTTATTAAGAACTCGTCTTTTTTTTTAGATGATTCCACATTTTTGGCCTTAGACTTCATGATTTGATCTTTGATACGCTTTGTCTTGCAATTAGCTAAGGCTCCAATACCAAAAATCATGAACAAACTTCTCTCAAGTCACCAAACACGTTGAAACATACAATGAAATATGTCGACCACACAAATCAAGTACACATGTCAAATAATAATGTAGTTGAAGAGTATTGTGCATTGATACCATGAGCAAAGTGATAAGAATTATTCTTGAGGGCAAATCTCTAGTTTACTAAACTACATAGTTTAGCATGATCACAAGCAGGAGATTGCTTCCTAAAATCCTATTAAAAAAAATAAATGATAATGTGTTATGAAAAGACATAAAACATAGGAAAATAAAACTTACTGCTCCCCAAGGTATGTAAGACTCGCACCCTTGTGAGTTTGGTAATGTGGTGATTCATGGTTTTCCTAGACTTTCCACTACATGATCGTTGTCAACAGTGATAGATAGTCCTCCTTATTCCTATGTCTTGGTTGAAAGAAAGCTATAAAATCCATGAAGTTGAGGCTTCCACAATCCCTATGATTTTCTTGTTAATTTTTTAATCCCCTTTCTAAATTACAAAATTTGGATAAAATATATTTATTATTACACAAATTTTGTGGTTAACCATTTTGTTCTTCTGTGCAACGGGTAGAGGATACATCACAAACTATGCTAACATCCTAATTTGTTAAATCATAAGTAGTTAAATTCTATAATTAACACAATAATTAAAAGACCTAGTTTCTAAAGAAAATGATACAAGGAAAGAAATCATCTGAGAAAACCACAAAAATCACATGTAATGAATCACAGAAGCAGAAAAGGCAATTTAGCTATGCATTTTGGAGTGAAGGTAGGAAAAATATTTCATTGAACTAGTCATTACAATTAAAACTGAAAGTAAAAAAGACTTACAATACCAAGTATTTCCTCTTCCACAACAACCAACACCTCTCTGATACAATAACCTCTCAGAAAATATAAGAAAATACAAAGGAAAAAAAGTGAATAATACCCTTAGCACCTCGACCTCAAGGGAAGAATAGAATCCTAAAGAAAAACTGTTCCAAACCCCTTTTTTAGCCATCTTCAACGTCTTCTCAACAGAAGTGTACCCTTCTATTTCTGCCCCACTTCTCTTTTTAAAGATCCAACAAAACTTGGCAAGAATATGCCATCCAAGATGAGCTTTAGTGGTCCAACAACATGATCACGCTTGAAACTAGCATAATCACTCCCAAAATTGACGTGGTCATGCTAGTTCTGGCTAGATCAGGCATGTCCACACCAAGTTCAGGCATGACTATTGCAAACAACACTATTTTGTGCGTTTTGACTCAATGTTACATGTTTGACATATATAACCCATAAAATAGCATAAAAAACTTCCACAAGCATAAAATCATGATAAATAAGTGAAATAGCAAGTAAAAAGAATCTTAACATGTAAGTAAAATCACGTAAAATTAACTCGTGTCAATACCCCCAAACTCACCTTACTACTTTCCCTCGAGTAATCCCATTTCCTTGTTGGGGCTCCATGAGAAAAATAAGTACCTTTATGGGTTTCTAATCTACTCAACTTGTTTATCAAAGTCAAATAAAAGTGTTTAAATGTCAATCCAAGGTCAATTATTCTTAATGATTAATAACTATAACTTTTCATTAATTCCCTTTGTTCTTCTCTTAAGAAACCCTAAAGATTTTTAAATTTGTGATGTTTAAAATATCTTCACTAACCTCTAATATTTTTAAAGCAGTTTTGTTAGAATTAGTTGACTTAATCCCACTTAACTTTTCTCTTTAGGATAACGCTTAATGGGTTCATTAAAGAATCACTACAAGACACCTTTCTGGTTCCTTATTTCTTTAAATTTATCATGACAAACTCTCAAGCTTCGTCTTTTACTTTTTTACTTTGTTTTTTTCTTCTTTTCTTTTCTTGTCTCTTTTTTTAATCTTGAGAATTTCTATATTTAGTAGGCAATATTTTTCTTCTTTTAATTTAATTATGAAGAAGGTTAGTGTTCCTTAAGTAAAAATTTCAAAAAATGATTGTTTAATGTCACTCCTTTATGTTATCTTTTCAGTTAAAATTAAGATAATATTAAATTGGCTAAAGAAGCTTAAAAGACTTAAAACATCCTTGGTTTGCTACTTAATATTTTAATTACATTGTTGTTTTGACTTTTGTAAGAACTCACCCTACATACTTGTACATGACCCTAGACTAGGGTTGTGCTTTCTTGAGCCTCATATGGACAAGCCCAAACCCCCAACCCCTGGTTGGGCAGGCTTAGGGTTTTGACCATATGAGAAACCCAAGTTGACGCTCATGGGCAATACATGCCTTGGGTCACTCAAATGAACCTAAAACCCCAGGAGCCTTCCTATGAACCATAACGACCACTATAACCATGAATTTACTTTGGGAGAGGGGTCTACCTAAATTGATTCCTAGCCTCCCTAAAGACTACTCAACCACCAAACCAAAAAAATTAACCTAAACCCTAACATTCCCTTTTGACCCCAAAACCTGGTGGCAGTTGGGGATGGTCAAAACGAATTGGCCCTAGCCTAATTTTGGTCAAATCTTAACCAATTGACCACATTCCCATTCAATTGAACCTCACCCAAACTACACGATGTGATGAACTTAATTGGCACTATGGGGTCAACCCCCATAATTCACTTAATTAATTAATTAATTAATTAATTAGGAGGATTATGAAATTCTATTAAGACCTAAATTTTAGGCTAGATTCAACCTATTAGCCTAAGCACAAGACCCTAAAAGCCAACCTAAAGCCCATAGCCCATGCGTAATGGGTTACCTATGACCCAAGACCAACCTACCATGACATGTGGGTGACACTACAAGACAATCCAAGTCAAGTTGAAGCACTAAAGGATAATACCACACACTTCACCATGGAGGGAGGCCACATGGAACCTTGGTCATGGACCCTTTGACCCATTTTTTAAGAGGCCAAACTAGGTCCTAGGGAGCCAATACCAGACCAAATCTGGTCTAAGCCACCCATCAAAAGGCTCCCTAATCAACCCAAGCCCTCCTCCATGCCACCTTCAGTCCCATTGGCACCACCATGGACAATACATGGAGAATGGGGAAAGCACAGGTTTCATTGCCAAAGCCTCTAAAATTTCCTTCGACATGCTCTGAGGAGCTGTAAAAGCATCTCCATGCCCCCACCTCTTTCATGGCTATTTAATGAAGGAACTTGAGAGCCCATGGTGTGTACTGAGCTCTATAAACAACACCCAAAACTTCTTGCTCCCAACACCAAAAACACACCCACTGACTAATGGAATTGATCCCCACCATCCTTAGGCCACCTCCATCACAAGGAAACCCTAATTTTGCTATTGAAACCTAGGGCGAATTTCTGTCTTTACATCAACTTATCCAAAACTCAATTATAACCGTCCGAAAAGCTTTCTAAGACCTCCATAAGTCTTCCTCAATAAAAATTAAGGCTTCCCTAGCCCTCCAACCTATCTCAACTCCAACCTAAGCCACCTTTTGGACTACCTCATAGCTAGAGCCAATTTCAGGTCAAAATATGAGCTTTGTAGTGTCAAGGTGATCATCTTTGTCAAGCTCAATAGAGGCCATAACTCTTGAGAAAAGGAGTGAGAAAAAGTTCCTAAAATATCCCTTCAGTTTGATATTTTATGAATGAAATGAATAATGCATCTCCACCTAGCCATATAGATAGCTTGGTCACAACTAGATGAATGTGTAGGAACAAAACCTGAGTGATTTGGTTGAAAATTGAGTGAGATCTTAAGGTTAGATCATGGATGGTTCTCTGTTCTCTTTCTCGTGAGGACAATGAACAGATGCCATCAATATCTATGTATTGGAAACGAACTGCGTGGATCTAGTCGAACATCTGGAATAGGAGAACATCAAACTGCGGGCCACCTCAGCTCTCACGTAGAATGCACTTCCAATCGAAGGAAGACACATCGGCTTTGAATGTCTCCGATGTTGAGGTGGTTGTTGCATGGTTAAGTAAAGATTCAGGCTTTTCAAATTATTTAAATCTAAATAATTAAATAAAACATTCAAAATTTATAACTTGGTGTAAAAAATCACAAAAAAAAAGTTAAAAATACCTCTAGACTAAGTAAACAGATGAAAAACTAATGATGATAAAATTAAAAATAAGTAAGTTATATTTATTTTTTAATTATTTAAATTCTTCATATAGTATTTTAATTATTAAAAATATTAAATATAACTCCAAAAAATATGAAAAATTCAGGGATTGTTCCCTCTATCCTTGGGAACATTTCTTATTTTTCCAAGGTTGGTGGCATTCCCTAAAATTTAAATGACCAAGTTCCCATCAAATTTATAATTATTTTAAAAAATAATTATTAAAAATCAGAAACTGAAAAATAAAAATGGAAATGGACAAGAAAATTTGGGGTAAAATTGATCCCTAAAATGATGATTTTCACCCCAAATATTTCGAAAATTAAAATTAGGAACTTAGAGGTGAATATAGAAAATTGAAAATTTACACTTTAATCTAATTTGTTCCCAAATTTGGTTTAAGTCATTAAACCAACGTTAGGGTCGTAGTCCCAATGGATTAATTATATGGTATCGATCGTTAAAACTTAAGAGAAGTTTAATTTAATTTAATATGGATATAGTTTTGGAGAAGTAACATTTAATTTGAAAATATGACATCAAACTAATCTCATACATGCAATAGTTTAAATTATCAAGCACTACAATAAAAGCCATGTATCTTTCCCGAAGAATTGATACATTACATAGTGGTGAGGCTTGATCAAATAAACTAAAGTATCCATGAAATCCGTTTGGTGTGCGAATCAATTATGTTGACCGATAAATTTTCCTTTCTAATATGAAGCAACTAGATAGGTTTATATTACATGTTTTATTAAAGTTTGCTATAAGGGAAAGCCCCTTATAGTTATTTACATCTTAAAAGACCGAAGTCACTTAAGAAAACTCTCGATCTAGATCAGGAAATATTGCTTTCATGACTTCTAAAAGGTAGGATTCTCAAAAGAATGTGTGGGGGAATGCCAATAGGGAAAGGTGCAAATGTGGAACTTCTTATTTTCATAATCCAAAGGAAGAAAAATATGGGAGGTCACAGATCCTATGACAAACCTTTAAAACTTCCCAACATATTCTAAGGTTTGGCTTCAATTTGAAATAGATTATTTGATGTTTCGTCCTGCCAATTTTCTTATTTATGGCTTACATTTGCATAATACTGATTATGCAAATAGCTTGGAAGATAAGAAGATTTATGTCATATCTGATGACAACCTCAAAATCCAAAGACGAGTTAGGGCTTATATTGCACAAGGTGTAATTGCCAAAAGAGATAAAAGAAGGGTTTATGTTGCACTAGCCAAACTACCTCAAAAGTCTATGGCTTGTTGTTTATTCCTAAGGAAGATTTGTTGTTGTAGAGTTTTATGCTTCTTCATCATGCTGGTTTCAATCGTAGGAAGTTGAGAGAAGTATCATGGTTTAATGTTCAACTTATCTAATGTGTCATGTTTAATTTCAAATGTCTTATTAGAGGGGAATTTAAGTTGGTTATAACGACACTGGCTAGGATACCATGGTTCCCTCATTCCGACACAACTATTTTCTTCAGATTCACGTAGTCCAGATGAATTTACCAAATTCAAATAAATGAATTCAATACTTTCATCTAGACCATGGGAAATCTCGTTAGCATTTGTAGGTTGCCTCATCCGAGGGATTCCCGATCATCCAAAGAGTCGTTTTAATTTAATTGTAATTGTTATATTATTTGGCTGTAATTAAATTTTCAGTTGTCTTATATTTTTGCTTGTTGTGAATTGATTTTTGGTTTTAGGCTTTATTTATGACATGCAACTTTTGTTTTGCGAAATTATTGAAAGTAAAGTTCAACTAAGTGCATAAAATGTAAATGCGTATCAGTTCTCTTCTCGCACTCCAGCTGAAAGTTTAGTATTTGCACCATGCATATATAATTTTACTGAGAATTAAAATTGCATAAAATAAATGCAAGAAGTACATGTTTCAGATGTGTCCGCCGAGCCCTATGTCATAACTTGGTGGATCCTTATTTGTTCATGTAGAGGATGCCTTTCCTTAACAAAGCATAATAAGTCTAGTTTCCCTCCACGATATCCATAAGACTTGTGAAAAGGTCCAGGGAACACACTAAACATTTCACTACCGTTGTGAACCATCTCGACTTCATTTGAACTCATTATATTGCTAAACAATTTATCCACACTGTAACCTTATATTCAGTGAACCTTGATGTTTTCATTAACCCTTTAAGTGGGGTAATCATCATTTGACATTTTACGTATGTGTTATGTGAGTGAAGGCCTCTAAGGGCAAATTAATTTATTAAGAATTTTAGCCAATTAGTTTAGAGTTGGGTTTGTAGTGTTTCAAAGATATTTGAAATTAATTACATTTCCTTTTCAAAATCTCATTAGTCCAATTGGGATTAAGCCTAGTTCACTTCTAAGCCATTAAGACTTAATGGGTAGATTTGTAATTTTAGGAATATTGAGTTATGTGATCTTAATCCTTATTAAAACATTAATTTATCATTAAACAATTAATTAAGGGTTCTAAATTAGTGAATTATTATCTTCCAAGATTAAAGCCCTCACCTTAACATCTTCTGATTTAATTATCTTCCAAATTTTCTTTAATTATTTATGAAATTACAATTATGCCTTTAATGTGAAAAGTTATGAAGTTGGTTGCTACCATTTAACCATTATGTTTCAATCATCTAGGAGAGTTGATAAAGATCATTAATTGCCCATTTACCCTTGATTAGGCCAAAATATTAGTTACGGTTTTAATTCCATAATTACAATTTTATCCTAAAAGGCCTTATCACTTCATAATTCATTTTAATTAACTCAAATGACTTTAAAATTTTTATGTTACCCCACTTATAGGTTAATTAAAACATAAAAGGAGAAAATGTGATTTTTGTGAATTTACATAATTTTTATAATGATTTAAATGCAAAATTAGGGATTTTCAAAGTTAATTCAATAACTTAACCAAGAAAAATCATCTGTCCAAAGAAAATTATTGGAGGTTCACCTAGGTTAAAGTACCATTTCAGCCAATTTTCATGATTTTTTTAGTTTTGTTTTAATTATTATATTTATTTATTTGTCTTGAGTATTAATTAAATATAAAATATTATTTAAGTTAAAAATTAAATTTTATTTTTTTATTAAATCTCTCTGAAGTTAGGGAACCCAGAGAAACAAATTGCATATTTTTGTAATTTATATTTTAATTATTACAATTATTTAAGTGGAAAATTAAGGAAAATTCAATTTAAGCCTTTAAAAAATAAATATCTTTACTTAGAAAATTAGGAAAATTATTTTAATTTCTCTCAAGTGATCAAGACTTTGGAAGTGAATTTTTATTTTTCACTGATACTTCGGAGTTTGCTGGACTCAACAAACTTGATTTTATACTTTTTTATTTTTATTTTTTTATGATTTTTATAATTAAAAAAGAAGTGATTAACCTAAATTGTTAGTGTAATATCTTTAATTATATGAAGAACGAGCCCACAAAATTTCATGCCATGGTGAGCAATATTTCATTTCTTATGATTTAATAACGTTATGAGGTATTTAATTAATTAATAACAAAATATTAAATAAATATTTTTAATCAATGGTCTATAATATTTTTCACTCTTCACTGAGCTTATTTTTATTTTATTTTTAAATTTTTTCTACACCAATATATGATTTTGGAAGTTTATGTATTTAATTAAATTAGAAAATACCCTATTTACCTACTTAACCACGTTGGCACTGCATCAACCTTAACATCACTGAAGCCTCACGTATAGTCTTGTGATTCACCACACTTTCCACGTAGACGCTGACTCGACCCACGGTTACTGCTCCATTTTTTCAGCCAACCAGATTGAGCTGCACGTTTTAAATAAGTGAATGGATGATATCCGTTCATCATCCCAAATAAGTCGTAACTCAAGAACAATTCACACTCTGATGTTAAGATCTCGCTCGATACTCAACCAAATTTTGTACGGTTTGTTTCTAAAACTTCATCTACGTGAGACGAACGCATCTATAAAGCTAGGTGGATATGGATTGTTCATTTATTTCACAAAAATCCAAACTATGGTAAAAGTAGAAGTTTTTGAGCTATACCTTTGCCCAAGAGGTGAGGCCTCAATTAGGCTGATTGAGAAGGTTCACCTTATGTCCACACACCTCCTCCAAGTATTAGTTTCCTCTGAAGTTGGGTTTAGGTATGAGCTAGACCAAAGGGTGAGTCGAGTTTGGTTTAAGGCTATGGTAGAGGGCTCAAGAGATAGGGATTTTGATTGTGGAACTGATTTTAGGCTATGAGGAAGCTTTTTGAAGAATCAATTTGAAGTTTGGTGAAGTTGATGAAATGACAAAAAATCTCCTATATTTTAATGAGTAAATTAGGGTTCCTCAATGAGCAAGAAGGGTCTAGGGTAGTATGAATGAACTTCTTGAAGTTATGGGAAGGCATGAAAACAATTTGGTAGAATTTCCCCAATGTTTGTGCATTACGTCCCATTTGGTCATGGAGAGGTGACCATTCTCCACTAAAAGCATTAATTTCCAAAGGTATATTCAGTTCAGTTTCACGGAAAGTTCAATTTAATAATTAAGCAGCCACTTGTATACGTAAGTATACATATCGTTCAAGTAATACAGGGCTCTAATGGAGTCCTGGTTATCAATCTAACAAGGAAGGTTGGACCTACTCAAAATATAGTATAGGAATGAAATCCAATACTCAATTCACAATGCAAGTTCAAGAAATATTAAAGTTGCTAGTGTAACGATAACTAAAGGCTAAGTTAACTAAAGTTACTTTCTAAAATTTTGTAGACGGAATTAACTAAAACAGACAATGTTTTGTAATGAAAGGTTAGAATATGGAAAAGGCATCTTTCCCCTTACAATGATACTATGATGAGTGAATGATATAGATTGATAAAATTTTGTATTGTTCCAAATAGGAGCATACATATTCTTTACCCTCTTTAGAGTAACCCCTCTTCAGAGTTATGTAAAGAACATTGGCAAATCATAGGCTTAGTCCTTAAATCCATGGTTAGGCTGGGAGAATACTGACTCTCATTTCATAGCTCCCACTTACCTTCTCCTGAAGGCTAACCCTAGCTTTAGTTACCAAACTCTTAGACCAAATTTGATATTTCAGTCTGTCACACTAAAATCTCCAATTCAACGCCTATCAAATCACATTTCCCTATTTTTTTGCAATCAACCCCCATGAACTACGTAACTCATTCATGGACATTGAATGAATTCTCTAATTTTATTGTAGAACACTTAGTCCTCTAGGATTGAATGTTTCACAACAAGTTTTAACAATTCAATTGGCCAGATCGAAAAGTAAATAAAGTACGAAGTGAAAAATCATCACAATTTCTTAACAGTTATATGACACATCAAATCAACATAACCACTTCATCACATCTCATTGCAAGGAGAAAGACAAAGTAAACTACTCAGTACTCATGAGGAAGATATAACAAAACATGGATTTTAGATATAAAAGCAAATTCATATAAACCACTAAAAGTAAATACAACTTATCTCAATTTCTTCCCCATACAAATCCCTTGAAGTTCCTTTAAATCCTTTTCTCTCTTCACAACAACTCTTAATTCCCTCTTTAGAATAGTAAGGAAGAAGAAAATTCCTCCTTCTCCTACACTCTTTAGAGAAGTATCCCTCACAAAACAAGACTTCCACACACTTTAACACACTTACACACTCACTCAATAAAACCTTAACCCAGTTTACTCGCACCAAAATGATTTCTCTCCCTCTCTTCTCTCTTCTTCTTGGCATCTAAATCTGTTTGAAATAATTTAGAAATGAATTCCCTAAGAGTTTCATCAATAAACCCTTCAATAATTGTTCACATACATTGAATTTGGCCTCCACCAACTTTGGGCACCGTTAGTGCTAGATAGGGTGTCGTCAGCGCCCTATTGCCTATTTAATTTTGAACTCTCTATATTTGGGCGTCGGCGATGCCCATTTTGGCGTCGTGGGTTCCAGTAGGCTGATTTCTTCATTTTGCCTCTCTTTGCTCCAAATTTGTTCATTTTGCTCCAAATACCTAAAATCATCATACCTGCAACAAAACATGAAAAATATATTCCTTTAAAGTGCAATATCACCAAAAATGAGTACAATTTATATATATAAAAACTAACATATTTTTGGTGCATAAAATCCCCCAAACTTAACCATTACTGGTCATCAAGTATTCCTTTTACTACGTACAAATATAACTCATAACAGTGAGCTTTCACCTAGTGAATACTATAATTTTTTATTTAAATGAATATAATAGAAAGATTCGTAGAAAGATATTCAATAACTCAGGTCAAAACTACAGGTATAAGAACATGTAGTAGTCAAGACTAAGAGTTCTAGTTTCCTATTCATTTCAAGAATAACCATAATTTGTCACACTAAAGATACTTTAAAGGAATATAAGAAAAAGAATATTATGCAATCTCTATTAGAAAGTAGGCTAATATTTTAAATACAAATTCATAAATGCAACTAAGTTCTTTCTTTAAGTTGCTTTAAGTGAAGCCAATTTTTGATTAGGCATCTCCTCAAGCTTCTCCTCACATATATATTTTTACTTTTCTCTTAGGTTGTTTTTCAATCCTTTTTCTTCTTCTATTTTTTTTTCTTTTTCTTTTTTTTTTCTTTTTCTTTTGAGGATTAGTATATCTGGATAGCCTTTAATAATTTTAAACTTCACTCTCCTCTTCCTTAAGTTAGAATTTGACACATCTCTTTACTTTATAAATTTATATTAGCTTTATGATTCATCATAGAGTCATAATCTTTTCTTCTCACATAAATCTCTAAGTCCCATAACATTTCGAAAATACAATTTCCTTTACTTTAAATAATCAACTATAGTCCAATCCTTTTATACTAAATATCTTAACACCATAAAGTTAACATTTATCACTAAAAACTTTCATTCAAATCCACCATGATATTTAACTGAAATAAAAATTTTAGTTATCTAAAGTTAGGTTCAACTACTAAAAGTTATGTTAATAATTTTTGAAAATATTAAATGAGAACAAATAAGAGTTAATATTCTACTTCCCCCATAAACTTAAATTTTTCATTACATATAAATTTACAAAAGTAAGGAGTAAAACAAAAAGAAAACTAACCTTTTTTTATGTTGGGATTCTGAAATCTTCTGAAGTTATGCTGGTACGAATAAAAAATTCAAGCTAGCAAGCATGAAACATTTAGAAGTAGTGTCATATGTATAATATTTGAAAATTTGCAGGGTGAAGAAACATTAAACACTTTAACTTTAAACATTCAACATAGCATTTTTCAATCTAAAAAACTAAACAAATAATGTAACATTCATTGCATTCTCATTAAACACAATTATAATCACAAGTTACAATGACATAGAGAAAAAATTAACTAACACATCAAACTACCACACAACAAAAATGAAAATAGAAATCACATAACTACCAATCATCATCAGTAGCATCTTCAGCCTCATCTACATAGTCAGGTCAGTAAGGAACATTGCTGAGGCAAGTAGGAAATATCACTCCACTGTATCCCCTCATGAATCTTATTTGAAGCATGATGGTAGGCTATGTCATAATCAACTCTCCTCCTCTGATAATCATCATTAACATTGTTTCAGACTTCTAATTCATCAAATCTGCCATGGAGTCTCTTAATACTAATATTGAGACTTTCTTAATTTGTAAAAATTAATTTACTCAGATTTAGATATATA
Source organism: Papilionanthe hookeriana x Papilionanthe teres (assembly GCA_022702705.1). Taxonomy (NCBI): domain Eukaryota; kingdom Viridiplantae; phylum Streptophyta; class Magnoliopsida; order Asparagales; family Orchidaceae; genus Papilionanthe; species Papilionanthe hookeriana x Papilionanthe teres. The sequence continues at coordinate 79,560,756 of CM040421.1, read as the reverse complement.
TATATATATATATATATATATATATATATATATATATATATTGATTTAAATGATAATGAGTCACACAATTAATGTAAGTATACATATCGCTCAAGTAATACAGGACTCTATTGGAGTCCTGGAACATCGATCCCACAGGGAGGCTTTACTTTTATGGCGTAGCACAAAAATCTCTTATTGAATCATAGCAAAATTGCAAGTGGTTTAATTCTTGAAGTAATGACAAACAGGTTCAATTACTATATCTACCAAAGCACGTTCTAAAATCTAGCAAGTTAAAGTAAAGCAAGACTAAATTTATAACAAAGTTAAGTTGCAAGAAAGATTCTTCCTCCTTTCCATTCATAATGTGATGATTATTGTGACACAGATCAGTGATACAAATGTATTATGCCAAATAGGAGCATTCTTATTCTTTACCCATATTTCAGGGTATAAAGAATATTGGCTAATCCTACGTTTAGTCCCTAAATCTGTGGTTAGGCTGGGAGGATACTGGCTCTCACTCCAGAGCTCCCCTTCCCTTCACCTGAAGGCTAACTTTCGCTTTAGTTTCTAAAAATTAGGACCAAATTGAGGATTTCCGCCTATCACTCTGAAATCTCCAATTCTACGCCCATCAAAGTATATTTCCCTATTTATTTGCATTCAACCCCCATGAACTTCACCATTCATGGAATTTGAATGTGAACTTCACTTTTATTGTGGAACTCATAATCCTTTTGGAACATATGTTTCCCAACAAGTTTTAACAATTCAATTGGCCAGATCAAAAAGTAAATGAAGTTCTAAGTGAAATGGTCATCACAAATTCTTCATAATAAATCGACACATCATTTCCTTTTCACAACATCAACACATCACATGAAAAGGAAAAAGACAAAGAAATCTACTCAAGACTCATGAGGAAAAGATGAAAAAACATGGATTTCATATATAAAAACAATGTCATACAAATAAAGTAACGTAAAGACAACTTATCTCAAACTCTTCTCCAAGTGAATCTCAATGAATTCCTTTGACTCCTCTTCTTTCTTCACAACAACGCACAATTATCTCCTTAGAATAGTAAGGAAGAAGAAATCTCTCACTTTCCCTCTCCTCTCACACTCCTTAGAAGAGAAAAACACAAACCTAACTTCCTACACAAAATGGAAAGAACTCACTCTCTAAACTCTAAACTCTTCTCTTCCTTTCTTCCCCCTTTGAAATGTGGCTTCAAAAGTGTTTAAATTTGGCCAAAACTGAATTCCCAAGAGTTTCCTCAAGCAACCTTTCAAAATCCAGCTAAATACTTTGAATCTTGTTTAAAATCCGGATAGGGCATTATCCGGCGCTAGTAGGAGCGCCGTTTGGCGCATTATTCCGCCAAAACGTTGTAACTCTCTGGAAACTGGTGTTGTCCGGCGCTGGTGGCAGCACCGTTCGGCGCTAGTTCAATAAAAAGTACTTTTGTTCTTTTTCGCTCCAAATTTGCTCCTTTTCATTTCCTTTTGCTCCAAAGGCCTAAAATCATTGTACATGCATAAAATCATCAAAAATACCTTCTTTTAAAGTGCAATATCATCAAAAAAGGAATGAAATAAATAGTAAAAAGCTATCAAATTTTCAATGGATCAAGATCCTTCAAACTTAGCTATTACTTGTCCTCAAGTAATTCTTGTTAATACATAAAATTATGATCCACTGCAATGAACTTTCTTTCTAGAATACCATAATTTTGATTTAGATAAGTACAATAATAGAATTTTCAGAAAGATATTTGAATAATCCAAGAAATTCTGCAGTTGTAAGAATATCTAGTAATTAAGTCTAAGAGTTCTAGCTTTCTATTCATTTCAAAAATGACTGTAGATTGTCCTATTAAGGCACTGAAAAGGATTACATGAAAAGAAGTTTATGAGAACACTACTAGTAAAGATGCTAATCCATACATATAAGTTCAGGATAGTAATTAAGTTTTTCCCTTTAGGTAGGTCCAAGTGAAGCCAATTTTTTATTAGGCATCTCCTCAAGCTTCTCCTCACTTCTCTTTTCTTTTCTTTTTCTTTTGATTTTTTCTTTTTTTCTTTTTTTCTTTTTTTATTTTGCTTTTTTGTTTTTCTTTTATTTTTCAGTGTGGATTATATTATCTAGATAGCCTTTAGTGATTTTTAACTTTACCCTTCTCACCCTAAATTTGAAACTTACCACATTCCTTTACCTTATAGGCATTTATTTAGTTTATTAATGAATCATCATAGAGTCTCAATCCTTTCCTATCACATAAAATTTTTAGATTCTTAATATTTCAAACATACAGTTTTTCTTACTTTGAATAGTTGACTATATTCCTATAATTTTATACCAAATATCTTACATTACAAAATTAATTTTCATTACCAAACCTTTCATTCAATTTTATAAAATACTTAAATAAAATCAAAATACAGTTATATGAAATTGAGCTCTATTACAGGAAATCATGTTACTAATTTTTAAAAATAATTTTAAATGAGAACAATTAACAGTTAATTCTTTCCCTTCCCCCAAACTTAGAATTTTTAATATAACTTACATGGAAGAAAGAAAAGATCAAAATATAACTCATACCTCAATATGCTGGCTTTTCATATCTTTGAGTTTCAGCATGTTTTTTCTTCATAAAGTAGAACAGTAGACCTGAAATAATTATGAAGCATTTCTATACACAAATATGGGTTAGAAGTTTATAAAGAAGAAGTTTAAACACATTAAACAGTGCACATTACATTAACATCCAACTGTTACTTATATAAATTAAACTAGCAATCCAAACTCATAAAAACTTCACTATCACATCACATACATCACAAATCAACAACAAAGTCTACTACAAATACATCCAAAACACATATAACATCTCAGATACAAATCATAAAGAGTCTTAGGTACATCACAAATACAAAACATAAATACATCAAAAAGTTCAATGAAAAATAAAAATAAAAATACACAAACTACTAATCTTCATCTTCTGTAGGAGCTCCACCATCATCAGGTTCCTTAGGCTGGTATGGAGTAACTCAAGGTAAGTAAGAAATACAGCATCAGTGTCTCCCCTGAATAATCTCATATGTGCGTCTTGATAAGCTATCTCATATTCTCTCCACTGCACTTGATAATCATCATTAATTTTGTTCCTTACTTCTAGTCCCTCTACTATGGTGTTTAACCTTTCCAATTGATCCATAACATCATGCAGAGTAGGCTCCCTAGATGTAGATGGTCTATCTCGACTAGAAGAAGGTTCATCAGCTCTCTTACTCCATTTCCATCATATGTGGGCTTCATAAGTTTTCAATTTTAATTTAGTAATAGGCTTCAGGGGGTGGACTACCTCATCATTATCTTCAATCATTACACCTGCCTGAACACATAAAGCATAAATCAGACTGGGGTGTCCTAGTCCTCCTGTAGTCTCTCCTTTTGAGCTTGTCAAAATACTTTTATGAATAATAGCCCCAATATTTATATTCTTCATATTCTGAATACAGTAATTCAGAACAGCTCTATCAATAGTAACATCACTGTGATGATTGGTAGGTAACAGTCTTGCAGAAATGAAATAATCCCAGGCTTTTGATACAGGATTCAAAGTAGAAAGGGAAAAATTAACTTTCATTCTCTGCTTAATTTTCTATTTCCCTTTTCCATCAGTCAAAATAATCTCCTCCAATGCTTGATTCATAATAGAAAAACTTTCATATTCACAATGGTAAGGTGCTCTCAATTGATAAAATGTATTTATGTTGGCAGGGGTGAATTCAACCATTTGACCTCTAACCAAAATAAATTCACTCTCAGAATAATACAGATTAGCATAAAATTCTCGAACAATACCCAACATTTCATTTGTAGTGAAATAACAGAAAATCTCCCATTGACAATTAGCAATAAATTCTTTAAGCATTCCTCCAGGGTTTTCAAAGGCTCTTTTATGAATACATTTCTTATTGCTAAGAAACATAATAAAACCTAAATAGCTTTAAAATTCACAAATTTACTTTCATCATGTTCAAATTTCCTCTTCCCCTTAGCCAATATTGGAGCCATTATCTAAAAATATCAAAATTTTCCAAATCAATTTTAAAATTACAATGCAATTGACTCCAAGGCAAATTTAAATAGATAAGAACTCAAAATCAATGAAAAATCTCCAAAGTTTCTCCAAAAACTTCAAAATTCCAAATCTTCCTAATGTAGGAGATTTCCATGGTCAAAATTGAAAAATTTTAGGTTAAAGTGTAGCTCTTACTAAGAGAAGATGAAATCCGAACTTTTCCGACCACGAAATTGCTTCAAACCCAATTGCTAGTGAGCCATAGGCACAAAAATTTTCCTTGGCTGGAAGTTGAAAATCAATATTTGGGCAAAAATGGTGGGTCCCAGGGTTAAATCGCAAAATTTTGGAGGCATTTTTTGTGTTCGAGTGCTGTCCAGCGCTGGAAGCAGCGCCGTTCAGCGGATCATTCTACTAAAATGGCCAAACTCTCTGATTTTTGGCGTTGTCTGGAGCTGGTGGTAGCGCCGTTTGGCGCCAATTCAAAAATTGTGCTTCCGACTTTCTTTTGCAATTTCGATCATTTCAAGCCCACTCCGATCTCTAATTAGTCTAATTAAGCATTGAATAACATCCTAAAGCCTTGGCAAATGATATTTTTTAACACAAACAACACATAACATTACTTTCATATATAAAATCCATGAGTCATACACATACACACAACACTAAACATTACATATTTTCAAGCCATATAATATTAAATTCAGTGTCGCACACAACCACAACACAATAACGCTGAGAACTAAACAAACAATCATGTCCAAATATAACATTCAAACCAAATAAAGTAGATCAAAGTAAAGCAATCCGATACACAAACACATAAATACATGAATCAAGTTTTCATTCTTCCTCTGAACTATCATCAATTCTAGGATCTCCTATTGATTGAGCATGGAAAAATAAATTGTAGAATGGAAGAAACAAGAATTCTTCAGTAGAATCCTCTTCAATCCAACTTTTTCTTCTCATCAATCGCATCAAACTTCCTTCAAGATATCCTAAAAGATCAAAGTGCTCCTTCATTCTCCAATCCAGATGATTAAAGAAATCAGAAAGATTTTTATTTGAATTTATCAGATGTTGTACTTCCCTCTCCAATTTCTTGATTTTCTTCAGGATGATCTGTGAACTTTCAGGAAAGTAAGGAGGAACAGGTGTTGACCTTTGAGATGGTTGATCTTCAATAATGCTCATATCATTCATATCACCAATTGTCTGATTATTATATGCATCTGCTGGTTCTATAAGCTTCCAAAGTAGAAGTACTCTTTCCTAGTTCTCATATGGCACTTGTGATTGACTGCAGAGGAGAAATATGGTGGAAGGATTTCCAATCCCATACTTTGATCCATGAATGATCAATCCCAAAATAGACATAACAATTATCAAACCAACATCAATAGGCATTCCCATTTGAATACAATAATTCATATTAGCACACTCCTTAGTTACCTTACTGATTTTCATTGTTGGGATCAATTTTGCACAAATGAAGTAATTTAAGTGTTTCAACATAGGATTTAACAGTGTGGTCGAGGAACTTACATACATGCTATCTCTTATCTCCCATTCATCACTTTCATCCGTCAGATATATGTATATGTCATTCAAATTATCCTTCATCGGGGCAAAATTTAAATAGTGGCAGATTGTCACATTCTCTATCATGTATAAATCATTAATCTTTGCAGGAGTAAATGTGACAAACCTACCTCGCACATAAACTGATCCTTGGTTGATTCCATGAATATTTGCATAAAACTCCTTCACAACCAGAACAACTACAGTGGTAGTAGAATAACTCAATACTTCCCAACATCTCTGAGCAATAATTTCATCAATTCTATTTGTAGGAGAATTCGTACCTCGATTTATAAAGCCTCGCTCCTTCATCAATCTCATTTTCAAGATATTTTTGTTGAAAGGTCGCTGCGCCTCGAAACATACGAACTTTCTACGGTTGAACATTTGAGATCTTTAATTTCCATAGAGTCGGAATCCATTTGGACAAGAATTTGGGTCTTCCTCTTCATTCCTTTGCAAGTTCCAACGTCTTGGGGCAGTTTTTGGATGTTCTAATGGAGGAGTTACAGCCTAGAACCGCCAAAACTCAGATTTTAAAAATGAGAAATGGTTTTCTGAACAGCGGTGCTGATATCAGCGCTGTTAGGCGCTAGTTCAAATTCGCCATACTTCACTGCGTTCAAATTTTTCCAAATTTTGATTCAATTCATTTCTGTAATATTATTAATGATAATTAAGGAAAAATAAGACTTAATTAAGCAACAAACAAACACAAATAACACATCAAACAAAGCAAACACTCAATAACTATGGGTTACCTCCTATAAAGTGCTTAGTTTAACGACGTCAGCCCGACGTAACATTCAGTTATTCAGGTTGATCCAACATTAAAGCCTCTTTAAAATTAGGTATATTGCCTTCAAAATATGGTTTTAATCTTTAGCCATTAACTTTGAATATTCTTCCAGATTTAGGGTCTTCATAATCACAGCTCCAAACTGATACACTTTTACGACAATGAAAGGTCTGGTCCATCTAGATTTCAGTTTCCCAGGAAATAATTTCAATCTTTTATTTTATAATTAAAATTTTTGTCTTGGTTCAAATTCCTTTTTGACAATCTTCCGATCTTGCCATAATTTTCTTCTTTTCTTATATATTATATTATTATCATATGATTCATTTCTGATTTCTTCCAATTCATTGAATTGCAACAGTCTCTTATCACCAGCATCTTTCAAATTAAAATTCCATTTCTTTATCTCCCAATCTACTTTATATTCTAATTTAACTGGTAAGTGACAGTTTTTCCAAAGATTAATTTGTAAGGAGACATTCCTATAAGAGTTTTATAAGCAGTTCTGTATGCCCATAAAGCAGTATCTAATCTAGCAGATCAATCCAATTTCTCATAATTAATGAATTTCTCCAAAATTCGTTTAATTTCACAATCGGAAACCTCTGCTATACCATTAGTTTGGGGATGATAAGCTGTAGAGATTCTATGCATAATATTATTTTTCTACCAATCTTTTGAATCAGATTATTCTTAAAATGGGATCTTCCATCACGGATGATTATGCTAGGCATTCCATATCTTGTGAAAATATTTTTCATTAAAAACTGTGAAACACTTTTAGCATCACACCTAGGTAAAGCTATTGCTTCAATCCATTTTGATACACATTCAACATAAATCAGTATATATATATTTCCAAATGAAGGCATAAATGGCCCCATAAAATCTAATCCCCATGCATAAAAAATTTTAACTTCCAGAGTAAAATTAAGAGGCATTTCATTTCTTCTAGATATATTTCCTATTCTCTGACATCAATCACAAGTTTTGATAAATTTATAAACATCTCTAAAAAGTGTAGGCCAATAAAATCTAGATTGCAAAATCTTATGTGCAGTTCTATCAATTCTGAAATGTCCTCCAAATTCAAAATCATGACATTCTCGAATAATTTTTTCAGTTTCTTCATAAGGCACACATCTTCTAATAATAAGATCTTTACATTGCTTGTACAGATATGGATCGTCCCAGAAATAAAATTTAGCATCATGCTTAAATTATTTCTATCGTTGTATTGTTAAATCAGGTGGTAAAATATTACTAATGATGTAGTTCACAATATCAGCATACCACGGTAAATTTCCTTTAATAATATTATATAATTGCTCATCAGGAAAAGTTTCTGTAATTTCCTTTTCAAAATCATTCAAATTAGGTTATTCAAGTCTAGATAAATGATCAGCTATTTGATTATTGACCCCTTTTCTATTAAATATCTCAAAATTAAATTCTTGCATTAAAAGCATCCATCGAATCAGTCTTGGTTTTGCATCCTTCTTTTCATTAAGTATTTAATAGCAGAATGATCAGTATGCACTATGCATTTACCTCCGATTAAGTAAGATCTAAGTTTTTCAAAATCATATACAAATGCTAATAACTCTCTCTCAGTAGTAGTGTAATTAATTTGAGTGGCAGTAAGAGTCTTACTAGCATGATATATAACTTTAAACATTTTATCATGTATTTGCCCTAAAACGACTCTGATAGCGTAATCGCTAGCATCACACATTAGTTCATATGGTTTCTCCCAATCAGGTGAAACTATTATATGTTCAACAATTAATTTTTTCTTCAAAAGATCAAAAGCTTTTAAGCATTCATTAAAATCAAACTTTCTCTCTTTTTCCAAAAGTTGGCATAGAGGCTTAGAAATTTTTGAAAAGTCTTTGATATATCGCCTGTAGAATCCTAGATGTCCCAAAAAGCTTCTTACCCCTCTCACAGTTATTGGATGTAGTAATTTTTCTATAACATGAATTTTTTAAGGATCTACTTCCATGTCATATTCAGATATTTTATGCCCAAGCACAATTCCTCCTACAACCATAAATTGACACTTTTTCCAATTTAGGACTAAATTTGTTCTCTCGCATAACTCTAAAACTTTTTATAAGTTGCATAGAGTTGCATCACATGAATCTCCAAATACTGAGAAATCATCCATAAATACTTCTATTCCATCATCAATTAAATTTCTACATATGGATGTCATACATCTATGAAATGTTGCAGGTGCATTACATAATTCAAAGGGCATTCTTATAAAAGCAAATGTTCCATAAGGGTTAGTAAATGTAGTTTCTCTTGATCCTCAGGAGCAATAGGTATTTGGTGATAACCAGTATATCCATCTAGAAAGCAATAGTACTTGTGTCTAGCAAGTCTGTCTAGCATTTGGTCTTAAAAGAGTAAAGGAAAGTGATATTTTCTGGTGGCGGCATTTAATTTTCTATAATCAGTACATATTCGCTAACCAGTGACTTGTCTTTTCAGCATAATTTCTTCTCGATCATTTACATCAACAGTCACTCCTTCTTTCTTAGGAACACAATGAATTAGGCTCACCCAAACACTATCAGAAATAGGATATATAATCCCAGCATCTAACCATTTTAATATATCTTTTTTAACCACTTCTTTCATTATTGGGTTCAGTCTCTTTTGTGGATCAACTCTTGCTTTGTATTGCTCACCCAATAAAATTTTGTTCATACAAATCGAAGGACTGATTCCTTAAAAATTAGCTATGGACCAACCAAAAGCTTTTTTGTATCTTTTTAAAGTTTCCAAATTTTTTTGTTCTTGATATTCATTTAAATCTGAAGATACAATGACTGGTAAGGTAGATGATTCTCCTGAAAACATGTACTTTAAATGATTATGAAAAATTTCCAACTCAAGCTCAAGGAGTTTAATGATAGATGGAATCAAACTTTTATCACCATTTTTCACAGTATCCAATCTTTCAAAATTTTCCTGAATAAATTCTAACTTTTCATTCTTCATATCATCCAAATCATCTTCATTTTCATTTTTATTTTCATCCTCACATTCTAGATTTTTTTCAAATACTTCTTTAAAATAATCTTTTCTCAAATAATCGCATACTTCCATTCGATAGCACTCATCATCATTTTCAGTTGAAGAGTACTTCATAGATTTCAGAATATTGAAAGTTACCTATTGGTGATTAACTCTCATAGTTAATTATCCTTTTTGGACATCAATTATAGCTCTCCCAGTAGAAAGGAATGATCTTCCTAAAATAATTGGAATTTCTTTATCTTCCTCCATATCTAATTCAATAAAGTCCACAGGAAAGATAAATTTATCCACTTTCACTAATACATATTCCACAACTCCTTTAGGATAAGTGATAGAACGATCAGCCAGTTGAAGATTCACAGATGTAGGTGAAATTTCTCCTATTCATAATCTTTTGAAAGTTGATAAAGGCATAAGATTAATACTTGCTCCAAGATCACATAAAGCTCTTCCAAAAAAATTTTTACCTATAGCGCACGGGATAGTCACACTACCCGGGTCTTTCAGTTTTTCAGGATGCTTTTTCTGGATAATTGCACTACACTCACCACTAAGTGTTACAATCTTGTGGTCTTTAAAATTTCTCTTCCTTCTAAGAATATCCTTCATAAACATTGCATAATCAGGCACCTAGTCTAATGCTTCAATAAAGGGAGTATTAATCGTTAATTTCTTATGAATTTCTAAAATTTTTACAAATCTGTTATCCCTGTTCTGTTTCTTTAGTCTTTGAGGAAAAGGAGGAGGTGGTTTTTCAACAGTTATCTTCATTGGTTCTATCGGATATTCATCTGGATATATCTTATTAGAACCTTTCTCAATGTTCACTTCCTCTCTTTCAACTTTGACTTCTTTTTAAACTCTTGATTCCAATTCTTTTCCACTCCCTAATTGAATATCCTTAATTTGCTCTTTATTTTGATCTTTTGGGTTGATCTCAACATTGCTAGGAAGATTCCCATAAGGTCTATTATTAAGCGCATTAAAGATATGTCTCAATTGATTTTCAATATTCTTCATCGCAACATTTTAAGCTTGAATTTGATTACCCATATTCAGAATCATTTCTTCAGTATACAAACTCTTTTCCTTAAATTGTTGATTACTATTAAAACCAGGAGGATAAGAAGGTCTAAAATTGGTATTTCCTTGGTTGTTCAGATTTCCAACTGGATTTATAAGATTGTTTCCCCATTTCGGGTTAATGACAACATTGGTGTTATTTCAGTTAAAATTCTGGTGATTCCTCCAAGTAGGATTATAATAATTTTAATAATGATTATTGACTTTATTATGTATATCATTAAAGGTTGCATAAGACATTTGAGAGTTTATCATCTATCATGATGAATTTTCTTCTAACACTGGAGGTGTTGGAGAGTAATTCATTCCATTTTGATCTATTTTCTTAGAATGTGCAGAAATTTGAGAGACTATTATGTTATCGCATCAGAATCATGAATACTGACTACTCTCTTAGGATTTACCCGCTTAGAGCGCCATTGAAAATTATTAGTAGCCATCTCTTCAATTAATGAATATGCTTCATTAAAAGGTTTTGACATTAATGATCCAGCAGTAGCAGCATCGATAATCTATCTCAATGATCCTACTAATCTATTATAGAAGGTTTGAACTATTAACCGATCTTGTAAAGCATGGTAAGATCTCAAAAGATATATATATATATATATATATATATATATATATTGATTTAAATGATAATCAGTCACACAATTAACACAATTATACGTATCGCTCAAGTAATACAGGGCTCTAGTGGAGTCATGGAATATCAATCCCACAGGGAGGCTTTAATTTTATGGCGTAGCACAGAAATCTCTTATCGAATCACAATACAATTGTAAGTGGTTTAATTCTTGAAGTAAAGAAAAACAGGTTCAGTTACTATATCTACAAAAGTAAGTTCTAAACTCTAGCAAGTTAAACTAATGCAAGACTAAATTTATAACAAAATTAAGTTGCAAGAAAGAGTCTTCCTCCTTTCCATTCATAATGTGATGAGTATTGTGACACGGATCAGTGATGCAAATGTATTATGCAAAATAGGAGCATTTGTATTCTTTACCCATATTTCAATGTATAAAGAACATTGGCTAATCCTAAGTTTAGTTCCCAAATTCATGGCTAGGCTGGGAGGATACTAGCTCTCACTCCAAAGCTCTCACTTCCCTTCACATGAAGGTTAACTCGTGCTTCAATTTCTTTAGGACCAAATTGAGGATTTCAGCCTGTCACTCTAAAATCTCCAATTCTACGCCCATCAAAGAATATTTCCCTATTTATTTGCATTCAACCCCCATGAACTTCACCATTCATGAAATTTGAATGTGACCTTCACTTTTGTTGTGAAAATTATGGAACGTGTAAAACTTCGTTACTTGTTTGTTTCTTCAAATTTTCTCGTCATTTAATTTTTTGTTTTCTTAGATTTGAAAATATTATTCTTATCATTTCCCTTTTCTTTTGAGTTTTCTTCTTTCTTCTGTTGTTTCTCTTTCTTTATTTTGTTATTATTATTTTATTTGTCTTTTTTTGCTTTTGTTTTTTTATCACACATTTTGTATCCTTCCTCGTTCATCAATATTTGCAATACTAAATCATTATTCAGTTCAATGACTTTAAATCAATAGTAAAATGTGGCAATTTCAAATCAAACTTTGTTGCTCTTCCAAAATTTGATACACTAAGACATAGTCTGATCATATCATCTTGGTCAAAATCTGACTACAGTTTTCAATTCTATATTTCCATTTCTCCCATGTAACATATCCTCCCATCCATCTAAATTTGTATGGAGACCAACTTTACCTTTTGAGGTAAACTCCAGAATGTACTATCTCACAACTCCAGAGGTTGTATCCCTCGAGCCCTAGGTCAGGACAATAGCCAAATAGTGCTTTATTATTTTTCTATAAGTAATTAATACTCTTCTTTGTGGAACTACTGATGCACTAAAAATATATATGGGTTTTGCTATCTAATTTTACGCATTTTTTGTGATATTGCACTTTAAATAAAGGTATTTTTCATGATTTGCTGCAGGTATGATGATTTTAGGTGATTGGAGTGAAAAGAAGCAAAAAGGAACGAATCTGGAGCGAAAAGGAGCAAAAAGGAGGAAAGTTGTGAAAAGTATTATGGCGCCGCCGGCGCCTAAATCCAGAGAGCATAGCAATTAAATGACACGATAGAGTGCAGCCGGCGCCCGAAGTCGGTGGAGTTCAAATTTGAAGGGTTTTGGCGACTTTTTTTAAGGGATGCCTATGGAAACTCTTGGGATTTCATTCCTATCTTATAAGTAACTACTTTTGGATGAAAAGTGGTGTGGAAAAAGTGTCTAGGGAGTGTCTTGTGTCTTCTAGAGTTTTAGGGTTTAGGAGTAGAGAGTGAAAAGTGAAGATTTGAGAGAGATTCTTCCCTAAGGAGGGGAGGAGAACAGGTAAAGTGAGAGATTGCTTCTTCCTTTCCATTCTAAGGAGAGAATCAAGTGTTGTAAAGAAGAGAGAAAAGGATTTAAAGGAACTTCAAGGGAATTGCATTGGGGAAGAGAAAGAGATAAGTTGTATTTTCTTTTGTGGTTTGTATGACTTTTCTTTTATATATAAAATCCATGTTTTATTATATCTTCTCATGAATTCTGAGTAGTCTCCCTTGTCTTTCTTCTTGTATAGAGATGTGATGATGGATTAATGTGGATTTGATGTGTTTTTAATGTAATGAAGAAGTTGTGATAGTTTTTCATTTAGAGCTTAATTTACTTTCGATTTGGCCAATTGAAATGTTAAAATATGTTGTTGAACATAAAGTTTGAAAGGATTTAATGTTCTACAACAATAATGAAAGATCCATTCAATTTCTATGGATGAATTGCGTAGTTCATGGGAATTGAGTGCAAATGAATAGATAAATGTGTTTTGATGGACTTCAATGTGGAGATTTCAGGGTGACAGGCTGAAATCCCCAAATTGTTTCTAAGATTAGTAATTAATATCAAAGGTTAGCCTTCTGGTGAATGGTGAGTGGGAGCTCCGAAGTGAGAGCCGGTATCCTCTCTGCCTAGCCTTAGAGTTAGTAACTAAACTTAGAATATGTTAATGTTCTTTTCTTACTTAGAAGAGGGGGTACTCTTTTAAGTGTAAAGAATCATCTATGCTCCTATTTGGCACAATAAAATAGATAATTATTTCATATTAATCCCCACATCATATTCTCATTATAAGAGGAAAGATACTTTTCTCATATATCAAAAACCTTTCAAATACCTAATTTAGTGTGTCTGTTAGTTTATTCTATTCTTAAAGTTGTTAGAAGTAATCATAGTTATTTAATTGTAATTGTTTCATTGTACTTACTATTTTCTGCATAGTAGTAGTAAGTAGTAAACTTTAACTTTAGTGCTTATTACACATTGTGTAACGCTTTCTTAAAACTTTGTATTTCCCTGTGGGATCGATAACCAGGACTCCATTAGAGCCCTGTATTACTTGATTTGATACGTATACTTGCGTTGAATTCTTAGACTTAACAAACTTATTATAAATCTATAAATATGAGTTCAATAATTCTTGCAAATTATAAAGTCGAGCATCAAATTTTTGGCGTCGTTTCCGCAAAAAATTAACAGAGTTAAGAAAATAAAAGTTAAGTAACGAAGTAAGTTTATTTTGTAGTGTGTAATTGTGTTTGTTTCTTTTTATTAAAGTATTTGTGTTTGTATATGCGTAGAAGCGGATCTATAGGTTTAGTGTCTTGCGATTTGGAGTTAGAGCGTACTGTGAGAAAAATTAGAAAACAACATAAACAAAATTAAAATCCTTGCAAAATGGAGAATATTCAAGATAATCAAAGAAATGAAGTTGGAAATTTGCCAAGACCTTTAAGAGAATATGCTAACCCAACAGCAGATAAAATTCATATAACTATTCAAAATTCTGATGTTGTTGCTAATTCATTTGAACTTAAACCTGCTATTATCCAATTGGTCCAAAAAAATCAATTTGTTGGAACACCTAATGAGGATCCAAATTTACATCTTGCTAGTTTCTTAGAAATGTGTGCTACTTTTAAATATGATAGAGTGTCTAGTGATGCTGTCAGACTTAAACTTTTTGCTTCTTCTTTAAGGGATAAGGCTAAGGCGTAGTTAAATTCGTTAGCACCCGGATCTATTAGAACTTGGAGAGAATTATCTCAAAAGTTTCTATCAAAATATTTCCCTCCATCAAAGATTGCTAAACTAAGAAATGATATTACATTTTTTTGTCAGTTTGAAGGAGAGTCAATATATGAAGCTTAGGAGAGATTTAAAGATCTTCTTAGGAAGTGCCCACATCATGCTTTACCAGATTGGTTAATAATTCAAACATTTTATAATGGATTGGTGGGATCATTGAGATCTATTATAAATGCCGCTGGTGGTGGATCATTAATGTTAAAACCTTTTGATGAAGCATACACATTAAATGAAGAAATAGCTACTAAAAATTTTTAATGGCCCTCTGAACGGGTAAATCTTAAGAGAGTAGCTAGTGTTCATGATTCAGATATGATGACTATGGTAGTTTCTCAAATTGCAGTCCTTTCAAAGAAAATAGATCAATATGGAATGAATTATTCTCAACCACCTCCAGTGTTAGAGGAAAATTCATTTGGATAGATAACAAAATCTCAAATACCTTACGAGACCTTAAATGTTATTAATAAGCCTAATAATCCTTATTCAAATTATTATAATCCTGGTTGGAAGAATCACCTAAACTTCAATTGGAATAATAATAATGCTAATATTAACCCGCATTGGGCTAACAATTCTATGAATCCAATTGGAAATTCGAACAATCAAGGAAATTCTAATTTTAGACCATCTTATCCCCCTAGATTTAATAGTAATCTACAATTTAAGGATAAGAAGTTCTCTACTGAAGAAATGATTTTGAATATGAGAAATCAATTACAAGCTCAAGGTGGTGCTATGAAGAATATTGAAAATCAATCAGGACATATTTTCACTGCACTTAATAATAGACCTTCGGGAACACTTCCAAGTAATGTGGAGATCAATCCAAAAGATCAAAACAAGGAACAACTTAAGGCTATTCAATTAAGGAGTGGAAAATAATTGGAAACTGGAGTGCAAAAAGAAGTTGAAATAGAAAAGGAGAAGGTAGAAATTGAATAAGGGTTCAAACAAGATTTATCCAAACTTGGATTATCCTCTTGAACCAATGAAGATAACAGTTGAAAAGCCACCACCTCCATTTCCTCAAAGATTAAAGAAACAAAATAGGGATAACAGATTTGGAATGTTTTTGGAGATCCTTAAGAAATTAACGATTAATATTCTGTTTGTTGAAGCATTAGAACAGATGCCTGAATATGCTAAGTTCGTGAAGGATATTCTGAGAAAGAAAAGAAAGTTTACAAACCATGAAACTGTTACACTTAGTGGAGAGTGTAGTGTAATTATTCAGAAAAAGCTTCCGGAAAAACTTAAAGATCCTGGTAGTTTCACTATTCCGTGTGCTATAGATGAAAATTTTTTCAAAAAAGCTTTATGTGATCTGGGAGCGAGTATTAATCTAATGCCTTTATCAACTTTCAAAAGGTTGGGAATAAGAGAAATTTCTCCTACATCTGTGACTCATCAGTTGGTTGATCGTTCCATTACTTATCCTAAAGGAGTGGTGGAAGATGTGTTAGCATAAGTGGATAAATTTATCTTTCCTATGGTTTTTATTGTACTTGATATGGAGGAAGATAAAAAAATTCCAATCATTTTGGGAAGACCATTCCTTGCTACTGGAAGAGCGGTAATTGATATTCAAAAAGGAGAATTAACTATGAGAGTTAATGATCAAGAGGTGACCTTTAATATTTTAAAATCTATGAAGTATCCCTCAATGGAAAAAGATAATGAATGTTTTAGAATCGAGGTCTGTGATTACTTGAGAAATGATCATTTTGAAAATATATTTGAAAAAGAAAAAGAATATAAAAATATGTTTGAAGAAGAAAGTGAAGATGAAGAAAATTCAGATAATGAAAAGGATGAAGATTTTGAGTATGTTCAAGAGAGATTCGAAATATTAGACACTATGGAAGGTGGAGATAAAAGCTTAATTCCATCTATCATAAAACCTCCTAAACTTGAAACAAAAATTCTACTAAATCATTTAAAGTATATGTTTTTAGGAGAATCATCTACTTTGCCTGTTATTGTATCTTCAGAGCTAAATGAATACCAAGAACAGAAGTTGTTGAAAACTTTAAAAAGATACAAGAAAGCTTTTGGATGGACTTTGGCAGATATTAAAGGAGTTAGTCCTTCGATTTGTATGCACAGAATTTTATTAAATAAAGAATATAAACCGAGAGTTGATCCGTAAAGGAGACTGAATCCTATAATGAAAGAAGTTGTTAAGAAAGAGATTTTAAAATGACTGGATGCTAGAATTATTTATCCTATTTTGGATAGTGCTTGGGTAAGTCCAATACATTGTGTATCGAAAAACGAAGGAGTGACTCTTGAAGTGAACGAATGTAATGAAATTATACCCATGAGAAAACTTAATGGATGGCGAATTTGTGCTGACTATAGGAAATTAAATGCCGCCACCAGAAAAGATCACTTTCCTCTTCCTTTTCTCGATCAAATGCTAGATAGACTTGCTGGACACAAGTACTAATGTTTTCTTGATGGATATACTGGTTACCATCAAATACCTATTGCTCCTGAGGATAAAAAAAACAACATTTACTAGCCCTTATAGAACCTTTGCTTTTGGATGAATGCCTTTTGGACTGTGTAATGCACCTGCAACATTTCAGATATGTATGATGTCTATCTTCAGTAGTATGATAGATAATGGAGTAGAAGTTTTTATGGATGACTTCTCTGTCTTCGGGACTTCATTTGAAATTTTCCTGGAAAACTTAGCAAAAGTTTTGGAGCATTGTGAGAAAATAAATCTAGTTCTGAATTGGGAGAAATGTCAATTTATGGTTGCAGGAGGAATTGTGCTTGGGCATAAAATTTCTGAACATGGTATGGAGGTCGACTCTGCTAAAATCTCACATCCCGAATAATTTATATAAACGAGCACCGCACCATAAACCGTGTATTTATCCCGAGTAATAGACACACTGCTTGATGATGGGGCTCAATTAAATAAACTAAAAGACCTGTGACATCCGTTTGGTCTGCGAACCAATTTTATAAGCCGACAAGTTCCCCTGCTTAATATAAAGAAATTAAGCAGGGTTTATATTACCTGGGTTCTTAAAGTTCCCTATAAGGGCAAGCCCCTATAGTTAATTACGTCTTAAATGACAGGAATCATTTAAGAAAACTCTCGATAATGATCAGTGGTTTTGCTCTCAAGAATTCCAAGTTTAAGGTTTTCAAAGGATTGAATTTTGGAATTTCAATAGGGAATGGATCAAATTTAGGACAATTTATTTTGGGAATTCAAGGAAAGAGAAGTAGGAGAATTTGAGGATCCAAGAAGAATTTTGGTAACTTCCCAAACTATCCTATTATTTGGCTTCGAGTTTAATAAAATTATTTAATGTTGCAATCCTATCAATTTTAATTGATTAGGACATATGTTTGTATGACATAATCACACAAATAGCCTCGAAGATTTGAGGGTTTATGTCGTATCAAGCGACTACCTCGGAGTCCTAAGACCGGTTAGGGCTTAATTTGCATAACATGATTATACAAATGCCTAACGAAAAGTCAAGGATTTATGTTGCACTAAGCAAAGTACCTCGAAATCCTATGACTTTGTTGTTTAAAACTAGGAAAGGTTTTGCTAAAGTAGATTCAAGTTTTGCTGATGACGATGGCCGTGCTGCCCACCATGCTCCAAGCTCCTTGTTGTTGTAGAGGTTTAGTTTTAGAAGGTGAAAATCAGGGGATGAGAAAAGTGTCTTGGCTTAGAGAAAATCTTAAAATCCAAGTGTTTTTAATGTTTTAACAAATCTTAAAGTTGATTATAACAACACCGGCTAAGATCCCACGGTTCCATCATTCCGGCATCGTTATTTTTATCGGATTCACTTAGTCCAGATGAATTTGCTAAACTTAACTGAATGAGTTCCACACTTTCATTTAGACCGTGGAAAATCCCGTTAGCAACACGTAGGTTACATCATCCGAGGTATTCCCGATCATCCAATGAGATATTTTAATTTAGTTGTAATTGCAGTTTTGTTGTTTTGTTTGTGATTAAATTTTAAGTTGTTTTATATTTTGAAATGTTGTTGCGGTGAATTTTATCTTGTGATGACTTTTAATTTATTTTTGGTTTTAGTTTTGTGGCTATCCTATATGTTTTGGTTTTCATGCAACAGTTGTTTTACCATGCAAGAAAATCAAAATGCAGCACATGTAGGTAAATTGCAACAAAGTAAAAGCGTACCTGGAGGGTCTTCCCGTCATCCCAAGCTACACTTAAAACACATGTTAGAGCATTTAAACATATTTTTGCAAGAAATACCTAGGTGAAGCTAGGGGAAAGGGTTTTGGTTGTCTACCAGAATCCTAATCCTATTGCTAGTTATTTCCTATGACGTCTAGGTTGTTGGTTTGGTTTAAGGATGATTTTCTTCACCAAAGAACAATTAAGTTCAATTATTCTTCTAAAACACCCCATCGTATCGAGGAAGTGTTTAAGACAAATCTTAAACATCTTTTCAATACTTTTGGGATTATTTTGAGTTCAAATGAATTTTATTGTATTGGTGAATTAATCATCAAAGGATTTTAATTTTGTTTTGTTTCTTGCTCAGTGAACTTAGGACATTTGAATATCTTATGTGTGAAGTGACACTTCACTTGATGCTTCATTTAAGAGTTATAACAATAAAAGCCTTTTAAGGGCAGAGTAATAAATATTTTAATGATTTAATTTGATTTGATTTAATTATAAAAATTAATTAATGATTATTAAGTTTGGAATAGGGTTCGAATTATTTTAGATTTAATTTAAATCTTTACACTTTAAGTGATATTATATTTCAGATTAACTTTTTATGTTTTAGATTTACTTATATTGAAAAAGGTGTTGAAATCTTTCATATGTTTTGATTTAACTCTTAATGATTTCATTTAGCTTTGTTGTTAAGTGATGTTAATTTAATTTAATTTAATTTAATTTAATTTAATTTAATTTAGTTTTATTTGATTTAATTTATTTTTTTTAATTTTTATTTAATTTTAATTTAATTTAATTTAATTTAATTTTAATTTAATTTTAATTTAATTTAATTTTAGTTTCAATATTTAAATTTAATTTAATTTAATTGTTAAGGTGTTAATTTAATTTAATTTAAACTTTGACCTAACTTAATTTAATTTAATTTAATTTAACTCCAAGATTTTAAATTTGATTTTAATTATTGGATCATTTAACATTTTAAGCTTTAATTCATTTAAGGGTTATCTTCTTTTAATTTTTTAATTTATTTAGTTTGGATTATTATTTTAATTTTTAATTAAGTACTAAATATAATTGAAGTGACTTATTTAGGGATTTTTAAATTAAAGAATAAATATCCTCTTAATAATATCCCTATTTTAATAATCCAAATTTGAAATATATTCTTTCCAAAATTTAAATTATTTAATTATTTAGAGTTTCATTTTGATATTTTCAAAGTGTTTAATGTGTTTCTACCCTTTTAATTTCCCTAAGTTTCAATCATCCAAGAGAAAGTTAAAATCAAATATTTTACCCTCCACTTTGATTAAACCTAAAGTTTTAATTAAGGGTTAAAATTCTTTAATTACCTTTATGCCCTTTTAGGCTTATTTATTTCATAACTCACTAAATTGAGCTCAAATGAATTTGAAATTTTTATGTCACTTCATGCATATGTCAATTAAGACATTAGAGGAGAAAATGTGATTTTTCTGACATTAATTTATTTATATAATTATTTTTAGTAGAAAATAGGAGTTTTCAAAGAAAATTCAACAACATGACCAAGGTTACGTTTCTGTTCTTAATAAAATTATGGGATGTTTCTAATGACCAGAGAACCACTTGGACCAATTTTTGTGATTTTTTTAAATTATATTTTTATTAATATAATTATTTTGAGTTTTAGAGTACTAATTAATTTTAAAATAAAATAAAAATTGAAAAATAGATTATATATTTTTCTTAAATTTCTCTGACGTCAAGGAGTCCAAAGAAACAAATTTTATAATTTTTTTATTTTTCTTTGATTTATTAGAATTATTTTAGTGAAAAAGGTTGAAAATTCATTTTTTTAATATTAAAAATTACATTAAGCCTTTAAAATTCAATATCTTATCCTAGGGACTTAAGAAAAATATTTGGTTTGCTTCTAAGTGATTAGGAGTCAAAATGTGACATTTTAATGATTTTTAATATTTTTGTGATTTTTATTATTTTTTAATTATTAAAATATTAAAATATTGTGAAAAATCAACTTTTTTAGAAAATTACAATTTTAATTTTCCTGAACTCCCCTGATATCAGAGAAGCTCCAAAACCATTTTTGTGAATTTTTGAAAAGTATTTTTGGAGTTATGAATTTTTAATGTTCCATTTTGCTTGTGAGGCTTAATCAATCCATTTGGTGGGGTTAATCAAGTCCAATTGATTTCAAAATCTTATGTAAGATTCTTCTGACCCTAAAGAGCAATGGAGAATTATTTGAAGTCAATTTGGTGCGTGGTTAACCCTAATAAATTCAAATTTAATTTTGGGAGTTTAGGCCAATTAGGGTTATTATGAATGAATTAACTCAAAATATATTTTTCAAAGGGTCTCCTCGTCCTAAGAAACACCACCAAATTTTCCTAGAATTTATTTTACAACTAGCTAATTATTGGAATTAGAATACCTAAAACAGTGACTTGAACTTGAAAAATCAATAACTTTTCACAGAGATGGCCTCTGACATTGAAAAATTCAGGGAATGTTCCCAAGATCAGAGGCTTCAAAAGCCCTACGGTCTCATGCCATGGTGAATTGTCTATGTAATTGGAGAATCAAAACATTGGAAATAGTAAATAAATTATTAAAAATAAAATACTCATCCAATTAACTTGATTTCTTTTCCAAATTATTCTCCTCTATTCACTGAGAAAGAGGGTATTTTTATTTTATTTTTGTGATTTTTTATGCAAAGATATGAATTTTTGAAGTTCTGGTATTTAAATAAATCCAAAAAAATCCTAATTTTCTACTTATCCGACTCGGCGCCGCGTCATCCTCGTCCGGATCCAAAGCCCATGCGTCGCTCCATGAATTGGCGCCGCCATCTGAGTCAGCGCTACGGTGGCCCGCCATTCACGTACCATTGCACTGTCCGGCTTGATCTCGACCTTCCACTCGATACACGCGCGATCCAACGGCTCCTGGTCATCGTCTCCGACTGGTGTGCACCCGTGACCGTCCACACTAAAACCTTAAGATCTCACTCGATTCTCCATGGATTTTTGTGTTCTTATTCTCTATCGATTCTTCTTGAAGAGACGAACACATCTATACGGTTAAGGTGCATTGAAATCAACTCAAACTAAATGGAGAATCTCCAGGAGCTCGGGAGAAAGAGTGAGTTCATACCTTTGCTCAGAGAAGTGAAGCTTCGATCTGAGGGTTGTGTCACCTTCGATTGAGTCCAAGCAAGCTCCAGATGAAGTCTCTTGCTCTGGGGAAATGCTTAGGTACAAAAGTGACCAAGGCCGATCACAAAGCTTGGAGGCTGGAAGCAATGCCTGGCCTGGTGAGGGGGCTTTCACTGGGGAACTTCTCCTCTTGGTCTGGTGAAGGTGTAGAGTCAATCAATTTGAAGATTGACTCATTGTGGTGAAGTTTCCTGGTTTTGGGCTTGAATTTCAACTCCAAAATTGGACTCACAGAGAGGGCTTTAGGGCTAGATTTCAGTGGGGATCAAATTCTCTATGTCTGGAGAGGGATCTGGAGTGATTTTGGTAGAGTTTTGGTAAGGTTTGGTTCAACACCTTGTTTGGCCGAGAGGGTGGTGGGTTTAAATAGACATGGCTGGAGGGCTTCCCAGGGGGGTTTGATGCTTGAGATCAGCTGCTCTATGCAAGAGAAGAACAGCCATGGTGTTCAATTGGACTGGGACAACTCAGCAAGGAAGAATTGAACATTTAGGCTCACATGGAGCTCTCGGCCATGGCGTTTTCCGGTGACCCAGGCGGCTGGCCGGCAGGGTTAGGTCATCATCTTGAACAGAAGGATCAGGGGTTGGCAATGGTACAGTCAATTAGCCATGGACATGTGTAAAGAGTTTAGCTTTAAGTGGTATGGGGAGAGGGGTGATTTTGGATCCAAATGGGTCAAGTTATGTAAATGGGTTGGGTTCACCTCTCCAAGCTCTGGTTTGGGCTGAGGGAGGTCAGGTGAGTCAGCTAGATTAGTGGGGAGAAGTCACTATCCAAGCATGTTTAAGTTTAAACATAGTTTAGTGGAAGCATGAAAAGGTTTAATCACCTTTAAGAGAATCCTTAAAGAGGCTCCTCCTCTTGCCATTTATTGGATGGTCACATGTCAAACTTCTCATGGCTTTACATGGGGCTTAAGGATGGCTTCATGGCTTCATTTGGGCTTAGGGATGGCTTAGTCAATTTCATTGGAATGGATTTTAGGAATTTTGGCATTTTGATGAGAATTTGGATAAATCCTAATTTGGAATGATTTAATCATAGGTTTCAAACTTTAGGGAATGTTTTTATCAAGTGGATGATGAGAAGGAATTGTCATGTGGGCTTTGGATGAATTTTTGGGCTTTTGGGTTTGGTGGAAGTGGGCTTTTTAAAAGGATTAAATGGGTGGGCCTTTATATTTCAAATTGGACTTTTGGATGAAGAATTTTGTGAAAGACCATGCCAAATAAATGTTGGGTTTTGTTTGGGGATGTTTCATGAATGGTATGGAATCAATTTGGTGTGATTTGGAGTAGAATTGGGTTGAATTTGGGCTTTTTTGGTAAAGGGACCAAGGTGGGCCAAATTGGGCTAACTTGGGTTAAGGTTGGGCTAAGGTTGAATTTAGTGTAAAATTAATGTTGAAAAGTATTTATGGGAGTGTTACAAAGAGTTTTCAACTTTGGTTGGGTTTTAATTTTGGGATTTGGGCCCATTTGGGTTAGGTTTGGGCTTAGGTCAATTTAAGGGATTTTGGTTTTCGGTTAGGTTTGGGTGGAGTTTAGGTTCAAATTTTGGGTAAATCAAGTTAGTGTTTTGTTTATGGGGATGTTAGGAAGGCTTTAGAAAAGATTTGGGGCCAATTGGGGTTAAGTTGGGTTGGCTTTAGGTCATGGGTCAAAATTGGGCCTTAAGCCCCAAATTGGAATTGGGCCCAAATGTAAATCAAATTGGACTTGGATTTGGTCTAAATTGATATTTGGGATATTTAATTGAAGTTTAGAATTGAATTGGACCAAAATTGAGGTCAATTGGGGTGGTTTGGTTTGACATTGGGTTCACGGGTTAAAAATGGGTCAAATTGGGGATTTTGGTTAAAGTGGGGTAAATTGGAAAAATTGGCCCATGGTGTAGTTGCACAAAATGAAATTAAGAATATTTGGGATTTTCTGGAATTTTCTGGGAATTTTTAGAATTTTTGGATTTTTGGGGTAAAAGGGTATTTTGGTAATTTTGGGGGGTTTAGGGGTATTTTTGGAAATTTTGGTATTTTTGGCCAAAGATGGTCAATTTGAGTGGTGGGAAGTGTTTAGGATTAATTTTGAGGAATCTTGGGTAATTTAGGTAATTTTGCAAATTTTGGATCATTTCAAGGTATTTGGTAGGTTTGGTGGGTCCGGGGCCCCGGGGGTCAAAAACTGAAATTTTGAAAAAAAGAAGATTGATCAAATGTGAGTGAAATGGAATCATTTTGGTTGAGCCATAAAGCCATATTAAGCACATATGAGCCATGAGAGGACTCATTTGACGCATTCACTATGTTGTTCCTCACCCTCTTAGCCAGGGGCTTAAGGGTTAAGGACCATCCATATGAATTACCTACATGAGTCAGAAAGTCAAGTTGGGTGAGAGTGTGGTTTTAGGACTTGGAATGTGTGTGAGAGTGTAGTGTATGTGCAAGTCAACCCTCACCAGACCAGGCCATCCAGGGTATTCCTAAGGCCAAAAAGTCCTATAGGGAACTCATCCTTTAAACCTCCACATTTGATTTCAACCCTCTAGGTGACTAGGGGTCTACAATCAAGCTTGTGGGGTTTGCAGGGAGTTAAGAAGTAGTTTGAATTTCTAAATGGTGGGTTCCATTTCTAGTCCTCTAAGATTAGTCAAAGGAAAAGCCTAAGGCTAGATCCTAAGTACTAAAGAGAGAAGCAAAAGACCTCACCAAAATTGAGTTCAACAAATGGACCCCCAATAGGTGTGGTGTGCAAACCAAGCACACCGCGCGTATTGGCGTTGACCAAAGAGATCAACAAAACCAATACAGATGTCCAAGTGACAAACTTAGGACGAAGTAGAAGAATTTTCGCTAGGGAGTATCAGGTATATTTTCAAGACTGGAGATTCTTGAACTCTAGCAGGGGAATGGAAAAGGAGGTGAACTCCAAATCACAAGATCTGGGGAATTCGATTTAGATTTCATTTTACTTTTAAATTTCAAGTTTCAATGTGTGAGTTTAGATTTCGATTTGTTCTGAGTTTCAATTTCGATTATATTTTGAATTTGAAATTTGTATTTGAAATGAGAATTGAAACCTGGGTTTCAATCTCGGGATCGCGAAGAGAATTGGAATTTAGGTACCAGCCTCGGAGTGAGAATCAGAGTTTAAGTATTGACGGAAAAAGGATGAGAATCAGAATTTAGGTACTGATCTCAAGAGAGTGAGATTTGAAGTTTAAGTATCAATCCTGAAAGAGAATCGAAATTTAGGTATCGATCTTGGAAAGAGAGTCAGAATTTAGGTACCGACCTCGAAATGAGAACCAGAATTTAGGTACCAGTCTCGAAAGTTGTGAATCAAAATTTAGGTATCAATTCGAATGAGAGTCGGAATTTGGTACCGACCTCGAAGGAAGAGAACTGGAATTTGGTACCAGTCTCGGAAATTTAGAATTGAAATTTGGTATCAATTCGAAAGAGAGTCGGAATTTGGTACCGACCTCGAAGGAAGAGAACTGGAATTTGGTACCAGTCTCGGAAATTTAGAATTGAAATTTGGTATCAATTTGAAAGAGAGTCGGAATTTGGTACCAACCTCGAAGGAAGAGAACTGGAATTTGGTACCAGTCTCGGAAATTTAGAATTGAAATTTGGTATCAATTTGAAAGAGAGTCGGAATTTGGTACCGACCTCGAAGGAAGAGAACTGGAATTTGGTACCAGTCTCGGAAATTTATTTGTATGAAGAGGGACCCAATCTTATGCCATCAGAACCAAATCGAACAAAGTTCGTGGCTCTGTGTCAATAGAACTAGTAGATCCTCTAAGACACAGAAGAAAGAGAATTGAAAGAAGCTGGTAAGTGTACCAAGCTGAAAAGACTTGACTTAGAAATAAGTCGAGGAAAATATTCAAATTTCAAAAGAGTTTCAAACAGATTTTGATTGAGAGAAGAATCGAAAGGTTCGAATCAGAGGATTCAGATCGGAATTCAATTTGAGATTTAGATTCATTTTGTTTTAGTGATTCAATTTCATTTTCTGTTTAATTAGAGCTCATGTTAATTTAGAATTTGTTTTGACATTCATATTTTTAAAAGATTTTTCGTTCATTTTCTTTTCCATTTTCTTTTTCATTTTCTTTTCTCTTCTCTTTCCCTTTTTTTATGTTCATTTTGTTTTGATCTTCAAATTTTGTTTAGATTATGATTTTGAAAAGATAAACCTCGTCAAGAAGGAAGGGTTTGAGGACACCCCTAGGCTGAAGAAGCTCAACTTGCTACCGAGTCAGGAGAGGAATTCAGATTTTTTATTTGTTTTTTTTTTTTTGACTTTTCTTGATTTTTTTTGTTATTTTTATTTTTTTAATGTTTTGATTTTCTTTTGATTTAAAATTTTGTTTTGATTTGAATTTTGTTTCACTTTGATTTGAATTTCATTTTTATTTGTATAGACATTTTTTATTTTGTTTATTTTTGGTGAATTCATTATATTTTTGTTATTCATTTATTTGTTATTTCATTTAATGGGAAATTTGTTGTTGTTTATTTGTTGTGAAATTTTATTGTATTTTTTTTTGTTTTATGAATTTTCTTTTGTTGTATATTTTTTTTATTTTAGGATTTTGACCCAGTTACAAGCAAGTGCAGCATCTGTACTTCGTAGAACGAGGGTGTCTTTGAAACATAACGATGCACAGTACTTCTTGAGGCATCGTCCACTAACTAAAGCCACGTTTAAAGAAAACAACCCACCCTTCAAGGTACTATCGAAATTGTTATTTTTTTAAGTACCTACAAAGAGGTGTTATTTCTACAGACACCATAATCGGAAATGTTGTAACTTTGTAGCTCTGTCTCAACGATCGTCACTTCTCGACACTGATTTGTAAGGATTGTTCAAATTGTCATTAAGAAGTCGCTCTGACGCTCTTCGAATTGATGTTAGAGTTGTATTTGCTGGGTACTGAACGATATGCTTCAGGGTTGAATTTCTATCAATTACTAATAATAGAGCCCTCTCTTCAATTATTTCTTTCTGAGCCTAAGCAGATTCAAAATTTATGCTCATGTGATAGAAGTATTTTTCATTGTCGAAAGATATTTCTAAGTCAATTAATGACCGACCAAAAGACCTAAATTACTTGACTCTCTTCAAAGCATAATATCAGAGGAGACTTCTTAAGGTAGTCTTTCAAATTTTATCAATCGGGGGAGGATTAAGACACCAATTTTTGATTATATGCTTGCCTCAAGCTTCTTCTCATGGAGCCTTCTTTGATTTCTCTCTTTTTTTTATTGAGCTTTTCGCTTCTTTTTTTTTATTATTGAGGATTACTATATCTGGTGGAGCACATATTAAAGATTTTGAATGTCTGAATTGGGACACCAATTTTTGATTGTGTGCTCACCTCAAAAGTTTCTCCTCATGAATACTTCTTTTTCTCTTTCTTCCTTTTTTTGGCTCCTTTTGTTCTCTGAGAATTACTGTATCTGGTAAGACATATTTTTGTTAAAGATTTTGAATGTCGAAACTCCCCTAATTAATTAATCTGAAATGTTTCTTAATATGAATCCTTGGATATTATAACTCATCCAAAAGTCTGAACCCATTCACATGGCAGAAAATTAAAAGTCTCTTAATATCCCGAGTCAATTACTCATATTTCAGCCACATTGCTTCATTTTGAAATCTACTTAGGACCCAGTCTGAATTCCTTAAAGTGAAGGACTCAGTCATTAGGGGATTAATTTCATTCTCACTAGAAGTCATAGTCATGTTAAAAAACCAGATATTTTACCTTGGATTATTCCATTCTCGATTGTCTTTCTGCCGAACTTTGAACGTCCTTGAGCGTATTATCAATTTTTTTTTTATTTTTGCTGCGGTGGGAGGGTTGGGACCCACGATCCATCAAGTTGTTGTCTCTTTTAACTGTTCTGTGGTGGGAGGGTCGGAACCCACTACCCATTATCCTTCTCTTATTCTTTTATTTGTCAACCCATGACATTTGAACTTGTTGGCAGCATCGTCATAGGACAGTCCTTCGGTGGATGTGTAGATCGTCTTTTGAAGAACATTCAGAAGTCAATGACGTCCTTTGCCTTGTAATTTCAACAGTAATACTCAAGTTAACGCACTTGTCCTGTAAACTGGGCATCCTTTAAAATTTATTCAAGTGAATTTTTTCATTTCAGAAATTTGCATTTTGTTTTATTATTGTGTATTTGATGTGCTTTGAGGAGTTTTATTTTGATTTGAAATTTAGACAATTTTATTTTATTTAGAGTTTATTAGAAGGTTGTTAGAGTGGAATTTCAGTTTGACATGTTTACAACAAGTCAAACCTAAAGAGGAATGAAGTATCGGACCCAGTCCGAGATTTAGAGGAGGTTGAATTCACATTGAAATCACTTCAAAAGATCGCACCTATTCTAACACACCTATTGGGGGTCTACCTCGCCTCTTCGGGAGGCGGAAAGATTCCGGAACCTCTCTGTTTAGGGGTGTCTAAACAGTGGCTCCAGAATCCAAAAGGAGCTGACTATACCCGTTCAAGACAGAAATGAACATGGTATGCCAACAGAAAGAATGGTAGTTTGGTCCACAAGGGGCATGGACTCACTACCGATTTATGAAACCAAAACCATCTGATCAAAATGGAGAGAGGAACTATTCCCCAGCGGAGTCGCCAGAAGTTGTGCGGCTTATTTTTGGGTTGTGTTTTATTTTGAAAAGGGGTCGCCTATAGAAATCTTCGGTGAATTTTAAATTTTAAATTTAATTTAAATATATATATATATATATATATATATATATATATATATTAGAAAGTAGCATTTGGTTTTGAAAATAACTTTAAATTTGAAAGTTTTAAAATATGAAATCAAACCGATCTCACATCCCGAATAGTTTATATAAACGAGCACCGCACCACAAACCGTGTATTTATCCCTAGGAATAGTCACACTGCTTGATGATGGGGCTCGATTAAATAAACTAAAAGACTTGTGACATCCGTTTGGTCTGCGAACCAATTTTATAAGCCGACAAGTTCCCCTGCTTAATATAAAAAAATTAAGCAGGGTTTATATTACCTGGGTTCTTAAAGTTCCCTATAAGGGCAAGCCCCTATAGTTAATTACGTCTTAAATGACAGGAATCATTTGAGAAAACTCTTGATAATAATCAGTGGTTTTGCTCTCAAGAATTCCAAAGTTTAAGGTTTTTAAAGGATTGAATTTTGGAATTTCAATAGAGAATGGATTAAATTTAGGACAATTTATTTTAGGAATTCAAGGGAAGAGAAGTAGGAGAAGTTGAGGATCCAAGAAGAATTTTAGCAACTTCCTAAACTATCTTATTATTTGGCTTCGAGTTTAAGAAAATTATTTAATGTTGCAATCCTGCCAATTTTAATTGATTAGGACTTATGTTTGTATGACATAATCACACAAATAGCCTCGAAGATGTGAGGGTTTATGTCGTATCAAGCGACTACCTCGGAGTCCTAAGACCGGTTAGGGCTTAATTTGCATAACATGATTATACAAATGTCTAACGAAAAGTTGAGGATTTATGTTGCACTAAGCAAACTACCTCGAAATCCTATGGCTTTGTTGTTTAAAACTAGGAAAGGTTTTGTCGAAGTAGATTCAAGTTTTGCTGATGACGATGGCCATGTCGCCCACCATGCTCCAAGCTCCTTGTTGTTGCAGAGGTTTAGTATTAGAAGGTGAAAATCAGGGGATGAGAAAAGTGTCTTGGCTTAGAGAAAATCTTAAAATCCAAGTGTTTTTAATGTTTTAACAAATCTTAAAGTTGATTATAACAACACCGGTTATGATCACACGGTTCCATCATTCCAGCATCGTTATTTTTATCGGATTCACTTAATCCAGATGAATTTGCTAAACTCAACTGAATGAGTTCCACACTTTCATTTAGATCGTGGGAAATCCCGTTAACAACACGTAGGTTACATCATCCGAGGTATTCCCGATCGTCCAATGAGATATTTTAATTTAGTTGTAATTGCAGTTTTGTTGTTTTGTTTGTGACTAAATTTTGAGTTGTTTTATATTTTGAAATGTTGTTGCGGTGATTTTTATCTTGTGATGACTTTTAATTTTTTGTTTTGGTTTTAGTTTTATGGCTATCATATAGGTTTTGGTTTTCATGCAACAGTTGTTTTACCATGCAAGAAAATTAAAATGCAGTACATGTAGGTAAATTGCAACAAAGTAAATGCGTACCTGGAGGGTCTTCCTGTCATCCCAAGCTACGCTTAAAACACATGTTAGAGCATTTAAACATATTTTTGCAAGAAATACCTAGGTAAAGCTAAGGGAAAGGGTTTTGGTTGTCTACCAGAATCTTAATCCTATTGCTAGTCATTTCCTATGACGTTTAGGTTGTTGGTTTGGTTTAAGGATGATTTTCTTCACCAAAGAACAATTAAGTTCAATTATTCTTCTAAAACACCCCATCGTATCGAGGAAGTGTTTAAGACAAATCTTAAACATCTTTTTAATACTTTTGGGATTATTTTGAGTTCAAATGAATTTTATTGTAT
Organism: Papilionanthe hookeriana x Papilionanthe teres; assembly: GCA_022702705.1. Lineage (NCBI taxonomy): Eukaryota > Viridiplantae > Streptophyta > Magnoliopsida > Asparagales > Orchidaceae > Papilionanthe > Papilionanthe hookeriana x Papilionanthe teres. The sequence goes on along the minus strand of CM040421.1, from coordinate 79,529,991 downwards.
TGGTGAATTAATCATCAAAGGATTTTAATTTTATTTTGTTTCTTGCTCAGTGAACTTAGGACATTTGAATATCTTATGTGTGAAGTGACACTTCACTTGACGCTTCATTTAAGAGTTATAACAATAAAAGCCTTTTAAGGGCAAAGTAATAAATATTTTAATGATTTAATTTTATTTGATTTAATTATAATAATTAATTAATGATTATTAAGTTTGGAATAGGGATCGAATTATTTTAGATTTAATTTAAATCTTTACACTTTAAGTGATATTATATTTCAGATTAACTTTTTATGTTTTAGATTTACTTATATTGAAAAAGGTGTTGAAATCTTTCATATGTTTTGATTTAACTCTTAATGATTTCATTTAGGTTTGTTGTTAAGTGATGTTAATTTAATTTAATTTAGTTTTATTTGATTTAATTTAATTTTTATTTAATTTTTATTTAATTTTAATTTAATTTAATTTAATTTAATTTAATTTAATTTAATTTAATTTTAATTTAATTTAATTTTAGTTTCAATATTTTAATTTAATTTAATTTAATTGTTACGGTGTTAATTTAATTTAATTTAAACTTTGACTTGACTTAATTTAATTTAATTTAATTTAACTCCAAGATTTTAAATTTAATTTTAATTATTGGACCATTTAACATTTTAAGCTTTAATTCATTTAAGGGTTATCTTCTTTTAATATTTTAATTTATTTAGTTTGGATTATTATTTTAATTTTTAATTAAGAACTAAATATTATTGAAGTGACTTATTTAGGGATTTTCAAATTAAAGAATAAATATCCTCTTAATAATATCCCTATTTTAATAATCCAAATTTGAAATATATTCTTTCCAAAATTTAAATTATTTAATTATTTAGAGTTTCATTTTGATATTTTCAAAGTGTTTAATGGGTTTCTACCCTTTTAATTTCCCTAAGTTTCAATCATCTAAGAGAAAGTTAAAATCAAATATTTTACCCTCCATTTTGATTAAACTTAAAGTTTTAATTAAGGGTTAAAATTCTTTAATTACCTTTATGCCCTTTTAGGCTTATTTATTTCATAACTCACTAAATTGAGCTCAAATGAATTTGAAATTTTTATGTCACTTCATGCATATGTCAATTAAGACATTAGAGGAGAAAATGTGATTTTTCTGACTTTAATTTATTTATATAATTATTTTTAGTAGAAAATAGGGGTTTTCAAAGAAAATTCAACAACATGACCATGGTAAAGTTACTGTCCTTAAGAAAATTATGGGATGTTTCTAATGACTAGAGAACCACTTGAACGAATTTTTCTGATTTTTTTGAATAATATTTTATTTATTATAATTATTTTGAGTTTTAAAGTATTAATTAATTTTAAAATAAAATAAAAATTGAAAAATAGATTTTATATTTTTATTAAATATCTCTTACCTCAAGGAGTCCATAGAAACAAACTTTATAATTTTTTGATTTTTCTTTGATTTATTAGAATTATTTTAGTGAAAAAGGTTGAAAATTAATTTTTTTAATATTAAAAATTACATTAAGCCTTTAAAATTCAATATCATATCCTAGGGACTTAAGAAAAATATTTGGTTTGTTCCTAAGTGATTAGGTGTCAAAATGTGACATTTTAATGATTTTTAATATTTTTGTGATTTTTATTATTTTTTAATTATTAAAATATTAAAATATTGTGAAAAATCAAATCTTTTTAGAAAATTACAATTTTAATTTTCCTGAACTCCCCTGATATCAGAGAAGCTCCGAAACCATTTTTGTAAATTTTTTAAAAGTACTTTTGGAGTTATGAATTTTTAAACTTCCATTTTGCTTATGAGGCTTAATCAATTCATTTGGTGGGGTTAATCAAGTCCAATTGATTTTCAAATTTTATGTAAGATTCCTCTAACCCTTAAGAGCAATGGAGAATTATTTTCAAGTCAATTTGGTGTGTGGTTAACCCTAATTAATTCAAATTCAATTTTGGGAGTTTAGGCCAATTAGGGTTATTATGAATGAATTAACTCAAAATATATTTTTCATAGGGTCTCCTGGTCCTAAGAAACACCACCAAATTTTCCTAGAATTTATTTTACAACGTGCTAATTATTGGAATTAGAATACCTAAAACAGTGACATGAACTTGAAAAATCAATAACTTTTCACAGAGATGGCCTCTGATCTTGGAAAATTCAGGGAATGTTCCTAAGATCAGAGGCTTCAAAAACCCTATGGTCTCATGCCATGATGAATTGTCTATACAAATGGAGAATCAAAACATTGGAAACAGTAAATATATTATTAAAAATAAAATACTCATCCAATTAACTTTATTTCTTTTCCACATTATTCTCCTCTTTTCACTGAGCAAGAGGGTATTTTTATTTTATTTTTTGTGATTTTTCTAGGAAAAGATATGAATTTTTGAAGTTCTGGTATTTTAATAAATCCAAAAAAATCCTAATTTTCTACTTATCCGACTCGGCGCCGCATCATCCTCGTCCGGATCGAAAGCCCACGCGTCGCTCTGTGATTCGGCTCCGCCATCTGAGTCAGCGCTACTGGGGCCCCCCATTCACGTACCATTGCGCTGTCTGGCTTGATCTCGACTGTCTGCTCGATACTCGCGCGATCCAACGACTCCTGATCATCGTCTCCGATTGGTGTGCACCCGTGACCGTCCACACTAAAACCTTAAGATCTCACTCGATTCTCCATGGATTTTTGTGTTCTTATACTCTATCGATTCGTCTTGAAGAGACGAACACATATATACGGTTAAGGTGCATTGAAATCAACTCAAACTAAATGGAGAATCTCCAGGAGCTCGGGAGAAAGAGTGAGTTCATACCTTTGCTCAGAGAAGTGAAGCTTCGATCTGAGGGTTGTGTCACCTTCGATTGAGTCCAAGCAAGCTCCAGATGAAGTCTCTTGCTCTGGGGAAATGCTTAGGTACAAAAGTGACCAAGGCCGATCACAAAGCTTGGAGGCTGGAAGCAATGCCTGGCCTGGTGAGGGGGCTTTCACTGGGGAACTTCTCCTCTTGGTCTGGTGAAGGTGTAGAGTCAATCAATTTGAAAATTGACTCATTGTGGTGAAGTTTCCTGGTTTTGGGCTTGAATTTCAACTCCAAAATTGGACTCACAGAGAGGGCTTTAGGGCTAGATTTCAGTGGGGATCAAATTCTCTATGTCTGGAGAGGGATCTGGAGTGATTTTGGCAGAGTTTTGGTAAGTTTTGGTTCAACACCTTGTTTGGCCGAGAGGGTGGTGGGTTTAAATAGACATGGCTGGAGGGCTTCCCAGGGGGGTTTGATGCTTGAGATCAGCTGCTCTATGCAAGAGAAGAACATCCATGATGTTCAATTGGACTGGGACAACTCAGCAAGGAAGAATTGAAAAATTCGGCTCACATGGAGTTCTCGGCCATGGCATTTTCCGGTGACCCAGGCGGCTGGCCGGTAGGGTTAGGTCACCATCTTGATCAGAAGGATCAGGGGTTGGCAATGGTGCAGTTTATTAGCCATGGACATGTGTAAAGAGTTTAGCTTTAAGTGGTATGGGGAGAGGGGTGATTTTGGATCCAAATGGGTCAAGTCATGCAAATGGGTTGGGTTCACCTCTCCAAGCTCGGTTTGAGCTGAGGGAGGTCAGGTGAGTCAGCTAGATTAGTGGGGAGAAGTCACTATCCAAGCATGTTTAAGTTTAAACATAGTTTAGTGGAAGCATGAAAAGGTTTAATCACCTTTAAGAGAATCCTTAAAGAGGCTCCTCCTCTTGCCATTTATGGGATGGTCACATGTCAAACTTCTCATGGCTTTACATGGGGCTTAAGGATGGCTTCATGGCTTCATTTGGGCTTGGGGATGGCTTAGTCAATTTCATTGGAATGGATTTTAGGAATTTTGGCATTTTGATGGGAATTTGGATAAAGCCTAATTTGGAATGATTTAATCATAGGTTTCAAACTTTAGGGAATGATTTTATCAAGTGGATGATGAGAAGGAATTGTCATGTGGGCTTTGGATGAATTTTTGGGCTTTTGGGTTTGGTGGAAGTGGGTTTTTTAAAAGGATTAAATGGGTGGGCCTTTATATTTCAAAATGGACTTTTGGATGAATAATTTTATGAAATACCATACCAAATAAATGTTGGGTTTAGTTTAGGGATGTTTCATGAATGGTTTGGAATCAATTTGGTGTGATTTGGAGTAGAATTGGGTTGAATTTGGGCTTTTTTGGTAAAGGGGCCAATGTGGGCCAAATTGGGCTAACTTGGGCTAAGGTTGGGCTAAGGTTGAATTTGGTGTAAAATTAATGTTGAAAAATGTCCATGGGAGTGTTACAAAGAGTTTTCAACTTTGGATGGGTTTTAATTTTGAGATTTGGGCCCATTTGGGTTAGGTTTGGGCTTATGTCAATTTAAGGGATTTTGGTTTTGGGTTAGGTTTGGATGGAGTTTAGGTTCAAATTTTGTGCAAATCAAGTTAGTGTTTTGTTTATGGGGATGTTAGGAAGGCTTTAGAAAATATTTGCTGCCAATTGGGGTTGAGTTGGGTTGGGTTGGGTTTAGGTCATGGGTCAAAATTGGGCCTTAAGCCCCAAATTGGAATTGGGCCCAAATGTCAAACAAATTGGACTTGGATTTGGTCTAAATTGATATTGGGGATATTGAATTGAAGTTTAGAATTGAATTGGACCAAAATTGAGGTCAATTGGGGTGGTTTGGTTTGACATTGGGTTCACTTGGGTTAAAAAATGGGTCAAATTGGGGGTTTTAGTAAAAGTGGGGTAAATTGGCAAAATTGACCCATGGTGTAGTTGAACAAAATGAAATTAAGAATATTTGAGATTTTTTGGAATTTTCTGAGAAATTTTAGAATTTTTGGATTTTTGGGGTAAAAGGGTATTTTGGTAATTTTGGGGGGGTTTAGGGGAATTTTTTGGAAATTTTGGTATTTTTGGCCAAAGATGGTCAATTTGAGTGGTGGGAAGTGTTTAGGATTAATTTTGAGGAATCTTGGGTAATTTAGGTAATTTTGCAAATTTTGGATCATTTCAAGGGTATTTGGTAGGTTTGGTGGGTCCGGGGCCCCGAGGGTCAAAAACTAAAATTTTGAAAAAAAGAAGATTGATCAAATGTGAGTGAAATGGAATCATTTTAGTTGAGCTATGAAGCCATATTAAGCCCATATGAGCCATGAGAGGACTCATTTGAGGCATTCACTATGTTGTTCCTAACCCTCTTAGCCAGGGGCTTAGGGGTTAAGGACCATCCATATGAATTACCTACATGAGTCGGAAGTTAAGTTGGGTGAGAGTGTGGTTTTAGGACTTGGAATGTGTGTGAGAGTGTAGTGTATGTGCAAGTCAACCCTCACTAGCACCAGTGCCATCCAGGGGTATTCCTAAGGCCAAAAGTCCTATAGGGAACTCATCCTTTAAACCTCCACATTTGATTTCAACCCTCTAGGTGACTAGGGGTCTACAATCAAGCTTGTGAGGTTTGTAGGGAGTTAAGAAGTAGTTTGAATTTTTAAATGGTGGATTCCATTTCTAGTCCTCTAAGATTAGTCAAAGGAAAAACCTAAGGCTAGATCCTAAGTACTAAAGAGAGAAGCAAAAGACCTCACCAAAATTGAGGTCAACACCTTTATGCTGACTTTTAGAAAATAATAGAAAGTTTGATTTTAATGATGAATTCTTAAGAGCTTTCGAATTATTAATAGAAAAATTAATCACTGCACCTATAATTGTTTCACCCGATTGGGAGAAACCATTTGAACTTATGTGTAATACTAGTGATTATGCAATCGAATTAGCATTGGCGCAAAGGCATGATAAATTATTCAAAGTCATTTATTATGCTAGTAAAACGCTAATGAGGCTCAAATTAATTATACCACAACTGAAAGAGAATTATTAGTTATAGTGTTTGCTTTTTGAAAAATTTAGACCTTATTTAATTGGAACTAAAAGTATTGTGCATACAGACCATTCAGCTATTAAATATCTAATGCAAAAGAAAGATGCGAAACCTAGACTCATTAAATGGATACTTCTTCTGCAAGAATTTGATTTTAGGATAGTTGATAGAAAGGGACCTGATAATCAAATAGCTGATCATCTATACAAAATAGACTATGATAAATTATCTGAATTTGTAAAAGAAATTATTGAAATTTTCCCTAATGAGAAACTTTATACTATTATGGGAAATAATTTATCTTGGTATGCTGATATTGTGAATTATATTGTAAGTGATATTGTACCACCTGATTTAACAAGGAAACAACAAAAGAAGTTTAAATATGATGCAAAATTATATTTTTGGGATGAGCCCTATCTATATAAACAATGTAAGGATCTGATTATTAGGAAATGTGTGCCACAAGAAGAAACAAATTTGATTATTCATCGATATCACGATTCTGAATTTGGAGGTCATTTTGGTGTTGATAAAACTGCTTTTAAGATTTTACAATCTAGATTTTTTTTGGCCCACTCTTTTTAGAGATGTTTATAGATATATTAAATCATGTAATCGGTGTCATAGAGTAGGTAATATCTCTAGAAAAAATGAAATGCCTCTAAATTATAATTTGGAAGTTAAAATTTTTTATGTATGGGGATTAGATTTTATTGGACCATTTACTCCTTCATTTGGAAATTTGTATATTTTGGTTGTTGTTGATTATATCTCAAAATGGATTAAAGCTGTTGCTTTACCCAGATGTGATGCTCAGAGTGTTTCAAAATTTTTAAAGAAAAACATATTTACAAGATATGGAATGCCGAGAGTAATCATAACTGAAGGTGGATCCCATTATCAGGAATAATCGAATTAAGAGATTAATTGAGAAATATAATATCATTCTAGAATCTCAACTGCTTATTGATCCACTTTAAAAATACCTATTTTTATGCCTTATTTATGATTCAATTCTTAAGGATATTATGCTTTAATGAAATGTATTTTTATGTTTTTGGATATAGGTGATAAAAAAAGAGTTCAAGATGGAGCAAAAAGGAGCAAAAGTAGAGCATAAAAGCAAAGTTGCCAAAATTTTAGGTCTAGCGCCTAAGAGCCAGAATCCAGCGCCTAAGCGTCAGTTTGATACAGAAACAGATAAGATTTTTGACAACATTGGGCAGTTATTTTGACGATATTAAGCGGTTATCAGACCTTTAAGAAGACTGGAAGTTACTCCTAATACATAGGACATGTGATATAATGCATCTCGACTCGGGAAAATAGTTTTAATCGCGAAGAGGTGTGATCCAAAGTGAAGAGGTGCGAAAACTAGGTCACGGAGTCCTGCCCCTAGGCGCCACAGTTACTTTCTAAAAGATACATTGTATTTGGAAAAATTTTGAAGAGGTGCCTTAAGCAACCCCTGGTCATTTTTGAAGCTCTATAAATAGGAGTTAATTCTACAGAGAAAAGGGCCCCCAGGCACCCTAGAGTTCTCTCACGCTTGAAAATAATTTTAGGAAGCCACCTTCTTAAGTAATTAGTGAGTTTATTTTAGTTATTTTGAGTGTTACTACTCAATTCCTGGAGTAGTAAGTGTGAGTTTGCAAATGTTGTTGTTGTTGAAGTCTTTCATTTTGCATTGGAGTCAGTAGGAGTCAGCGGATCACTTGAAGGAACATTCAAGATAAGTATTTGTAACTTGGTTTAAAGTTTTATAAATAGTTTTGTTGTGTGAATTCAATTTGTTCTGAATAGTTAGTTTTCTTTTTCCTTTCAACTATGAAGAGATAATAAGATAATTTAATTTCGTTAGAGAACTTAACTTTAAATTTTTAATTATTGTGATGATATTAATACCTGATCTTAATTTACTTTTTAAACTGGCCATTTGAATTGTAAAACCTGTTGAAGAATTCTGAGACCTATCTAGAGATGAGTTCTTAACTAGTAGATATCATATGAATCATTGGGTAATCGAAGGCTATATGCGGGTTATTTAAGGTGAAGTGCAAATAAATAGGGAGATATTATTTATTGGGCGTAGAATTGATTAGTTTTTAGAGTGACAGACTAAATTCTAACTAGTAGGGCCGACCATAGCCACCCTTGAACATCTAGAAGTGTGAGCCTAGATTAACCCATTTTACTAATAATACATCCTGAACCGATCTACAGATTAGCCAATGATCTTTATACTATCGAGCGAAGGTAAAGAATATGAATGCTTCTATTTGGCACAATGCCATAATTTCAAGTTCTCAACGAATGATAATTATTCTGAAAAATCTTGGATTAGTTGAAAAAAGAGAAAGTTGTTTTATTTATGCTTGCATTAACATTTTACTTTATTGTTGCTTATTTACATTTAGTAGAAATTTAACTAAACTTAAAAATCTGAATTTTGAAAAGAAATGAAAATAATAATTACTTTTAATTTGAAAATCTAATATATTTCTTAAATATTATTTTTCACTTAATCTTCCCTATGGGATCGATAACCTGGACTCCAATAGAGCCCTGTATTACTTGAAACTATATAGATACTTGTGTTTGAAATTGTGATTTTTACAAAAATTATTAAAAATATTTTAATATAAAATCAGAAATTCTTACATTAGTAAAGGTTAGGCATATCAAGTTTTTGGTGCTGTTGCCGAGGAAGATAGAAAAGATGTGAAAGAAAGAATATTAAGAAAGTGAAAAGACAATTTCTAGATTTGTATATATACACTTTTATTTCTTTAAAAAAATATAAAATAAAAGAAATAAATAAATAAATAAAAACAAAAATTATAATATAAAAACATTTACAAAAACAAAAATACCCAAAAAAAGATTTTATTTTATTTTTTTATGCGTAGTTCTGGATCTGAAGGATTATTACATTTTGATTCTGAATTAGAAAGAACTGTTAAAAGAATTAGAAAAAGAAAACAAATTCAAAAATATATGGAAATGGCTAACTTACATAACAATAATCAAAATCCAATAGAAATTAATGAACAAAATGTTTATAAACCATTAAGGGATTATGCAAACCCTACAGTTGATGAACTTCATATTAGTATTTAAATCGCTGTTGTAGATGCTAATTCTTTTGAGCTTAAACCTTCTATTATTCAAATGGTTCAAAAGAATCAGTTTGGAGGAACACCAAATGAGGATCCAAATTTACACCTTGCTAGTTTCTTAGAACTTTGTGCTACCTTTAAACATAATAATGTTTCTGATGATGCTATAAAGCTTAGACTCTTTCCTTTTTCCTCAAAAGATAAAGAAAAGATGTGGCTTAACTCATTAGCAACTTGTTCTATTAAAACTTGGGCATATATGGCACAAAAATTCCTTGTTAAATATTTTCCTCTTTCTAAAACTACTAAATTAAGAAGTGATATTACTTCATTTATGCAATTTAATGGAGAAACAATTTATGAAGCATGAGAAAGATTTAAAGAACTATTAAGAAAATATCCTCATCATGCTTTACCGGATTGGTTAATTATTCAAATATTTTATAATGGACTTATTGGATCACTTAGATCTATTATAGATGCTGCTGCTGGTGGTTCTTTAATGGCTAAGACTTTTGATGAAGCTTATACTTTAATTGAAGAAATGGCTAATAATAATTTTTAATGGCCTTCTGAAAGGGTTAATCCTAATAGAGTGGCAAGTTTTCAAGATAATGAAGCCTTTTCTATTTTAGCTTCACAAGTGGCTGCGATATCTAAGAAATTGGATAATTTCGCTATTAACATGTCGCATGTAAGTAATGATAATTCTGCAAATACTGATGATTCTCAAACATTAGAAACTTTGTAAGCTATTGCTAGTAAAACTAATAACCCTTATTCAAATTATTATAATCCAGGTTGGAAAAATCACCCTAATTTTAATTGGAATAATAGACATAAAAAATGGAGTAATAATCAAGTTAATCCAACCGGAAATTGGAATAATCAAGGAAATTCAAACTTTAGAACAACTTATCCTTCTGGTTTTAACAATCAGCAGAAAAAGTTATCTGTAGAAGAATTGATCTTGCAACTAGGTAATCAGTTACAAAGTCAAAACACTGTTATTCAAAATATTGAGAATCGGATGGGTCAAATTGCTAATTTTATATCTTTAAGGAACACTGCCGAAATTAATCCTGGAAGTAAAAGAAACTGGAAAAGACCATGAACACTGCCAAAATTAATCCCGAAACTATATGTATAATTGCAATAATTCAAAAGAAGTTACCTCGGAAACTTAAAGATCCTGGAAGTTTCTCTATACCATGTGTTATTGGAGAAAATTTTTTGTGGAAAAGCCTTATGTGATTTTGGAGCAAGTATTAATCTCATGTTATTTTCTATCTTTCAAAAGTAAAATTTAGCAGAGATTTCTCCCACCACTGTAACCCTTTAGTTAGCTCATCGATCGATTACTTATCCTAAAAGAGTTATAGAGGATGTTCTTGTTAAGGTGGATAAATTAATCTTCCCTGTGGATTTCATTGTATTGGATATGGAAGAAGACAAAAAATACCTATTATTTTATGGAGACCTTTTCTAGCTACTGGACGTGTTATGATTGATGTGCAAAAAGAAGAATTAACAATGAGAGTTAATGATCAAGAGATAATATTTAATGTTCTGAAATCAATGAGGTATCCTGACAAAGAAAAATGTTATCGGATGGATAATTTTGCTTATATAATTGAAAAGCATTATCAAGAAAAATGTAAGGTCATTTCTGAAGAAAAAAATGATGAATTCATAATATATAATGAGTCATTAACTGAAGTAATTGAAGAAGTGAATGAAGAAAATTTATCTGAAGAAACTTATTATATTCATGATAATTAGGAAATTTTAGACACAACTAAAAATGATATACTTTTACCCTCGACTGAAAAAGCCCTCGAACCGGAATTAAAAATGTTACTCGCACATTTAAAGTATGCATTTCTTAGAAATTCATTAACTTCTGTGATTATATCTTCAGAACTAAGCAAAGATCAAGAAGAAAAATTAATAAGAGTTCTGAAGAATTATAAGAAAGCTTTTGGTTGGACTATTGCAGATATAAAAGGAATAAGCCCTTCAATCTGTATGCATAGGATTTTAATGGAAGAAAATTGTAAACCCACTATTGAACCTCAAATAAGATTAAACCCAATTATGAAAGAGGTTGTTAAAAAAGATATTTGAAATGGTTAGATGCTGGAATTATTTATCCTATTTCGGATAGTCAATGGGTAAGTCTTATTCATTGTGTCCCGAAGAAAGGAGGAGTAATGTCATTTTTAATGATAAAAATGAATTAATCCCTACAAGATAAATTACTGGATGGAGAATTTGCATTGATTATTAAAAATTAAACAACACCACTAAAAAGGTTCATTTTTCTTTACCTTTCTTGGATCAGATGCTGGATAAATTAGTTGGACACTCATATTTCTATTTTTTGGACGGATATTCTGGTTATCATCAATTACCCATTGCTCCTGAGGACCAAGAGAAAACAATATTTACAAGTCCTTATGGAACATTTGCCTTTAGAAGAATGCCTTTCGGTTTATGTAATGCACCTGCAACTTTTCAGAGATGTATGATGTCAATATTCTGTGATTTAATTGATAAAGGAATTGAAGTATTTATAGATGATTTTTCAGTTTTTGGAACTTCTTTTGAGTCGTGTTTGGAAAATATAACCAAAGTTCTGAAAAGATGTGAAGAAACAAATTTGATTCTAAACTGGAAAAATGTTAATTTATGGTCACAGAAGGAATTGTACTTGGACATAAAATTTCATAAATATGTATGGAAGTTGATCAGGCAAAAGTGAAAATTATTGCTGAACTTCAACCACCTACTACCGTTACTGATGTGAGAAGTTTTTTGGGTCATGCTGGATTTTATAGGAGATATATAAAGAATTTTTCTAAGATTGCTAAACCTCTTTGTCATTTATTAGAAAAAGAAGCAAAATTTGAATTTAATGAAGATTGTCTGAATGTGTTCAATATTCTAAAAGAAAAATTAATTACTGCACCTGTCATTATTTTACCTGATTGGAGTAAACCTTTTGAATTAATGTGTGATGCAAGTGATTATGCAATTGGAGTTGTATTGGGGCAAAAATATGAGAAAATTTACAAAGTTATATATTATGCTAGCAAAACTCTTAATGAAACTCAAATAAATTACACTACTACTGAGAAAGTGTTTTTAGCAATAGTATATGCCTTTGATAAATTTAGACCTTATCGTCTTGGGACAAAATGTATTGTACATACTGATCATTATGCTATTTAGTATTTAATTTCTAAAAAGGATGCTAAACCTAGACTGATCAAATGGGTTTTACTTTTACAAGAATTTGATTTTCAAATAGTGGACAGAAAAGGAGCTGACAACCAAATTGCTTATCATTTATTAAGAATTAAAGATAATAGTGAGAAGATTTATGAAGAAAATATAAATGAGAAATTTCTTGATGAATAGTTATATGTTATTCAAGGATTACAAATGCCTTGGTATGCAGATATAGTTAACTATTTGGTTAGCAATATTTTATCGTATGAATTGAATAACAAATATATTAAGAAATTCAAGAATGATTCTAAATCATATATTTGGGAAGATCCTCATTTATTTAAAATAGAAAAAGAGATTTGTTGACCTCATTTTTGATGAGGTCTTCTCTTCTTCTCTTTAGTATTTAGGATCTAGCCTTAGGCTTTTCCTTTGACTATCTTAGAGGACTAGAATTGGGATCCACCATCTAGAATTTCAAACCACTTCTTAACTCCCCGCAAACTCCACAAACTTGACTCGTAGACCCCTAATCACCTAGAGGGTTGAAATCAAGTGTGGAAGTTTGAAGGATGAGTTCCTATAGGACTCTTCGGCCTTAGGACCGCCCCGGCGGCCCGGTCCGATGAAGGGGCCGACTTACACACACACTACACTCATACACTACACTTCCATACACCTCCTAAAACCACACCTATACCTAACTTGACCTCCCGACTCATGTAAGTGATTCACATGGATGGTCCTTAACCCCTAAGCCCTCGCTAAGAGGGTTAGGAACAACATAATGAATGCCTCAAATGAGTCCCTTCATGGCTCATGTGGGCTTGATGTGGCTTCATGGCTCAACCAAAATGATTTCATTCCACTTACATTCACCCAATCTTCAATTTTCCAAATTTTCAATTTTTGACCCCCGGACCCTACACCCGCTTAGCCTACCCAAAACCCTTGAAATTACCCAAATTTTCCAAAATTCTCCAAATCACCCAAAATTCCTCAAAACCAATCCTAAACATTTTCTCCCCACTCAAATTGATCATCCATAACTAAAAATACCAAAAATTCCAAAAATACCTCCCAATACCCTCCAAATACCCAAAATACCCCTCTTAGCCAAAAAATCCAAAAATTCAGAAAATTCCCAGAAAATTCCAGAAAATCCCAAATATTCCCAATTTCATTTTGTTCAACTACACCATGGGCCAATTTTGTCAATTTACCCCACTTTTATCAAAATCCCCAAGTTGACCCATTTTAACCCAAAGTAAACCCAATGTCAAACCTAACCTACCCAATTGACCTAAATTCTGGTCCAATTCAATTCTAAACTTCAATTCAACATCCCCAACACCAATCTAGACCAAATCCAAGCCCAATTTGATTGGCATTGGGGTCCAATTTCACTTTTGGCCTTAAAGCCCAATTTGGACCCATGACCCAAACTTAGCCCAAACTCACCCAATTCAACTCCAATTAACCCCAAATCTTTTCTAAATCTTCCTTAACATTCCCACAAGCAAAACACTAACATGATTTGCCCAAAATTTAGACCCAAACCCCACTCAAATTCAACCCAAAGCTAAAAGGCCCAATTTCGACCTAAACCCAAACTTAACCCAAATGAGCCCAAATCCCAAAATCAAAACCTAACCAAAGCCAAAACCTCTTTGAAACACTCCCATAAACATTTCCCAACATTAATTTTACATCAATTTCAACTCTAGCCCAACTTTGGCCCATGGTAGCCCATTTTGGCCCACCTTAGCCTCTTTACCAAAAAGGCCCATATCCAACCCAATTCAAACCCAAATCACCTCAAATTTGTTTCAAACCACTCATGACACATCCCTAAACCAAACTCAACAATTATTTGGCCCAAGCCTTTACCAAAATTTCATCCCAAAATCCATTTTAAAATTCAAAAGCCCACTTTCCTAAACCATTTTAAAAGCCCATCTAAAACCATTTCAATGAGCCCAAAATCTACCCTAAAGCCCACATGACATTTCCATTTACCATCCACTTAATCAAAGCCATTCCCTAAGTTCTAATCACATCATCAAATAATTCCAAATTAAGCCTCATGCCAAATCACCCCTAAAATACCAAAATTTTTCTTAAATCCATTTCCATGAAATTGACTCAACTTTCCCCAAGCCAAAGGTGAGCCATGAAGCCATGCATGAGCCACATGTGAGCCATGAGGGCCTTGGACACTCCACCATGCCATATTGGGTAAGAAGAGGGGGGGCTTTCCTTAATCCCTAAAGCTCATTAACCTTAATCATGATTCACCTAAACTTAGATTTAATCCAAATATATTTGGATGGAGACCTCTCCATGCCAAACCAGCTCGATCCCTTTGATCCCCCACAGACACAAAAGCCACCTCGAAGGGTGCACCAAGCCCAAATGGGTGAATTGACCCATTTAGACTCAAAACTAGCCATGCCCCATTCTACTTCGAATCAAAGCCTTTACACATGGCAATTGCCAATCGCTCGCACCAAGTCCCATCCCCGACCTCCCCGGCCTCGAGGGTGACCCTCGCCTGCCGGCCAGCCACCTGGGCCGCCGGAAAACGCCATGGCCGAGACATGGGGAGGAGCCAAACCTTGGAATTCCACCTTGTCGAGCTGCCCCATGCCCAATGGCCACCATAGCTGTTCTTCCCATGCCCAGAGCAGCTGATCCCAACCCTCGCTCATCCCCGCGAGGCTCTCCAGCCCACCTCTATTTAAACCCGACCCCCTCACGGCCATGGAGGAGAGTTGCAAAAACCTTGCCGAAACTCGCCAAAATTGTTCCAAACCCTACTCCACACTTAGAGCAAGCTTGATCCCCGATGTCAATTCGCCCTAATCCCCACCGACGTAATCCAATTTCTCAACCGAAATTTCACCCAAAAACCAGGACATCTCCTCACAAGTGAGCCAATTCCCAAATTGATTGGTCCTACACCTTCACCGGACCAAGGGAAGAAGTTTCCCACCGAAAGCCCCATATCCAGAGCCACCCGCTTGCTCCAGACCTCCAAGCTTTGTGATCGGCTGTGGTCACTTTCATAGCTAGACAATTCACCGTGCCAAGGGACTTCATCCGGAGCTTACTTGGACCCAATCGAAGGTGACACAACTCTCGCATCGAAGCTTCACTTCTCCGAGCAAAGGTATGGACTCCCTCTTCTTCCCGAGCTTCCAGAGATTCTCATTTTAATTTGAGTCAATTTAAATGCATGTTTACCGTATGGATGTGTTCGTCTCTTCAAGACGAATCCATAGAGCATAAGAACACGAAAATCCATCGAGAATCGAGTGAGTTCTTGGGTTAGAGTGTGGACGGTCACGGATCGCACCGGCCGTAGACGATGACCGGGAACCGTCTGGATCGCGCGTGTATCGGATGGACGGCTTGGATTGCGGCCGGACCAGCCAGATGGTGCATGAACCGCGGGGCCCCGGGCAGCCGAGTCGATGGCGGCGTCGAACGGGAGCGCGCCGCGCGGTCGTTCGGAGATGCCGAGGATGACAGGGCGCCGCGTGGATAAGTAGGAAATTAGGGATTTTTCTGATTTATTTAAATACTAGAACTTTAAAAATCCATATCTTTGTGTAGAAAAATCATAAAAATAAAATAAAAATACCCTCTTGCTCAGAGAACAGAGGAGAATAATGTGGAAAAGAAATTAATTAATTTTGTCCAGTATTTTATTTTTAATTAATTATTTACTCCATGCATTGTTTTAATTCTCCATGCATTCATACAATTCACCATGGCATGAGACCATAGGGCTTTTGAAGCCTCTGAACTTGGGAACATTCCCTGAAATTTCTAAGGTCATAGGCCATCTCTGTGAAAAGTTATTGATTTTTCAAATGCATGTTGCTGTTTTGAGTATTTTAATTCCAAAAATTAGCATGTTGTGAAATAAATTCTAGGAAAATTTTATGATGTTCCTTA
The DNA here is from genome assembly GCA_022702705.1 of Papilionanthe hookeriana x Papilionanthe teres. Classification (NCBI taxonomy): domain Eukaryota; kingdom Viridiplantae; phylum Streptophyta; class Magnoliopsida; order Asparagales; family Orchidaceae; genus Papilionanthe; species Papilionanthe hookeriana x Papilionanthe teres. The sequence goes on along the minus strand of CM040421.1, from coordinate 79,513,749 downwards.
TGACTAGAGAACCCTAGGAAAAATAGGACTTGAATTAATTCACTTAAGATAACCCTAATTGGCTTAAACATCCAAAATAGACCCCTAATTAATTAGAGCTAACCATACATCAAATTGACTTGAAATCAATTCTCCACTGACCTTTATGGTTAGAGGAACCCACCATAAAAATTTTAAGTCAATTGGACTTGGTTAGCCCTACTAAATGGGTTGATTAGGCCATTTAGTCATTTTAAACTTTAAAAATTCATAACTTTCAAAATATCTTTCAAAAATTCACCAAATTGGTTTTGGAGCCTCTCTGATATCAGAGGAATTTAAGAAAATTAAAATTTTAATTTTCTAAAAAAGTTGATTTTTCATCATTATTTTAATATTTTAATAATTAAAAAATAATAAAAATCACAAAAATAATAAAATTCACCAAAATGTCATATTTTGAAATTTAATCACTTAGGAACAAACCCCATATTTTTCTTAGGTCTATTTAATGAGATATTAAATTTTAAAAGCCCTAGGGTAATTTTAAAATTAAAAAATGTATTTTCTAGCATTTTCACTAAAATAATTATAATAAATCAAAGAAAAATCAGAAAATTGTAAAATTTGGTTCTCTGGAATCCTTGATATCAGAGAGAATTTTAAAAATTATAAAATTTATTTTTCAACTTATATTCTATTTTTAAATTAATTAATACTCCAGAACTTAATATAATTCTAATAAATAAATTATAATTCAAAAAATCACAAAAATTGGTCCAAGTGGTCCTCTGGTCATTAGGAATGTCCCATAATTTTCTTAAGGACAGAAATTTTCCCTTGGTCATATTATTAAATTTTCCTTGGAAATCCCCATTTTTCACCAAAAATAATTAAATAAATAAATTAAATACAGAAAAATCACATTTTCTCCCCTAATGTCTTTATTGACATATGAGTGAGGTCACATAAAAATTTCAAATTCATTTGAACTCAATTTAGTGAGTTATGAAATTATTAGGCTTGAAGGGCAAAAAAAAATGGTAATTAAAATCTTAACCCTTTAATTAAGACTTTAGGCTTAATGAAATTAATAGTTAAAATATTTGATTTTAACTTGATTTGGATGATTGAAATTTAGATAATTAAAGGGTAGAAACCTACTAAACAATTTAAAATAATTGAAATAAACCTTAATTAAATAATTAGTTAAATTTGGAAGAATAATAAAATTGGAATTATTAAAATAGGGATATTATTAGGAAGAGATTTGTTCTTTAATTTAAAAATCCCTAAATTAATCATCCCAATAATATTTAATTCCTAATTAAAATGATAATTCAAGTTTAAGATTTAAAAAGCTAAAAGGCTTAATCATTAAATTAAATTAAAGTTAAATTATTTAAAACAAATCCCTTTAAAATTAAAAAATTAAATTAAAAATTATATTATATTAAATTAAATTAAATTAAATTAAATTAAATTAAATTAAATTAAATTAAATTAAATTAAAACTAAATTAAATTAAATTAAATTAAATTAAATTAAATTAAGCTAAATCATATTAAATTAAATTAACTTAAGTTAAATTAAGTTAAATTAAACCACATTAAACTAAATTAAATTAAATTAAATTAAATTAAATATAAAGACATGAAGAATTCAAAAATAAATCTAAAATAACTTGAACACTATTCCAAACTTAAATCATTAATTTAACTTAAATTTGAATCACAAATCATTAAATATCATTTCGCCTCTTAGGAGCTTTTACTATTATAACTCCTAAATGGAGTATCAAGTGAAATGACACTTCACTCATAAGGATATTCAAACATCTTAATTCACCGAGCAAGACAACAAAACTTAAACTCTCGGACGATTAATTCATTTGTGTAATTAAATTCATTTGGACTTAAAACAATCCTAGAAATATCGAAAAGATGTTTAAGATTTGTCTTAAGCACTTCCTCGATATGATAGGATGTTTATAAGAACAATTGAACTTAGTTGTTCTTTGATGAAGAAAATCGTCCTCAAACTAAAATATAAGAACCTAGACGTTATAGGAATGACTAGCTATAGGATTAGGACTTTGGCGTAAAACCATAACCCTTCCCTTAGCTTTACCTAGAAATTGTCATAAATGCTTAAATGCTCTAAATTGTATTTTAAGTGCAGCTTGGGATGACGGGAAGGCCCTCCAGGTACGCTTTTATTTTATTGCAATTTACTTTACTGCAATTTATTTAATCGCATCGCACTTACCTTTCTTGCATGATAAACAACAGTTGCATGAAAACCTACACCCTTAGGACAGAAACCAAAATTGAAACCCATAATTAAATTAAAAGACACAACAATATAAAATTCATCGCCACAACATTCAAAATATAAAATAACTCAAAATTTAATCACAAACAAAACAACAAAACTACAACTACAACTAAATTAAAACGTCTCATTGAATGATCGGGAATACCTCGGATGATGTAACCCACGTGTTGCTAACGGGATTTCCCACGGTCTAAATGAAAGTGCGGAACTCATTTAGTCGAGTTTAGCAAATTCATCCGGACTAAGTGAATTCGATGAAAATAACGGTGCCGGGATGACGGAACCGCGGGATCTTAATCGGTTCGTTTAATCAATTTTAAAACCTGTTTTAATTAAAATATTAAAGACACATGGAAATGAAGACTTTCTCTAAAACCAAACACTTCTCTCATCTCCCGATTTATGACTTCTAAAACTAAACCTCTCGCAACAACAAGGAGCTCGGAGCATGGTGGGCAAAGACGGCCATCGTCGTCGCAAAATTGAAATCTACATCAAAGAAACTTTCTTAGAATTAAATAACCAAGCCATAGGACTTCGAGGTAGTTCGCCTAGGGCAACATAAATCCTCAACTCTTCGTTAGGCATTTGCATGATCATATCATGTAAATTAAGCCCTAACCGGTCTTAGGATTTCCGAGGTAATCGTCCGATACGATATAAACCCTCACATCTTCGAGGTTATTTGTATGATTTTATCATACAAATATAAGTCCTAACTAATTAAAATTGGCAGGATCAAAATACTAAATAAACATTAGGACCTTCCTAAATTCAAGCCAAACATTAGGATAGTCTGGGAAGTCACCGAAGTTCACTTCGGGTCTGTGACATCCCCTACTTCTCTTCCTTTGGACTCCTAAAATAAAATGTTCCAAATTCGATCCATTCCCTATCGAAATTCAAAATTCAATCCCTCGAAAACTTAAACTTTGAAATTCTCGAGAGCAGTAACTACCGATTATTATCGAGAGTTTTCTTAGGTGATTTCCGTCACTTAAGATGTAATTAACTATGAGGGCTTGCCCTTATAGGGAACTTTAAGAACCTGTGTAATATAAACCCCGTTTAATGTTTTCATATTAAACAGGGGAACTTGTCGGCTTATAAAATTGGTTCGCAGTACCAAACGGATATCACAAATCTCATAGTTTATTTAATCGAGCCCCATCATCAAGCTGTGTGTCTATTCTTCGGGATAGATACACGGTTTGTGGTGCGGTGCTCGTTTATATAAACTATTCGGGATGTGAGATCGGCTTGATTTCATATCTTAAAACTTTTAAATTTAAAATTACTTTCAAAATCAAATGTTATCTTTTAAACTATATATTTAAATTAAATTTAAAATATAAAAAATTCGCCGACAATTTCGTAGGCGACCCCCTTTTCAAAATAAAACACATAACCTAAAAATATGCCGACAATTTCGGCGACTCCGCCTGGGACTAGTTCCTCTTTCCATTTTCATCAAATAGCTTCGTTTTCAAAAATCGGTAGTGTATCCATGTCCCAAATGGATCAAACTACCCTTCTTTCCGTTGGAATACTATGTTCATTTCTACCTCGAACGAGTATAGCCAACATTCTCTCGGATTTAGGAGCCACTCGTTTAGACACCCCTAAACAGAGAGGTTCCGAGATCCTTTTACCTCATTTCCGAGGTGGGGTGGACCCCCAATAGGTGTTAGTTTAGGAGTGATCCTTCGAGTCGAGAAGTCTTGCATAAGACTTTCTTTTCCTTTCCAACTCGAATCGATTCATTACCTTCTCTACACCTTCGAACCTTCCGTTCTAAATAAACAAACCTTCTAATGAACGACTCTTTTAATAAATATACATGAACAAGAATGTGTTCGGACTCTTTTCGATTCCTTTCTTTTCGTCCCGATGAGAAGGAGCACAACTCGGGACCGACAATCGAATCTACCTTGCAGAAATGGAAGCTCCAAAACCGATTTTCTCCTTCACCAACGGACCGGACTTCGCCGTTTACAAGGATGAGCCGCCCGACAATGGGATCATCCGGTTTGGACAAGGATTCGAGAATACAAATGTCAAGATCGCCGACGTTACTCTCTTCGCACTAATGGACAAAGTGTCGAAACTCGAGAAACCCATGATCGAGTTCAACCTTAAATCAACTCAAGAATTTCCCCCTCTGCAAAGGGTTCCAGCTGAGAGGAATACCGCTGTCCAAAGGAGGACTGTTATCTCCACCCCCACTGGTCTAGTCGTCTCTACACCTATCCCGGCTCCCGCCAAACTAAAGGGGAACGAAGTTCAAATTTGTAACGAGCATGTTACCGTGGAGGGTACAGATTTCCGTACAAGACCTTCTGTTTTTGAAATTGGGTCCAGCTCAAGGGTTCCACCCCTAACACGGACTCGCAGAAGAAACAGAGGCGGGAAGATTGCCGTGAAGGCCGTAGCCGCCGAAGTCGCTTTCCTAGAAGAAATTCCCGAGTACACACCACTACCCGAATACATACCATTGTCCGAGTATACACCCCTTTGGAAGGGAGCAGCATTCCATCCCCTTTCCGCCGCAGATCGACGAGGAAAATGTCCGCAAGATTGCTTCTACATTACCTCGGCCCGCATACTATAACGACAACAGAAAGAAGAGGGCTAGGGTTACACCACTCGCCCGATTACGACCGTGATCGAAAAGTTAGCGAAGAAGGAAAGATGCCCCGCGTCGGAAATTTTAAGAAGGATAGTGGCGGGTGCCGCCCAAATCTCGTCTTGGGCCGCGAGTAGAATCCGCTATCGCCGCAGAAGAACCAAATAAGAAAATGAAGGCTAGCCCACCCGTTGTTGTTTCGAGTTTACGTATCGTGGAGGATACCACCTTCCAACGATTCACCGACGTACCTTCCGGTCCTAGGCCTTCGCTGCTAGAAGGATGGTATGGTGTCCCACTACCGCCGCTTAAGACCGAAACAACAATCGAAAAGGAAAGTCTCGTCGGGAGACTCGAGTCCGAAGAAAGTGCTACCGCAAAGAAGGGGACTCATGAAAAAGAAACTCGACAATTATCACATGACAACCGCAAGGAGGTACGTAAAAGACCTCTAGAAGATGCTATGGAAAAGTTAAGAACCGATATTCGGCGACTAGCGAGGGAAAGAGAGGAGAAATTCGGAGATGAAGTTGACTCGTCGTAGTTCATGGATGATGAGTATGCAGAAATTAACATGGTAGAAACACGAGCTTCGTCGACTTCACAAGGTGCTCCCGCAACTGCAGAAAGAGAGGAGCCGGAAGTAATGAGGAGGCAACTTCAAGAGAAAGATGATACGATCGCCCGGACGGCGAAAAGGATGGAAGAGATGGCCGTAGCCCTAGCCACTCTCCGCAGTCGGGTTCAACCCCAAAGAGAAACACCCCGGAAGTTATTCACATTGTAGACGGAGGAAAGGAGATTACATCCGTCAACGGGGATGATCAATTAAAGAATGATGCAACACAAAGCATGATTCCGGAGAAGGATATTAAGAGCTTGGTGGAACAGCAGGTGCGAGAAGCCTTAGCACAATCAAAGAGCGGGACATCCATTCGGACAGGTAGACCTTACCCCGAAGAATTCGACGCTGTCCAATATCCGAAGGGCTTTGTACCACCTCTGTTCAAGACCTTTGATGGAACCGGAAACCCTCGGCAGCATGTTGCACATTTTCGCGCCAGTTGTTGCAATGCCGGCGGAAGTGATGCTTTACTCTTTCGACAATTTGTCGCTGCACTCGTCGTGGATCGCCTTTGATTGGTATGCGGAATTACCAAACGGTTCGGTGAAGACATTTTCGAATTAGAGAACCTCTTCATCAAGCGATTTGCCGGAGCTTCAGCACCACATCACTATAGGTGATTTAGTGGTAGAGAAGCGTAGCCGAATGAAACCTTGGTGGACTACATACTTCGATGGAGGAACCTAAGTATGAAGTGTGAGCCACGCTTACAAGAACAAAGATGTAGTCGGCATTTTACTAAAAAGCATCCATGGCCCGATAAGCACTTCTCCTCAAGGGATTTACTATTAAGACTTTCGAGAAGTTGTTAAGCAAGGCCGGAAGCTTGCAAGAGGAGGCGAAGCAATTAAGTTTCACCGATAAAACAGATAAACATAAGCCCGTGAAAACTTTTGAAAAGAAGTCCGGGATCGTTGCAGCAGTCGACAAAGGCAAGCAACCGATACAAATATCGTCAGAACGGCCGCAGCAACCTCAACAAAATTACCAGCAACCCCGACCCAGCTATCAGTCATCTCAACAGTATGAACAACCGCCTCGTCCGCAACGTACGTTAAGGGAGCTTCTGAGCAGGGAGTATCCGTTCAAGAATGAGGCAGTGCCGAAAATGTTCCGCAGCCTGATGAAGACTCCAGATTTCCAACTACCAGAACCTAAGAGACCGAAGAAGTCGACAAGAAAGGTGATCCCAACTTTGCCCTTACTACCGGATGCTCGGGCATAAGATAGAAGATTGTATTACCTTCAAGAGTTGGCTCAACGACAATCTTCGGAAAGGGAATATAACGATCCCGAAGGAGTACATGAAGGAACCCCAGAAAGGAGGTTCTGTCAATGTTATCTCGACGGATTTCATTGTTCCGATAGATCCCTATGCGACTGATGATGGATGGAGTACCGCTTGGACAAAGTCTTCGAAGAAGATTTTGGATCGCATCCAAACCACTTCGGTGCGAGCTTCAATTCAGAGTTCGAAACCTGTCAAGTCGGTATTATCACTTGCGATAGAAGAACCACCTCAACAAGAGACGATTGAAGAAAAGAAGAAAATTGACGAAGAAGAGAAGACTGAGGCACCTAAGGCTAGACTAGGGGCTGCTTATCCTAGGATACTTGTTTCCGATTCGGGGAGAAATCCTCAAACCCCCGACTCGTATGATTATTTACTCACTCCGGTGGGATCTTATAATGATGAGGGTTATGGCGTTGGCTACGTTTTCGATCGTTTCTAACGATTACGTAACTAGCGACAATCAACCTAATCCGGACGTCGATTCCGATACAAATGACAATTCTCAAATCATACACAATCTCGACGATCACAATGATGAAGAAGACATCCACCGAGAAGGCTACGAGAGTTCAACAAGCAATGAATCTATTTGCGAGTTTCGAGGAGCTCCAATCACAATAGAAGTTAGAGCCTTCGAACTCCGAAGCTAATCTCGAAGAATCCGTCATTCCAATTCGAAGGAGACACCAAGCAAACTCAATGCTAAACTTAGAAGAAATCACGAAGTCAACTTAAGAAGTGGAAGAGTTCTACCTCCGAGAATGGGTCCAAAAGACAAAGGAAAGCGTGTGGTTGTTCGCAGAAGAACCAACCCCGGCAGAAGAAGTACCCATTCGAGAAGAAAACGAGGCACATGAAAACAAAGTGGATTACAACGTGCTAGCCCATCTTAGGAAACTACCAGCCAAACTGAGCATCTACGACGCTTTCATCTTATTAAAGGAGATGAGAGAAGCTCTGATCAAGGCCTTACTTGATCCATAAATTTGCTTAGCTCAAATGGCCGGAGAGTCCTTAGATGAGGTTTGCTCGTTAAAGGAACAGCCGAGGTGTTACCTTCACGTACAACGACCTACTACTCGGACGACAGACCACAACCGACCGTTGTACATTTCAGGCTACAATCGGGAAGTTTACACTCTCCGCAGTATTGGTGGATCCAGGAGCATCAATCAACATAATGAATCTTCGAACGCTAAGCATACTTGGAAATTGATGCTCGCGAGCTCGAGGCGGACAAAATGTTATTAAGAGGATTCAACCGTAAAGGAGAAAGAGCCCTCGGCTCAATAACACTGCTAATGAAGACCGGTGACTTAGCAAAGACAACCGCGAAATTTCACATAATTGATTTAGAAACGTCGTTCAACGCTCTACTGGGCCGACCATGGATACATGAAAACAGGATGGTACCATCATCTCTACATCAATGCATTAAATACTACGATGGAGGGGAACAGTGTATTAAAGGTGACTTACAACCGTTCTCCGTACATGAAATCGGAATCCATGAAGATGCAACTTATTATGCACCTCCGAAGAAAACAATCTTCTCCAGCAGATACCATAACAAATGAAGCAAAAGAAATTTGGGACGACGAAGAACCCGAAGTTCTAGTCCAACAAGCCACTCACCACTCCCTTACGGCGAGATGGTGAAGGTTTCTCCACAACTCGCATCCGAGGACGAGGCCGGGGACGAGGTCGTGGTAGAGACGTTAGGACGATCGGACGCAGGAAACCGACCATCAATGTCGATCGGGAAGATAGTTCCGAAGAAGAAAAAGAAATCAAACAAGAAGCAGCGACAATAAGTCGAAAGAAGCCGCAATTCAAAATCCCTATCAAGATGAAAGAAACGAAGAATATAAATCGATGTACGAGAAGATTAACCACTATGTACATACTATGACCCCGACCCCGATCCATTCTAATAAGATCGAGGGTATGGAGGTCAAAGAGGTACGTAGCGGTGGTGCAAAGCCCATCAAATTCTACCGTGGTGCTCCTTCCTCCAAAACCGAAAATAATGTACAACTCGAAGATGCTACTTCATCGAATTAATGGAATTGCCTTTCGAGTGGTACTCTCCCTGTGTTCAAAATTTAATTCAGCGTGGTTTCTTACCTCGACAATGGACAAAAGGTCAATCACAACGTTTTGAAAATTTATGGAATAACTCCGGTCGTCCACCCAACTCAAAACATGGTCTCGGATTCGGCACAGTAGGATCAGTTGACGATACTGAATTTTGCTTGGTTGTCACCCGCGAGTCTAATGAAAACTGCATGGAAACTGCAGAAGAACTCGAAGATTTGCAAATTGGAAACGCTCCACCAGAATTCGAAGAAGAGATCAAATCTACGATAGATGAGTTAACGGAAGTTAACTTAGGTACTAGCGAAGAACCTAGACCTACCTTTGTTAGCTCCTTACTCAATAAAGAAGACTCCGAAGAAATAATCAAGTTATTAATGGAATTCAAAGACTCGTTTTGCTTGGAGCTACGATGAGATGCTGTGTTTAGCTCCAAAGGTCGCAGTCCATAAGCTAGGGGTGGATCCCGCTTCGTTCCAATCGACAAGGTCCCGAAGAATGCGTCTAGAAATCGAACAACAAGTCATAGCCGAAGTTAAAAAGCTAATAGACGCTAAATTTGTCCGTGAAGAACAATACCCGACTTGGTTAGCCAATGTGGTACCACCGAGAAGAAGAATGGTCGGATCGAATTTGTGTGGATTTCGTAGATTTAAACAAGGCATGCCCGAAAGATGAATTCCCTCTACCGATCCTGCATTAATGATCGACATTGCTTCGACACATGAAATATTCTCGTTCATGGATGGATCTTCGTGATACAACCGGATAAAAATGGCTCCGAAGATGAAAAACTTACGGCATTCGTAACGCCGATCGGAGTATATTGCTACACAAGTGATGCCATTCGGACCGAAGAACGCAGAGCAACCTACCGCAGAGCAATGACAAGAATTTTTGATGATCTCATCCACAATCAAGTCGAATGCTACGTGGATGTTGTGGTCATCAAAAGCAAACTAAAGGAAAACCACTCGTATGATTCGAGAATTGTTTTCGGACGATTAAGACAATTTAACCTTAAGATGAATCCCTTAAAATGCGCCTTCGGCGTCACCTCCGGAAATTCTTAGATTCGTTGTCCGACATCGTGGAATCGAAATCGACCCGGAAAAGATTAAAGCCATCTTAGAAATGCCACCTCCCGTAACCTTAAAACAACTACGATCTTTTCAAGGGAAGTTGGCATATCTTCGACGCTTTATCTCAAACTTGTCGTAGGTGTCACCTTTCTCGGCACTAGTTAAAAAGGACGCCAAATTTATTCGGGAAGAGAAATGCCGTAGGGCCTTCGAGGACATTAAACAATACTTAATGACACCTCCCGTCTTAGCAGCCCCAGCTCTCGTGTAGACCGCTAATACTTTATACCGCGGCTTTAGACGACTCTCTCGGAGCCCCGTTAGCCTGTGTCAATGATGAGGGTAAAGAAAATGCTCTTTATTACCTAAGCCGTCGTTTATCGCCGACGGAAATAAGGTATCCCGCAATTGAAAAGCATTGTTTGGCCCCGATCTTCGCCGCTCAAAAGCTCGGCATTACATGCTTTCTCATAAGGTCAACTCCGATTTCGAAATTTAATCCGTTGCAATACTCGATGACCCGTCCAACGCTTTCCGGCAGTACTTGCCGTATGGTCAATGATATTATCGCAATTCGATATAACTTTCGTGCCTCTTCGTGCCGTAAAGGGACAAGTCTTAGCGGACTTCCTCGCAAAGACACCCTTTGCCGACAGAATCGCCTCTCAATGACGACTTGCCGCATGAACAAATAATGAACCTAGAAGACCATGATGATCGACGTTGGGAATTATATTTCGATGGAGCATCTTCAGCACATAAAGACGAAGAATCGCAAGTGATAGTGTCCTGTAAGGCAGTGGGTCGGACTAATCTTTATAACACCGGAGCGGGGATGTTAAGATACTCCTACCACTCGACGAGCCGTGTACAAACAACGAAGCGTAATACGAAGCCCTCATAACAGACTCGGAATTAACTATTCGAATAGGTATAACGTGACATCAACATCTACGGGGATTCGCAATTAATCATTCAACGTATCGCCGGACAATACAGAATTTTAAAACCAAGACTCGAGCAATACTTCCAAGATGCCATACAAATCGTTGGAACAGATTCCGAATGTGACGATCTACAAAATTCCCGTAAAAGAAAATGCTTTAGCGGATGCGCTAGCCCGTCTCGCAAAAGAATTTGCCCGTTTGCAAGATGAATCGATGGAAGTGTCGGTTCACGGACGTCGGTCCTATCACGACTCGACATGTACACAATACACAAATCGAAAAGGAAAAAGGATCAATCGCAAGAAGGATGTAAAAATACGTAAGATCGGCGACAACCATTAATGGATTACCCGCAGACAGAAAAACTACCGGATGATAGGTCGTTAGCCCATCGTATCAAGAAAAGAACTCGTCCTACGCATTAATAAACAATACATTATACGAAGGTCTTTTCGATCGATGTGGCTAAGATGCCTAAGCGGGTCCGAGGCTCGTGAAATTGTTAAAGAGATACATTCGGACTCCGTGGCGCTCACCGCCGGGTCCAAAGATGAAAATGAAAATTAAAAGACTAGGGTACTACCGGCCCTCGATGATGACCGACCGCATGAAAATCGCCAAGAGCCGTCATCGGTGCCAAGTGCACGGAGTGGTTCTACACCAACCTCCAAATATGCTACATCCGACAATTGCATCGCGGCCATTCGAATGTTGGGGCACGGATATAGTGGGTCCAATGGAACCACCGTCGTCAAAAGGACATCGCTTCATTCTTGCGGCTACGGATTACTTTTCCAAGCGGCGAGGCGGCTCCACTCAAAGAAGTGAAGGCACACCACGTGCTACGCTTTTTAAGAACCAAGTTGTCTATCGTTTCGGGTGCCGCGCAGATCATCTCGGATAATGGGTCAGCATTCGAAGCACGCAAATCAACAATTTTGTCAGGAGACACGGAATCGACTGGCGATATTCAACAATTTACTACCCAAGAGCAAACGGCCTTGCCGAGGCTTTTAATAAAACTCTCGTTCAAATTTTAAAGAAAACCTTGGACGATAACAAGAGAAATTGGCACGAGAAGTTGTTAGAAGCCTTATGGGCCTACCGGACAACCTTCAGAACTCCTACTCAAGCTACACCTTACGCTCTGGTGTATGGGTCCGAGGCAGTGTTACCCTTAGAAGTCCAGCTTCCTTCACTTAGGATTGCAGTTGCAAACAAACTCACGACAGAAGAGAATGCCAGATTACGACTAGAAGAATTGGAAAGTCTGGAAGGGAAGAGACTTGCAGCGCAGCAGAATTTAGAACTATACCAAGCTAAGATGGTTCAAGCCCATGACGGATCGGTCCGCCCAAGAACCTTTAAGGTTGGTGACTTAGTTCTCGTTCTCAAATGACCTATTCTCGCACACCGCAAGATAGGAGGAAAATTCGAACCCACTTGGGAAGGACCGTTCGTGGTCGAGACAGCCTACTCAGGAGGCTCCTACCGCCTAGTGAACTGCCAAGGAGAACGACATATGCTTCCGATCAATGGACGATACTTGAAAAAGTATTACGCTACCGATGTTTCGAAGGAGTGAATTTTCCATCCCTAGAAGCACGGGTGAAGTAATTACTTATGACTGGGTCCGAACCCAAAAATAACAAAAATGTGCTAAAATAAATAAAATCATGATAATAAAGTTTTCTTCGTTTTCTCTCTTCCAAGTCAAAATCTCTTTCCTGATCTTTTCCCACTTCATTCTTGTTGAATATAAAAAAAATTGTCTTTAATAAACATTTTCTTAATGATTCTTGTTCTTAGTACAGCCCCTGATCCTTTTCCTTTCGCAGGGAAATGTCGAACGGGCGGTTGGTCCTGAACTTTAGAAATGGTGTAAGCCTTGCACTCGATGAAAAGAGGGTGAAAGATGGAGCGATAATAGAGATCGACTCGTACTTCGCACCAGCAGGCCCGCAATACGAGGAAAGTGACCGGGTCCCGATCGACCGAGAGGAATTGCCCGACCGACAAGTAATGAAAGTGGGTGGCCCAAGCCACCAATCCAACAGACAGGAAAAGAAAAACGGACACCGAAGAAGACAAGAAAATCAAATCCGTAGTCGCTACAACAGAGGGCGAGCTTGTCGCGCCGCGCCCACGTAAACTCGAGAAGTACGAAGAGCTACTCACACAAGCAACTCAACGAAGAAACAAAAATCGCCGTATCCGCAAGATGCTAACTAAATTAGCAGCGGACCAGCCGCGACGAGGAAGTTGCTACCGTCGGCACATATACTTCGAGGATACCGGTTCGCCAGAACCCGAAGAAAGGAGACCAGCTCCCGTGACGACGGAAAAGACCGGAGAAATCTCAAGAAGAACGAAGAAAGAAGGCTATTACGCCACCGGATGAAGCCACCGGTAATGCATGACCTTGTTGCGGAGCAACCCCGGAGGATGTCCCGACGGACATCATCCCCGAGGAGCCGAGGTATGCGGGAGAACGTGAAGGGATTGAGCCATATATCCCACAAGACGTCACTGTGCCTCGTCATTTGCAAATTATTCCGTAATACGAGTTAGAAAGAATACGTAATGTCCGAAGAAAACTTTTGAATATTTCGAGAGAATCGGAGGCAGGAGGATCAATATACTCGAAGGCCTCGAGCTACATACGTACGTGTTCTCGTAATATGAACAACAACAAATCGTGGACCGCATCCGGATTTGAAAAAGATGGGCCGAGCGTGTCGCTTAAGAGAAAACACTTACTCGTAACCCCGGAGATGGATGCCGGGAAAGGGAGAATTACAATACAATGTGGATGCCGCTATAACTTCGCGGAAGACAGAAAGGAAACCCACCGGGGATACTCCGTCATGGCCAGTGGATCCAATGCCATTAGTCATTAAAAGGATGGTAAAAAGAATGATAACATGGGGGGTATTGCCGCAGATTGCATACCCAACAGCTTGCATCATCAATATTTACAAGAAGGGTGACCGTATACCCCCGCACATAGATCACCACGACTTTGTCGACCTTCTCGCACGCTTCTTTTCGAACGAGTGTAATATCATGTTCGGATCCGACCTCCGGATAGCGAGCCCGTGTGAGTTCCGAGGGCCAGCAAAGATACCATTACCGGTAGGTTCCGTCATGATACCGAAGGGCAACGGAGCGGATGTCCTAAGCATCGCATACCAGGAGTACCAAGGAAGCGGATCTCGGCTACTTTCGAAGGATGGACGACAGAAAGCACCTTACCACTTCCAGCCTGCACCCGGAGTTAGAGAGCCTCCGGCCTTACGAGCCGCGAGTTACATGGAAAATATCACACCTCCAACGTACATCCATACGGCATCCTTGCCAAGGATGGCTTAGAAGGTGATGTTATCGACCATGTACCTCACTATTCGTACATGGATTTTTGACGGATACCCTTTTGGATGAATCGACAAAGATCATACATAGTCCGTTTTGAGTCTATATGGATTGTATGAGATCTATTCCGCATCGAGTTGTACGATGTATCTTCAACGATGATTAGAATGAAAGTGACCATGTCACAATTTTGGCCTTCACCTCTTTTGTGCAAATTGACTCGGGAAACACCATTAAAAGTTAAATGAACTTCGAACAAAGAACGTAAAAGAAACAAAAAGAATAAAAGAAAACTTTCCTTAAAATCTAAAAAATGATAAACTCCAAATTCGCGATAAAATAAAATTTGAATCGATAAAAGACAAACAAAATGACCACAAAATCTCAATCAAATTTCAAATTCAATCTTTCCAAATTTCAAATCAAATCTCAATCAAATTTCAAATTCGATCTTTCCGCATCTCACATCAAACCTCGACTCAAATTCAAACTTACCCTTCCAAATCAAGTCCAACCTGTTCTACTCTCTCCCTTGTTTGGGAAGGAAGCGGTTGATTCCATTGGCACGGATCGAATCTGATGGCAAGGAATCACATTCAATCCAAACCGGCAACTTTCAATCAACTCTTCTGAATGGGATATGTAACATCTACATATTCCCTCCTAATCTATTTCCTTCCATGAAAGTCTTTTACAACTTTCATGAAATTCTCGAAACACCAAAATTCCACACTTTTCAAATCAACATTACAAATCGTTGCAAAGTCAATTACCCATCAAAATCAACTTTTCGAGGTTGAGGATTTTACATCCGATACCGCACTCGCTTTAGGATTCTTTCCCTATCGCACCGAAATATATCAAAATCAACTTTTCGAGGTCGAAGATTTTACATCCGATACCGCACTCGCTTTAGGATTCTTTCCCTATCGCACCGAAATACATCAAAATCAACTTTTCGAGGTTGAGGATTTTACATCCGATACCGCATCGCTTTAGGATTCTTTCCCTATCGCACCGAAATACATCAAAATCAACTTTTCGAGGCCGAGGATTTTACATCCGAGACTCGCACCGCTTTAGGATTCTTTCCCTATCGCACCGAAATACATCAAAATCAACTTTTCGAGGTTGAGGATTTTACATCCGATACCGCACTCGCTTTAGGATTCTTTCCCTATCGCACCGAAATACATCAAAATCAACTTTTCGAGGTTGAGGATTTTACATCCGAGACCGCACCGCTTTAGGATTCTTTCCCTATCGCATCGAAACACATCAAAATCAACTTTTTGAGGTTGAGGATTTTACATCCGATACCGCACTCGCTTTAGGATTCTTTCCCTATTGCACCGAAATACATCAAAATCAACTTTTCGAGGCTGAGGATTTTACATCCGATACCGCATCGCTTTAGGATTCTTTCCCTATTGCACCGAAATACATCAAAATCAACTTTTCGAGGTCGAGGATTTTACATCCGATACCGCATCGCTTTAGGATTCTTTCCCTATCGCACCGAAATACATCAAAATCAACCTTTTGAGGTCGAGGATTTTACATCCGATACCGCATCGCTTTAGGATTCTTTCCCTATCGCACCGAAATACATCAAAATCAACTCTTTCGAGGTCGAGGATTTTACATCCGATACCGCATCGCTTTAGGATTCTTTCCCTATCTGCACCGAAATACATCAAAATCAACTTTTCGAGGTCGAGGATTTTACATCCGATACCGCATCGCTTTAGGATTCTTTCCCTATCAGCACCGAAATACATCAAAATCAACTTTTCGAGGTCGAGGATTTTACATCCGATACCGCACCGCTTTAGGATTCTTTCCCTATCGCACTCGAAATACATCAAAATCAAGTTTTCGAGGTCGAGGATTTTACATCCGATACCGCACTGCTTTATGATTCTTTCCCTATTGCACTCGAAATACATCAAAATCAACTTTTCGAGGTTGAGGATTTTACATCCGATACCGCATCGCTTTAGGATTCTTTCCCTATCGCACTCGAAATACATCAAAATCAACTTTTTGAGGTTGAGGATTTTACATCCGATACCGCATCGCTTTAGGATTCTTTCCCTATTAGCACCGAAATACATCAAAATCAACTATTTGAAGTTGAGGATTTTACATCCGAGATCGCATCGCTTTAGGATTCTTTCCCTATCGCACTCGAAATGCATCAAAATCAAATTCTCGAGGTCGAGGATTTTACATCCAATAACGCATTGCTTTAGATTCTCTTCCTATTGCAATGAAGCACACCGAATCGAGCTCTTGAGGTTAAGGATTTTACATCCAATACCACATTGCTCTGAGATCTCTCCTCATTGTAATGATTCAATCCAATCAATTCAATTTTCTTTTGAGGTTGAGGATGTTACATCTAAAACCGCAAAATTTCAATTTTCATTCCAAATCAAATCCCTTCAAAATTAATCTTAACAAAACTTCAATCTAAATTGAAACTCGAGTTGAAATCTAAATTCACACATCAAAACTTAAACCGAAACAAAATTTAAATCGAAATTTCCCGGATCTTGTGATTTGGAATTCACCTCCTTTTCCTTTCCCGCCGAGAGTTCGAGAATCTCCAGTCTTAGAGATATACTTGACACTCCCCGGCGGAAACTCTTCTACTTCGTCCTAAGTTTGTCACTTGGACATCTGTGTTGGTTTTGTTGACCTTTTCGGTCAACGCCAATACGCGCGGTGTGCTTGTTTAGCACACCACACCTATTGGGGGTCCATTTGTTGACCTCATTTTTGATGAGGTCTTCTCTTCTTCTCTTTAGTATTTAGGATCTAGCCTTAGGCTTTTCCTTTGACTATCTTAGAGGACTAGAATTGGGATCCACCATCTAGAATTTCAAACCACTTCTTAACTCCCCGCAAACTCCACAAACTCGATCGTAGACCCCTAATCACCTGCAGGGTCGAAATCAAGTGTGGAAGTTTGAAGGATGAGTTCCTATGAGACTCTTCGGCCTTAGGACCGCCCCGGTGGCCCGGTCCGATGAAGGGGCCGACTTACACACACACTACACTCATACACTACACTTCCATACACCTCCTAAAACCACACCTATACCTAACTCGACCTCCCGACTCATGTAAGTGATTCACATGGATGGTCCTTAACCCCTAAGCCCTTGGCTAAGAGGGTTAGGAACAACATAGTGAATGCCTCAAATGAGTCCCTTCATGGCTCATGTGGGCTTGATGTGGCTTCATGGCTCAACCAAAATGATTTCATTCCACTTACATTCACTCAATCTTCAATTTTCCAAATTTTCAATTTTTGACCCCTGGGACCCTACACCCGCTTAGCCTACCCAAAACCCTTGAAATTACCCAAATTTTCCAAAATCCTCCAAATCACCCAAAATTCCTCAAAACCAATCCTAAACATTTTCTCCCCACTCAAATTGATCATCCATAACCAAAAATACCAAAAATTCCAAAAATACCTCCCAATACCCTCCAAATACCCAAAATACCCCTCTTAGCCAAAAAATACAAAAATTCAGAAAATTCCCAGAAAATTTCAGAAAATCCCAAATATTCCCAATTTCATTTTTTTCAACTACAACATGGGCCAATTTTGTCAATTTACTCCACTTTTATCAAAATCCCCAATTTGACCCATTTTAACCCAAAGTAAACCCAATGTCAAACCTAACCTACCCAATTGACCTAAATTCTGGTCCAATTCAATTCTAAACTTCAATTCAACATCCCCAACACCAATCTAGACCAAATCCAAGCCCAATTTGATTGGCATTGGGGTCCAATTTCACTTTTGGCCTTAAAGCCCAATTTGGACCCATGACCCAAACTTAGCCCAAACTCACCCAATTCAACTCCAATTAACCCCAAATCTTTTCTAAATCTTCCTTAACATTCCCACAAGCAAAACACTAACATGATTTGCCCAAAATTTAGACCCAAACCCCACTCAAATTCAACCCAAAGCTAAAAGGCCCAATTTCGACCTAAACCCAAACTTAACCCAAATGAGCCCAAATCCCAAAATCAAAACCTAACCAAAGCCAAAACCTCTTTGAAACACTCCCATAAACATTTCCCAACATTAATTTTACATCAATTTCAACTCTAGCCCAACTTTGGCCCATGGTAGCCCATTTTGGCCCACCTTAGCCTCTTTACCAAAAAGGCCCATATCCAACCCAATTCAAACCCAAATCACCTCAAATTTGTTTCAAACCACTCATGACACATCCCTAAACCAAACTCAACAATTATTTGGCCCAAGCCTTTACCAAAATTTCATCCCAAAATCCATTTTAAAATTCAAAAGCCCACTTTCCTAAACCATTTTAAAAGCCCATCTAAAACCATTTCAATGAGCCCAAAATCTACCCTAAAGCCCACATGACATTTCCATTTACCATCCACTTAATCAAAGCCATTCCCTAAGTTCTAATCACATCATCAAATAATTCCAAATTAAGCCTCATGCCAAATCACCCCTAAAATACCAAAATTTTTCTTAAATCCATTTCCATGAAATTGACTCAACTTTCCCCAAGCCAAAGGTGAGCCATGAAGCCATGCATGAGCCACATGTGAGCCATGAGGGCCTTGGACACTCCACCATGCCATATTGGGTAAGAAGAGGGGGGGGCTTTCCTTAATCCCTAAAGCTCATTAACCTTAATTATGATTCACCTAAACTTAGATTTAATCCAAATATATTTGGATGGAGACCTCTCCATGCCAAACCAGCTGATCCCTTTGATCCCCCACAGCACCCAAAGCCACCTTGAAGGGTGCACCAAGCCCAAATGGATGAATTGACCCATTTAGACTCAAAACTAGCCATGCCCCATTCTACTTTGAATCAAAGCCTTTACACATGGCAATTGCCAATTGCTTGCACCAAGTCCCATCCCTGACCTCCCCGGCCTCGAGGGTGACCCTTGCCTCGCCGGCCACCACCGGCCGCCGGAAAACGCCATGGCCGAGACATGGGAGGAGCCAAACCTTGGAATTCCACCTCGCCGAGCCGCCCCATGCCCAATGGCCACCATAGCTGTTCTTCCCATGCCCGGAGCAGTCGATCCCAACCCTCGGCCATCCCTGTGAGGCTCTCCAGCCACCTCTATTTAAACCCGACCCCCTCACGGCCATGGAGGAGAGTTGCAAAAACTTGCCGAAACTCTGCCAAAATTGTTCCAAACCCTACTCCATACTTAGAGCAGTTGATCCCCAGAGTCAATTTACCCTAATCCCCACTGACGTAATCCAATTTCTCAACTGAAATTTCACCCAAAACCAGGACATCTCCTCACAGTGAGCCAATTCCCAAATTGATTGGTCCTACACCTTCACCGGACCAAGGGAAGAAGTTTCCCACCGAAAGCCCCATCTCCGAGCCACCCGGTTGCTCCAGCCTCCAAGCTTTGTGATCGAGCTGTGGTCACTTTCATAGCTAGACAATTCACCAGGCCAAGGGACTTCATCTGGAGCTTACTTGGACCCAATCGAAGGTGACACAACTCTCAGATCGAAGCTTCACTTCTCTGAGCAAAGGTATGGACTCCCTCTTCTTCCCGAGCTTCTAGAGATTCTCATTTTAATTTGAGTCAATTTAAATGCATGTTTACCGTATGGATGTGTTCGTCTCTTCAAGACGAATCCATAGAGCATAAGAACACGAAAATCCATTGAGAATCGAGTGAGTTCTTAGGGTTAGAGTGTGGACGGTCACGGGATCGCACCGGCCGTAGACGATGACCGAGAACCGGTCGGATCGCGCGTGTATCGGATGGACGGCTTGGATTGCGTCGGACCAGCAGATGGTGCGTGAACCGCGGGGCCCCGGGCAGCCGAGTCAGATGGCGGCGTCGAATGGGAGCGCGCCGCGTGGTCGTTCGGAGATGCCGAGGATGACAGGGCGCCGCGTGGATAAGTAGGAAATTAGGGATTTTTCTGATTTATTTAAATACCAGAACTTTAAAAATCCATATCTTTGTGTAGAAAAATCATAAAAATAAAATAAAAATACCCTCTTGCTCAGTGAACAGAGGAGAATAATGTGGAAAAGAAATTAATTAATTTTGTCTAGTATTTTATTTTTAATTAATTATTTACTCCATGCATTTTTTTAATTCTCCATGCATTCATACAATTCACCATGGCATGAGACCATAGGGCTTTTGAAGCCTTTGAACTTGGGAACATTCCCTGAATTTTCCAAGGTCAGTGGCCATCTCTGTGAAAAGTTATTGATTTTTCAAATGCATGTTGCTGTTTTGAGTATTTTAATTCCAAAAATTAGCATGTTATGAAATAAATTCTAGGAAAATTTGATGATGTTCCTTATGACCAGAGAACCCTAGGAAAAATAGGACTTGAATTAATTCACTTAAGATAACCCTAATTGGCTTAAACATCCAAAATAGACCCCTAATTAATTAGAGCTAACCATACATCAAATTGACTTGAAATCAATTCTCCACTGACCTTTATGATCAGAGGAACCCACCATAAAAATTTCAAGTCAATTGGACTTGGTTAGCCCTACTAAATGGGTTGATTAGGCCATTTAGTCATTTTAAACTTTAAAAATTCATAACTTTCAAAATACCTTTCAAAAATTCACCAAATTGGTTTTGGAGCCTCTCTGATATCAGGGGAATTTAAGAAAATTAAAATTTCAATTTTCTAAAAAAGTTGATTTTTCATCATTATTTTAATATTTTAATAATTAAAAAATAATAAAAATCACAAAAATAATAAAATTCACCAAAATGTCATATTTTGAAATTTAATCACTTAGGAACAAACCCCATATTTTTCTTAGGTCTATTTAATGAGATATTAAATTTTAAAAGCCCTAGGGTAATTTTAAAATTAAAAAATGTATTTTCTAGCATTTTCACTAAAATAATTATAATAAATCAAAGAAAAATCAGAAAATTGTAAAATTTGGTTCTCTGGAATCCTTGATATCAGAGAGAATTTTCAAAATTATAAAATTCATTTTTCAACTTATATTCTATTTTTAAATTAATTAATACTCCAGAAATTAAAATAATTCTAATAAATAAAATATAATTCAAACAATCACAAAAATTGGTCCAAGTGGTCCTCTGGTCATTAGGAATGTCCCATAATTTTCTTAATGACATAAATTTTCCCTTGGTCATATTATTAAATTTTCCTTGGAAATCCCCATTTTTCACCAAAAATAATTAAATAAATAAATTAAATATAGAAAAATCACATTTTCTCCCCTAATGTCTTTATTGACATATGAGTGAGGTCACATAAAAATTTCAAATTCATTTGAGCTCAATTTAGTGAGTTATGAAATTATTAGGCTTGAAGGGCAAAAAAAAAAATGGTAATTAAAATCTTAACCCTTTAATTAAGACTTTAGGCTTAATGAAATTAATAGTTAAAATATTTGATTTTAACTTGATTTGGATGATTGAAATTTAGATAATTAAAGGGTAGAAACCTACTAAACAATTTAAAATAATTGAAATAAACCTTAATTAAATAATTAGTTAAATTTGGAAGAATAATAAAATTGGAATTATTAAAATAGGGATATTATTAGGAAGAGATTTGTTCTTTAATTTAAAAATCCCTAAATTAATCATCCCAATAATATTTAATTCCTAATTAAAATGATAATTCAAGTTTAAGATTTAAAATGCTAAAAGGCTTAATCATTAAATTAAATTAAAGTTAAATTATTTAAAACAAATCCCTTTAAAATTAAAAAATTAAATTAAAAATTATATTAAATTAAATTAAATTAAATTAAATTAAATTAAATTAAATTAAATTAAATTAAAACTAAATTAAATTATTTTAAATTAAATTAAATTAAATTAAGCTAAATCATATTAAATTAAATTAACTTAAGTTAAATTAAATTAAATTAAACCACATTAAACTAAATTAAATTAAATTAAATTAAATTAAATATAAAGACATGAAGAATTCAAAAATAAATCTAAAATAACTTGAACACTATTCCAAACTTAAATCATTAATTTGAACTTAAATTTGAATCACAAATCATTAAATATCATTTTGCCCTTAGGAGCTTTTACTATTATAACTCCTAAATGGAGTATCAAGTGAAATGACACTTCACTCATAAGGATATTCAAACATCTTAATTCACTGAGCAAGACAACAAAACTTAAACTCTCGGACGATTAATTCATTTGTGTAATTAAATTCATTTGGACTTAAAACAATCCTAGAAATATTGAAAAGATGTTTAAGATTTGTCTTAAGCACTTCCTCGATATGATAGGATGTTTATAAGAACAATTGAACTTAGTTGTTCTTTGATGAAGAAAATCGTCCTCAAACTAAAATACAAGAACCTAGACGTCATAGGAATGACTAGCTATAGGATTAGGACTTTGCGTAAAACCATAACCCTTCCCTTAGCTTTACCTAGGAAATTGTCATAAATGCTTAAATGCTCTAAATTGTATTTTAAGTGCAGCTTGGGATGACGGGAAGGCCCTCCAGTTACGCTTTTATTTTATTGCAATTTACTTTACTGCAAATTATTTAATCGCATCGCACTTACCTTTCTTGCATGATAAACAACAGTTGCATGAAAACCTACACCCTTAGGACAGAAACCAAAATTGAAACCCATAACTAAATTAAAAGACACTACAAGATAAAATTCATCGCCACAACATTCAAAATATAAAATAACTCAAAATTTAATCACAAACAAAACAACAGAACTACAACTACAACTAAATTAAAACGTCTCATTGAATGATCGGGAATACCTCGGATGATGTAACCCACGTGTTGCTAACGGGATTTCCCACGGTCTAAATGAAAGTGCGGAACTCATTTAGTTGAGTTTAGCAAATTCATCCGGACTAAGTGAATTCGATGAAAATAACGGTGCGGGATGACGGAACCGTGGGATCTTAATCGGTTCGTTTAATCAATTTTAAAACTCGTTTTAATTAAAATATTAAAGACACATGGAAATGAAGACTTTCTCTAAAACCAAACACTTCTCTCATCTCCCGATTTATGACTTCTAAAACTAAACCTCTCGCAACAACAAGGAGCTCGGAGCATGGTGGGCAAGCACGGCCATCGTTGTCGACAAAATTGAAATCTACATCGACAAAACTTTCTTAGAATTAAATAACCAAGCCATAGGACTTCGAGGTAGTTTGCCTAGGGTAACATAAATCCTCAACTCTTCGTTAGGCATTTGCATGATCATATCATGTAAATTAAGCCCTAACCGGTCTTAGGATTTCCGAGGTAGTCGTCCGATACGATATAAACCCTCACATCTTCGAGGTTATTTGTATGATTTTATCATACGAATATAAGTCCTAACTAATTAAAATTGGCAGGATCAAAATACTAAATAAACATTAGGACCTTCCTAAATTCAAGCCAAACATTAGGATAGTCTGGGAAGTCACCGAAGTTCACTTCGGGTCTGTGACATCCCCTACTTCTCTTCCTTTG
This sequence comes from Papilionanthe hookeriana x Papilionanthe teres, assembly GCA_022702705.1. Taxonomy (NCBI): domain Eukaryota; kingdom Viridiplantae; phylum Streptophyta; class Magnoliopsida; order Asparagales; family Orchidaceae; genus Papilionanthe; species Papilionanthe hookeriana x Papilionanthe teres. Next base: position 79,489,862 of record CM040421.1, on the reverse strand, counting down.
GACTCCTAAAATAAAATGTTCCAAATTTGATCCATTCCCTATTGAAATTCAAAAATTCAATCCCTTGAAAACTTAAACTTTGAAATTCTTGAGAGCAGAACTACTGATTATTATCGAGAGTTTTCTTAGGTGATTTCCGTCACTTAAGATGTAATTAACTATAGGGGCTTGCCCTTATAGGGAACTTTAAGAACCTGGGTAATATAAACCCCGTTTAATGTTTTCATATTAAACAGGGAACTTGTCGGCTTATAAAATTGGTTCGCGGACCAAACGGATGTCACAAATCTCATAGTTTATTTAATCGAGCCCCATCATCAAGCGAGTGTGTCTATTCTTCGGGATAGATACACGGTTTGTGGTGCGGTGCTCGTTTATATAAACTATTTGGGATGTGAGATCGGTTTGATTTCATATCTTAAAACTTTTAAACTTAAAATTATTTTCAAAATCAAATGTTATCTTTTAAACTATATATTTAAATTAAATTTAAAATATAAAAAATTCGCCGACAATTTCTGTAGGCGACCCCTTTTCAAAATAAAACACATAACCTAAAAATATGCCGACAAGATTCTGTGATTCGAAGATGTGTACCTTATGAAGAAACTTTTGCAATTATTCAAAAATGTCATGATTCTGAATTTGGAGGACACTTTGGAGTGGATAAAACTGTGTTTAAAATTTTAAATTCTGAATTATATTGGCCTACATTATTCAAAGATATTGGAAATTATGTGAAAACTTGTGATCGATGTCAATGAATGGGGAATATATCCAGAAAAGATGAAATGCCTCTAAACTATATATTAGAAATTAAAATTTTTTATGTATGGGGTTTAGACTTTATGGGACCTTTTATACCATCATCAGGAAAGATTTATATTTTATTAGCAGTTGATTAAGTTTCAAAGTGGATTGAAGCTGTAGATTTACCTAACTATGATTCCAAAAGTGTTTCACAATTTTTAAAGAAGATGATTTTTACAAGATTTGGAATGCCAAGGGTAATTATCACAGATGGGGAAGTCATTTCAGAAATGTAAGAATTTAATCATTACTGAAAAAATTCAAAATTAAACATAGAATTGCAACTGATTATCACCCACAAACAAGTGGAATGGCTGAAGTATCAAACTGATAAATTAAAAGAATATTGGAGAAGACTGTTAATCCTAAAAGAACTAACTAGGTTGATAGACTTGATTCTGCATTATGGGCTTATAGAATAGCTTATAAGACACCTATCAGAATGTCACCTTATCGGTTAATTTATGGAAAACATTGTCACTTACCTATTGAACTGGAACATAAAGCTTACTGGGCGATAAAGGATTTCAATTATGATTTGAATGCTGCAAGAGAGAAATGACTGTTACAAGTGAATGAAATGGAAGAGATAAGAAATGAGTCCTATGAAAATACAAAGATTTATAAGGAAAGAATGAAGAAATTGCATGATAAAAAGATTTCAAGGAAAATATTTGAGCATGGACAAGAAGTATTATTATTTAATGCTCGTTTAAAACTTTTTCCTGGAAAATTAAGGTCTAAATTGATGGGACCATTTATAATTGAGAAAGTATATCCTTAAGGAGCTGTGGATATTAAAGATCCCAAGACGGGAAAAATATTTAAAGTTAACGGATTAAGACAGAAGCCTTATATGGGAGAAATGAAACCAAATTACAAGGAGGCTTACGAACTAGGTCTACCCGATTAATACAACTAATTAGGTCGGGTTGACAACGTTAAACTAAGCGCTTTTTGGGAGGCAACCCATATATTATCATTGTGATTGTTTTTTATTTGAATTTATCTTTATCGATGTTTGTGTGTTGATCACACCTTTTTAATAGACCTATTTTTAAGACCGAAACTTTGTAAATTGACGCAGGTGAAACAGAGTCGAACGTGGTTCCGGTGCCTAGGAGCCCAAATTTGGCTCCTAAGCTCCAGCATAACCAATGGTATCGATGGTCCAGCGCCTAGGCGCTAGATTTCGGCGCCTAAGCGCCCTAGTTACAGATCGTGTAAAAACAAAAAATTTTCAAATTTTCACACGAAATCTCCTTATAAAATGCCCTATCTTCGTCCCCAATCCCTAAGCAACCCTATTTTTTTCCAGAATAATTCATTTTAGAGGAGAAAAGAGAAGTTTGGAATCAATGGAGAGAGGAAATCATGGCAATGAGGTAAGAGACAAACCTTCCAAAGATCCTCAACCTTATTTTTATGGTTTTATTGCATTTAGTATGGAGAGGTTATTTAGTCATTTAGAAAAGATTGAGGCGGAACTTCAAAGCATTGGGAATCTTCTGCATGAGATGTATCATCAAATTGAGCATTTAGAATGGCAGACGAAACTTCAGTTTGATCATATGGCGGCCTATCAAGATGCTCAAGTAACAATCTATACGAAGAACAAGTGGATTGATGAGAAGACGGATTTGGAATTTCCAAGGGCGTTGGTTTTCTATCCATGCGGGCCTAGCAAACTTCATTGCAAGAGGGATGGAAATTAAAGTTCGGTGTTGAATAGATCTTTTATGTGTTCTAAGGGTGATTGAGTTAAGTTTTAGTAAGTCGAATGTTTAGATTGTGTGTTTGCTTTTATTGTTGAATTTGTGTTGTTGGATTGAGAATTTGCTTTGAATTAGTGTTGTTTGTGTTGTTTAGAGAATGATTAACCTTGTTATTGTCTTTTTCTGGAATTTATGGAGCTTGGAATGAAAAATATGAAATGGAATTGAAGAGTTTGGTTATAGCTTGAGTTTGAAACATGAATCTAATTTATCATTTTAATTGATTGTGGAAAAGTTTGGAAGTTAGAAATTGGAGTAATACTCCCATGTGAGTAATTAGAAGTTGGATTTGTTTAGTTTGGTCGAAATATAATTTTTAAATCAAATTTTTGGACAGACGAGTCTGGTGCCTAGGTGGCAGAATTCAGCGCCGGTTCGGCCTAAACCCAAAACTTCATCTTCTTAAACCCCCCAACACCATTTTTGACGCCTAAGCTCCCCGTTCTTCCCGTTTTTGCAAAAATAGAGCTGTAGGATCCATTTTGAGGCCGGATTTTCAAGTTTTAAGCTTGGAATCACTCGATTTCTTCATCTCAAGGTTAGATCTACCTTCTAAACTATTTATTTTCTAATTTCACGATGGATTTTGCTCTCTTTGAAGAGAACTAAAATTTTCAAAAAAAATTTGATTTTTAGAGTTAAATCCATGGAGTTTTAAGCTCTTTTAAGTTAGAAAAGCTTAAATTAGTTCATTTCCTTTGATCTTATAAATTTACTTTGCATTTTTATTTCACTTTTAGATGACACCTAAATCTAAGCGAGGAAAAGAACGAGAAAATTTTGATTGTAGCAAGTTTGTCACTGTGGCAGCACATTTTCGTTACAACTATTTTGCTACGACAAGAAAGTTTATCTCAGAATGAAGTTTTTACAATCTTGGAGGAAGAATTGAAGATATGATCGTTGCACTCAACTGACAACGATTCTGCTATTTCACTGTTGTTGCTGTTATCCCTGTCTTTAGGGAGATTTATCCAAATTTCTTAAATGCCGAAGAGTATGAGATCTTCGTAAGAGGAGTTGGAGTCGGATTTACTCCAGAGTGAATTAACATTTTCTACGGCTTGCCGCCGAAAATCGAGTGTTATTACTCTGAATTATCTCCATCTGAGGGAGATCTGGAGATGATTCTTGCTTATTTGACTGATAGTACTAGAGCTTGGAAGATCCAGAATGAAAAATGGGTAAATTTTTCATCTTCTAAGCTAAATGGTGTTTCTAAGGCATGACATTACTTTATTTCTACTTGCCTCCTTCCATCCAACCATTTGAGTGAGGTTACCAAGGACAGAGCTATCCTCAACTACTGCATACAGGAGAGGAAGTCGATTGATGTTGGGACTATCATTTATGATTCTGTAGAGGCCACTGCTCGTTCCAGCACTTCTATGGGACTGGGATTTCCATCTCTTATTTATTCTCTGTATGAGAATGTCGGAGTTGTTGCTGAGCTTTCAGAAGAGAAGCTCAAGTCTACAAAGCCCATTGGATGATTCCTGAAGGGTGATCATGATGTTCAGTTCCCTACCTGTCCTAGATTTTCACCTTATGTAGATCTGAAGGATGTAGAATTTTCTTTTGATGACGACGAAGACGAGGCTACAGCCAGTGATTAGTAGTTTGATTTACCTCCCGAGTTGTATTGATTCTGTTTTTAGTATTTTATTTCTAGTATGTTAGTACTGATGAGTCTGATTTTGTTGTTATTTGTTAGTGTTGATTTGTTTAATTAACTTTATGTGGACTTTTAATGTTTAAACTTTTTTAGATCATATATTGTGTTATGTATTAAAGATTGAAGTATGGATGAATTTTTATTTTCTATGATAAATGTTTGTTTTTGTTTCAGCCTACTGTTTAGTATTCCTGAATAGTTAGTAATTTTGCATGTTTTAAATAAAAAAAAAAATTGTTGTAGAAATTAACTCCTGCTCTGCAAACTTTTCTATATATGCTTAATCATTTCTGTTTCATACATATTAAAGCATGTGTAGAAGTAGAAATGATTTTTTCCTTACTACATCATCATTGTACATATATAAATTCATCTTTTATTCTTTCTCTCATGCTTTAGAAAATTTTATGATTCATTTTTATACTAAAGCTGAAGTTTGGGGGAAGGGAAAACATTTTCAAATATTAAATATTATTTGTCCTCAATGGACTAATATTTTCTTTAAAAAAAATAATAAAAAAAATATATTAACATAACATAAGAATGAAAAATTTATTTAAGATTACTTAAATTTTTTGAATTTATAAATAATATAGTAAACTTAACTAAAATTCAAATAATTTTGATTGATTTTAAGAATAGAATTATTTAACTTAAAGAATAATAAGATTAAAATTTTTTTCTATTTATAGTAAAGAGAATTGTATTTTTGAAATACTAAGGAATCATGATTATTACTTGAAAAAGAAAAGATTGAAATAATTTTTGAAAAATACTTATTAAGAGTGTCATATTTTTTAAATGAAAATGTATAAGTTTTAAAATATAAGTTAAAGATAGTGAAGTTCAAAATCATTAACAAGCTATCCAGATATAGTAATCCTCACAAATTAAAGAAGAGAAAAAAAAACAAAAAAAAAGAAATGTGAGGAGAAGCTTGAGGAAAGCCTAATAAAAAATTGGCTTCACTTGAATTATCTTATAGGAAAAAAAACTAATTACATTTTTAACTTAATTTGTATGTACAAATATTTTTACTAGAAAAATTTTTCATGAATGACTTTTTATTGTAAATATTCTATGTGACCTTAATATGATAAATTACAATTATTCTTGAAATAAATGACAAATTGAAATCTTATGATTTGGTAGTTAAATATTCTTTAAATTCTTAAAATTAAACTTAATTAGAGAAATTTGGTTAAAGAATTGCTAAAGTATTTATAAAACCAAAATTATAAAGAATCTTAAATATTTAAACTTCATTCCAAATGTTATATATTTAATGTAATTAAAAAGGTTACTTGAGGACAAGTAACGTTTAAGTTTGGGGGAATTTGATCCACTTTAAAAATACTTATTTTTATGCCTTATTTATGATTCAATTCTTAAGGATATTATGCTTTAATGAAAGGTATTTTTATGTTTTTGGATATAGGTGATAAAAAAAAGTTAAAGAAGGAAAAATGAGCAAAAAGGAGCAAAAATGGAGCTAAAAAGCAAAGTTGCCAAAATTTTAGGTCTGATGCCTAGGCACCAGAATCTAGCGCCTAAGCGCTAATTTGATACAGAAACAGTTAAGATTTTTTATGACTTTGGGCAGTTATTTTGACGGTGTTAAGTGGTTATCAGACCTTCTAGAAGACTGGAAGTTACTCCTAATACATAGGACATGTGATAAAATGCATCTGGACACGAGAAAACAGTTTTGATCGCGAAGAGGTGTGATCCAAAGTGAAGAGGTGCGAAGACTTCATCACGGAGTCTGATGCTTAGGCGCCAGATTCCGGCGCCTAGGTGCCATAGTTACTTTCTAGAAGATAAACTGTATTTGGATGAATTTTAAAGAGGTGCCTTAAGCAACCCCTGATCATTTTCAAAGCACTATAAATAGGAGTCAATTCTACATAGTAAAGGGCCCCCAAGCACCCTAGAGTTCTCTCACGCTTGAAAATAATTTTAGGGAACCACCTTCATAAGTAATTAGTGAGTTTATTTTAGTTATTTTGAGTGTTACTACTCAATTCCTGGACTAGTAAGTGTGAGTTTGCAAGTGTTGTTGCTGTTGAAGTCTTTCATTTTGCATTGGAGTCAGTAGAAGTCAGCGGATTACTTGAAGTAACATTCCAGATAAGTATTTGTAACTAAGTTCAAAGTTTTATAAATATGTTTTGTTGTGTGAATTCAATGTGTTCTGAGTAGTTAGTTTTATTTCTTCTTTCAAATATGAAGAGATAATAAGATAATTTAATTTCGTTAGAGAACTTAACTTTAAATTTTTAATTATTATGATGATATTAATACCTGATCTTAATTTACTTTTTAAACTGGCCATTTGAATTGTTAAAACCTGTTGAAGAATTCTGAGACCTATCCGGAGATGAGTTCTTAACTAGTAAATATCACATGAATCCTTGGGTAATCGAAGGCTATATGCGGGTTATTCAAGGTGAAGTGCAAATAAATAGGGAGATATTGTTTATTGGTCTTAGAATTTATTAGTTTTTAGTGTGACAGACTAAATTCTAATAATTTGGTTTATAGAAAGGGAACGGGTCACTAGTAGAGCCGACCATAGCCAACCTTGGACATCTAGAAGTGTGAGCCTAGATTAAGCCATTCTATTAATAATACATCCTGAACCGATCTATAGATTAGCCAATGTTTCTTATACTATGGAGCGAAGGTAAAGAATAGGAATGCTTCTATTTGGCGGAATACCATTATTTCAAGTTCTCAACGAATGATAATTATTTGGAAAAATCTTGGATTAGTTGAAAAATGAGAAAGTTGTTTTATTTAAACTTGCATTAACATTTTACTTTATTGTTGCTTATTTACATTTAGTAGAAATTTAACTAAACTTAAAAATCTGAATTTTGAAAAGAAATAAAAATAATAATTACTTTTAATTTGAAAATCTAATATATTTCTTAAATTTTATTTTTCACTTAATCTTCCCTGTATTACTTGAAACGATACGTATACTTACGATTGAAATTGTGACTTTTACAAAAATTATTAAAAATATTTTAATATAAAATCATAAATTCTTACATTAGTAAAAGTCAGGCATATCACTTATCATCCCCAGACTAGTGGTTTAGTAGAAGTGTCTAATCGTGGAATTAAAAGAATTTTGGAGAAAAATGTGGATAATCATGGATTGGTCTACTCGATTAGATACTATTTTATGGGCTTATAAAACTGCTTTTAAAATCCCTATTGGAATGTCTCATTATAGAATAGTGTTTGGTAAGACTTGTCATTTACCATTTGAATTGGAGCACAAAGCATATTGGGCGATAAAAGAGTTAAATTTTAATTTCAAAAATGCTGGAGAGAAAGATTTATGCAATTGAATGAAGTGGAAGAGATTAGAAATGCATCTTATCACAATGATAGCATCTATAAAGAGAAAAAGAAATTATGGCATGATCGGAAGATATTGAAAAAGAACTTAGAAAATGGACAAAAAGTTTTGTTATACAACGCAAGATTGAAGTTATTTCCTGGAAAGCTCAAGTCTAGATGGTTAGGACTTTTTATCGTTGTAAAAGTTCATTCTTTTGGAGCTATTGATATTAAAGATCCTGATACTTGAAACATTTTTAAAGTTAATGGGCATCAATTAAAGCCTTAGTTTGACGGGTTTCAACCTGACTTCAAAGAGGTTTAATGTTGAGTCATCTTGATTAACTAAATGGTTTGTCGGGCTGATGACGTTAAACCAAGCTCTTTATGGGAGGTAACCCATATGTATCTTTGTGGTTTGTTTGCTTGTTTGTTGTAGTTATGTATTTAAGATAGTTTTTTTTTAATCCTAATTACTTCTAAATACTTTAAAAATTGATAAATGATGGATCGAATCGAGATATTGGAATATTTTGGATCAAACGAAGTTCGGTGAGAATTTTTGACCACTAGTGCCGCCGACACCAGAATAGGCACCACCAGCGCCCTATTATTTTCCTACAACTAAACTTGACTGTTTGAGCACAGTCGGCGCCCTATCGAGCGCCGCCGGCTCCCAAAATCTGCTTGACGGTTTTTAAGTTTCAAAATGCAAGTTTTGGCGGTTTTTGGCGGGATCTTCGTCCTTATAGCTCCCTAAACTCCATTTTTGAATTCTTAACTCCAGAAAAATGAAAACCACCTATCCCAATTCATATTCTATGTATTCCTTTCCCATTAAAACCCCTCAATTTCGTGTTTCATCCGAAGGAAATTCATAAGTTTTGAAGCGCAGCGTTTCTTCAACAAAGTGATGATGAAAAGAAGGATTATCAAGGAAAGAGGCTTCATAAACTGAGGTATGGATAATCCTACTACTAGAATTGAAGAAATTATTAAAGAGAGACGTTAGGAAGTGCTTTTCTACACTACTACTGTCGTTGTTGTTCCCGTCGTGAAAGAGTTTTAAGCAAATCTTCACGGGAACAACCAAGGGTTCGTATTTGTGCGTGGTAATTCAATTCACTCTTGCACGAATCAACTATCTCTTTATGATCGATAACGTACCTATTTGCCATTATTCTAATTTCAATGTCACAAGGGATAATATGAATGATGTATATCGATATCTGAAGGATGAGAATGAAGAATGGGAACTTAGAGAGAATGGATACATGAGTTTCCCATCTGCATCTCTCAATCCAGTATTCAAGTAGTGGCATTACTTTATTTCAACAAATATATTTTTAACATTGAAGATTAGCAAGGTAACCAAGGAAAGTGCCATTTTGAATTTCTGTATTCAAACTGGAAGGCCGGTTGATATTGGTAATATTATTGTGAAATCAGTACTTGGATTAATTGTGCATGGCTCTAAATATGGGCTTGGACACCCGTCCACCATATTTCTGTTATGTAGTCAGTCATAGGTTCCTTATGAAAGTTGGGAAAATGTTCTTCTTCCATGGAGGTCCATTGATCCAACTAATCCCTATGACTACCAGGCAGTTGGAGATGAAGATGACATGAATTTGCTTGAAGATCAACCAACACAGACTTCACAGCCGATTCAACCCTATTTTCCTGAAGGTTCCAGAATGATATTAAAGAGGATCAAACAATTGGAGAAAGAGGTACGGAACATTATGAATGTGATCAATAACATTTTTTATTTATTCGATCATAAAGATTGGAGAATGAACTATCAATTCGATCACACTAGTTGAATTGAGATGGGCTTGATTAATCTTATGAAGAAGAACAAGGTGATTGCTGAAGAATCATCTGACGAATTTCCATTTCGTCCATTTTATAACTTTTTTATGCATCAACAATCAATTGGAGACATTAGAGGAAAGGATTGTTTTGAAACAGATGCAGAGTAATTGATGGATTCTACTTATGTTTGTTGCGTGTTTAGTTTGCTTTGCTTAGTCATGTTTGGTTTGTGTAGTATTTGCTTTGAGATTTGAACTTGGATTTGGATGTGTTTACTTCCATTGCGTGCTTACATCTTAGTGCTTGCCTACCGTAGAGTACTTGCTCCACTAAACATCTAATAATAGTTGGTTTGAATGAACATATTTAGTGTATATGATGTAACTTGGATTATATATATATAAGTTTGTTGTGTATTGTTTGTCTGAACAATTGTGTTAATTATTGCTTATGGGATGATGTAAATGCCTATTGAAGTGTTGAACATCATTGTGGACATCGAAACGATCAAAATTACGAAAACATTTTCGGACCCAGAAAATATTTTCGACTGGCGCTGCCGGCGCCCAAATCCAGAGAGTTGGCTAATATTTTTAAATATAGCATTGCCGTGCTCGAATCCAGCAAAAAGCCTAAAACCCTCGATTTTGCGATTTTTGCCCTGGAACCCGCAAAATTTTTCCATTTCCTTCGTCTTCCTCCTCCATTTTTGCGATTTTGAAGATCTAGGGCTTGCTAGATCTCGGATTTAAGGAGATTTCAATGCTTTTCAACACCGGATTTGCACTTCTCTTGGTAAGAGCTTCACGTTAAGTTAAAATTTTTGGATTTTCACCATGGAAATCTCTTACATTATGTATAGTGGAAATTTTTTGAGTTTTAAAGAAATTTTGAGATTTCCATGATGAAATTTGCTCTTACTTGTTTAGAATAGTGTTTGGAGTGTGCTACATTGTGAATTTAGGATTTATTGGAATTTTTTTTGCAAATTTTAGAAATTCACATGGCTCCAAGAGGGAAGAGGAAATTGGATTTTGATGAGGAGAGGTTTGTTAACGTCAAAGCCCAATTTCGCTATAACTCTATCGTTCACAACAAGAAGTGTATCCAGGATCAAGCTTTTGATAGTCCTGGAGGAACTGTAGAACAATTAATTACAAAGCAAAACTGGGAGCGATTCTGTTATTTCACTGCGAATTCTGTTATGGGAGTTGTTAGAGAATTCTATTCTAACATACCCTGGACTGAGACTGATTATGTGATTTTTAGAGGGAAGATGGTTGAGTTTACTCCTCAGCATATCAATGCTTTCTATCAGACTCAGGAGCCATTCGTGTGAAAATATGAGAACTTTGACACTGGGAGGGACAATATGAGAGAAGTTATTGCTTTTCTGACTGGCGGGCGAGGAGAATGGAAAGTAAGTCAAAAATAGTTGATAAAACTCCACTTTGAATGTTGCTTCAAAAGTTTGGCATTATTTCACTTTTGCAAGACTGTTACCATCTTATCATCACAGCAAAGTTACTAGCGATAGAGTGATTTTGAACTACTGTATTCAGAAGATGAAAAAGATTGATATTGGAGCTATTATTTACAAGAATATTTAGACGATTGCTAGAGACGAAACCACCAGAGGATTAGAACATCCTGCTTTAGTTCATGCCCTCTGTGTTCAGTCTGGAGTGGAGTTCACTAGTTTTGAGGAAGTGGCTATTCCATTAAGACCTATTACAAAGAATATTATCTGTACTTATGAGTCTCATGTAGGAACTAGAGCTGAGCGTAGGACTACTGATATTCCTACTACTAGTTATGATGTTCCATCTCCTTCTGAGCCACATACCTTATCTGATATTATGGAGCAGCTGAAACTACAAAGTTCTAGTATGGATAGACTCCATGGTCAAATGGATGTATTTGAGGCGAGGAGTGATGTGAATGAAGATTATGTGCAAAGGAAAGTTGAGTTCGATATTGCTTATTATGATGCTCATATCAGATTTATGAGGGGGGGGGGGTCCGATGTGGTATTTTCTACTTGCGCCAGCTATACACCATATGGACCTTACCCTGCTGATGACCTTGCTGCTTATCCTGGTGATGGAGACTGGTAGATTGTTTGTTTTACTTCTATTGTTCTTAATCTGTTGTATTGTACTGATGTGATATAGTGGATATTTACTTTTCATGTAATGTGTAACCCTGTGTTGTACTGTTGTAATGAAGCGTTATTTACTTTTTATGTTGTACTGTTGTGTTGTACTGAGACATTAAAACTGTTGGTTGTACTGTTAGTAGTGTGATAGTTTGTTTCATGCTATAGTTTTATGTTGGATGTTTAGATGATTAATGTTAATTTCTCTTTACCCATGCAAATATTTAAAATTGTTATATCACTGCTACTAATAGTTTCATGCCTGATAATTGTAAATTTTGACTAATACCAGATAGCTGTTGAAGATTTCAAGATCCCAGCACAGAGAGGTTAATTTTCTTCTACTCTGAGCTGTTTCAATTTACTGAAAAATTTAAATTTTGGGGGTGGATAGAGAAATACTAACTTTTATTTGTTCTCAATTATTATATTTTCAAAGATTATTAGCATAACTTCTGGCAGTTGAACCTCAGTATAAGATAACAAAAACTTTTTTATTTCAGTTGAATATTAAGGAAGGATAAGATGAAAAGTTTTTAGTGATAAAGGTTGATTTTATAGAAGTAAGATACTTGGTATAAAGGGATTTGATTATAATCAACTATTTAAAGTAAAGAAAACTGTATTTTTTGAAATGTTAAGAGACTTAAAGTATTGTGTGTTAAGAAGAGATTACAACTTTGTGATGAATAATAAAGCCTATACTTAACTATGAAGTAAGGAGATATTTCAGGTTTGAACTTTAAAAAAAGGAGAGTGAAGTTCAAAATCATTAAAGGGCTATCCAGATATAGTAATCCTCAAAAAAAAAAAAAAAAGAAGGATTGAAAAAAATCCCTAAAAAAAGAAGAAAGAAAGAAAAGAAAGAAAAAGAAGGAAAAATGTTTATAAGGAGAAGCTTGAGGAGATGCCTAATAAACAATTGGCCTCACTTGAATCACCCTAAAGGGAGAATTCGATTTTATTTCTGAATTTATGTCTTAACTACTGACCTACATTCTAATAAAATTTACATGAACTCCTTTCTCACATAATCTTTTGAGGCACTCTTAATGTGAAAAATTATAGTTCATTTTGAAATAAATAGAAGACTAGAACACTTTGACTTGATTACTGAATATCCTTATACCTATAGTGTTGGCCTAAGTTACTAAATTTTTTTCTGAAAATCTAAGCAAAATATTCTTTTGAATGAAAAATTTTAGTGTCTTACAATTGAAAAGTACATTGCCTAGAGTTATATTTTATGTAGTAAAAATATTACTTGAGGACAAGTAATAGTTAAAGTTTGGGGATTCTGCTGCACTAAAAATATATACAGTTTTTTCTATCTCATTTTACCCATTTTTGGTGATATTGCACTTTAAAGAAAGGTATTTTTCAGGATTTGTTGTAGGTATGATGATTTTAGATGATTGGAGTGAAAAAGAAGCAAAAGGAACAAATTCGAAGCGAAAAGGAGCAAAAAGGAGCACAATGTTAAAAAAGTGTTATGGCTCCGCCGGTTCTAGAATGGGCACCGCCGGTTCTAGAATGGGCACCGCCGGTGCCCAAATCTAGAGAGCACAGTAATTAAGTGGCACGATCAGACACTGCCGGAGCCCGAAGTCGGTGGAGTTCAAATTTGAAGACTTTTGGAGACTTTTTGAAGGGATGCCTATGGAAACTCTTGGGATTTCGTCCCTATCTTATAGTTAACTACTTTTGGATGAAAAGTGGTGTGGAAAAAAGTGTCTAGAGAGTGTCTTGTGTCTTCTAGAGTGTTAGGGTTTACGAGTAGAGAGTGAAAAGTGAAGATTTGAGAGGGATTCTTCTAGAAGGAGGGGAGGAGAAGAGGTAAAGTGAGAGATTTCTTCTTTCTTTCCATTCTAAGGAGAGAATTAAGTGTTGTAAAGAAGAGAGAAGAGGATTCAAAGGAACTAAAAGGGAATTGCATTGGGGAAGAGAAAGAGATAAGTTGTATTTTCTTTTGTGGTTTGTATGACTTTTCTTTTATATATAAAATCCATGTTTTATTGTATCTTCTCATGAATTCTGAGTAGTCTCCCTTATCTTTCTTCTTGCGTAGAGATGTGATGATGGATTAATGCGGATTTGATGTGATTTTAGTGTAATGAAGAAGTTGTGACGGTCTCTCATTTAGAACTTAATTTACTTTTGATTTGGCCAATTCAAATGTTAAAATATGTTGTTGAACATTAAGTTTGAAAGGATTTAATGTCCTACAACAATAATGAAAGATCCATTCAATTTCTATGGATGAATTGTGTAGTTCATGGGAATTGAGTGCAAATGAAAAGGGAAATGTGTTTTGATGGACTTCAATGTTGAGATTTCAGGGTGAGAGGCTGAAATCCCCAAATTGGTTCTAAGATTAGTAATTAATATCAAAGGTTAGCCTTCGGGTGAAGGGTGAGTGGGAGCTTCAAAGTGAGAGCCGGTATCCTCCCAGCCTAGCCTTAGAGTTAGTAACTAAACTTAGAATATGTCAATGTTCTTTTCTTACTAAGAAGAGGGGGTACTCTTTTAAGGGTAAAGAATCATCTATGCTCCTATTTGGCACAATAAAATAGATAATTATTCCATATCAATCCACACATCATATTCTCATTGCAAGAGGAAAGATACTTTTCTCATATATCAAAAACCTTTTAAATAATTAATTTAGTATGTCTGTTAGTTAATCCTGTTCTTAAAGTTGTTAGAAGTAATCATAGTTAGTTAATTGTAATTTTTTCATTGTTCTTAATGTTTCCTGCATGGTAGTAGTAAGTAGTAAATTTTAACTTCAGTGCTTATTACACATTGTGTAACACTTTCTTAAAACATTATATTTTTCTGTGGGATCAATAACCAGGACTCCATTAGAGCCCTGTATTACTTGATACGATACATATACTTGCGTTGAATGCTTGGACTTAAGAAAATTATTATAAATCTATAAATCTAAGTTCTTAAATTCTTGCAAATTATAAAGTCGAGCATCAACTACCGTGATGCATTGTTTTTGCCAAATCCATCCCATTCTATTTGAGTTCCAAATTTGATCAAATAGGTAGAGGAATCTCGACCGGTCCTTGAAATTCTCCTGAACCAACTATTCGTAGTTCTTTACCGAACATAATGCTACATTAACCAATGAAGGAAACTGTGTTGTATGACCTCAGGAAGACTTGATGAACTATGTGTGGTGGGATGCAATCCAATAGCAGGAAGTGCCATGACACCATCCTTTTTATCAACCTTTATATAATTAATGGCATCAATTTTACCTCATCTTGTCTGGTGATTCTTGGGGGAGTCCCATCATTATCACAGATAAAGTTATAACACCATCCACTCTGAATCGTAATTCTGCCCTTTCCCCTCATCCAATTTTAGGGCTCTGAGTATGTTCTCATCCTCAAAAGGCCTGCACGGCCCATATCCCTTAAATCAAAGACACAATCAATTATCCTCTGTTCATTCTCAGGAAATACATCCGTATGCAATTTTATTCCATCTAAAATGTTCACTTATATTCCTTGAATTCTTTCAAAGTGTTCAAAATTTTACTTTCGGACCCTTTGAAACATTTCCAGCTCATCATCAAAATTTATTCGCAGTTGCCTTGGCCTAACAAACTGTGGAATATACGGCTCTACATCCAGGTTTTCTTCACTTCCCTGTACTATTGGGACTATGACGCACTCTTCTGGGGGAACATCACACTTCATACATCCTTCACAGGGTTCAGTCGGTGTGTATTATAGTAGAGTATGATCTACGATAGGCTCCATTTATGACTATCCTACTATAAACTGAGGTACGGTATCCCCTACCAACTACTCAAGAATTTTTTCCTCACACACAGTCGAGACATGCTCTGATGTTGCTTCTTTGGCTCGTCTTCTTTCCAGAAGGTCAAGCATCCTATGATTACAACGATTCATGTTTATGAATTTTGTGTGAGGTAATGGCACCTTTCTGGATGAACTTGTTGGAGTTCTTTCTGATAGAGCCTTGATGAGCTTTTCCTCCATCGTTAGGATCATAGACTTTATTTGCCTAATTCACTCTACTGTGTTGTCAGTTCCTCGAACTTCTTTTTTATCTTTTTCAAGATTCTCTTCTTAGTAGTCGTACTATTTTCCTTACTCCTAAATCTGAGTACTGGATTTAGATGCTCCACTTTTTTTTGAGCTGACCACACTCAATAGGGCCCCCTCATTATCCATCCTGATTTGGTTAAAGTCATGGTTAAATTCTATGATGGCTCCCTGCACCACCTTCTCCTCGTCTAGTGCAAGATTTATGTCATTCTTGAAGGATAAAATCTATCTCTTACTTGAATTTTCCCTGTAAACAACAAAAGAAAAGCCAGTGTGACGAAATTCAAATGAATAGGAATAATACTGGATATCACTAAATATGTGATTTTAAATTACATTTGTTCTTTTTTAATTAATTTCGTGAAATATGAGATTCAAATGAAGAAGTTTGTTATTATTTATGAGTATCTATCTTATTTCATCAGTATAGTACAAGTTTCCTTTTTTATTATACCCAATCACAGATAATTTTTACATCGGTGTTTCTAGGGAGTAGGTGTTCTCCTTAGGTCTCATCGCTTAAAACATCATGACGCTACATTTTCAAGTATCCTCTGTTGATCGGTGTCAGTCGTCAAAATTGTTTGGAAGATAGGAAACTTTACTTTCAAAAAGTGTGAAATGTAGTTTTATAAAATAAGGTTTCGATTTAATTTAATATATATGGATTTTTGAAAATAATATTTTAAATTTGAAAAATATGAAATCAAACTGATCTCATTTAAACAATAGTTTAAACAATCAAGAACTTCACCAAAATACATGTATTTATCCTAAAGAATAGATACATTACTTAGTGGTGAGGGTCGATCAAATAAACTAAAGAGTTCATGACATCCGTTTGGTCTGCAAACCATTGTTGACTGATAATTTCTCTTATCTAATATGAAGGAATCAGATAGGGTTTATATTAATCTGGGGACTTTAAGTTTCCTATAAGGGCAAGCCCCTATAGTTAATTACATCTTAGATAATTAAAGTCACATAAGAAAAATCTTGATATAGATCAGGAAATATTGTACTCATGACTTCCAAAGGGTAGATTTATTCAAGAAAATGTTGTAATAGGAAATCCAATTGATGAATGACAGAAATTTCAGAACAATTTTTGTAGGAATCCAAAGGAAAGAGAGACTAGGGAAGACAGAGAACCAAGAGAGCTCGTGGTGTTTTCCTAAATTATCTTATGGTTTGGCTTTAATTTTGAAATAACTATTTGGTGCTTCATCCTGCCAATTTTATTATTTAGGGCTTACATTCGTTTGATACTGATCATGTGAATGGCCTAAAAGATAGGACGGTTTATGTCATACTAGATGATAAACTCAGAACCTAAGATGAGTTAGGGCTTATGTTGCACAAAGTGCGAAAGCGTAAAGAGATAAAGTGAGGGTTTATACTGCACTAGGCAAGCTACCTTGAAGTTCTATGGCTTATTGTTTTAATTTCTAAGGAGTATTGCTGTTGAAAATGGTTGTGCTGCCCATTATGCATGCTCTAAGCTCCTCGTCGTAGCAGGTTTAGTTTAAATAAGTGTCAACTGAACAGAGAAGTAACATGTTTTTGAAATTTTCAATTTAAGATGCCTTAGCATTTTATTATGGGACAATATTTAACTTGATTAAGCGGAACTGATTAAGTTCCCATAGTTCCACCATCCCGACACCACTATTTTCTTCGAATTCACTTAGTCCAAATGAATTTACTAAACCTAACTTAATGAGTTCCATAATTTCATTCAAACTATGAGAAATCCCGTTAACAACCTTAGGTTGTATCCTCTGAGGTATTCTTGATTATCTGATAGAGACGTTTTAATTTAGTTGTGATTGTGATTCTTATTTTGTTTGTGATTAAAATTTGAGTTGTTTTATATTTTGACTGTTATGGAGATGAATTTTATCTTATTTTTTATTTTTAATTTTGATTTTGGTTTTGATTTTGTGGTATCCTAGAAGCCTTGGTTTTCATGCAAGGTGATATTGTTGTTTAACTTGCAAGCTCGTAAGCAAGAAAAAGTAAGGAAAGTGCAGGAAAAGAAAAGCGTTGTAAACTTTAAAAGTGTACCTCACGAGTCTTCTCGTTCCTTTACCTAAAACTTTAGTATCTATTTGCAATAAACATTTATACTTTGCATGAAATTAAAAGCCTATAGATAGGTTCGTCACAGGCCTACCAAACTCTATGTCATAACTTGGTTGGTCCTAATCATCCATTTTAAGAAATCTCTTCATTTGATAAATATGATGGGTCCAGTTGTCCTATTAGGTGTCTGAAATGTTTGTGAGACTGGCCTAGGAGGTACCTAAACATTCACAAATCTTTTGAGCTTCCTTGAGGTCATTTTGGAATTATCATAATTATTAAATACTAATCTGTTTTATATCCTCATGCTTAGTGAGCCAATGTTTTAATTATCTCGAAAGGTAGGGAATTTAACAATTGATATTTCACTTAAGAATTGTATAAATGGGGCCTTTGATGGAAAACTTTATTTATGGAAGAATTAATCAATTTTGATGGGCTCGTAGTATTTCAAAAATGGTTTAAGGTTAGTTGTGTTCCCTTTTCTGATCTTCATTAGTTTGCTTTTCAATTAAGCCTAGCCCACTATTAAGCCCTTAGGGTTTTAGTTGGTATATTTTGTGATGTTTAGAAAGGTTTAACTACATGAACGTGATTCTTATCAAATAAATGAGCTATTATTTAAACACAAAATAAGGAGGTGATGGATTAGTGAGTTATCATCTTCCAAAACCAACCCTTAACCTTAAGGATCATTTAATTTAATTTTCCTCCATGTTATAATGATTAATTAAATCATGGACTTTATCTTTTAATATGAAAAAAATGAGATTTTTTCCTACCATTTGCCCTTTATGTTTCAATCATTCAAACATAATGATTAAGATCATGTATTGACCTTTTCACGCTTTGATTAAGCCTAAAAATTAATTAAGGCTAAATTGTTTAAAATTACATTTTGCCCCTAAAGGCCTTTATCACTTCATTACTCCTTAAATTTGACTTAAAGGACTTTGAAAGTTTTATGTTACCCCACTTATGGGTCAATTAAAACATCAGAGGATAAAATAAGATTTTTCAAACTTTAATTCAATTTATATATTTATTTTAATGCAAAAATAGGGATTTTTAATGAAAATTCAATAGCTTGACGAAAAGAAGATCTTTGGCTATGAAATTTTTATTGGAGGTAGATCTAGACTAGAGGACCACTTGGAATAAATTTCATGATTTTTGAGCTTTAATTTAATTATTAGAATTATTTTAATTTATTTAGTATTTATTTATTATAAAATATTTTGGAGTTTAAAAATTAAGTTTTATATTTTTCTTGGATCTCTCTAAGGTTAGGGAACCCAGAGAAACAAATTTTCTATTTTTTAATTTTTCTTTTAAGTTTTAGAATTATTTTGGTGGGAAGTTAATGAAATTCATTTTTTAGCTTTCAAAAATTAATTTAAGCCTTTGAAAATTAATATCTTGACTTAGAGGCTTGGGAAAATTATTTGGATGGTTCCTAAATTGTTAGGAGACCAAATGTGAGAATTTAGTGAATTTTAATACTTTAGTGATTTTTATCATTTTTAAATATTTTTAAATTTACTTTTTGGCTTAAAAATGAAATATTTATTTTATTGCCATTTTATATTCATAAAATTCCACTAGTCATGAGGAATTCTCTAAACCATTTTTATACATTTTTTGCTTGTATTTTAATTACTAAGAATCATTTTAGTGGTAAAAATGTCTTTTAACTTAAAAAATTCAATTAGTTGGTTAAATGAATTTCAAATGACTTCAAAATTTTTAAGGAAGTCCCTCTGACCCTAAACCATAGTGGAGAATGATTTTTGAGACATTTACATATTTAGTTTATTTAGATTAATTCCGCTTTAGTTTTAGGTTAAAATGACAATTACGTGCATTTTGAAAGGTTTAGCTCAATTCAAATATTTTCTAGGGTCCACTGGTCACAAGTAACCTACTAAAATTTATCTTGCATTTTCTGATCAACATTTTAATTATTATAATTATTTTACCAAAACAGACACATTATGTTTGAAAAATAGGGATCTCTTCATAGATATCTCCCCTGGTCTTAGAAAAATCAGGGAAGATCCCCCATGACAGAGAAATCAAAACTCCTATGTTTCCTGACATGTTGAAATGTCTAAGCCAATGGAGAAATATAATACTCTAGGATGTATTTAATTAATTAGAAATAAAACATGCATCAAATAAACATTAAACCATTTCCACATTATTCTCCTCTGTTCACTGAGCATTAGGGTATTTTTCTTTTATTTTTTTTAATTTTCTACACCAAGTTATGGATTTTTAAAATTAACTAAATTTATATAAATAAAATATATCCCTAATTTTCTACTTAACCACGCGGCGCCAAATCATCCTTGGCAGCTCTGAAGTGCTACACGTCACTCCTCCATTTAACGCCACATTTTGACTCAACTGTAACACGGCCGTACTTTATGTTAAGATCTCCTGTTTGGCACAATCTCAGCCCTCCATTCGATACACGCACAATCAAACGGCTGTGGGTAATCATCTTCACCTGGTTCCTCCCGTGAGCCCTCCAACTTCTAGACTTAAGAACTCGAGCTATACTCAACCAAGTTACATGGGGTTTGTTCCTAGAGATTCATCTGACCTAGACGAACCTATCAATATGGCTAACCTAGCCTGAAATTGACCCAATTTGCATGGAGAATCAATATAAGCTTGGGAGGATGGTAAAGTTCAATACCATTTTCTGAGAGGGAATGCCTCAATCAGATGGTTGTGGCAGCTTTGATTGGTCCCAACGAACCTCCAGATGAAGCCTTTTGTTGTGGTGAAATGTCTAGACCCAAGTTCGAACAGACCCGATTTCAGGAGTTGATCAAAGTTTGGTGCAGAGGCTCTCTGTGATTGGGCTTTTTAGGGGATCTTCTTCTTTCAGTGTTGTGAAGGTTTGTGTACAATTAATTTGAATTTGGTGCACTGTAGAACTGTGGTGAATTATGTCCTAGTTTTGGCCGGATTTTCAGTGGAGAAATTGGCTCTAGACAGTGGCGTTCAATGGCTGAAGATGGTGGGCTTGCACTCAAGAGGTCTCAGGGATGCTATACTATGGTTTTGGTAAGGTTTCCTTGAGAAAATTTTGGCACCCCCTCTTGTTCGTTAAAGATGGCTTTTATAGCCATGGTCAATGGGTGGAGCTCAGGGTGCCACTGTGGGTGCTTTAGGATGCTCATGGGGAGAGCTGAGCAGTGCCACTGAGCAATGAGATGATGCCTCATTGACAAGGCTCAATTTTGAGTTTGAGGGGGTACGGGGCTCTCGTGCTCAGCCATTCCGGTGGTTAGGGCGACTAGCAAAGATAGGGAAGGTGGATGGCAGGCTGATGGGACGTGGGAGAGGTTTAAATGATGCTTAATGGGCTGCCATGATGAGTAGTTTGTTTGGAGTTATGGTTTAGCCAAATGGTTGAGGTCCATCAGTCCTATGTGAGGGACCTTTGGTCCATGGCTCAATGAGCTTGGGTTTGGTTAGTCTTGGCTGGTCCCTGGGGTCCCAAGGTGGGCTGTGGTGGAGCCAATATTGTCAATTTGGTGACGTTGGGTGATGGGTTCAAATTAGGTCATATTGGGTTTAAGTTGGGCTAGGTTTAGTTTGAGCTTGGGTTATACATAATTGATTGTTTAAAAGGATGTATATGATTGTCACAAAGTGTTTGAAAGGGGATTGAAGTGATTTTGAATAGGTTTGGGGGTTCAATTTGGCTTAATTTGGGTTAAGTTTGGTTAAGTTGAGTTTAAGTTAGTCTAAGGTTGGGTCCAAGGCCAATTGAAAGTTCCAAATGGTCCATGGGATGTGTTTAAGGGTTCTTCATATTAATTGGGTGGAAATTTTAAGGTTAGGGTATCCAATTTGGTGACATTTGGACAAGTGCTCAATTTGGGTCAAAATTAGGGGTTTTAGTTTAAATTGGGTTTGAGTGAGACTTGGGTTCAAATTCGAGGCAATTGACTATTTCATTTGGTTTATGGGAGTGTCATGAGAGGTTTATAATTCAAATTGAGGGGAAATTAATTGACATTAGGTTTAATTTAGGTGAAATGGGATTTTGGGATTTAAGTGAAATTAAGCTCAAATGTGGGTCAAATTAGGTTTGGATTTAGTTTAGATTGAGGGTAGAGATGTTGAATTGAAGTTTGGAATTAAAATTGGAAAAGATTGGGGGCAACTGGGTGTACATTTGGTTTAATTTAGGTACTTTTAAGTTAAATGAGTCCTATTGGCCTTTTGGATAAATTGGGCTAAATCGGTCAAATTAAGTCATTTGGTAGTTGAGAGAAACGAAATTAGGAATATGTAGGAGGTTTTGGAAATTTTTAGGAATTTTTGAAATTTTTGGCTATGAGGGTTATTTTGGTAATTTTGCAAATTTTGGTGCCATGTTGGAAATTTTGGTAAATTTGGGTAATTTTAGTCAGTTTGATTGGTGGGGAATATTTTGAAATATATTTTTGAGAAAAATGGGTAATTTAGGTAATTTTGGGTAAAACTGAGGTTTAGGGGTATTTTGGGTAGATTTAGGGGCAAGGGGTCAAAAATTAAAATTTTGGAAAAATTGAGGTTGATTAGAGATGAGTAGTATGCGATTTTTTA
Organism: Papilionanthe hookeriana x Papilionanthe teres; assembly: GCA_022702705.1. Classification (NCBI taxonomy): domain Eukaryota; kingdom Viridiplantae; phylum Streptophyta; class Magnoliopsida; order Asparagales; family Orchidaceae; genus Papilionanthe; species Papilionanthe hookeriana x Papilionanthe teres. Next base: position 79,467,485 of record CM040421.1, on the reverse strand, counting down.
GATTGAGACATGGACCAAAAGGAGACTCTCATTTGGTCCTTTATGTGTTGGTATTAACCAAACCTTAGCTTGGGGCTAAGAGCATGGAGAAACCACGCACATGAGTTTCCAAGAGTAGGGGACCAAGATAGGATGTGCTTTGTTTAGGGTTGTGAGTGTAAATTGTGTGTATTGTGTAAGCTCCAGACTTCCCGGGGTAAATCCCAAGGTCTGACCACCTATAGGAGACTTCCGCTGGGTTTCCTTATGCTTGGTTTCTTCCTCCCAAAAGTTGGAGGTTAGGCCTTAAGCATATGAAAACTCCCAGTGAAGTGAGAAAGGAATGAATTTATAAGGGGGAGGTTTCCAAGACTAGTTTTCTAAGAAAGTCACCAGGAGAGTCTTATGGCTAGACCCTAGGCTATTATAAAGAGAGACTAGACCTCAACCAAAAGTAATGTCAACAAATGGACCCCCAATAGGTGCGATGGCTCGGCAAGCACACTGCATGTATTGATGTTGACCGACGAGATCAACAAAACTAACACAACTGTCTAAGTCCAAAATCAAGAGAAAACATAAAATTTAGCAAGGAAGTTTTCGATGGGGATTATTCGGTTGAAACCTTCAAGTCCCGAGAACTCTTGTTGGGGAAGGAAAATGGAATACTTTCATGAGAGGAGCTATGAATTTCAAACCTCCAAACTCTGAAGGTGTCCGAACCGAATCAATTTGAATTTGGGATTTGGATGAGGAATTTGATTTGATTTCAGATTTTGAGTTGGATCTTATGGAAATTTTAATTTGAATTTTTAGTTTGAATTTTAAATTCGAATCTTATGGAATTCATGGAAAGTTAGGATTTGCGGAATTTTGAATTTGGAAATTTTAGTTTCGTGGGAGATTTTGAGTTTTAAGTGAGCGTAGAGGGGGAATCAGAATTTAGGTACCCATATCTTTAAGAGGGAATCAAAATTTAAGTACTGATCCCGAAGGATGAGAACTTGAATTTAGGTACCAGTCTTAGAAATGAGAATCAGAATTTTGGTACCGATCTCGGGAGATGGGAGTCAGAATTTTGGTACTGGTCTCGAAGAATGAGAGTTGGAATTTAAGTAACAGTTTCATAAATGAGAATTTGAATTTCAGTACCGATCTTAGGAGATGGGAGTCAGAATTTGGGTACTGATCCTGAAAGATGAGAACTGAAATTTAGGTACCAGTCTCAAAAATGAGAATCAGAATTTGGGTAGAGATCTCGGGAGATGGGAGTCATAATTTAGGTTTTGATTCCGGAAGATGAGAACTAGAATTTAGGTACAAGTCTCAGAAATGAGAATCTGAATTTCGGTACCGATCTCAGGAGATGGGAGTAAGAATTTAGGTACTGCTCCTGAAGGATGAGAACTAGAATTTAGGTACTAGTCTCAGAAATGAGAATCAGAATTTCAGTACCGATCTCGGGAGATGGGAGTTAGAATTTAAGTACTGATCCTGAAGGATAAAAACTAGAATTTAGGTACCAGTCTCATAAATGAGTGTCGAAATTTCGGTACCGACCTTGGGATTTCATGGGTGTGGAAAATTTCTCTGAAGGGAAACGGAAATATAGGGAATTTAAGGAATCGGGCGATTAAGCTACGATCCTAGAATTTCATGGAAGATACAATATTTCTCAGAAGAGAAATGAAAATATAGGGAATTTAAGGAATCAGATGACTAAGCTCTGATCCTGGAATTTCATGGAAGGCGAAAAACTTCTCTGATAAGAGGCGGAAACATAGGGACTTTAGTGAATCTTTACCACATTAAGGAGGAAAGTTCAGGGACTCACATCAAGCTCAAAAGGTGACAGAGTGTCACATTAGGAAAGAAAGCACAAGGACTCACATCCAACCCAAAAGGTGACAGAAGGGAAACAGAATTTAAGCACCGATTCCAGAATTTCAAAGAATTAGAGAAAGTTTGACGTTGACTTTTCGGAGATAGTAGAATTAGTGTAGTTCGACCAGAACTTGTAGCAATTACAAGGTTTACAGAATTTTGTGACGTTTGGAATTTGTGAGAAGTAACGTTGTGTAAAGTGCCAAATTTGTGGAGTGCTTTTTGAAATGAAGGATTTGAGTTTAAGTGCAAGAATCAGAGTCTCAAGAAAGAGAATTATCTTATCATTTATTTTTGATTCGTCATTTTCATTCAAATTGTTTCATTAGATTTCCTCTGTTTTAATTTTGTTTGATTTCATTTCATTTGGTTTCATTTTGTTCGATTCTGTTTCAGGTTATATTTTCTTTTAATTTTGTTTTATTCAATTTGATTTTGTTTTGACTTTTTCGATTTGTTATTATTTTTATTTATATTTTTATCTTTATCTTCTTTTATTTTGTATCAGTCTTTGTTCATTTAAATTTAGAATCAACATATGGTTCTGCAGCTCTCGACCGCCACGTTGAGAGAAACACTTTCGATACACTCGGCGAGCTAGAACAAAAATCTTCATTAGTTTTTGCCGATGGCAGTAGTACAATTGATCATTTGCTGACAAGCATCCAAAAAGTCGATCAAGCGTACAAAGCTGAACAAAACTATCATATCATATCCTACTAACAAAAAAGTAGTGACGACTGATATAACCCGTCGTAGAGGTAGTAGATTTTTGCTATTTGAGACTTCTCCGTGGACATGTTAACCTACCAAGGCTACGCTTCAGAAAAAAAGTCCCCTTACAAACACCCGGAGGTACTGCTGTCACAGTGGTAAGGTGAAGGTTCTCCAATTCTGGATCTGGCTAGTAGTGAAACGGTGTTGTATCTTCATCCATCCTTCTGAAGGTAACTCATACCCTCTGTCCTGTAACTCTAGGGATGCAGTGCTTTGCAAGATCTGCTCCATTTCCTTTTATTACCAGCACTAACCCGACCGGTAGAGGGATTTCAACAGAACCTCAGAATTCTCCTGGTTTGATAATATGAATTTATTGTCCAAATAATATATTGCATTCACTTATAAAGGAAACCATGCAGAAGGGCCTTATAAATTCATGGTGGTCGACATGAGGCCGGATACAGACCCCGTCCTCATAAATATTTGTAATGCAACTGCTGGGAATATAGTCTGCAGGCATAACGTGCCACTCGACCATCCTTTTTACCATCTTCTTGATCTAGGGCGACATCGGATCCACCTCATCGTGTTATAAAATCCCCGGGGGATTGCCCTGTCTATCCTTTACAAAATTATAACAGCAGCCACACTGAATCGTGACCCTGCCCTTTCCTCTTTTCCATTTTGTTGGCTTTATGTACGTCCTTTACTCAAACAGCCTGCTCTGCCCATGTCTTAGAGAGGGAAGAAGCAATCCAGAATCTTTTCCTGATCATTCTTCGAGAATCTGTCTGTGTAGAACTTAAGGCCTTCCAGGATATTAATGAACTTCCTTTCTATTTCTTCATAATGTTGAAATTCCTTCTTTCTAATTCCTCTGATCTTTGCCATCACGTAGTCCGGAATTATTCATGGCGGAGGCGGCAGAGCGAACTGTGGTACGTATGGCTCTACATAAGGATGCTCCCTGCTCCTGAGTAGCATCGAAGTAGCTGCATACACCTAAAATGTGTCATACTCCTCCTACTATAGAATGTGAAACTGTGGGCATTCTGAAAATCCTCCTGTCAGTGAAGGTAGTCTGGATAAACCTGAGCTAAAAGTCGGACACACAGTAAAGATTACTTCCATTGTATCCCATGTCGATGCGGGGTCCTTCGAGGTCTCTGGCTCAGTATTTGTGCACTGCGCACTGTCGCTAGTTTCCTTCATTTCTAGTTTGTAAAATTCTTCTGGAATGGGCGGTAGCTTAGTGGCTAACTCCTGTGCATGTCTCCTCTCCATCCTGTCCAAGAGGTGACGCTTGTGGCAATTTGCATTTCTCCTTTTTGTACGTGTCAACGGTGCATCTGGAACTCTCTCAGTTGTAGCGGTAACAAGATCACCCTCTGGAGTAGTGATCATGGATGGAATCTAATCGTGTCTGCTGGTGAGGAGGTGTGAGTCAACAAAACCTCCAGTGCCTCCATGTCCTGACGTCTGTCCGGTCTCTCTACGACCGCTTCTCTTCATCGATTTCATACTTGCAGCCTTCTCGTATGTGCTTTTCCTTTTTTTTTAGAACGCAAGGTCCAAGCCATCTTTGAAAGCAAATGCCACACGACCTGACACTTCCTGCACAAGAAGACAAGAAAAATATCAGTGGCTAGCACATTGCACGAACAATAAAAATAGCAAACTTATTATTATTTATTTAATACTTTTTATAATTATTTTTATGCCATTTTCTTATTTACTAAGATTTTATAAGATTTAGAATTAAAACTTAATCTTGTAAACATATTTTATGAAATTTATTTTTATTTCATTTAATTTTATTTTATTACAAAATTTGGACCCAGTTACAGACACTGGCCATATGGCTACATCGAAATGAATATCCTTCTTCGGGTTTTGTCATGTCGAATAGCATTTCTTAAGAAATTATCCATTTATAGGCAACATGGGTCCATCCCATTGAGAATCCACCAAGTGGTACGACCCTCCTGAGTAAACATGTTTAACTATAAATGACCCTTCCTATGTTGGTTTAAATTTTCCACCTATTTTGTGATGTGCAAGAATAGGCCTTCTAAGAACAAGCACGAGGTCACCAAGCTTGAACGACCTCGGTCGAACCAATTTATCGTGGGCTTGGATCATTTTTGCTTGATACAGTTCCAAATTCTGCTGTGCCAGAAATCTCTTCCCTTCAAGGCTTTCTAATTATGCAAGTCGTGAGTTAGCATTTTCTTATGCCGTGATTTGGTTGGCGATGGCGATCCTGAGCGACGTAGCTGAACTCTAACAGAAGCACTGCCTCAAACCCGTACACAAATGTGTAATGTGTAGACTGGGTTTGCGTTCTAACTGTCGTCCTGTAAGCCCACAACACTTTAGGTAACTTCTCGTACCATCCTCTTTTATTTTCATCGAGCATCTTCTTTAAGATCTATACGAGCGTCTTGGTGGAGGCTTCTGCCAAGCCATTCGCTTTTGGGTAGTAGATGGTTGAATATCGTCAGTCTATTCCGTAACGTCTGATGAAGTTATTGATTTTAGTGCTCGTAAAAGCAGACCCATTATTTAAAATGATTCTGCGCGAAACACCAAAGCGGTAGAGAACTTGATTCTTGAAGAACTGTAGAACTTATTGTGCTGTGACTTCCCGTAGCGGCACTGCTTCTGCCCATTTGGAGAGGTAGTCCGTGACTGCGAGTATAACTTGTGCCCTCTAGTTGATGGAGGGTCTATCGGACCTACTATATCCGTGCCCCAACACTCAAATGTTCACGAGGCAATCATGGGGTGTAAAACATTCGTAGGTTGCTGTAAGATCTCTCCATGCACTTGGCACTGATGACATTTCTTAGCTATGTCCATGCAATCTGTCATCATTACTGGCCAGTAGTATCATAATCATTTGATTTTAATTTTCATCTTTGGTCCTAATTGATGAGCTCCACACAATCCGACATGTACCGCCTTCACAATTTTCTGTGCTTCTGCTCTACTGAGAGATGTGAGCCACATTTGGTCGAAGGACCTTCTGTATAGAACATTATTGATTAAGGCATGTGATCCATGAAAAAAATACCTATTTTTATGCCTTGATTTTTATCAATTTCTAAGGATATTATGCTTTAATGAAAGGTATTTTTGTGTTTTTGGATGTAGGTGATGTAAAAAGGTCCAAAAAAGTAAAAAGGGTGAAAAAGGAGCAAAAAGGAGCAAAAATAGAGCAAAATACAAGAATTATAAAAAATTATGGCCTGGCGCCTAGGCGCTAGAAGTTGGCGCCTACGCGCCAGACTCGATACAGAAACTGTCAAGTTATTGACGACTTTTGGATGATTATTTTGACGGAGTGAGCGGTTATTGGACATTCTAGAAGACTGGCAGTTTTTCCTTGATAATAGGACATGTGATACATTGCATTTGGATGCTCCAAAACGGTTTTAATCGTGAAGAGGTGCGAGCCAAAGTGAAGAGGTGCGAAGAACTGGACGCGGTGTCCAGCGCCTAGGCACCAGACAGACCTTCTAGAAGATTCATTGAATTGGACATGTTTTAAAGAGGTGCCTCAAGGCAACCCTTGAAGCCTATAAATAGGAGTCCACTCCTTCAGAAAATGTTGCCCCCATTGTATCCCCTATCTCTTAGCCACTTTAGGATCTCTCATCCTTAGAGAGAGAAATAGAGAGAGAAATTTAGGGCCACTTTTATTTAGTTTAGTGATTTTATTTTCAAGTTGTTCCATTTGGAGTTCATTACACTGTGGAGTTAGTAGGAATCAGAAGATCTGTAGAAGGAATATTTGAGATAAGTATTTTATTTTTGATTCAAAGTTTATTTATTATGTTTTGTTGTTTATATTCAATGTGTTCTGAGTAGTTAGTTTACTTTCTTCCTTCAATTATGAAAAGATAAATAAGATAATATTAAATTCGATGGAGAATTGAAAATCAAAATATTTTCAAAACATTGTGATGATATTAATACCTGATCTTACTTTACTTTTTAAATTAGCCATTTAAATTGTTAAAACCTATTGAAGAGTTGTGAGACCTAGAAGGAGAAGAACTCTTACTTGTTGATGTCACATGAATCCTTGGGTAGTCGAAGGCCATGCACGGGCTATTCAACGTGAAGTGCAAATAAATAGGAAGATAATATTTAAAGGGAGTAGAATTGATAAGTTTTTAGAGTGACAGACTAAATTCTTATAATTTGATTTATAGATAAGGAAAGGGTCACTAGTAGGCCGACCATAGCCACCCTTGGACATCTAGTAGTGTGAGCCTAGATTAACCCATTCTACTAACAATACATCCGGACCTGATCTGTAGATTAGCCAATGTTCTTTGCGCCTGGATCAAAGGATAAAGAATAGGAATGCTTCTATTTGGCACAATACCATAAAATAGATTCTCCAATGAATATTAAATTATCTTAAAAATCTTGGATTAATTGAAAGGAAGAAAGTTGTTTGTTTTATATCGTTTTCACAAAATCATTATCTTATTATTGTTTTCTTTATCTGCATCTAGTAAATTAAAAGTAATTTACAGTTAAATTAAAATACAAAAAGATTTTGAAATACAATATTTAAAAAATTATTACCCTTTTTCCCCGTGGGATCGATACTGGGGACTTTATTTCAAAGCCCTTTATTACTTGAAAGGATACGTATACTTGCGTAGTACCCAAAAAGTATATAAAATATTTTCCTTTAAAATTATATTTTGCTATATAAACATATATTTAAAAAGTATTAATCACTAACGGCCTAGCATTCAGTAGCAATCAAGTTTTATTTAATCATATTCCCGTAAATTAAAATTTGGTACACATCTATATAGCAAGTTATTCCGGGTCAAGTGTTTCGCGCCTTTGCCGTAAATTAAATTTTCTAGCAGTGGTAACAAATTCTTGTATTTGGAAATACAAAAATCGGGTCAAGTTTTAGGCGCCGTTGCCGGGGAATAAGAGGTACAATTTATAGATTTTTAAATATTATATTTCCAAAAACATAAAAAAATATAATAATATAAATAAAATAAAATAAAATAAAATAGAAAAAAATTTTTCCTTGCTTTATTATTATTTTTTATACGTAGTTTTGGTTCTGAAGGATTAATACCTTTAGATTCTGAACTAGAAAGAACAATTAGAAAAATTAAAAAGGGAAAACAAATTAAAAAATTTTAAGAAATGGCTACTTTACAAAATCCAATTGAACTTAAAGATCAAAATGTTTATAAACCATTAAGGGATTATGCTAACCCTACAATTGATGAACTTCATAGTAGTATTCAAATACCCATCGTATATGCTAATTCTTTTGAACTTAAACCGTCTATTATTCAAATGGTGCAAAACAATCAATTTGGTGGAACACCAAATGAGGATCCAAATTTACACCTTGTTAGTTTTTTAGAACTTTGTGCTACCTTTAAATATAACAATGTTTTTTATGATGCTATTAGACTTAGACTCTTTCCTTTTTCCTTAAGAGATAAAGCAAAGACGTGGTTAAACTCATTAGCAACTGGTTCTATTAAAACCTGGGCTGAAATGGCACAAAAATTCCTTGTTAAATATTTTCCTCCTTCTAAAACTACTAAATTAAGAAATGATATTACTTCGTTTAGTCAATTTGACGGGGAGACAATATATGAAACTTGGGAAAGATTTAAAGAACTATTAAGAAAATGTCCTCATCATGTTTTACCTGATTGGTTAATTATTCAAACATTTTACAATGGATTAATTGGATCTTTAAAATCAATTATTGATGCTGCTTCCGGAGGTTCTTTAATGTCTAAATCATTTGAAGAAGCTTACACTTTAATTGAAGAAATGGCTAATAACAATTTTCAATGGCCATCCGAAAGGATTAATCCTAAAAATATGGCAAGTATTCACGATAATGAAGCCTTTTCTATCCTAGCTTCACAAGTAGGAGCAATGTATAAAAAATTAGATAATTTTGCAATTAATATTTCACATAATAACTCTGCTAATATTGAAAATTCTCAAACTATTGAAACTTTACAAGCTATTGCAAGTAAAAATAATCCTTATTCAAATTATTATAATCCTGGGTGGAAAAATCATCCTAATTTTAACTGGAATAATTCATAACAACAATGGGGTAATAATCAATCTCATCCCACTGGAAATTGGAATAATCAAGTTAATCCAAATTATAAATCTCCTGGATTTAATAATCAACAGAAAAAGTTATCAATAGAAGAATTAATTTTACAAATGAATAATCAATTACAAAATCAAAATACTGCTATTCGTAATATCGAAAATCAAATGGGGGGAAATTGCTACTTTAATTAATAACAGACCTGTAGGAACACTTCCTAGTAATGTTGAAATTAATCCAAAGGAAACTGGAAAAGAACAAGAACATGTTAAGGCTATGCAACTTAGAAGTGGAAAGGAATTAAAAGAAAGAATGCGTAATGAAATTGAAAAAGAGATCGAGGTCGAAGAGATCGAAAAACCTAAAGAAACTCTCTCTCCTTGTCAAGATCAAACTGTTATACCTATTAATGTGGAAGTTGAAAAACCACCACCATCTTTTCCTCAAAGACTTAAACAGCATAAACTTGATCATCAATTTTCTAAGTTCTTTGAAATTTTTAAGAAACTTACTATTAAAATACCTTTTACTGAAGCTTTGGAACAAATGCCAACTTATGCAAAATTTATGAAGGATGTTTTAAGCAAGAAACGAAAATTTGAAGCTTTTGAAACTGTTGCATTAAGTGAAGAATGCAGTGCAATAATTCAAAAAAAATTACCTGAAAAGCTTAAGGATCCTGGAAGTTTCACTATACCCTGTGCTATTGGAGAAAATTTTTGTGGAAAAGCTTTTATGTGATTTAGGAGCAAGTATTAATCTCATGCCATTTTCTATTTTTCGAAGAATGAATTTAGGAGAGATTACTCCCACCACCATAACCCTTCAGTTAGCTGATAGATCTATCACTTATCCTAAAGGAGTTATAGAGGATGTCCTTGTTAAAGTGAATAAGTTTATCTTCCCTGTAGATTTCATCGTACTTGATATGGAAGAAGATAAAGAGATACCTATTATTTTAGAGAGATCTTTTCTAGCTACCGTACGAGCTATGATTGATGTGCAAAAGGGAGAATTAACCATGAGAGTTAATGATCAAGAGATTAAATTCAATTTTCTTAAATCAATAAAGTACCCTGATAAAGAGAAATGTTATCGAATGGATATAATTGATTATTTAATTGAGAAACATTATCAAGAAAAATGTAAAGTCATTTCTGAAGAAAAATTTGAATTTTTAACTGATGAAAATGAAGAAGTAAAAGAAGAAGAGACTCATTTTATTAAAGAAAACTGGGAAACTTTAGACATAACTCAAAATGATATACTTTTACCATCAATTTAAAAAGCCCCTGAACTGGAATTAAAAATGTTACCTTCACATTTAAAATATGTGTTTCTTGGAAATTCGTTAACTTTACTCGTTATTATTTCTTCGAATCGAGTAAAGATCGAGAATAAAAATTACTAGGTGTGTTAAAGAATTATAAGAAAGCTTTTGGTTGGACTATTGCTGATATAAGAGGAATAAACCCTTCCATTTGTATGCATAGAATTTTAATGGAAAAAAATTTTAAACCTACTATTTAACCGCAAAGAAGATTAAATCCTATCATGAAAGAGGTTGTTAAAAAAGAAATTGTTAAGTGGTTAGATGTCGGTATTATTTATCCTATTTCGGATAGTCAATGGGTAAGTCCTATTCATTGTGTTCCGAAGAAAGGAGGTGTAACGATCATTGTCAATGATAAAAATGAACTAATTCCTACAAGACAAGTTACTGGATGGCAAATTTGTATTGATTATAGGAAATTAAATGACGCCACTAGAAAGGATCATTTTCCTTTACCTTTCTTGGATCAAATGCTCGATAAACTAGCTAGACACCCATATTTTTGTTTTTTGGATGGATATTCTAATTATCATCAATTACTTATTGCTTCTGAGAACTAAGAGAAAACAACATTTACAAGTCCTTATGGAACCTTTGCTTTTAGAAGAAAGCCTTTTGGTTTATGTAATGCACCTGCAACTTTTCAAAGATGTATGATGTCAATATTTTGTGATTTGATTGACAAAGGAATTGAAATATTCATGGACGATTTTTCAGCTTTTGGAACTTCTTTTGAATCTTGTTTGGAAAACATTTCCAAAGTTCCGAAAAGATGTGAAGAAACAAACTTAGTTCTTAACTGGGAAAAATGTCAATTCATGGTCACAGAAGGCATTTTACTTGGTCACAAAGTTTCACAAAAAGGGATGAAAGTAGATCAAGCGAAAGTGAAAATTATTGTTGAATTGCAACCACCTACTACTGTTGCTGATGTGAGAAGTTTTCTAGGTTATGCTGGATTTTATAGAAGATACATAAAGGATTTTTCTAAAATTACTAAACCTCTTTGTCATTTATTAGAAAAAGATGCGAAATTTGAATTTAACAAAGAATGTATTAATGCTTTTAATATTCTAAAAGAAAAACTAATAACTACACCTATCATTGTTGCACCTAATTGGAATAAATCTTTTGAATTAATGTGTGATGCAAGTGATTTTGCAATTGGAGCTGTATTAGGACAAAAATATGAGAAGGTTTTCAAAGTTGTATATTCTGCTAGTAAAACTCTCACTGAAACACAAAGAAATTACAGTACCACTGAGAAGGAGCTTCTAGCTGTAGTGTATGCCTTTAATAAATTTAGACCTTATCTTCTTGGTACTAAATGCATAGTTCATACTGATCATTCTACTATTAAATATCTAATATCTAAGAAGGATTCTAAACCTAGACTGATAAGATGGGTTTTACTTCTACAAGAATTTGATTTTCAAATAGTAGATAGAAAAGGAATCGAAAACCAAATTGTTGATCATTTGTCTAGAATTAAAAATGATATTATTTCGGAAGAAAATATAAATGAGAAATTTCCCGATGAATCTTTATATGTTATTCAAGGATGCAAAACACCTTGGTATGCCGATATTGTTAACTATTTAGTTAGCAATATTTTACCTTCTGAGTTGGATAACAAATTTATTAAGAAATTTAAATATGATGCTAAATCTTATATTTGGGAAGATCCTCATTTATTTTAAATTGGAAGAGATTCTATAATTCGAAGATGTGTACCTTATGAGGTAACTTTTGCTATTATTCAAAAATGTCATGATTCCGATCTTGGAGGACACTTTGGCATAGATAAAACTGCATTTAAAATTTTAAATTCTGGATTTTATTGGCCTACCTTATTTAAAGATGTGAGACATTATGTGAAAACATGTGATCGATGTCAAAGGTTGGGAAATATATCTAAGAAGGATGAAATGCCTTTAAACTATATATTGGAAGTTGAAATTTTTTATATATGGGGTTTAGACTTTATGGGACCATTTATTCCATCATCTAGAAAAATTTATATTTTATTAGCAGTTGATTATGTTTCAAAGTGGATTGAAGTTGTTGCTTTACCAAACTGTGATTCCAAAAGTGTTTCTAAATTCTTAAAGAAAATGATATTTTCAAGATTTGGAATGCCTAAGGTAATTATCACAGATGGTGGAAGTCATTTCGGGAATGTAAGAATTCAATCATTACTACAAAAATTTGGAATCAAACATAGAATTGCAACTGCTTATCACCCACAAACAAGTGGAATGGTTGAAGTATCAAACTGAGAAATTAAAAGAATTTTAGAGAAGACTGTTAATCCTAAAAGAACTGATTGTGTTGATAGATTTGATTCTACATTATGGGCTTATAGAACAGCTTATAAGATACCAATCGGAATGTCACCTTACCGGTTAATTTATGGTAAACATTGTCACTTACCTGTTGAACTTGAACATAAAGCTTATTGGGCGATAAAGGAGTTTAATTTTAATTTGAATGAAGCAGGAAAAAAGCGATTATTGCAATTGAATGAGATGGAAGAGATAAGAAATGAATCATATGAAAATGCAAGGATTTATAAAGAGAAAATGAAGTTGTTACATGATAAGAAAATTTCAGGAAAAATTTTTAAGCCTGGACAAAAAGTATTACTGTTTAATTCTCGTTTAAAATTTTTTCGTAGAAAATTAAGATCTAAATGGATTGGACCCTATATAATTGAGAAAGTATACCATTATGGAGCTGTGGATATTAAAGACCCCAAAACAGGAAAAATTTTTAATGTAAATGGAATAAGATCAAAGCCTTATTTGGGAGATATTAAAATTATTTATAAAGAGGCTTATGAATTGAGTCAACTTGATTAAAGATTTACTTAAGTCGGGCTGACGACGTTAAACTAAGCGCTTTGTGGGAGGCAACCCATAATTATCTTTTGTTTTGAGTGTTTTTATGTTTTTAATGTAAGGTTATGCCTCGATCTTGACTAATTTTATATTACTTTAGAAAAATTTGATGCTTATAAGTCTTTGTTGACTTAAGCTAAAGATTATTTTGAAGTATGTAACATTTAGAAATTGGATCACAATATGAGTAAAAAGGAGATCAAGTTAACCTTCATTATGATTGCTTATAATTTATGTTATTGAGTCTAGATTACTCTTACCAATATAATTTACCTATCTTGGAGAACGAAACTTTGAAATTTGACGATTAGGCAAAACGGAGTTGAACATAGTTCCGGCGCCTAGGCGGCAAGATTCGACGCCTAAGCACCCGAGTTAAACTATGTATCAATAGGTCCAGCGCCTAGGCGCCAGATTTGGCGTCTAAGCACCCCGGTTACTGGGTCGTGCAAAAACTGAAAATTTTCAGTTTTTCACACGATTTTCACCTTTAAATCAACCCATCTTCATCCCTAACCATCAAGCAATCAAAGTTACGTCCATTACACTTCATTCTTGAGAGATTTGAGAAATTTTTGAAGAAATGGAAGGAAGAATTCTTGGAGAAGAGGCGAGGGACAAGGTCTCAAAGGATCCTTAACCCTACTTCAATGGTTTCATCGCGGTAAGTTTAGAGAAAATTTCTAGTCACTTGGATAAGTTTGAAGCGAAGTTTAAAAGCATTGGAGATCGCCTTCATGAGATGTTTCATCAGATTGAACATCTAGAATGGCAGATGAAACTTCAATTTGATCATTCTGCGGCTTATCAAGATGCTTAAGTTGAAATGTATGCGAAGAACAAGTGGATTGACGAAAAGACGGCTACTGATTTCTCGAGAGTGTTAGTGTTCTTTCCAAGCGGAATACACAATTTCCCTTGTGAAGATTAGAGTATTCTGGTAATGAGATCGTTATTATCTGGTTTGTTGAGTTGTTGTATTGATGTATTGAATAGATTATATTTGTGTATTTGCTTTCATGTTCAATGTGTGTTGTTTTTGCTTAGAATTGTTGTGTTTGATTGTGTATTAGGAACTTGAATCAAGTATGATACTTATCTGGAATATATTGTGCCAATATTGAAGATTATAAATGGAATTTAGTGAAGTTTGATTTAAACTTTATGTTTGATTGGTGGATTTAATATTTAATTTTTAAAATTTTGGGAAAATGTTTTGGAAGTTAGAAGCTGAAGCCCTACTCTAATATGAGTAATTGGAAGTTGAATTTATGAATTTTGGTGGAAAATTAAATTTAAAAATAATTTTTTGTGAAAGGCGAGTCTAGCGCCTAGGCGCCAGAATTCGGCGCCTAAGCGCCTGTTCGGCCTGTACCCGAAAAATTCCTTAAATACCCCCCAAAAGCCATTATCGACGCCTAAACCTTCTTCTTCCTCCATTTTTCGAAATAAGCTTTTAGAATCCATTTTGAGGTCAAAACATTAAGGATTTTGGCGCGAAACCACTTGATTTCTTTGTCTCAAGGTCAGATCTACACTTTAAACCATTTATTTTCGATTTTCACCATAGATTTCCCTAGGTTTTGCTAAGAACCGAAATTTTGAAAAAAATTTTGATTTTTAGTGATTTCTTTGGATTTTTAAACTTATTTTTTATTCCTAAATTTTTTCTTGTTTTCTTTCACGTTTAGATGGCTCCGAAATCTAAACGCGGGAAGGCACGAGACAACTTCGATAACAGCAAATTTTCTACTGCGGCTGCGCATTTTCGATTCCACGAATTTGCGACGTCAAGGAAGTTCATTTCAGAACGAAGTTTCTATCATCCGGGGGAGATGATTGAAAACACTATTGTTGCGCACAATTGGCAACGATTCTGTTATTTCACTGTTGTTGCTGTTATCCTTATAGTTCGAGAGTTTTATGCAAATTTTCTGGATGCCGAAGATTATGAAGTTTTTGTCAGAGGTGTCAAAGTAGGATTTACTCCTGAAAGAATCAATGTATTTTATGGCTTGCCACTGACTATAGAGTGCCACTATTCTGGATTATCTCCATCTGAGGGAGATTTGGATATGATCATTGCTTATTTGACTGACGGTACTAGATCTTGGAAGATTAGGAACGGAGAAAGGGTAAGCTTCAAATCCTCCAAGTTGAATGGTATTTCTAAAGCATGGCACTATTTTATTTCTACAAGATTGTTACCTTCCAACCACCTAAGTGAAGTGACTAGAGATCGAGCGATCTTAAACTACTGCATTCAGGAAAGGAAGCCTATTAATGTCGGCAGTATTATTTATGATTCTGTGCATTCTACTGCGAGATCCAGCACTTCTGTTGGACTGGGATTCCCATCTCTGATTTATTCATTATATATTAGCAATGGAGTCTCTGTAGATATTTTAGAGGAAAGGATGAAGACTACTAAGCCGATTGGTCAGGAGAGCATTAGCATATATGATCGTCTTCGAGGGAAGAGATCGACTGCTCCTTCTTCTTCTACACCCACTCCAGGTAGACCTTCTACTTCCTAACCTTCTACTTCGCCGAGCCACCATCGAGTTTACGGGAGTCAATGCATGATCAGTTTATAGAGCAACAGCAGGAGTTATTTCAAACTCACTGTAGGGTTGATACTATTGATAGGAAACTTGATCATTTATCTGATTATACCCAGAGGAAGAGTAGCTATGATGTTGAGTATGATGAAGCCCTCGTCAGATTTCTGAAGGGTGAGCATGATGTTAGTTTCCTACTTTTCCTAGTTTCACACCATTTGTTGATCCTAAGGATGTTGAGTTTTCTTTTGGTGACGATGATGATGATGAGGCTACAGCCAGGTGACTAGTAGTTGATAGATCTCTATGTTGTGCTACTTTGTTGTTAGTTTGTTTTGTTTGGTTTGTTTGTTTAGTTTGATGTTTGATGTATGTTGATTTGTTTATGTACCTGTGTGGATTGATTAGTGTTAAGATTCTGTTGTTAGAATATTCTTAGTATATTGTGTTTGAGACTTAGATTAGAGTTAATTTATGATATGTTTGTTTCAGTCTATTGTTTAGTAATTAGTAATTTTGCTCTACTTTTATTTTGTTTTAAATTTAGTATAATCATAAAAATTAGCCTGCTTACTTTTTATACCTGCTTCAATTTTATCTTTATTATTCATAAAAGCATGAGTAGAAGTAAAATTTTTCTTTTTAAAGATCATTTTTACATACTTATAAAAATTTCCTTTTTAAAATTATAATTTTATTTCTCTCATACTTTCAAATTTTCATAGAATACCAAAACTTAAGTTTGGGGGAGGGGAAAATACATTCAAATTTAAATTTTATTTGTCCTTAAAGAACTAATATTTTCTTAAAATAAAAATTTTTTAACATAACTTAAGGAATGAAGAATCTATTTAAGATCACTTTTATTTTTGAAATTATAAACAATTTAGTGAACTTAACCAAAATTTTAATAACTTTGATTGATTTTAAGAATAGAATTATTTAACTTAAAGAAGAATAAGATTAAGGAATTTTTCTATTCATGGTAGAAATAATGGAATTTTAGAAGTATTAAGTAATCAAAAATTATCACTTGAAAAAAGAAAAGATTGAAAATCTTTTTGAATATTTATTCCTGTTATAATAATTAAGTGTAAATGTATAAGTTTTGAAAATATAAGTTAAGGATAGTGAAGTTCAAAATCATTAACAGGCTATCCATATATAATAACCATCTCTATATAAAAAAAATGAGAAGAGAAGAGAAGCTTGAGGAAATGCCTAATCAAAAAATTGGCTTCACTTGAATTATCTTGTAGAAGGAAAACTAGTTACATATTTTACTTTATTTTTATGCATGAATCTTTATTTAGGAAAGGTTTTTCAAGAAGATCTTTTTTCTTGTAAATAATCTAAGAGATCTTAATATAATAAACTTCTATTATTTTCAAAATGGATGAAAATTTTGAAATCTTATGATTTGGTAGTTGAATATTCTTTAAATTCTTAAAATTAAACCTAGTTAGTGAAATTGGGTTAATAATTTACTAAAGACTTTATAAAATCAAAAATTATAAGGAATCTTAAATATTTATCTTTTATTCCAAAGGTTATACATTTTATATAGTAAAAAGGGTTACTTGAGGACAAGTAACATTTAAGTTTTGGGGATTTTGATCCATGAAAAAAATACATATTTTTATGCCTTGATTTTTATCAATTTCTAAGGATATTATGCTTTAATGAAAGGTATTTTTGTGTTTTTGGATGTAGGTGATGTAAAAAGGTCCAAAAAAGGAAAAAGGGTGAAAAAGGAGCAAAAAGGAGCAAAAATGGAGCAAAATACAAGAATTATACAAAATTATGGCCTGGCGCCTAGGCGCCAGAAGTTGGGGCCTCTCGATACAGAAACTGTTAAGTTTTTGACGACTTTTGGACAGTTATTTTGACAGATTGAGGGGTTATTGGACATTCTAGAAGACTGGCAATTGTTCCTTGATAATAGGACATGTGACACATTGCATTTGGATGCTCCAAAACAGTTTTAATCACGAAGAGGTGCGAGCCAAAGTGAAGAGGTGCGAAGAACTTGACGCGGTGTCTGGCCCCTAGGCTCCAGATTCCGGCGCCTAGGTGCCAGACAGACCTTCTAGAAGATTCATTGAATTGGACATGTTTTGAAGAGGTGCCTCAAGGCAACCCTTGAAGCCTTTAAATAGGAGTCCACTCCTTCAGAAAATGGTGCCCCCATTGTATCCCCTATCTCTTAGCCACTTTAGGATCTCTCATCCTTAGAGAGAGAAATAAAGAGAGAAATTTAGGGCCACTTTTATTTAGTTTAGTGAGTTTATTTCCAAGTTGTTGCATTTGGAGTTCATTACACTGTGGAGTCAGTAGGAATCAGAAGATCTGTAGAAGGAATATTTGAGATAAGTATTTTATTTTTGATTCAAAGTTTATTTATTATGTTTTGTTGTTTATATTCAATGTGTTCTGGGTAGTTAGTTTACTTTATTCCTTCAATTATGAAAAGATAAATAAGATAATATAAAATTCGATGGAGAATTGAAAATCAAAATATTTTCAAAACATTGTGATGATATTAATACCTGATCTTACTTTACTTTTTAAATTGCCATTTAAATTGTTAAAACCCGTTGAAGAGTTTTGAGACCTAGAAGGAGAAGAACTCTTAACTTGTAGATGTCACATGAATCCTTGGGTAGTCGAAGGCCATGCGCGGGCTATTCAAGGTGAAGTGCAAATAAATAGGAAGATAAGATTTAAAGGGCGTAGAATTGATAAGTTTTTAGAGTGACGAGACTAAATTCTTATAATTTGATTTATAGATAAGGAAAGGGTCGGTAGTAGGGCCGACCATAGCCACCCTTGGACATCTAGTAGTGTGAGCCTAGATTAACCCATTCTACTAACAATACATCCGGCCTCGATCCGTAGATTAGCCAATGTTCTTTGCGCCTGGATCAAAGGGTAAAGAATAGGAATGCTTCTATTTGGCACAATACCATAAAATAGATTCTCCAGCGAATATTAAATTATCTTAAAAATCTTGGATTAAGTGAAAGGAAGAAAGTTGTTTGTTTTATATCATTTTCACAAAATCATTTTCTTATTATTTTTTTCTTTATCTGCATCTAGTAAATTAAAAGTAATTTATAGTTAAATTAAAATACAAAAAGATTTTGAAATACAATATTTAAAAATTTATTACCCTTTTTCCCCGTAGGATCGATACTGGGGTCTTTGTTTCAAAGCCCTTTATTACTTGAAACGAAACGTATACTTGCGTAGTAACCAAAAAGTATAAAAAATATTTTCCTTTAAAATTATATTTTGCTATATAAACATATATTTAAAAAGTATTAATCACTAACGGCCTAGCATTCAGTAGCAATCAAGTTTTATTTAATGATATTGTTGTAAATTAAAATTTGGTACACATCTATATAGCAAGTTATTCCGGGTCAAGTGTTTCGCGCCTTTGCCAGAAATTAAATTTTCTAGCAGTGGTAACAAATTCTTGTATTTGGAAATACAAAAATCAGGTCAGCATGTGAGAGAGCTCTCTTTTAAATTTGATGTGCTATTGATTGGTCTTCTGGTAGTCTTCCTGTTTACAGATATTCTATTATTGGTTGGCGCTAATCTTCTATATCATCTGACATAGTAACTGCCACTTCTTTTTTTCCTAATTGTGTAAGCTGTCGAGGTCAATTTGTGACAAAATTTGACGCCCTTGCACTGTAATATCTATAGAATCTCAGGTGGACAAGCCAATTCTTGAGCAAGTTTAGCTAAGGCATCGCCTGAGCATCTTCTGCTCGAGAAATTCTATAGAATATCATACTTGGGATTTGCTCTAGCAACTTCATCGTGTACTAGTGGTATTCTTCTAATCATGGTTTCAAAATCTTATATTGTTCTGCCACTTGTTGGATGATGAGTTGCGAGTCACAATAAATGGAAATATTTATTATTTCCATTAATATTGCCAATTCCAAACCAGTGATTAGAGCTTCATATTCTGCTTCGTTATTGGTACATGGCTCTGTCAAGTGGTAAGAATATCGTAGTATGGCCCGATCTGGTGCCTCGAAGATCAAACCAATTCTCGCTTTTTCTGGTATCACCGTCTATTGTCCTTTGTCTCTTCTGTCTGATGATGCCCCATCGAAGTACATTTCCTAACATCTGACACTGGGTTGTTCCACTTGTAGTATCTGTTTGTCTGGTAGATCATCATTGAGAGGGGACCCAGATGGTAATGGGTGTGTTGCAAGAAAATCCATGAGAATCTGCCATTTGATAGCGCGAAGGGGCACAAAAGTTATGTCAAATTACAATAATATCATCAACCACCTTGCTAAGCATCCGAAAAGTGTTAGTCGGGTCATCAAATATTACAATGGATTAACTTTTGAAATTAGGTTAACCTTATGAGACAACATGTAATGTCTAAGCTTTTGAGCAACGAAAACCAAAGCTAGACAATATTTCTCAATAGGAGGATACTTTACCTCCGCCAATATTAGACGTTGACTCAGGTAGTAGAGTGCATTTTCTTTACCCTCATCATTGACTTGGGCGAGTAAGGCTCCGAGGAACTCTTCTAAAGCCGCAGTATAAAGTATCAACGGTTTACTCAAAATAGGGGCTACCAAAAGAGGAGGTGTCATTGGGTACCGTTTAATATCTTTGAAAGCCTACTGGTACGGCTCTCCCCAAACAAATTTGACATCCTTTCGGAGTAAATTCGAAAAGGGTAAACATCTTCTTGACAAATTAGATCTAAAGCACCATAAATATGCCAATTTGCCTTGAAAATATAGTAATTATTTCAAGACTTTGGGAGGAGGCATTTCTAAGATAGCTTTAATTTTCTTTGGGTCAAATTCGATTCCCCGATGACGGACAATGAATTTTAGAAAATTCCCATAAGTAACGCCAATGATACACTTTAAGGAATTCATCTTAGATTGTATTGTCGTAATTGTTCAAATATAATCCTCAAATCATATAGGTGGTTATTTTTCACTTTGCTCTTAATGACTATATCATCTACATAGCATTCCACTTGGTTGTCGATGAGATCATTGAAGATCTTCATCATTTATCTTTGGTATGTAGCTCCTACGTTCTCCAAACCAAATGACATTTCAGTATAGCAATAAATCCTGATCGGAGTTTTGAAAGTTGTAAGCATTACATCTTCTGAAGCCATTTTGATTTGATTGTAACCTGAAAATCCATCCATGAAAGGGAAAATTTCATGTGACGACACAACCATTAATTTTGGTATTGGTAATGGGAATTCGTCCTTTGCACACGCCTTGTTCAAATCCCTGAAGTCGACACACACACGTATCTGTCAATTTTTCTTCTTAACGGGTACAACGTTGGCCAACCATGTCAGGTATTGTTCTTCTCAGAAAAATTTAGCGTTTATCAAAAATTTTTTTCAGCTGTAATTTGCTATTCTATTTCGAGGTGCATTCTTCTAGGAGCTTGCTTTACTGGCATGGTACTTCCATCCACTCATAGTCGGTGAACTGCGACTTTCAGGAATAGTTGTTGACCTCATTTTGGGTGAGGTCTCTTCCTTCCTCTTAGTGCTTAGGATCTAGCTATAGGACTTCTCCTAGACTATCCTAGAAGATTAGAGACGGAACCCACCATTTAGAAATTCAAACCAAATCCTGATTCTCTTTGGAATCCTACATAGATGGTCACTAACCTCTAAATCACTTGGAAGGTTAAGACCAATGAGCAGGAGGACAAGGATGAACTCCTATAGGATATTCAAGCCTTAGGACTACCCTGAGTGGCCTGGTCCTGGTGAGGTCTGGCTTACACACACTACACTCTCACACACACATTCTAAACCCTGAATCATCCTTACCCAATTTCTACCCCTGGTTCATTGGAGCACTCATGTGGCTAAGTCCAAACCCCTAGCTCTTTGGCTAAGAAGGCTAGGAACAACCCATGAGATGTTCAAAATGGACATTTCTTGACCCATGGCTCAATTTAAGTTTTTTAACCCTCTCAACCATGATCAAATTCCAATTTTGCCAAAATTCCAGGTTTTGACATTGGGTCCTTTAAACCTACCTAAAATTACCCAAATTGCCCCTACAACCACTAAACTATCAAAATTTCGCAAATAAATTACCCAAAATTTCCAAAAATCCTAAAAATCAATTTGAAAGAATTCCCACCACTTAAATCCACCAAAATACCCCAATACCCTCCAATTAACCTCTCAATACCATTAATACCCTCTTTGGCCCAAAAATCCAAAAAAACTAAAAATTATTAAAAAAATTCCAAAAATTCCAAATATTCCCAATTTCATTTTGTTCAACTACACCATGAGCCAATTTTGTCAAAATAACCCACTTTTATTAAAATCCCTAATTTCACCCATTTTTAACCTAAATAGACCCAATATCAAACCACATTGACCCAATTGATCTCAATTTTGCCCAATTTCAACTCTAAACTTCAATTAAACATCTCCAATACCAATATAAACCAAATCCAAGCCCAATTTGATTCACATTTGAATTCAATTCCAACTTGAAGCTTAAAGCTCCAATTTTGGCCCGAAACCTAAACTTACCCCAAACCAACCCAATTCAACTCAACTTTCCTCAATTTCAATTTCAAACTCTTCTTAATACATTCCTACACCAAGCACAACATCAATTGGCCCTTAATTTAAACTCAAACCCTACCCAAAATCCCTTTGAAATCAAAACCCCCAAATTTGCCCTAAAGTTGTCACATATCCCTAATCCTCCAAATTGAAGCTCCAAATGAATTCCAATCCACCTCATGTCTTCATGAAAGTTCTTCATGGCAATCATTTCTACAATGTTGCTCAAGACACTTGGACCTAAATCAAACCCAAACTCAAGTTAGCCTAACCTAAAACCAAGTGAGCCAATTTGAACCCATGGCCTAACCTAACCAAATTGAACCAAATGTGGCTAAACCAACTCTTCCACAGCCACCATTTGAACCCTAGGAGCCACCCTAGATCCACCTATCCCAAGCTAAGTGAGCCATGGAGCAAGTTTTCCCCATTTTAAGGGATCTCTTCCCTTAAGTGGATAAATCTCCTTTTGCCTCACCCCAAATCCTCCCATACCTGGTTAATCACCATTAAATCTTCCCACCTGACTCACCTGACCTGGGGCCAACTCCCCTATCCTTGCCGGCCGGCCTAGCCGTTAGAGGGGGTCAAAACTGAGAGCCACCATCTACCTAAACTCACCCAAACTCCACCAAATGGCCACCTCAGCCAAATTAAACATTGGAGCCTCTCTGCCCTCCACCTAAGCAACTGAATCCACCCACCATCGAGCCCAGCTCAGCCCAATGGCCCTGGCCATTTAAGCACCACCTCTCAGCCATGAGAGAGGTGTTGAAATTTTTCTCAAAAGACACCCTCCAAATTGTTCCCAGAGCTCCTCCCAGCCAAGGGAAGCTCAGCTCTACAGCTTTCCTGCCTCCTCCCCCACTGGTTGTACTCAATTTTTGAGTTCAATCTCTAGACAAAAAACAGGACACTCTCTGAAACTTCACCAAGTCCAAATTAACTCTTCCCACACCTTCACCAGAGGTAGAGAAGAAGTTCCCCAGTGGAAGCCCCCTCACCAGGCCACCCAATCCTTCCAGCCGTCAAAGCTTGAAATCGGGCTTGGTCAAAGTCATACCCACGAAATTCACCACAGCTCCAAGCTCCATCCCTAGCTTCCCTGAGCTCCAACGAACGTGTCGAGCCTCTCTGATAGAAGCCTCACTTATCAGAGCCTATGTATTGCCCTCTTCTTCCTCCCGAGCTTCCAACGATTCTCCATTTTGTTTGGCTTGATTTCAATGCATGTTAGTCGTATAGATGTATTTGTCTTGTCGAGACGAGTTCATAGAGCCCAAGAACGTGTGATTTGGTTAAGTATCGAGTGAGATCTTAGGGCTAGAAGCTGAACGGCTCTCGGCTCACACCAGTCATGACGATGAACGTATACCGTAGGATCGCGCGTGTTGACCCGACCACAAATAACGCAGTAATTTATGCTTCTAAAAATATGTTATAGCCAATACTTTGACCCAAATAATCATAGCGGTTAATGTATATAAATATAATTTTATGGAAAATATTTTACACACTAGAGGTACTACGCAAGTATACGTATCGTTTCAAGTAATATAGGGCTTTAAATAAAGACCCCGATCATCGATCCCACGAGGAGGTTTATAGATTTTTAAATATTTTAATTTTATTTTTATGTATTTCTTTTAAAGCTATAAATTTAATATTTAATTTACTAAATGCGAAATAAAGCGATTACTAAAATAATGAGTTATGTAAATAATAATAAGCAAACAACTTTCTTCTTTTCAATTAATCCAAGACTTTTTTAGATAATGTAATATTCATGGAGAATATAAATTTATAGTATTGTACCAAATAAGTATTCCTATTCTTTACCTTCGCTCGATAGTATAAAGAACATTGGCTAATCTATAGATCAGGTCTGGATGTATTGTTAGTAGAATGGGTTAATCTAGGCTCACACTACTAGATGTCCAAGGGTGGCTATGGTCGGTCCTACTAGTGACATGTTGCCTTTCTATAAACTAAATTAAAAGAATTTAGTCTGTCACTCTAAAAACTTATTAATTCTACGCCCATTAAATAATATTTTCCTATTTATTTACACTTCACCTTGAATAACCCGCACAAGGCCTTCGATTACCCAAGGATTCATGTGATATCTACTAGTTAAGAATTCATCTCCTTCTAGGTCTCAAAATTCTTCAACAGGTTTTAACAACTTAAATGGACAATTTAAATAGTAAATTAAGATTCGGTATTAATATCATTACAATATTAAAACATATTTAGTTTTTAATTCTCCAACGAATTATATATTATCTTATTTTTCTTTTCATAATTGAAAGGAGAAAGTAAAGTAACTACTCAGAACACAATGAATTTAAATAACAAAACATATAAATAAAACTTTGAATCAAAGTGTTTCTCCAACTGAACCTCTGATTCCTCCTGACTCCAAAGTGAAATAGACTTCAAAAGCACCAACTCTTCCAAACTCTCAATACAAACTCTAAATAAAATAAACTCACTAATTTATGAAGGAAAGTAAACTACAAGTGTGGCCCTATATTTAAAATTAACTCTCTGATTGGGGGCCTCTCTTTCTGTAGAAATGGCCTCCTATTTATAGTGCTTCAAGGGTTGCCAAAAGCATCTCTTCAAAATGTGTCCAAGTTCAATGAATCTTCTATAAACTGTGTCTGGCGCCTAAGCACCAGCATCTGGCGCCTAGGCGCCGGCATTTAGTGCCTAGGTGCCGGACTCAGAGTCCAGTTCTTCTCACCTCTTCACTTTGGATCGCACCTCTTCGCGATCCAAATCGTTTCCAAGCGTCTAGATACAATGTATCACATGTCCTATAATCCAGGAATAACTGTCAATCTTCTAGAAGGTCCAATAACCACTGTAACCGTCAAAATAACTGCCCAAAGTAGTTACAAAATAGTAACTGTTTTGGTATGGAGCTGGCGCTTAGGCGCCGGATTCTGGCGCCTAGGCGCAAGACACATTATTTTGGCAATTTTGCATTTTGGCTCCACTTTTTGCTCCTTTTTAATCTTTTTTACTTTTTGAACATTTTTACATCACCTGCATCCAAAAACATAAGAAAATACCATTCATTAAAGCATAATATCCTTTAAATTTTAAAAAATCAAGGCATAAAAATAGGAATTTTTTTCATGGATTAAAAATCCCCCAAACTTAAACGTTACTTGTCCCCAAGTAACCCTTTTCACTATATAAAATGTATAAAAATTGGAATAAAAGGTAAATATTTAAGATTCCTTGTAATTTTTGATTTTATAAAGGCTTTAGTAAATCATTAACCAAACTTCACTAACTAAGTTTAATTTTAAGAATTTAAAGAATATTTAACTACCAAATCATAAGACTTCAAAATAATTTTTCATTCATTTCGAAAATAATTGTAGTTTATTATATTAAGATCACATAAGTTATTCACAAGAAAAAAAATCTTCATGAAAATCTTTTCTAATAAAGATGCATGCATAAAAATTAAGTAAAATATGTAATTAGTTTTCTTCTTATAAGATAATTCAAGTGAAGCCAATTTTTGATTAGGCATCTCCTCAAGCTTCTCCTTTTTTTTTTCACAGTGAGGATTACTGTATCAGGATAGTCTGTTAATGATTTTGAACTTCACTATCATTAACTTATATTTACAAACTTATACTTCTTCACTTAATTACTATAACATGAATATTTTTCAAAAAGAATTTCAATCTTTTTCTTTTTTTTAAGTTATAATTCTTGATTTCTTAATACTTCTAAAATTCAATTATCTCTACCATGAATAAAAAAAAATTCTTAATCTTACTCTTTTTTAAGTTGAATAATTCTATTCTTAAAATCAATCAAAGATATTAAAATTTTGGTTAAGTCTACTAAATTATTTATAATTTCAAAAAAAAAGTGATCTTAAATAGATTTTTCATTCCTTATGTTATGTTAATATATTTTTTTAGAGAAAATATTAGCACTTAAGGACAAATAAAATTTAAATTTGCATGTATTTTCTCTTCCCCCAAACTTAAGTTTTGGTATATCATGAAAAATTTTAAAGTATGAGAGAAAGAAAGGCATAATCTTAAAAGGGAATTTTATAAGTATGTAAAAACAGTCTACGAAGAAAAATTTACTTCTACACATGTTTTTTATGAAGATCACTGAAATAATGAAGCATATATAAAAGTAAGCAGGTTCAATTTTTATATCAGTAGCTAAGTTAAACGACAATACTAATCACAATAACAGAAACAGAACAACATCAATAACTGTTGACCTCATTTTTTATGAGGTCTTTTCTCTTCTCTCTCCTTAGTTCATAAGATCTAGCCTTAGGCTTTTCCTTTGACTGGTCTTAGAAGACTAGAAGTGGAACCCACCCCTTTAGAAATTCAAACACCTCTTAACTCCCTGCAAACCCCACAAGCTTGATTGCAGACCCCTAATCACCTAGGGGGTTGAAATCAAATGTGGAGGTTTAAAGGATGAGTTCCCTATGAGACTTTTTTTGGCCTTAGGAATACCCTGGATGGCCTGGTCCGGTGAAGGTTGGCTTGCACATACACTACACTCTCACACACATCCCAAGTCCTAAAACCACACTCTCACCCAACTTGACTTCCTGACTCATGTAGGTAATTCATATGGATGGTCCTTAACCCCTAAGCCCTTGGCTAAGAGGGTTAAGGAACAACATAATGAATGCCTCAAATGAGTCCCCTCATAGCTCCTATGGGCTTAACATGGCTTCATGGCTCAACCAAAGTGATTCCACTTTACTCAAATTTGATCAATCTCCATTTTGCCAAAATTTTAATTTTTGACCCACGGGGCCCTACACCCACCAAACCTATCAAATGCCCTTGAAACTATCCAAAATTTGCAAAATTGTCTAAATTACCCAAAGTTCCTCAAAATCAGTCCTAAACATTTCCTCCCTCTCAAATTGATCAGCCATAGCCAAAAATACCAAAATTTCCAAAAATACCCCCAATACCCTCCAAATTACCAAAATGCCCCTCTTGACCCAAAAATCCAAAACTTCCAAAAATTCCCAAAAAATTCTTGAAAATCCCAAATATTCCCAATTTCATATTGTCCAACTACACCATGGTCTAATTTTATCAATTTACACCACTTTTACCAAAACCCTCAATTTAGCCCATTTTAAACCCAAATGAACCCAATGTCAAACCAAATCTCCCCAATTGACCTCAATTTTGGTCCAATTCAATTATAAACTTCAATTCAATATCCCTAAAATCAATCTCGACTAAATTCAAGCCCAATTTGGTTGGCATTTGAATCCAATTTCATTTTTAAGCTTAAGGCCCAATTTTGACCCATGACCTAAACCTAGCTCAAACCAACCCAATTCAATCCCAATTTGACCCAAATCTTTTCTAAAACCTTCCTAGCATCCCCACAAACAAAACACTAACATGATTTGCCCAAAATTTGGACCCAAACCTTACTCAAATTCAACCCAAACCCAAAATTCCCGAAATGGGCCTACACCCAAACCTAACCCAAATAGGCCCAAATCCCAAAATCAAAGCCCAACCAAAGTTGAGAACTCTTTTTCATACTCCCATAAACATTTCCAAACATTAATTTTACATCAATTTCAACATTTACCCAACTTTAGCCCAAGGTAGCTCATTTTGACCCATTTGGACTCTATTACCAAAGAGACCCAAATTAGACCCAATTCAATTCCAAATCACCTCAAACTTGCTTCAAATCACTCATGACACATCCTTAAACCAAACCCAACATTTATTTGGCATGGCCCTTTACAAACTTTTTATCTAAAAGCCCATTTTGAAACATGAAGGCCCATACCTTAAACCATTCTAAAGGCCCACCTTTACCAAATTTTAAAAGCCCAAACCCATCCTAAAGTCCATATGACACTCTCCCTCATCTTACTTTCAACTTAAAATCATTTCTAAAGTCCTAATTTATCATCAAACCATTCCAATTCTAGACACATGACAATTCTCACCAAAATGCCAAAAATCACAAAACCCTTCCTCATGAAAGTTGACTTAACTTTTCCCAAGCCAAATGGAGCCATGAAGCCATGCATGAGCCACATGAGAGCCATGAGAGCCTTGGACACTTCACCATACCCAAGATGGCAAGAGGAGGGAGCTCTTTCCATGTTCCCTTAAGAGGATTAGCCACTCCCATGATTCCACTAAACCTTGCTTAAGCTTAATTGTACTTGGATGGTGACCCTTCCCCACTGATTAAGCTGACCTAAACCACTTTTTCTCAGCCTAAAATCAGGTCATGGAGAGGTGAACCCAGCCCAAACACATGGGTTGACACAAACCAAGCCAAAGAAGCCATGCCCCCATTCCATTTTGATCTAACCACTTTACACATGGCAACAGCCAATTGAACTCACAAACATCAAGCCCTGGACCTCCTGACCCTGAGGGTGACCCATGCCTGCCGGCCAGCCACCTGGGCCACCGGAAAACACCACACCCGAGAGCTCCCATGTGAGCCCACATTGAAATTCTCCCTTGCTGAGTTGCCCCATGCCCAATGGCCACCATGGATGTTCTTCTCCTCACCAGAGCTAGTCGATCCCGACCCCTAACTCCCACAGGAGGCCCTCCAACCATTCCTATTTAAACACCACCCCCTCTCGGCCAAATAGAGATCGAAAAAAACCTTACGAAACTCGCCAAAATCATTCCGGACTCTCCCCACACACTGAGAACTTGATCCCCACCGAAATCCCCCTGCCATTTCCTCGCTGCGAGCTCGATTTTAGAGTTGAAATTTAAGCCCAAAACCGGGACACTTCACCACGGTGAGTCGATCCTCGAATTGATCGACTCTACACCTTCACCGGACCAAAAGGAGAAGTTTCCCGACAAAAGCCCCCTCACCAAGCCGGCCATTGCTTCCGGCCTCCAAGCTTTGTGATCGGCCGTGGTCACTTTTGTACTGAGCGATTCACTGAGCCGAGGGACTTCATCCGGAGCTTGCTTGGACCCGATCGAACGTGACACAACTCTCGGATCGAAGCTTCATTTCTCTGAGCAAAGGTATGAACTCTCTCTTCCTCCCGAGCTTCTGTAGATTCTCCATTTTATATGAATTGATTTCAATGCATGTTTACCATATGGATGTGTTCGTCTCTTCAAGACGAATCTATAGAGCATAAGAACACAAAAATCCGTTGAGAATCGAGTGAGTTCTTAGGATTTTAGTGTGGACGGTCACGGGTGCACACTAGTCGTAGACGATGACCAGGAGTCGTCGAATCGAGTGTGTATCGAGTGGAAGGTCGGGATCGAGCCGGACAGCGCAATGGTACATGAACCGCGGGCCCCTGGAGAGCTGAGTCGGATGGCGGCGTCGAATAGGAATGCGCCGCGTGGGCGTTCGGAGCTACCGAGGATTGCGTGGCGCCGCGTGGATAAGTAGATAAATAGGGATTTTTCTTATTTATTAAATACCCAGAACTTCAAAAATGCATAACTTTGTGTAGAAAAATGCTAAAAATAAAACAAAAATACCCTCTTGCTCAGTGAACAGAGGAGAATAATGTGGAAAAGAAATTAAGTAATTTCATTGAGTATTTTATTTTTAATGATTTATTTACTCTTTGTATTGTTTTAATTCTCCATTTGCATAGGCAATTCACTATGGCATGAGACCATAGGGCTTTTGAAGCCTTTGACCTAGGGAACATTCCCTGAATTTTCCAAGGTCAGAGGTCATCCCTATGACAAGTTATTGATTTTTCAATTGCATATTACTCTTTTGAGTATTTTAATTCCAATAATTAGCATGTTGTAAAATAAATTCTAGGAAAATTTGGTGATGTTTTTTATGACCAGAGGAACCAAGGAAAAATAAGTTTTGAGTTAATTCACTTGGAATAAACCTAATCGGTCTAAAAACCGAAAATTGAACTTTAATTAATTAGGGTTAACTACACATCAAATTAACTTGAAAACAACTCTCCACTAATCTTTAGGATCACAGGAACATCACATAAAAATTTGAAGTCAATTGGACTTGATTAACCACACCAAATGGGTTGATTAAGCCTCTTAAGCAAAATAGATAAAATTAAACTTTAAAAATTCATAACTCACAAAATACTTTTCAAAAATTCACAAAAATGGTTTTGGAGCTTCTCTGATATCAGAGGAACTTAGGAAAATTAAAATTGTAATTTTCTAAAAAAAGTTGATTTTTATCATTATTTTAATATTTTTAATAATTAAAAAATAATAAAAATCATAAAAATATTAAAAATCACCAAAATGTCACATTTTGAATTCTAATTACTTAGGAACAAACCAAATATTTTTCTTAAGTCCCTAGGATAAGATATTGAATTTTAAAGGCTTAATGTAATTTTTAATATTAAAAAATGTATTTTCCAACCTTTTTCACTAAAATAATTCTAATAAATCAAAGGAAAATCATAAAAATACAAAATTTGTTTCTCTGAACTCCTTGAGGTCAGAGAGATTTATGAAAAATATAAAATCCATTTTTCAACTTTAATTTTATTTTAAAATTAATTAATACTCCAAAAATAAAAATAATTCTAATAAATAAAATATAATTTAAAAAATCACTAAAATTGTTCCAAATGGTCCTCTGGTCATTAGGAACATCCCATAATTTTCTTAATGATGGAAACATTTCCTTGTTCATGTTATTGAATTTTCCTTCAAAACCCCTATTTTCCATTAAAAATAATTACATAAATAAATTAAATACAGAAAAATTACATTTTCTCCTCTAATGTCTTAATTGACATGTGAGTAAGGTTACATAAAAATTTCAAGTTTATTTGAGCTTAATTTAGTGAGTTATAGAATTATTAAGCTTGAAGGGCAAAAGTGTAATTAAAAATTTCAACCCTTAATTAAAATTTTAGGATTAATCAAAAGGGGAGGGTAAAATATTCGATTTTAAACTGATTTTGGATGATTGAAACTTAAATGATTAAGGGTAGAAACCTACTAACCATTTCAAATATAATTAAAATAAAATTTTAATTAATTAATTAATTGAAATTTTGGAAGAATAATAAAAATTGGAATTATTAAAGTAGGGATATTATTAAGAGGATATTTATTCTTTAATTTAAAAATCCCTAAATAAATCACTTCAATAATACTTAATTCTTAATTAAAAAAAATTAAAATAATAGTCCAAATTAAAATTAAATTAAATTAAATTAAATTAAAATCAAAATTAAATTAAAATTAAATTAAATTAAATTAAATCTAAATTAAAATATAATTAAATTAAAATTGAATTAAAATTAAATTAAATTAAATTAAATTAAATTAAATTAAATTAAATTAAAATTAAATTAAATCAAATTAAATTAAATTAAATTAAATTAAAATCAAATCAAATTAAATTAAAATTAAATTGAATTAAATTAAATTAAAATCATTTAGGAACAAACCTAAATGAAATCATTAAAAATTAAATCTAAAATAACTTGAACACTATTCCAAACTTAAACTAATTTTTTATAATTAAGTAAAAATTAAAATTAAATCATTAGGTTTAAATCATTAGAATATTTAATAAGTTGATTTACCCTTTTAAAGCTCTTATTATTATAACTCTTAAATGAGGCATCAAGTGAAGTATTACTTCACTTATAGGATATTCAAATGTCCTAGTTCACTGAGCAAGAGAACAAAACTTAAACTCTTGGATGATTAATTCACTTGTATAATTAAAATCTCTTGGACTTAAAACAATTCTAGAGGTATTGAAAAGATGGTTAAGACTCGTCTTAAGCACTTCCTCAATATGATGGGATGTTTATAAGAACAATTGAACTTAATTGTTCTTGGGTGAAGAAAATCATCCTTAAACCAAAACACAAGAATCTAGACGTCATAGGAGATGACTAGCTATAGGATTAGGACTTTAGTTGACAACCAAAACCTTTCCCTTAGTTTTACCTAGGTACTTGTTGAAATATTTAAATGCCTTAACTTGTGTTTTAAGTGCAGCTTGGGATGACGGGAAGACCCTCCAGGTACGCTTTTGTTTTATTGCAATTTACTTTATTGCAATTTACTTACATGCACTGTACTTTACTTTTCTTGCATGATAAAAAACTGTTGCATGAAAACCAAAACCTTTAGGATAGTCCCTAAACTGAAACCAAAACTAAATTAAAAGTCATTACAAGATAAAAATCACCGCCAAAACATTTCAAAGTATAAAACAACTCAAAATTTAATCACAAACAGAACAACAAAACTACAATTACAACTAAATTAAAATGTCTCGTTGAATGATCGGGAATACCTCGGATGATGTAACCCACGTGTTGCTAACGGGATTTCCTATGGTCTAAATGAAAGTGTGGAACTCATTCAGTTGAGTTTAGCAAATTCAATTTGGACTCAAGTGAATTCGATGAAAATAACAGTGTCGGGATGACAGAACCGTGAGATCTTAATCGGTTCTGTTTAAACAACTTTAAGATTTGTTTTAATTAAAACACTAAAAGATATTTAGACATTAAGATTTCTAAACCAAAACACTTTTCTCATCTCTTGATTTTCACCTTCTACAACTAAACCTCTGCAACAACAAGGAGCTTGGAGCACGGTGGGCAGCACGGCCATCTTCGTCAGCAAAACAACTCTACATCAGCTAAACATTTCTTAGAATTAAACAACAAAGCCATAGGATTTTGAGGTAGTTTGCTTAGTGCAACATAAATCCTCAACTCTTCGTTAGGCATTTGCATGATCATGTCATGTAAATTAAGCCCTAACCGGTCTTAGGACTCCGAGGTAGTCGTTTGGTACGACATAAACCCTCACATCTTCGAGGCTATTTGTATGATCATGTGATACAAATATAAGTCCTAATTAATTAAAATTGGTAGGATTGCAATATTAAATAAATTCCCAAATTGAAGCCAGACAATAGGATAGTTTGGGAAGTTGCCAAGATTCTTCTTGGATCCTCAGCTTCTCCTACTTCTCTTCCCTTGGATTCTTGAAATAAACTGTTCCAAATTTGATCTATTCCCAATTGAAATTCCAAAATCCAATCCTTTGAAAACTTTAAACTTTGAAATTCTTGAGACCAAAACCACGGATCATTATCGAGAGTTTTCTTAAATGATTCCTGTCATTTAAGATGTAATTAACTATAGGGGCTTGCCCTTATAGGGAACTTTAAGAACCCAGGTAATATAAACCCTGCTTAATTCCTTTATATTAAGCGGGGGAACTTGTCGGCTTATAAAATTTGTTCGCAGACCAAACGGATGTCACAGATCTTCTAGTTTATTTAATCGAGCCCCATTATCAAGCAGTGTGTCTATTCTTCGGGATAGATATACGGTTTGTGATGCGGTGCTCGTTTATATAAACTATTCGGGATGTGAGATCGGTTTGATTTCATATCTTAAAATTTTCAAACTTAAAATTATTTTCACAATAAAAAAAACTACTTTCTAAAATATATATATATTTAAATTAAATTTAAAATTTAAAATTCACCGACAACTTCTGTAGGCGACCCCTTTTCAAAACACACAACCTAAAAATAAGCCGTACAATTTCTGGCGACTCCGCTGGGGACTAGTTCCTCTCTCCATTTTGATCAGATGGTTTTGCTTTCATAAATCGGTAGTGAATCCATGCCCCTTGTGGACCAAACTACCATTCTTCCATTGGAATACCCCGTTCATTTCTGTCTTGAACGAGTATAGCCAACTCCTCTCAGATTTAGGAGCCACTGTTTAGATACCCCTAAATAGAGAGGTTCTGAGATCCTTTTACCTCTTTTCTGAGGTGGGGTGGACCCCCAATAGGTGTTAGTTTAGGAGCGGTCCTTCGAGTTGAGAAGTCTTGCGTAAGACTTTCTCTTCCTTTCCAATTCTAAATCGTGTCCTTTACATTTTCTATAACCCTTTTTCCTTTAATCGTTTTGTTTCTAACAAACGAACCTTCTAACAAACAACCTCTTTTATAAATAACAAAAACACTAAGATAAACGAAAATGTGTTCGGACTCTTTCTTTTTCGTCCTAAACTTTACGATGAAAAGAAGCATAATTCGGGACTGACATTCAGAATCTGCCCTGCAGAAAATGACTGCCCCAAAGCTAATCTTCTCCTTCACCAATGGAATGGACTTCGCCGTTTACAAGGATGAGCTGCCCAACAATGGAATCATCCGTTTCGGACAAGGATTTGGCAACACAGACATCAAGTTTGCTGATGTCACTCTCTTCACACTAATGGACAAAGTGTCAGAAACTGAAGAGCCTGTGATTGAGTTCAACCTGAAGTCGACTAAAAAATTCCCTCCCCTACAAAGGGTTCCAGCTGAAAGGAGTACCACTGTTTGTAGAAGGACTGTTGTCTCTACCCCCACCGGTCTAGTCATCTCAGCACCTACCCCAAGTTCTACCAAACTGAAGGGGAAGGAAATCCAAGTCTGTGATGAGCTTGCCACCGTGGAGGGTGCAAACTTTGCTACAATACCATCTATTTTTTAGATTGGGTCTGGTTCAAGACTTGCACCCCTAACTCGGACTCAAAGGAGAAATAGAAGCAGGAAGATCGCCAAGAAAGCTAGAACTGCAGAAGTTGCTTTTCTAGAAGAAATTCTGAAGAAAAAGAAGAAGAACTGCAGAATACCCGCTGCCGTTGCAGAATACTCGCCGCTGTTAGAAGGAAGTAGATTCCACCTGCTCTCTGCCGCATCTAATGAGAAAGATGCTAGAAGGATTGCTGCTGCGTTACCTCAGCCCGCATATTACAATGATAGCAAGAAGAAGAAGAACAAGGCTACTCCGCTTACCCGATTGCGAGCGTTAGTCGAGAAATTGGCCAGGAAGGAAGGATGTCCTGTGTCAGAGATTCTGAGAAGGATGGGACGAGTGCCAATTAAATCCCGCCTCGGACCACGAATGGAGCCCTCGCCATCGCCATAGAAAGACCGAAGAAGAAAGTCCGAACTAGTGAAAGAGGCTCACCTGTTATCCTATCAGGGCTGCAAATTAGGGAGGATACCACCTTCCAGCACATAGTCGACAGACAATCCAGTCCTAGGCTTCCGGCTACAAGAAGGATGGTATGGCGACCTACTACTGGCCAGCTAAGACCAAAACAATGTCCTGAGAAGAAAAGTCTTGTCAGGAGACTTGAGTCAGAAGAAAGTGCCACTGCAATAAAGGGGACTCCCGAAAAAGAAGTTTAACAATTGTCACGAGACAACTGCGAGACCGTACGAAAAGGGCCACTAAAGGATGCCATGGACAAGTTAAGAACCGACATCTGATGGTTAGCAAAGGAAAGAGAAGAAGAATTAGGAGATGAAATTGACTCATCAGAGTTCATCGATGAGGAGTATGCCGAGATCAACATGGTTGAGACACGAGCATCATCAGCTTCACAAGGTGCTCCAGCAGCCGCAGAGAGAGATGAACCGGAAATGTTGAGATCACAACTTCAGGAAAGAGATGATATGATTTCCCAGATGGCAAAGAGGATGGAAAAGATGGATGCTGCCTTAGCCACTCTCCAGAGTCAGGCCCAGCCTCAGAAAGAGACACCCCTAGAAATTATCCATATTGCAGATGGAGGAAAAGAGATCACATCCATCAACAGAGACGAACCACCAAAGAAGGATTCTACACAAAGCATGTTCCCTGAAAAGGATATTAAAAACATGGTAGAACAGCAGGTGCGAGAAGCCTTAGCACACTCCAAGAGTGGAGCATCTATTCAGACGAGTAGACCATACCCCGAAGAGTTCGATGCAGTTCAATACCCAAAAGGCTTCGTACCACCTTTGTTTAAGACTTTTGATGGAACAGGAAACCCTCGGCAGCATGTCGCACATTTTCATGCCAGTTGCTGCAATGCCGGTGGGAGCGACGCTTTTCTCTTCCGCCAGTTTGTCAGCAGCTTATCAGGGATTGCCTTCGACTGGTACGCAGAATTGTCGAACGGTTCAGTAAAGACCTTTTCCGAACTAGAAAATCTCTTCGTGAAAAGATTTGTCGGGGCTCAGCACCACATCACTATCGGTGATCTAGTGGTGGAGCAGCAAAAGCCGAACGAGACTTTAGTGGATTACATACTCCGATGGAGAAACTTAAGCATGAAGTGTGAATCACAGCTTCAAGAACAACATGCAGTCGGTATCCTGCTTAAAATTATCCATGGCCCGATAGCACTTCTCCTTAAAGGATTTACAATCAAGACTTTCGAGAAGTTGCTTAGCAAGGCCGGGAGCTTGCAAGAAGAGGCAAAACAGTTAAGTTTCGCGAACAAGAACGATAAGCAGAAGCCTGTGAAAACATTCGAAAAGAAGTCTGGGATCGTCGTTGAAGTAGATAAGGGCAAGCAGTCAGTGCAGATACAATCAGAGCGACCACAGCCTAGTTATCAACCACCACGATGGACTTATCGGCAACCTCGGCGGGATTATCGGCAACCTCGTCCGAGCTATCGGTCGCATCAACATTATGAACAACCACCTCGTTCATCACGTACTTTAAGAGAACTTCTAAACAAACAATATCCATTCAAAGCTGAAGCGATAGCGAAGATGTTCCGTAGCTTAATGAAGACACCGGATTTTCGATTGCCGAGCCCAAGAAGCGGAGGAAGTCGATAAGAAAGATCATCCGAACTATTGCCCTTACCACCGGATGCTTGGACACAAGATAGAGGATTGCATCACTTTCAAGAGTTGGCTTGATGACAATCTCCGAAAAGGAACATAACGATCCCAAAAGAATACATGAAGGAACCCGGAAGGGGGTTCCGTCGAATGTTATTTCAACGGATCCCATTGTTCGATAGACCCTTACACGACCGATGATGGATGGAGTACGTCACGGACAAAGTCATCGAAGAAAATTTTGGATTACATCCAGGCCGCTTCGGTACACGCTTCAACTCAAAGTTCGAAACCTGCCGAGCCGGCACTATCACTTACGATTGAAGAACCACCCCAGAAGGAGGAGAAGATCATGGAAGAAAAGAAGACCGAGGCTCCGAAGGGTAGACTAAGGGCTGCTTATCCTAGGATGGTTGTTTCCAATTCAGGGGAGAAATCACTCGAACTCCTGACTCTGTATGATTATCTGCTCGCTCCGGCGGGATCTTATAATGATAAGGGTTATGGCGTTGGCTACGTTTTGACTGTCTTTAACGATCGCGTAACTAACAACAACCGGCTTAATCCGGATTTCGATTCCAGTACAAATAACGATTCTCAAATCATACATGACCTCGACGACCACGACGAAGAAGATGTTCACAAAGGAGGCTACAAAAGCTCGATAAGCAACGAGTCCATTTATGAGTCTCCTAGGCGCCAGACTCGCCTTTCACAAAAATCATTTTAAAAATTTAATTTTCCATAAAAACTCACAACTTCAACCTTCAATTACTCATATAAGAGTATTGCTTATGTTTCCAACTTCCAAAATATTTTCCAAAAATTTTGAAAAATTATAAGTTAAATTCACCAATTAAACACAAGTTTAAGTCAAATTCTTCTAATTCCATTCATAATCTTCAATTTCGGGCTCAATACATTAGAGATAAGTATAATAATAAGATTCAAGTCTTAACAAACAATCAAACAACACAATTTCAAAAGCAAATACAACACACATTGAACAATAAAACAAACACACAAACAACAAATTCGATTTACCAAATCGATGCAATGACACACTAAATAAAGTCTTGATATAAACACATTTACTATCTAATCTTCAAATTTGAATTTTCCACTCTCGTCGCAATGAAGATTACTCGGCCTACTTGGGAAGAACACTAACGTCCTTGGAAAATTCACAGCCGTTTTCTCGTCGATCCATTTGTTCATCGCATACATCTCCACTTGAGCGTCTTGATAGGCCGGTGAGATGATCAAATTGAAGCTTTGCCTGCCATTCCAGATGCTCAATTTGATGATACATCTCATGGAGGCGATCTCCAATACTTTTGAATTTCGCTTCAAACTTATCTAGGTGACTCGAAAACTTCTCCAAACTAACAGCAATAAAACCATTGAAGAAAGGTTGAGGATCCTTTGAACTCTTGTCTCTAGCCTCTTCTCCATGAATTCATCTCTCCATTTCTTCAAAATCTTCTCTTATCTCCTCAAGAATGAAGTGTAAAGGTCGTATCTATGATTGCTTAGGGATTGGGAATGAAGATGGGGTAGTTTATAGGAGAAAATCGTGTGAAAAACTGAAAATTTTCGGTTTTTACACGACCCAGTAACTGTGGCGCTTAGGCGCCAAAACTGGCGCCTAGGCTCCGGACCCATCGATACACAGTCTACCTTGGCGCTTAGGCGCCAGATTTTGGCGCCTATACACCGGAACCATGTTCGACTCCGTTTCGCCTAACGTCAAATTTCAAAGTTTTGATCTAAAAAATAGGTAAATTAGAATGGTAAGATCAATATAAACTCAGTAATTAAAATTAACTCAAATTATAAACAATCGTAATGAAGGTTAACTTGATCTCCTTTTTACTCACATACAAAATGGAGTGATCTAAAGTCCAAACTTTATATACTTCGAGATAATCTTTAGCTTAAGTCAATAAAGACTTATTAGCATCCAATTTTCTAAAGTTATATAAAATTTAGTCAAGACCGAGGCATAACCTTACATTAAAAATGTAAAAACACACAAAAATAACTATGGGTTGCCTCCCACAAAGCGCTTGGTTTAACGTCGTCAGCCTAACCTAATTAAGTCTTTAATCAGGTAGACTTAACTCGTAAGCCTCTTTATAAATCATTTTTATGTCTCCCAAATAAGGCTTTAGTCTTAATCCGTTAACTTTAAATATTTTTCCCATTTTGGGGGGGTCTTTAATATTTACAGCTCCATAATGGTATACTTTCTCAATTATATATGGTCCCATCCATTTAGATCTTAATTTTCCAGGAAAAAGTCTTAAGCGAGTATTAAATAATAATACTTCTTGTCCATGCTCGAATATTTTTTCTGAAAACTTTTTATCATGTAATATCTTCATTTTCTCTTTATAAATCTTTGCATTTTCATATGACTCATTTCTTATTTCATCCATCTCATTTAATTGTAATAATCATTTTTCTCCTGCAGTATTCAAATCAACATTAAACTTCTTTATCGCCCAATAAGCTTTATGTTCAAGTTCAACAGGTAAGTGACAATGTTTACCATAAACTAACCGGTAAGGTGACATTCCAATTGGTGTTTTATAAGCTGTTCTATAAGCCTATAATGCATAATTAAGTCTATCAACCCAATCAGTTCTTTTAGGATTAACAGTTTTCTCTAAAATTCTTTTAATTTCTCTGTTTGATACTTCAGCCATTCCACTGGTTTGTGGGTGATAAGCAGTTGTAATTCTATGTTTGATTCCAAATTTTTCCAGTAATGATTGAATTCTTATATTTCCGAAATGACTTCCACCATCTGTGATAATTACCTTAGGCATTCAAAATCTTAAAAAAATCATTTTCTTTAAAAATTTTGAAACACTTTTGGAATCACAATTAGGTAAAGCTACAGCTTCAATTTACTTTGAAACATAATCAGCTGCTAATAAAATATAAATCTTTCCAGATGATGGTACAAATGGAACCATAAAGTCTAAACCCCATATATCAAAAATTTCAACTTCCAATATATAGTTTAAAGTCATTTCATCTTTCCTTGATATATTTTCCATCCTTTGACATCGATCAAATGTTTTCACATATTTTCTCACATCTTTGAATATGGTAGGCCAATAAAATCTTGAATTTAAAATTTTAAATGCAGTTTTATCTACTCCAAAGTGTCTTCCAAATTCGAAATCATGACATTTTTAAATAATAGCAAAAGTTTCTTCAAAAGGAACACATCTTCAAATTACAGAATCTCTTCTCAATTTAAATAAATGAGGATCTTCCCAAATATAATATTTAGCATCATTTTTAAATTTCTTAAGATATTTGCTATTCAATCCATAAGGTAGAATATTGCTAACTAAATAGTTAACTATATTTGCATACCAAGGTGTTTGGCATCTTTGAATAACATATAACTGTTCATCAGGAAATTTCTCATTTATATTTTCTTCAATATTAATATCAATCTTAATTCTAGATAAATGATCAGCAATTTGGTTATCAGTTCCTTTTCTATCCACTATTTGAAAATCAAATTCTTGTAGAAGTAAAACCCATCTTATCAGTTTAGGTTTAGCATCCTTTTTTGACATTAAATATTTAATAGCGGAATGATCAGTATGAACTATGCATTTGGTACCAATAAGATAAGGTCTAAATTTATCAAAGGCATAGTACTTATAGCTAAAAGCTCTTTCTCAGTAGTAGTGTAATTTCTTTGAGTTTCAGTAAGAGTTTTACTAGCATAATATATAACTTTGAAAATTTTCTCATATTTTTGTCCCAATACAGCTCCAATTGCAAAATCACTTGCATCGCACATTAATTCAAAAGGTTTATTCCAATTAGGTGCAATGAAAATAGGTGCAGTTTTTATTTATTTTTTAAATATTGAAAGCATTAACACAGTCTCCATTAAATTCAAATTTAGCTTCTTTTTCCAATAAATGAAAAAGAGGTTTAGCAATTTTAGAAAAATCCTTTATATATCTTCTATAAAATCCAGCATGTCCCAGAAAACTTCTCACATCAGTAACAGTAGTAGGTGGTTGCAGTTCAACAATAATTTTCACTTTTGCTTGATCAACTTCCATCCATTTTTGTGAAATTTTGTGACCAAGTACAATTCCTTCTGTGATCATAAATTGACATTTTTCCCCGTTAAGAACTAAGTTTGTTTCTTTACATCTTTTCAAAATTTTGGAAATATTTTCCAAACAAGATTCAAAAGAAGTTCCAAAAACTGAAAAATCGTCCATAAATATTTCAATTCCTTTTCAATCAAATCACAAAATATTGACATCATACATCTTTGAAAAGTTGTAGGTGCATTACATAAACTGAAAGGCATTGCAAATGTTTCATAAGGACTTGTAAATGTTGTTTTCTCTTGGTCCTCAGGAGCGACAGGTAATTGATGATAACCAAAATATTCATCCAAAAAACATAAATGTGAGTGTCCAGCTAATTTATCAAGCATTTTATCCAAGAAAAATAAAGGAAAATGATCCTTTCTAATGGTGTTATTTAATTTCTGATAATCAATGCAAATTCGCCATCCAGTAACTTGTCTTGTAGGAATTAGTTCATTTTTATCATTGACAATGACAGTTACACCTCCTTTCTTCAGAACACAATAAATAGGATTCACCCATTGACTATCCGAAATAGGATAAATAATTCCAGCATCTAACCATTTTAAAATTTCTTTTTTAACAACCTCTTTCATGATAGGATTTAATCTTCTTTGAGGTTCAATAGTAGGATTAAAATCTTCTTCCATTAAAATCCTATGCATACAAATGGAAGGCCTTATTCCTCTTATATCAGCAATAGTCCAACCAAAAGCTTTCTTATAATTCTTTAACACTCCTATTAATTTTTCTTCTTGATCTAAGCTTAGTTTAGAAGAAATAATAACAGGTAAAGTTAATGAATTTCCAAGAAAAGTATACTTTAAATGTGCAGGTAACATTTTTAATTCCAGTTCAGGGGCTTTTTTAATTAAGGGTATAAGTATATCATTTTGAGTTATGTCCAAAATTTCCCAGTTATCTTTAATATAATAAGTTTCTTTAGATAATTCTTCTTCTTTTAGTTCTTCATTTTCTTCAATTAATAATTTAATTTTTTCTTCAAAAATGACTTTACATTTTTTTTTATAATGTTTTTCAATTAAATAATCAATAATATCCATTCAATAGCATTTTTCTTTGTCAGGGCAGTGAATTTAATCTCTTGATCATTAACTCTCATAGTTAATTCTCCTTTTTGCACATCAATCATAGCCCGTCCGGTAGCTAGAAAAGGTCTCCCTAAAATAATACGTATTTCTTTATCTTCTTCCATATCAAGTACAATGAAATCCACAAGGAAAATAAATTTATCCACTTTAACAAGAACATCCTCTATAACTCCTTTAAGGTAAGTGATAGATCTATCAGCTAACTGAAGGGTTACAGTGGTGGGAGAAATCTCTCCTAAATTCAACCTTCGAAAAATATAAAATGGCATGAGATTAATACTTGCTCCTAAATCACATAAAGCTTTTCCACAAAAATTTTCTCCAATAGCACAAGGTATAGTGAAACTTCCAGGATCTTTAAGTTTCTGAGGTAATTTCTTTTGAATTATTGCACTACATTCTTCACATAATGCAACAGTTTCAAAAGTTTCAAATTTTGGTTTCTTACTTAAAATATCCTTCATAAATTTTGCATAAGTTGGCATTTGTTCCAAAGCTTCAGCAAAAGGTATGTTAATGGTAAGTTTCTTAAAAATTCAAAGAACTTAGAAAATTGTTGATCAAGCTTCTGTTGTTTTAGTCTTTGAGGAAAAGGTGGTGGTGGTTTTTCAACTTCCACATTAATAGGAATAACAGTCTGATCTCTACTAGGAGAAGGAGTTTCTTTAGGTTTTTCAATCTCTTCAACCTCAATCTCATTTTTAATTTCATCCTGAATTCTTTCTTTTAATTCCTTTCCACTTCTAAGTTGTACAATTTTAGCATGTTCATGTTCCTTTTCAGTTTCCTTTGGGTTGATTTTGACATTACTAGGAAGTGTTCCTGGAGGTCTGTAATTAATTAAATTAGCGATTTGTCCCATTTGATTCTCAATATTACGAATGGCAGTTTTTTGATTTTGTAATTGATTACTCAGTTGTAAAATTAATTCTTCTATAGATAACTTTTTCTCTTGATTATTAAATCCAGGAGGTTTATAGTTTGAATTTACTTTATTGTTCCAATTTCCAGTTGGATGAGATTGATTATTACCCCATTGTTGTTGTGAATTATTCCAGTTAAAATTAGGGTGATTTTTCCATCCAGGATTGTAATAATTTGAATAAGGGTTATTTGTACTAGCAATAGCTTGTAAAGTTTCAATAGTTTTAGAATCTTCAAAATTAGCAGAGTTGTTATGTGATACATTGATAGCAAAATTATCTAATTTCTTAGATATTGCAACTACTTGTGAAGCTAAGATAAAAAAGGCTTCGTTATCATGAATACTTGTCATTCTTTTAGGATTAACCCTTTCAGAAGGCCATTGAAATTTATTGTTAGCAATTTATTCAATTAAAGTATAAGCTTCTTCAAATGATTTAGCCATTAAAAAACCTCCAGCAGCAGCATCAATAATTGATTTCAGTGATCCAATAAGTCTGTTATAAAATGTTTGAATAATTAACCAATCAGGTAAAGCATGATGAGGACACTTTCTTAATAGTTCTTTAAATCTTTCCCAAGTTTCATAAATTATCTTCACGTCAAATTGACTAAACGAAGTAATATCATTTCTTAATTTAACAATTTTAGAAGGAGGAAAATATTTAGCAAGGAATTTTTGTGCCATTTCAGCCCATGTTTTAATAGAACTTGTTGCTAATGAGTTCATCCACATCTTTGCTTTATCTCTTAAAGAGAAAGGAAAGAGTCTAAGTCTAATAACATCATCAGAAACATTGTTATATTTAAAGGTAGCACAAAGTTCTAAAAAACTAGCAAGGTGTAAATTTGGATCCTCATTTAGTGTTCCCCCAAATTGATTATTTTGAACCATTTGAAGAATAGATGGTTTAAGCTCAAAAGAATTAGCATCTAC
Source organism: Papilionanthe hookeriana x Papilionanthe teres (assembly GCA_022702705.1). Taxonomy (NCBI): domain Eukaryota; kingdom Viridiplantae; phylum Streptophyta; class Magnoliopsida; order Asparagales; family Orchidaceae; genus Papilionanthe; species Papilionanthe hookeriana x Papilionanthe teres. Next base: position 79,423,566 of record CM040421.1, on the reverse strand, counting down.
AACAGGTATTTGAATACTAGTATGAAGTTCATCAACTGTAGGGTTAGCATAATCCCTTAATGGTTTGTAAACATTTTGTTCATTAATTTCTATTGGATTCTGTAAATTGTTATGTAAATTAGCCATCTCTTGATATTTTTTATTTTGTTTCCCTTTTTTAATTCTTCTTACTGTTCTTTCTAATTTAGAGTCTAAAGGTAATAATCCTTTAGATCCAGAACTACGCATAAAAAGCAAATAAAAAGTAAAATAAAATAGCAAGAAATAAAATCTCTTCTTTCTTTTTTTTTATTTTTGTTTTTATAAATGTTTTTGTATTTTATATTTTTCTATTTTGACAATAAAAGAAATAAATAAAAAAATATTTAAAATCTAAAAATTTGCCTCCCGATAACGGCGCCAAAAACTTGACCGTACCGTAAATAACGCGATAATTTATGCTTCTAAAAATATGTTACAGCCAATACTTTGACCCAAATAATAATAGCGGCTAGTGTATATAACTATAAATTTATGGAAAATATTTTACACACTAGTGGTACTACGCAAGTATACGTATCGTTTCAAGTAATATAGGGCTTTAAATAATGACCCCAGTATCGATCCCACGATGAGGTTTATAGATTTTTAAATATTTTAATTTTATTTTTATGTATTTCTTTAAAAGTTATAAATTTAATATTTAATTTACTAAATGCAGAAATAAAACTGTACTAAAATAATGAGTGATGTAAATAATAATAAGCAAATAACTTTCTTCCTTTCAATTAATCCAAGACTTTTTAGATAATGTAATATTCGTGGAGAATATAAATTTATGGTATTGTGCCAAATAGAAGCATTCCTATTCTTTACCTTCGCTCGATAGTATAAAGAACATTGGCTAATCTATATATCAGGTCTAGATGTATTGTTAGTAGAATGGGTTAATCTAGGCTCACACTACTAGATGTCCAAGGGTGGCTATGGTCGGCCCTACTAGAGATCCGTTCCCTTTCTATAAACCAAATTAAAAGAATTTAGTCTGTCACTCCAAAAACTTAGTAATTCTACGCCCATTGAATAATATTTTCCTATTTATTTGCACTTCACCTTGAATAACCCGCACAAGGCCTTCGATTAGCCCAAGGATTCATGTGATATCTACTAGTTAAGAATTCATCTCCTTCTAGGTCTCAAAATTCTTCAACAGATTTTAACAACTTAAATGGCCAATTTAAATAGTAAATTAAGATCTGGTATTAATATCATCGCAATATTAAAACATATTTAGTTTTTAATTCTCCAACGAATTTTATATTATCTTATTTATCTTTTTATAAATGAAAGAAGAAAGTAAAGTAACTACTCAAAACACATTGAATTTAAATAACAACACATATAAATAAAACTTTGAATCAAATTACAAATACTTATCTCAAGTGTTTCTCCAACTAAACCTCTGATTCCTCCTGACTCCAAAGTGAAATAGACTTCAAAAGCACCAACGCTTCCATACTCTCAATACAAACTCTAAATAAAATAAACTCACTAATTTATGAAGGAAAGTAAACTACAAGTGTGGCCCTATATTTAAAATTATCTCTCTGATTGGGGGCCTCTCTTTCTGTAGAAATGGCCTCCTATTTATAGTGCTTCAAGGGTTGCCTAAAGCATCTCTTCAAAATGTGTCCAAGTTCCATGAATCTTCTAGTTCTTCGCACCTCTTCACTTTGGATCACATCTCTTCGCGATCCAAACCGTTTCCAAGCATCTAGATACAATGTATCACATGTCCTATAATCCAGGAATAACTGCCAATCTTCTAGAAGGTCCAATAACCGCTCTCACCGTCAAAGTAACTGCTCAAAGTAGTTACAAAATCGTAATTGTTTTGGGATGGAGCTGGCGCATAGGGGCCGAATTCTGGCACCTAGGCGCTAGACCCGTTATTTTGGCAATTTTGCATTTTGGCTCCATTTTTGCTCCTTTTTGCGCCTTTTTCATCTTTTTTTCTTTTTGAGCATTTTTACATCACCTGCATCCAAAAACATAAAAAAATACCTTTCATTAAAGCATAATATCCTTTAAATTTTAAAAAATGAAGTCATAAAAATAGGTATTTTTTTCATGGATCACGTGTATCGAACGGATGGCTAGGATCGCGCCAGATGGAACAACAAGACATGAACCGCGGGCCGTGTGACTGCCAAGTTAGATGGCGGTGCCGAAACAGGAAGCTACGTGTGGAGCTTTGACCAACCATAGGTTGAGTTGGCGCCGACGTGGTTAAGTAGGAAATTAGGGATTTTCTGATTTATTTAAATACGAGAACCTTTAAAAATTTATATCTTTGCATAGAAAATCATAAAATAAACTAAAAATACCCTCTTGCTCAGTGAACTGAGGAGAATAATGTGAAAAAAAATTGATCTATTTTGTTGAGTATTTTATTTTTAATTAATTTAATACTGTTCTGAATATTTTAATTCTCCATGCATGTATACAATTCACCATGGCATGAGACCATAGGGCTTTTGTAGCATCTGATCTTGGGAACATTCCTTAAATTTTCTAAGGCCAGAGGCTATCTCTGTGGAAAATTATTTATTTTCAAAGTTTATGTGCTTGTTTTGGTTTTTTAATTCCAATAATTAGCATGTTGATTAATAAAATCTAAAAAAACTAGGAGAAGTATCTCTGGATCAGAGGACCCTAGGATATTTATGGCTTGGCTTAAATCATTCAAATGAACCCTAATTTGGTCAAAACCCTAAAACGAAGATGGAATTAATTAGGAGTAACCACTTATCAAAATAGCTTGGAATTAATTCTCCACTGATCTTTAGGATTAGAGGAAACCCCATAAAAATTTTGAAGTCAATTGAGAATGTTTTAACCCACCAAATGAATTTTCAAAATAACATGGCTACTTTAAACTTTAAAAATTTATAAAACCTAAAATGTATTTTAAAAATTCACTAAATTCATTTTGAGGCCTCTCTGGTATCAGAGGAGTCTAAGAAAATTAAAATTGTGATTTTTCTAAAAATTTTATTTTTAACCTATTTTTGAATATTTTAATAATTAAAAACTAATAAAAATCACAAAAATATTAAAAATAAAAAACTGTCATATTTGGTCCCCTAATCACTTAGGAACCAACGAAATATTTTTCCTAAGTCCCTAGGTTGACATTTTGATTTTTTTAAGTCTTAAGACAATTTTTAATATTAAAAAAATGAATTTTCAACCCTTCCCACTAAAATAATTCTAACAAATCAAAGAAAAATCACGAAAATATAAAATTTATTTCTTTAAACACCTTGAGGTCAGAGGGAATTAAGAAATATATAAAATGTATTTTTTAACTTTAATTTTATTTTATAATTAATTAATACCCTAAAAATTAAAATAATTACAATAAATAAAATATAATTCAAAAAATCACCAAAATTGGTCCAAGTGGTCCCCTGGTTAGCAGGAACATCCCATAATTTTCCTAAGGATAGCAACCCTACCTTGTTCATGTTGTTGAATTTTCATGGAAAATCATTATTTTCCATTAAAATAATTATATAAATTAAACTAAAAATGGAAAAATCACATTTTCTCCTCTAATGTCTTAATTGACATATGAGTAAGGTGACATAATAATTTCATGTTCATTTGAGCTTAATTTGATAAGTTATGAGATGAATGTGTTTAAAAGGGCATAAAGGTCATTAAGGATTTTAACCCTAATTAATACTTTAGGTCTAATCAAGAGAGAGGGTAAAATATTTGATCTTAATTTTCTTGGATGATTTAAACATAGGACATCTAATGGGTAGAAACCCATTATTCACTTTTAACACATCAAAATGAAACCTTAATTAATTAAATCATTTAATTTTGTAGGAATAAACTAAAATTTTGATTATTAAGGTTAGGGATATGACTTAAGAATATATCAATTCTTTAATTTAAAATCACTAAAATGAATCACTCTAATAATAATTCTTAATGATAACTAAAATTAATAATAACTAAAAATACTAAAAAATATTTTTTAAAATGATAAATTAAAGCTTAAAGCATTAAATTATTTAATAATTAAATCAAAAATAAATTTAAAACAAAAAAATTAATTTAAAATTACTTGAGAACTAAAATCACCTAAGAATAAACTTAAAAATTTAAAACATTAAAATTAATCCCAAAACAATACAAAATGAAAAGAAAATGTGAAGATTAAACCAATTAAAATCAACCTAAAGTAATATGATTAATTTAAATTAAATTTAAATCATCAAAATTTAATTTAACAATTTAAACACTTCTTTCAATTTAAGTAAGATCAAAACACTTAAAAGCAAATCAACCCGGATTTTGAAACTAAATTGAAGTATCTCAAATCCCCAACTCAACTTTAATTAAGGCGGTTAAATTCTTTAATAGACTAATTTGCCCCCTAAAGATGTTCATTATTATAACTCTTAAATGAAGCATCAAATGAAATGTCACTTCACTCATAGGATAATCAGACATCCTTATTCACTGAGCAAGAGTAACCCGGGTGATTGATTCGCCACCTCAATGAAACTAACTGAACTTAAAGTAATCCCAAAAATGTTTAAGAAGATGTTCAGAATTCAATTCCGAGCACTTCTCTAACTTAATGGGATGTTTCAAAGAACAGTGAAGCTTCATTGTTCTTTGGTGAAGAAAATCATCCTTAACAAAACACGAGAACCTAGACGTCATAGGAATTGACTAGCAATAGGATTAGGATTTTGGTAGACAACCAAAACCTTCTCTTAGCTTTACCTAGGTACTTGTTCTGACATGTGTTTTAAGTGCAGCCGGGAATGACGAGAAGACCCTCCAGGTACGCTTTTACTTTATTGCAGTTTACTTACCTGTACTGCACTTTACTTTTCTTGCATGTTAAACAAGAATGTCACCCTGCATGAAAACTGAAACTTTTAGGATAGCCATAAAATTGAAACCCAAAACTAAATTAAAGTCGCAACAAGATAAAATTCACCACCACAACACTCAAAAATATAAAACAACTTAAAATTTAATCACAAACAGAACAACAAAACTACAACTACAAGTAAATTAAAATGACTCGTTGGGTGATCGGGAATACCTCAGATGATGTAACCTATGTGTTGCTAACGAGATTTCCCATGGTCTAAATGAAGGTGTGGAATTCATTCAGTTGAGTTTAGCTAATTCATTTGGACTAAGTGAATCCGATGAAAATAGCGGTGCCGGGATGACGGAACCGTGGGATCTTAATTGGTCCTGCTTAATCAACTTTAAGATTTGTTTTAATTAAAACATTAAACCATCTCAATTTTTAACTCTTCTAAACCAAAATACTTCTCTCATCTCTTGATTGCCACTTTCTAAAACTAAACCTTCTGTAACAACAAGGAGCTTGGAGCATAGTGGGCAGCACGGCTATCTTCGTCAGCAGAACTTGCGACTACTTCAGCAAAATATTTCTTAGAAATAAATAACAAAGCCATAGGATTTCGAGGTAGTTTTCCTAGTGCAACATAAATCCTTAACTTTTCTTTAGGCATCTGCATAATCATGTTATGCAAATTAAGCCCTAACCGGTCTTAGGACTCCGAGGTAGTCGTTGGGTACGACATAAACCCTCACATCTTCAAGGCTATTTGTATGATTATATCATATAAATATAAGTCCTAATTAATTAAAATTGGCAAGATTGCAACATTAAATAAACTCTCAAATTGAAGCCAAACAATAGGATAGTTTGGGAAGTTGCCAAGATTCCTCTTGGATCTCCAGCATCTTCTACTTCTCTTCCATTGGACTCATAAAATAAACTATTCTAAATTTTGTCCATTCCCTATTGAAATTTCCAAAATTCAATCCTTTGAGACCTTAAGCTTTGAAATTCTTGAGAGCAAAACCACTGATCATTATCGAGAGTTTTCTTAAAAGATTCCCGTCATTTAAGATGTAATTAACTATAGGGGCTTGCCCTTATAAGGAACTTTAAGAACCCAGGTAATATAAACCCTATTTAATTCTTTTATATTAAGCAGGGGAACTTGTCGGCTTATAAAATTGGTTTGCAGACAAAACGGATGTGACAAATCTCCTAGTTTATTTAATTGAGCCTCATCATCAAGCAGTGTGTCTATTTTTCAGGATAGATACACGGTTTGTGATGTAGTACTTGTTTATATAAACTATTCGGGATGTGAGATCAATTTGATTTCATATCTTAAAATTTTCAAACTTAAAATTATTTTCAAAATCAAATGCTACTTTTAAATATATATATATATATATATATATATATATATATATATATATATATATATATATATTTAAATTAAATTTAAAATTTAAAATTCGTCGACAACTTCGTAGGCGACCCCTTTTCAAAATACATAACCTAAAATATGCCGACAACTTCTGGCGACTCCACTGGGGACAATTCCTCTTTCCATTTTGATAAGATGGTTTTGCTTTCATAAATCGATAGTCAATCCATGCCCCATATGGATCAAACTATCATTTTTTCCGTTGAAATACCGCGTTCATTTCTGTCTTGAACGGGTATAGTCAACTCTCATGGATTTTGGAGCCACTGTTTAGACACCCCTAAACAGAGAGGTTACGGAATCCTTTTGCCTCTTCGAGGTGGGGTGGACCCCCAATAGGTGTTAGCTGAGGTGAGGTCCCTTGGGACGAGAAGTTTTACGAGATTCTCTCTTCCTTTCCAATTCTGAATCGAATCTTTTACCTTTTCTATAACCTTCCTCCGTTAACGGTTTTGTTCCTAAACAAATAAACGTTATAATAAACAACCTTTTTTATAAACAAACTCTTTTAAAACACAAATATACGAATAAAACAAAATATAAAAATACCTCGTAAAGAAAACTAAGAAAATTAAGGAAAGATAAATGAAAATGTGTTCGGACTCTTTTTGGAGAAGTTCATTTTTTCAAAAAGGAAGCGTAATTCAGGACTAACGATCAAAATCTAACATGCAGAAGATGTCTACACCGAAGCTGATCTTCTCTTTCACCAACGGGATAGACTTAGCTGTCTACCGGGATGAGCTACCTAACGATGCGATTATTCTCTTTGGACAAGGGTTCGACAATACGTAAATTAAGTTTGTCGATGTTACTCATTTCGCACTGATGAATAAAGTACCGAAAACTGAGGAGCCCATAATTGAGTTCAACCTGAAATCGGCTCAAAATTTCCCTCCCCTGCAAAGAGCCCCAGCTAAAAGGAACGCTGCTATTCACAGGAGGTTAGCTGCTACCCCCAGAACCGTCTTCTCTACCCTCACCGGTCTAGTCATCACTGCACCTACCCCGGCTCCCACCAAACTGAAAGGGAAGGAAGTCAAGTCTGTGATGAGCCTGTTACTGTGGAGGGTTCAGACTTTGTTGTCGTACCTTCTATTTTTATGATAGGGTCCAGTTCAAAGTTTAGACCCTTAACCTGGACACAAAGGAGAAATAAGAACAGAAAGATTGCTAAGACCAGAAAGGCCAGGACTGCTGAAGCTGCTTTTCTTGAAGAGATTCCTGAGGAAAGTGAAGAGCTGCCTGAGATCTCACCGCTGTTGGGAGGAAGTAGGTTCAACCCTCTCTCTGCTTATTTGATGAGGAAGGATGCCCCGTAGCAGAGATCCTGAGAAGAATGGGATGAGTACCAGCTACATCCCGCCTCGGACCACGAGTAGATCCCGTCACTACCGTGGAGAAACCAAGGAAGAAGATACGAGCTAGTCCGCCTGTTGTTGTATCGGGTCAACATATTAGGGAGGACACCACCTACCGATGTACAGCCGACAGACCATCTGGTCCTAGGCCTTCAACTACAAGAAGGTTGGTGTGGCGACCTATTATTGCTGAGCTGATACCGACACAATGTTCTGGGAGGAGTCTCATCAAAGAGCTCGAATCCGAAGAAAGTGACGTTGCATTAAAAGAAACCCTTGAAGAAGAAGTTCGACCGTCGTCGCCTGACAACCGCGAGATAGTTTGGAAGAGACCACTTGAGGATGCCATAGGGAAGTTAAGAACGGACATCCGACGGTTGGAAATGGAAAGAGGAGAAGAATTGGGAAATGACGTAGATTCATCAGAGTTTATGGATGAAGAGTATGCTGAGATTAATATGGTTGAGACCCGAGCATCATCAGCTTTGTAAGGAGCTCCGTCAACCTCAGAAAGAGATGAACCAGAAGTGATGAGAGCACGTCTTCAGGAAAAGGATGACACGATTTCTCAGATGGCAAAGAGGATGGAAGAGATGGCGGCTACCTTAGCCACTCTCCAGAGTCAGCTTCAACCTCAGAAGGAAACACCCCCGGAGATCATTCACATTGCAGATGGAGGGAAAGAGATTACGTTCGTTAATGGAGACAAACCACTGAAGAAGGATTCAGCGCAGAATATGATTCCCGAGAAGGACATTAAGAGTATGGTGGAACAGCAGGTGCAAGAAGCCTTAGCCCAGTCTAAGAGTGGAGCATCTATTTAGACGGGTAGACCTTACCCTAAAAAATTTGATACAGTTCAATACCCGAAGTGCTTCGTACCACCTCTGTTCAAGACTTTCGATGGTACGGGAAACCCCCAGCAGCATATAGCACACTTTCGTGCTAGTTGTTGCAATGCCGGTAGGAGCAACGCCTTACTCTTTCGTCAGTTCGTCAGCAGTTTGTCAGGAATTGCCTTCGACTGGTATGTAGAATTACCGAACGGTTTAGTCAAAACCTTTGCAGAATTGGAAAACCTCTTCGTTAAGCAATTTGTCGGGGCTCACCACCACATCACTATAGGTGATTTAGTGGTGGAGCAACAAAAACCGAACGAAACCTTGGTGGATTACATACTTTGATGGAGGAATTTAAGTATGAAGTGTGAACCCAGCTTCAGGAACAGCATGCAGTTGGTATCCTACTAAAGAGCATCCATGGCCCTATAGCACTTCTCCTTAAAGGATTCACAATTAAGACTTTCGAGAAGTTGCTTAGTAAGGTCGAGAGCTTACAGGAGGAGGCAAAACAGCTGAGTTTTGTCGACAAGACTGATAAACAGAAGCCGATAAAAGCATTTGAGAAGAAATCAGGAATCTTTGCGGCAGTGGATAAGGGTAAACAGCCAGTGCAGATACAGCCAGAGCGACCACAGCCAAGTTATTAACCACCGCAACGGATTTATCAGCAACCGCAGCAGAGCTATCAATAGCCTCGCCCAAGTTATCAGTTGCTGCAGCATGATCAGCCGCCGCCTCGTCCGCCACGTGCCCTGAAGGGACTTTTGAATAAGGAATACCCCTTCAGGACTGAAGCAGTAGCCAAGATGTTTCGCAGTTTGATGAAGACACTTAACTTTCAGCTGCTAGAGCCCAGAAGGCCAGAAGAAGTCGATAAGAAGGATCATCCGAACTACTGTCCTTACCACAGGATGCTCGGACATAAGATAGAAGACTGCTTCACCTTCAAGAATTAGCATCGAGGAGAATCTTCGGAGAGGGAACATAACGATCCCGAAGGAATACATGAAGGAGCCCCAAAAAGGAGGTTCTGTTAATTTTATTTCAATGGATCATGTTGTTCCGATTGACCACGTGACTGACGATGGATGGAGTACTGTCTGGATAAAGTCTTCAAAGAGAATTTTGGATTGCATCCAGACCGCTTCGGTGGGTGCTTCAATTCAGAGTTGTAAACCTGCCGAGCCGGCACTATCACTTGCGATCGAAGAACCGCCCCAGAAGGAGGAGAAGATCATGGAAGAAGAGAAGACCGAGGCTTCGAAGGGTAGAGTAGGGGTTGCTTTTCCTAGGATGGTTGTTTCCGATTCGGGGGAGAGATCCCTCGAACCTCTGACTCTGTATGATTATTTGCTAGCCCCGGCGGGATCTTATAATGATAAAAGTTTTGGTGTTGGCTACGTTTTGACTGTTTCTAACGATAACGTAACTACGACAATCAACCTAATCCGGATTTCAATCTCAATGCGAATAACGATTCTCAAATCATACAAAACCGCGACTACGAAGAAGGAGGTACTTTCACAAGAGTGGCTACGAAAGTTCAGCGAGCGACAAGTTTGTTTGTGAATTCCGAGGAGCTCCGACCACGATAGAATTGGAGTTATCAGATTCTGAAGCAACTTCAGAAAAGCTAGTTGTTCCAATTTACGAGAAGACACCGACAGATCCAGCACCAGATGCAGAAGAAATAACAGAAGTCAATCTAAGAAGCGGAAAATTTCTACCTCCGAGAATGGGTCCAAAAGATAAAGGAAAGCAGGTGGTTGTTCAGGAAGAGCCAACCCCAGCGAAAGAATTGCCCACTAGGGAAGAAATTGAAGAACTTGGTAACAAACTGGATTATAACGTGCTAGCCCATCTTAGGAAGCTACCAGCCAAACTGAGCATCTACGACGCTCTGATCCTGTCAAAGGAGACGAGGGAAACTCTGATCAAGGCTTTACTCGATCCAGAAATTTGCTTAGCTCAAATGGTCAGTAATTCATTAGACGAGGTTTTCTCGTTAAAGGAACAGCGAGGTGTTACCTTCACGGACAATGATCTGTTACTTGGAACAGCTGATCACAACCGACCGTTGCACATTTCATTCACTATCGAAAAGTTCACGCTCTCCAGAGTGTTGGTTGATCCAGGAGCATCAATCAACATAATGAATCTTCGGACGTTAGCATACTTAGAAATTGATGACCACGATCTCAAAGCAGACAAAATGTTACTAAGAGGATTCAATCAGAAAGGAGAAAGAGCTCTTAGATCGATAATGGTATTAATGAAGACCAGTGATTTGGCAAAGACAACCGTGAAATTTTATATAATTGATTTTGAGACATCATTCAATGCTCTACTGTGTCGGCCGTGGATCCATGAGAACCAGATGGTACCGTCGTCTCTGCACCAGTGCATAAAGTATTATGAAGGAGGAGAACAGTGTATCAAAGGTGATTTGCAACCTTTTTCTGTACACGAGATTGGGATTCACAAAGTGCAGCCTACTATGCGCCTCCGAAGAAAACAATCTTCTCCAGAAATATCGTACAGAATGAAGCAAAATAAGTTCGAGACGATGAAGAACCTGAAATTCTTATCCAACAGTTACTCACCACTCCCTTGCGGCGAGATGGTAATGGTTTCTCCAGAACTCACACCCGAGGTCGAGGCCGGGGATGAGGTCATGGAAGAAATGGTGGAACAGATGGACAGAAGAAACCAGTCATCGATGTTGATTGAGAGAACGGTTCTGAAGAAGAAGAAATTAAGAGAGAAGCGGCAACAATAAGTCAAAAGAAACCCCAGTTCAAGATCTCTCTCGAAAATGAAAAGAATGAAGAATACAAATCAATATACGAGAAGATTAACCACTATGTGCATACTATGACCCTAGCCCCGATCCACCCGGATAAGGTCGAGGGTATGGTGGTCAAGGAAGTGCATGGTGGCGGTGATAAGCCAATCAAGTTCTACCAAGGTGCTTCTTCTACCAAAATTGAAAATGATGTACAATTTGAAGATGTTACTTCTTCCGAATTAATGGAATTACCTTTTGAGTGGTACTCTCCCTGTGTTCAGAACTTAATTCAGCGTGATATTTTACCTAAATAGTGGACAAAAGGTCAATCATAATGTTTTGAAAAATTATGGAATAATATCGGTCGACCGCCCAATTCAAAGAATGGTCTCGGATTCAGCATAGTAGCACCAGCTGATGATTCAAAATTTTTCTTGGTTGTTACTTGTGAGCCTAATGAAAGCTGTTTAGAAGCTTCAGATGATCTCGAGAATTTGCTAATCGGAGACGCTCCGCCAGAATTTGAAGAAAAAATTAAAACTACAATAGACGAGTTAATGAAAGTTAACTTAGGTACTAGCGAAGAGCCTATTCCGACCTTTGTTAGCTCCTTACTCAACAAAGAAGACTCCGAAGACATGATCAAGCTATTAATGGAATTTAAGGACTATTTTGCTTGGAGTTATGATGAAATGCTAGGATTAGCTCCGGAAGTTGCAGTTCACAAGCTAGGAGTGGATCACACTACCGTTCCAGTCAGACAAGCTCCCAGAAGAATGCGTCTAGAGATCGAACAACAAGTAATAGCTGAAGTTAAGAAGCTAATAGATGCCGAATTTGTCTGTGAAGAACAATATCCGACTTGGTTAGCGAACGTAGTACCAGTCAGAAAGAAGAACTGTCGGATCAGAATCTGCTTGGATTTCAGAGTATTGAATAAAGCATGCCCAAAATATGAGTTTTTACTACCAATTCCAGAATTGACGATCCACATCGCTTCGACACACGAATTCTTCTCTTTCATGGATGGATCATCAGGATACAATCAGATAAAGATGGTACCAGAAGATGAAAAGCTTATAGCCTTCAGAATGCCAATCGGAGTGTACTGCTACACAGTGATGCCTTTTGGATTGAAGAATGCAGGAACAACCTACCAGAGAGCAATGACGAGGATCTTTGATGATCTCATTCACAATCAAGTTGAGTGCTACATGGATGATGTGGTCATCAAAAGCAAACTGAAAGAAGATCATTTGTATGATTTGAGAATTTTTTTCGAACGATTAAGACAGTTTAACATTAAGATGAATCCCTTAAAATGCGCCTTCGGTGTCACCTCTAGGAAATTCTTAGGATTTGTTGTCCGACATAGCAGAATTGAAATCGATCTGGAGAAGATTAAAGCTATCTTAGAAATGCCGCCTCCTAAAACTTTGAAACAATTATGATCCTTTCAAGAGAAGTTGGCATATCTTCGATGCTTTATCTCAAATTTGTCAGGAAGGTGTAAGCTTTTTTCTGCTTTAGTTAAGAAGGATGCCAAATTTACTTGGGACTCCAAGTGTCAACATACCTTCGATGACATCAAACAATACCTATTGACGCTTCCTGTCTTAGCAGCCCCAGTCTCGGGTAGACCGTTGATACTTTATACCGTGGCTTTAGATGACTCCCTTGGAGCCCTGCTAGCCTAGGTCAATGACGTGGGTAAAGAAAATGCACTCTACTACCTGAGTCGTCATCTAATTCTGACGGAAGTAAAGTATCCTCCTATTGAGAAGCATTGTTTAGCCCTGATCTTCGCCGCTCAAAAGCTCAGGCATTACATGCTTTCTCATAAAGTCAACCTTATTTCGAAGTTTAATATGTTGCAATATTTGATGAACCATCCAATGCTTTCTGGCAGACTTGCCAGGTGGTCGATGATATTTTTGTAATTCGATATAACTTTCGTTCCTCTTCGTGCCGTAAAGGGACAAGTCTTAGCAGACTTCCTTGCAGCACACCCTTTGCGGCAGAATCGCCTCTTAATGACGACTTGCCAGACGAGCAGATAATGAGTTTAGAAGACCCCGATGATCAACGTTGGGAACTATACTTCAACGGAGCATCTTCAGCACAGAAAGACAAAGAATTGCAAATGATAGTGCCCAATAAAGCAGGAATCAGACTAATCATTATAACACCAGAGCGGGGGATGTTAAGATACTCCTACCATCTAACAGAACCGTGTACGAACAACGAAGCAGAATACGAAGCCCTTATAACTGGACTGGAATTGACCATTCAGATGGGTATAACAGATATCAACATCTATGGTTATTCGCAGTTGATCATTCAATAGGTCGCATGACAGTACAGAATTCTGAAGCCAAGACTCAAGCAGTACTTTCAATATGCAATGAAGTTGTTGGAACGGATTCCGAATGTAACGATCTACAAGATTCCCAGGAGAGAAAATGCTCTCGCAGATGCGTTAGCCCACCTTGCGAAAGAGTTTGCCTGCTTACAGGATGAGTCAGTTGAAATGTCAGTTCAGGGACGACAGGTCCTCTCACAGCTCGACATGGATGCAATATACAAGTCAGAAAAAGAAGAAGAATCAGTTGCCGCAACAACAGAAATTGCAGAAAATTGGCGGCAGCCGTTAATAGACTACCTGCAAACAGGAAACTTACCGGACGACAAGCCATTAGCCCATCAAATCAACAAAAGAACTCTGTCTTACGCATTAATAAACAATACGTTATACAGAAGGTCTTTCGATCATATGTGGTTAAGGTGCCTAAGCAGGTCCGAGGCTCGTGAAATTGTCAAAGAAGTGCACTCAAGACTTTGTGGTGCTCATCAGTCAGGTCCGAAGATGAAAATGAAGATTAAAAGACTAGAGCCTACTGGCCCTCAATGATGACCGACTGCATGAAGGTTGCCAAAAGTTGTCACCAGTGTCAAGTGCATGGAGTGGTTCTACATCAACCTCCGAATGTGCTACATCCGACAATCGCGTCGTGGCCGTTTGAATGTTGGGGCACAGATATTGTGGGTCGGATAGAGCCACCTTCTTCAAGAGGACATCGATTTATTATTGCAGCTACAGATTACTTTTCCAAATGGGCAGAAGTAGTACCGCTCAGAGAAGTGAAGGCACACCATGTGTTGCAGTTCTTCAAGAATCAAGTAGTCTACCATTTCGGGGTACTGCGCAGAATCATCTCAGATAACGGGTCAGCATTAGAAGCACAAAGATCAGCAATTTTGTCAGAAGGCACGGGATCGACTGGCGTTATTCGATGATCTACTACCCAAGAGTAAACGGCTTGGCCGAGGCTTTTAATAAAACTCTCGTCCAAATCTTAAAGAAAACTTTGGAATACAACAAAAGAAATTGGCACGAGAAGTTGTTAGAAGCCTTATGGGCCTACAGAACGACTTTCAGAACTCCTACTCAGTCTACGCCTTACGCTCTAGTGTACGGGTCCGAGGCCATCTTGCCTTTGGAGGTTCAGCTTCCGTCACTCAGAATTGCGAGTTGCGAGAGAAGATTACTACAGAAGAAAATGCCAAACTACGGCTAGAAGAACTGGAAAGCTTGGAAGGAAAACGACTTTCAGCACAGCAGAATCTCGAATTGTATCAAGCTAAGATGATCCAGGCCCACGATAAATTGGTCCACCCAGGACATTTAAAGTCGGTGACTTGGTTCTAGTTCTCAGGAGATCTATTTTTGCACACCGCAAGATAGGAGGTAAATTTGAACCGACTTGGGAGGGGGCGTTCGTGGTCGAGATAGTTTACTCAAAAGGTTCTTACCAGCTTGTGAATTACCGTGGAGAACAATTTATGATTCCAATCAAGGGACGATATTTGAAGGAGTATTACGCAACCTGACGTTTCGAAGAATGAAATCTCATTCCTAGAAGCACGGGTGAAGTAATCACTTGTAACTGGGTCCGAACCCAAAATATTAAAAAAATGAATGATAAAAAAAATGAAGATATAAAAAAATGGGTTAAAAGAAAATGTGTGAAATCATTATAATAATAAACTTTGATCTTTCCTTTCAAGCCAATCTCACTGTTGATCTTTCCTCATCTTTTCTCTTACTCTTATTTAAATTTGAAAAAAAAAAATGAAAATGATGAATGAGAATTTTCCATTAATAAGTAAATTTTATTATTGTTCTCGTTCTGAGTACAGCCCCTTATCCTTTCCCTTGTTCTTCTCTTCTCGCAGGGAAATGTCGAACGGGCGGTTGTTTCTGAACTTTAAGGATGGCGTAAGTCTTGCACTTAATGAAGAAGAGCTGAAAGCTGGTGCCGTGATCGAGGTTGACTCAGACTTTGCACAGCTGAAGATAGAATATGAAGAAACTACTTGGACTACAGTAGAACTCAGAGAGTCCCATGGAAAGACAGTGATGAAACTCGGCGAGAAAGTGCCGTATATTGTAAACAAGAAAAGGAAGATCAACGCAATTGAAGAAAGCATGATGAAATTAGTGATAACTGCCGCAGGAGGAAAGCTTGTCAGCATTGTTTCTACCGAAATCCAGGGGGAGAGATGCACTTTGACCCCAACTCAAAGAAGAAACAAGAACCACCGTATCGCCAAGATGCTGAAGAAATTAACAGAAGAACAGAACAAAGAGGAAATTCCAACGGCCACAACAGTTACCCTGAAAAGGCCAGTCCTTAGGAGCACCATAACAGAGGTTGTTCCAGAGGAGGTTACTACAGAGCCTGCACCTGAGACAGTGATGATTCCATGAGAACGTGACGGTGTGGAGCCATACATCCCACAGTACGTCACCAGACCCTGACAGTTGCAGATAATTTCAAAGCACGATTTGGAGATGATCCAGAGGGTGCAGAAAAAGAATTTTGAGTACTTTAAGAGAATCTGAGGCATATATGTCAACATCCTGGAAAGACTGGAGTTGCATACAGACATCTTCTCTCACTACGAGTAGAGTGAGATCACGTCGATGAGCTGAAAAAGCAAAGTCGTGCAGGGCGACTACGTAGCAGGACCTACTCCGAGCCAAAGAAATGGAAACGAGGTAAGGGAAAGATTACGATCCAATTCTGATGTTGTTACAGTTTTGCTGATGACAAGAAAGGAAATCTGCCAGGGATACTCCTCTACGATGAGGTGGATCAAATGTCGATTCTGATTAAGAAAATGATAAAGAGGATGGTAGCTTGGCGAGTCTTACTCGCTGACTGCTGTTGACCTCATTTTTGATGAGGTCTTCTCTCTTTCTTTTTAGTACTTAGGATCTAGCCTTAGGCTTTTCCTTTGACTATCCTAGAGGATCAGAATTGGGACCCACCACTTAGAAATTCAAACCACTTCTTAACTCCCGCAAACTCCACAAACTTGACCGTAGACCCCTTATCACCTAGAGGGTTGAAATCAAATGTGGAAGTTTAAAGGATGAGTTCCTATAGGATTTTTTGGCCTTAGGACCGCCACAGGTGGCTCGAGTGCAGTGAAGGGTTGACTTACACACACACTACACCTATACACTACACTTTCACACACCTCTTAGAACCACACCCACACCCAACTTGACCTCCTGACTCATAAAGGTGATTCGCATGGATGGTCCTTAACCCCTAAGCCCTTGGCTAAGAGGGTTAGGAACAACATAGTGGATGCCTCAAATGAGTCCCTTCATGGCTCATGTGGGCTTGATATGGCTTCATGGCTCAACCAAAATGATTTCATTCCACATACATTCACCCAATCTTCAATTTTACAAATTTTCAACTTTTGACTCCCGGGACCCTACACGCATACTTCACCAAAACCACTTGAAACCACCCAAAATTTGCAAAACCACCTAAATTACCCAAAATTCCTCAAAATCAATCCTAAACATTCCCACATTACTCAAATTGATCATCCATACCCAAAAATACCAAAAATTCCAAAAATACCTCCCAATACCCTCCAAATACCCAAAATGCCCCTCTTGACCCAAAAATCCAAAAATTCATAAAATTCTCAGAAAATTCCAGAAAATCCCAAATACTCCCAATTTCATTTTGTTCAACTACACCATGGGCCAATTTTGTCAATTTACCCCACTTTTATCAAAACCCCCAATTTGACCCATTTTAACCCAAAGTGAACCCAATGTCAAACCAAACCTACCCAATTGACCCAAATTCTGGTCCAATTCGATTCTAAACTTCAATTTAACATCCCCAACACCAATCTAGACCAAATCCAAGTCCAATTTGATTGATATTTGGATCCAATTTCACTTTTGGCCTTAAAGCCCAATTTGGACCCATGACCCAAACTTAGCCCAAACTCACCCAATTCAACTCCAATTAACCCCAAATCTTTTCTAAACCTTCCTTAACATCCCCATAAACAAAACACTAACATGATTTGCCCAAAATTTAGACCCAAACCCCACTCAAATTCAACTAAAAGCTAAAAGGCCCAATTTTGACCTAAACCTAAACCTAGCCCAAATAGACCCAAACCCCAAAATCAAAACCCAACCAAAGCCAAAACCTCTTTGAAACACTCCCATAAACATTTCCCAACATTAATTTTACATCAATTTCAACCCTAGCCTAACATTGGCCCAAGTTAGCCCAATTTGACCTACATTGGCCCACTTACCAAATGAACCCAAATTCAAACCAATTCAATTCCAAATCACACCAAATTGACTTCAAACTATTCATGAAACATCCCTAAACCAATTGTGACATTTATTTGACATGGTCCTTCACAAAGTTTTCACCCAAATTCCCATCCTAAAATCAAAAAGCCCACTTCCCTTAAACCTTCCTAAAAGCCCACTTCCTTCAAATTCAAAAGCCCAAATTCATCCAAAGCCCACATGACACTTCCCCTCATCATCCATTTAATCAAAATCACCCCTAAGTTTCAAAATCATCAATTAAACAATTCCAAATCAAGCCCCATAAAAATTCCCATCAAAATACCAAAATTTTCTTAAATCCATTTCCATGAAATTGACTTAACTTTTCCCAAGCCAAAGATGAGCCATGAAGCCATGCATGAGCCACATGGAAGCCATGAGAGCCTCTTTACATGTCACCATGCCATTTTGGGCAAAAGGAGGAGACTCTTTCCTTAATTCCTAAAGGTGATTAACCACTCCCATGATTCCCCTTAACCATGCTTATGCCTAATTGTACTTGGATGGTGACCTTTCCCCACTAATCAAGCTGACCTAAACCACCTTCTCTTCAGCCCAAACTAGCCATGGGGAGGTGCACCAAGCCCAAAAGGATGGGTTGACCCAAATCAAGCCAAAATGGCCTCTTCCCCATTCCATTCCAAGCCATCCCTTTACACATGGCAAGGCCCAATTGACTACACTAAACCCCAGCCCTGACCCACCTGGACCTGAGGGTGACCCATGCCTGCCGGCTAGCCACCACAGCCGCCGGAGACCACCAGGCCGAGAGCTCACATGTGAGCCCAAACTTGGAATTCTCACCTGCTGAGCTGCCCCATGCCCAATGGCCACCATGGCTGTTCTTCTCTTGCCAAGAGCAGTGATCCCAAGCCCTAACTCCCCACAGGAGAGCCTCCGACCATGCCTATTTAAACACCACCCCTCTCGGCCAAGAAGAGGTGCTTGAAAAAAACCTTAAGGAAACTCTGCCAAAATTGTTCCGGACTACTCCCCACACATAGAGAACTTGATCCCCACTGAAATCCCCCTGCCATTTCCTCTCCGCGAGCTCGATTTCGAGTTGAAATCCAAGCCCAAAACCGAACACTTCTCCACGGTGAGCCAATCCCCAAATTGATTGGTCCTACACCTTCACCGGACCAAGGGAAGAAGTCCACCGGCAAAAGCCCCCTCTCCGAGGCCACCCATCCGTTCCGGACTCCAAGCTTTGTGATCGGTCGTGGTCACTTTCATAGCTAGACAATTCACCGAGCCAAGGGACTTCATCTGGAGCTTACTTGGACCCAATCGAAGGTGACACAACTCTCAGATCAAAGCTTCACTTCTCTGAGCAAAGGTATGGACTCACTCTTCTCCCCAAGCTTCCAGAGATTCTCCTTTTCATTTGAGTCAATTTAAGTACATGTTTACCGTATGGATGTGTTCGTCTCCTCGAGACGAATCCATAGAGCATAAGAACACAAAAATCCATTGAGAATCGAGTGAGAAATTAGGGTTAGAAGGTTGACGGTCACGGGTGCACACCGGTCGTAGACGATGGCCGGGAGCCGTCGGATCGAGCGTGTATCGAGCGGACGGTCCGGATCGAGCCGGACAGCGCAATGGTGCATGAACCGCGGGTCCCGGGACGGCTGACTCAGATGGCGGCGCCCAATCACAGCGCGACACGTACCCCCTTCGGAGCTGCCGAGGTTGACGCGGCGCCGCGTGGATAAGTAGGAAATTAGGGATTTTTCTGATTTATTTAATTCCCTGAACTTTGAAAATTCATAACTTTGTGTAGAAAAATCCTAAAAATAAAATAAAAATACCCTCTTGCTCAGTGAACAGAGGAGAATAATGTGGAAAAGAAATCATTTAATTTCATTAAATATTTTATTTTTAATGATTTATTTACTGTCTGCATTGTTTTAATTCTCCATGCATATAGGAAATTCACCATGGCATGAGACCATAGGGCTTTGAAGCCTCCGAATTTGGGAACATTCCCTGAATTTTCCAAAGTCGAGAGGCCATCCCTATGAGAAGTTATTGATTTTTCAAATTCATGTTACTTGTTTTGAGTATTTTAAATCTAATAATTAACATGTTGTGAAATAAATTCTAGGAAAATTTGGTGATGTTTCTTATGACCAGGAGGACCCTAGGAAAAATAGGTTTTGAATTAATTCACTTGGAATAACCCTAATTGGCTTAAACACCCTAAATAGGTCTTTAATTAATTAGAGCTAATCATACATCAAATTGACTTGAAATCAATTCTCCACTGACCTTTAGGATCAGAGGAACCCACCATAAAAATTTTAAGTCAATTGGACTTGGTTAGCCCTACTAAATGGGTTGATTAAGCCATTTAGCCAATTTAAACTTTAAAAATTCATAACTTTGAAAATACTTTTCAAAAATTCACCAAATTGGTTTTGGAGCCTCTATGATATTAGGGAATTTAAGAAAATTAAAATTTCAATTTTCTAAAAAGTTGATTTCTTGTATTATTTTAATATTTTTAATAATTAAAAAATAATAAAAATCACAAAAATAATAAAATTCACCAAAATGTCACATTTTGAATTTTAATCACTTAGGAACAAACCCCATATTTTTCTTAGGTCTCTATGATGAGTTATTAAATTTTAAAGCCCTAGGGTAATTTTAAAAATAAAAAAATGTATTTTCTAGCATTTCCATTAAAATAATTCTAATAAATCAAAAAAAAATCAGAAAATTATAAAAATTGATTCTATGATTTCCTTGATATCAGAGAGATTTTTGAAAAATATAAAATTCATTTTTCAACCTTTATTTTATTTTTAAATTAATTAATACTCCAAAACTCAAAATAATTATAATAAAAAGAATATAATTCAAAAAATCACCAAACTTGGTCCAAGTGGTCCTCTGGTCATTAGAAATGTCTCATAATTTTCTTAAGGATAGAAACTTTTCCTTGGTCATATTATTAAATTTTACTTGGAAATCCTTATTTTCCACCAAAAATAATTACATAAATAAATTAAATACAGAAAAATCACATTTTCTCCTCTAATGTCTTTATTGACATATGAGTGAAGTCACATAAAAATTTCAAATTCATTTGAGCTCAATTTAGTGAGTTATGAAATTATTAAGCTTGAAGGGCAAAATGGTAATTAAAATTTTAACCCTTAACTAAAACTTTAGGCTTAATAAAATGAAAGGGTAAAATATTTGATCTTAATCTGATTTGGATGATTGAAATTTAAATAATTAAAGGATAGAAACCTACTAAACACTTTAAGAATAATTAAAATAAACCTTAATAAAATAATTAATTAAATTTGGAAGAATAATCAAATTGGAATTATTAAAATAGGGATATTATTAGGAAGAGATTTATTCTTTAATTTAAAAATCCCTAAATTAATCATCTCAATAATATTTAATTCCTAATTAAAATGATAATTCAACCTTAAGATTTAAAATGCTAAAAGACTTAATCATTAAATTAAATTAAAGTTAAATTGTTTAAATCAAACCCTATTAAAATAAAATATTAAATTAAAACTAAAAAATTAAATTAAATTAAATCAAATTAAAAATTAAATTAAATTAAACTAAATTAAATTAAATTAAATTAAATTGAAACATATTAAATTAAATTAAATTAAATTACATTAAATTAAATTAAATTAAATCAAATTAAAATTTAATTAAATTAAATTAAATTAAATTAAATTAAATTAAATTAAATTAAAATAAATTAAAATTAAATTAAATTAAATTAAATTAAATTAAATTAAATTAAATTAAATTAAATCAAATTAAATTAAATTAAATTAAGCTAAATCATGTTTTATTAAATTAACTTAAATTAAATTAAATTAAATTAAACCACATTAAATTAAATTAAGTTAAATTAAATTAAATTAAGTATAACATCACCTAAGACATGAAGAATTCAAAATAAATCTAAAAAAACTTGAACACTATTCCGAACTTAAACTCATTAATTGAAATTAAGTTAAATCATAAATCACTTGAACATCCATTTGCCCTCGAAAGCTTTTGTTGTCATAACTCCTAAACGGAGCATTAAGTGAAGTGTTACTTCACTTATAGGATATTCAAATATCCTAATTCACTAAGCAAGATAACAAACTTAAATTCTCAGACGATTAATTCATTTGTATAATTAAATTCATTTGGACTTAGAATAATCCTAGAAATATTGAAAAGATGTTTAAGATTCGTCTTAAGCACTTTCTCGATATGATAGGATATTTATAAGAACAATTGAACTTAATTGTTCTTTGATGAAGAAAATCGTCCTCAAACCAAAATACAAGAACCTAGACGTCATAGGAAATGACTAGCTATAGGATTAGGAATTTGGTAGAAAACCATAACCCTTCCCTTAGCTTTACCTAGGAACTTACTTTAAATGCTTAAATATTCTAACTGTGTTTTAAGTGCAGCTTGGGATGACGGGAAGACCCTCCAGGTACGCTTTTATTTTATTGCAATTTACCTTATTGCAATTTATTTAATCGCATCGCACTTACTTTTCTTGCATGATAAACAACTGTTGCATGAAAATCCACACCTTTAGGATAGTCCCTAAAAATGAAACCAAAACTAAATTAAAAGTCATTACAAGATAAAATTCACCGCCACAACATTTCAAAATATAAGACAACTCAAAATTTAATCACAAACAGAACAACAAAACTACAACTACAACTAAACTAAAACGTCTTGTTGGATGATCGGGAATACCTCGGATGATGTAACCTACGTGTTGCTAACGGGATTTCCCACGGTCTAAATGAAAGTGTGGAACTCATTCGATTGAGTTTAGCAAATTCATCTGGACTAAGTGAATCCGATAAAAATAACGATGCTGGAAGGATGGAACCGTGGGATCTTAACCGGTGTTGTTATAATCAACTTTAAGATTTGTTTAATTAAAATATTAAAAAACACCTGGATTTTAAGATTTTCTCTAAACCAGAACACTTTTCTCATCTCCTGATTTATGACTTCTAAAACTAAACCTCTGCAACAACAAGGAGCTCGGAGCATGGTGGGCAGTACGGCCATCGTCATCAGCAAAAATCTGAGTCTACTCCAGCAAAACTTTCTTTAGAACTAAATAACCAAGCCATAGGACTTCGATGTAGTTTGCCTAGTGCAACATAAATCCTCAACTCTTCGTTACGCATTTGAATGATCATGTCATGTAAATTAAGCCCTAACCGGTCTTAGGACTCCGAGGTAGTCGTCCGATACGACATAAACCCTCACATCTTCGAGGCTATTTGTATGATTTTATCATACAAATATAAGTCCTAATTAATTAAAATTGGCAAGATCAAAATATTAAATAAACATTAGGGCTTTCCTAAATCCAAGCCAAACAATAGGATAGTCGGGAAATTACCGAAGTTCGCTTCGAATCTGTGATTTCTCCTACCTTTCTTCCTTTGAATTCCCAAAACAGAATGTTCCAAACTTGATCCATTCCCTATTGAAATTCTAAAATTCAATCCCTCGAAAACCTAAACTTTGAAATTCTTGAGAGCGTAACTACCGATTATTATCGAGAGTTTTCTTAGGTGATTCCCGTCACTTAAGATGTAATTAACTATAGGGGCTTGCCCTTATAGGGAATTTTAAGAACCTGAGTAATATAAACCCCGTTTAATGCTTTCATATTAAACGAGGGAACTTGTCGGCTTATAAAATTGGTTCGCAGACCAAACGGATGTCACAAACCTTTCTAGTTTACTTAATCGAGCCCCATTATCAAGCAGTGTGTCTATTCTTCGGGATAGATACACGGTTTGTGGTGCGGCGCTAGTTTATATAAACTATTCGGGATGTGAGATCAGTTTGATTTCATAACTTAAAATTTTCAAATTTAAAATTATTTTCAAAATCAAATACTACTTTTCAAATTATTTATTTAAATTAAATTAAAATTCGCCGACAATTTCTGTAGGCGACCCCCTTTTCCAAATAAAACACCCAACAGCAAAAATAAACCGAACAATTTCTGGCGACTCCACTGGGGATGATTCCTCTCTCCATTTTAATCAGATAATTCTGCTTTCAAAAATCGGTAGTGTATTCATGTCCCTAATGGATCAAACTACCCTTCTTTCCGTTGGAATACTATGTTCATTTCTACCTTGAACGAGTATAGCCAACATTCTCTCGGATTTAGGAGCCACTCGTTTAGACACCCCTAAATAGAGAGGTTCCGAGATCCTTTTACCTCATTTCCGAGGTGGGGTGGACCCCGATAGGTGTTAGTTTAGGAGTGATCCTTCGAGTTGAGAAGTCTTGCGTAAGACTTTCTTTTCCTTTCCAACTCTGAATCAAATTCATTACCTTCTCTACACCTTTAAACATTCCGTTCTAAATAAACAAACCCTCTAATGAATGACTCTTTTAACAAATATACATGAACAAGAATGTGTTCGGACTCTTTTCGATTCCTTTCTTTTCGTCCCGATGAGAAGAAGCATAACTTGGGACTGACAATCAGAATCTACCCTGCAGAAATGGAAGCCCCAAAGCTGATTTTCTCCTTCACCAATGGACTGGACTTCACCGTTTACAAGGATGAGCTGCCCGACAATGGGATCATCCGGTTTGGACAAGGATTCGAGAACACAAATGTCAAAATCGCTGACGTTACTCTCTTCGCACTAATGGACAAAGTGCCAGAAACTGAGAAACCCATGATTGAGTTCAACCTTAAGTCAACTCAAGAATTTCCTCCCCGCAAAGGGTTCCAACCGAGAGGAATACCGCCGTCCAAAGGAGGACTCGTTATCTCTACCCCCACCGGTCTAGTCGTCTCTGCACCTACCCCGGCTCCCGCCAAACTGAAGGGGAAGGAAGTTCAAATTTGTAACGAGCATGTTACCGTGGAGGGTACAGATTTCCGTGCAAGACCTTCTGTTTTTGAAATTAGGTCCAGCTCAAGGGTTCCACCCCTAACACGGACTCAGAGGAGAAACAAAGGCAGGAAGATTGCCAGGAAGGCCAGAGCTGCTGAAGTCGCTTTCTTAGAAGAGATCCTTGAGTACACACCACTACCTGAATACATACCATTGCCTGAATATACACCCCTCTTGGAAGGAAGTAGATTCCATCCCCTCTCCGCCGCAGCTGACGAGGAAAATGTCCGCAGGATTGCTTCTACATTACCTCAACCAGCATACTATAGCAACAGCAGAAAGAAAAGGGCTAGGATTACACCATTTGCTCGACCGCGGACCGTGATAGAGAAGTTAGCAAAGAAAGAGAAATGTCCCGTATCGGAGATTTTAAGAAGGATAGGGCGGGTTCCAGCCAAATCCCGTCTTGGGCCACGAGTAGAACTCCGCTATCGCCGCAGAAGAGCCTAATAAGAAGATGAAGGCTAGTCCACCCGTTGTTGTTTCAGGTTTACGGATCGGGGAGGATACCACCTTCCAAGCATTCGGACCGACGCACCATCCGGTCCTAGGCCTTCTACCGCTAGAAGGATGGTATGGCGTCCCACTACCGACCAATTAAGACCGAAACAACGACCGTAAAAGGAAAGTCTCATCAGGAAACTTGAGTCCGAAGAAAGTGCTACTGCAGTAAAGGGGACTCATGAGAAAGAAACCCGACAATTATCACACGACAACTGCAAGGATATACAGAAAAGACCACTAGAAGATGCCATGGAAAAGTTAAGAACTGATATTCGGCGACTAGCAAGAGAAAGAGAAGAGAAGTTCGGAGATGAAGTTGACTCGTCAGAGTTCATGGATGATGAATATGCATAAATTAACATGGTTGAAACACGAGCTTCGTCGGCTTCACAATGTGCTCTCGCGACCGCGTAGAAGAGAAGAATCGAAGTAATGAGGAGACAACTTCAAGAGAAAGATGATACGATCGCCCAAATGGCAAAAGGATGGAAGAGATGGCTGTAGCCCTAGCCACTCTCCAGAGTCAAGTTCAACCCCAAAGAGAAACACCCCCGGAAGTTATTCACATTGTAGACGGAGGAAAGGAGATTACATCCGTCAACGGGGATGATCAATTAAAGAAGGATGCAACACAAAGTATGATTCCGGAAAAGGATATCAAGAGCTTGGTGGAACAGCAGGTGCGAGAAGCCTTGGCACAATCAAAGAGCGGGACATCCATTCGGACGGGTAGACCTTACCCCGAAGAGTTCGACGCCGTCCAATATCCGAAAGGCTTTGTACCACCTCTGTTCAAGACCTTTGATGGAACCGGAAACCCTCGGCAGCATGTTGCACATTTTCGTGCCAGTTGTTGCAATGCCGGCGGAAGTGATGCTTTACTCTTCCGACAATTTGTCAGCAGCCTGTCAGGAATCGCCTTTGATTGGTATGCGGAATTACCGAACGGATCGGTAAAGACATTTTCAGAATTAGAGAACCTCTTCATCAAGCGATTTGCCGGAGCTCAGCACCACATCACTATAGGTGATTTAGTGGTAGAGAAGCAGAAGCCGAACGAAACCTTGGTGGACTACATACTTCGATGGAGGAACCTAAGTATGAAGTGTGAGCCGCAGCTACAAGAACAGCATGCAGTCGGCATTTTACTTAAGAGCATCCATGGCCCGATAGCACTTCTCCTCAAGGGATTTACTATTAAGACTTTCGAGAAGTTGTTAAGCAAGGCCGGAAGCTTGCAAGAGGAGGCAAAGCAACTAAGTTTCACCGATAAAATAGACAAACAGAAGCCCGTGAAAACTTTTGAAAAGAAGTCCGGGATCGTTGCAGCAGTTGATAAAGGCAAGCAGCCGATACAAATATCGTCAGAACGGTCGCAGCAACCTCAACAGAATTACCAGCAACCCCGACCCAGCTATCAGTCATCTCAACAGTATGAACAACCGCCTCGTCCACAACGTACGTTTAGGGAGTTCCTGAGCAGGGAGTATCCGTTCAAGAATGAGGCGATGCCAAAAATGTTCCGCAGCTCGATGAAGACCCCGGATTTCCAACTCGTCGAGCCTAAAAGACCGAAGAAGTCGACAAGAAAGGTGATCCCAACTTTTGCCCTTACCACCGGATGCTTGGGCATAAGATAGAAGATTGTATTACCTTCAAAAGTTGGCTCAACGACAATCTTCGGAAAGGGAATATAACGATCCCGAAAGAATACATGAAGGAACCCCAGAAAGGAGGTTCCGTCAATGTTATCTCGACGGATTTCATTGTTCCAATAGATCCCTATGCGACTGACGATGGATGGACTACCGCTTGGACAAAGTCTTCGAAGAAGGTTTTGGATCACATCCAAACCGCTTCGGTGCGAGCCTCAATTCAGAGTTTGAAAACTGTCAAGTCGGCGCTATCACTTGCGATAGAAGAACAACCTCAACAAGAGACAATTGAAGAAAAGAAGAAAATTGACGAAGAAGAGAAGACCGAGGCTCCTAAGGCTAGACTAGGGGCTGCTTATACTAGGATAGTTGTTTCCGATTCGGGGGAGAAATCCCTCGAACCTCTGACTCTGTATGATTATTTGCTCACTCCGGTGGGATCTTATAACGATGAGGGTTATGGCGTTGGCTACGTCTTGACTGTTTCTAACGATTACGTAACTAGCAACAATCAACCTAATCCGGACGTTGATTCCGATACAAATAACAATTCTCAAATCATACACAATCTCGACGACAACAATGACAAAGAAGACATCCACCAGGGAGGCTACGAGAGTTCAACAAGCAACGAATCTATTTGCGAGTTTCGAGGAGCTCCAGTCACAATAGAGTTAGAGCTTTCAGACTCCGAAGCTAATCCTGAAGAACCTGTCATTCCGATTCAGAAGGGCACATCAGCAAACTCAATACTATATTCAGAAGAAATCACAGAAGTCAACTTAAGAAGTGGAAGAGTTCTACCTCCGAGAGTGGGTCCAAAGGACAAAGGAAAGCGTGTGGTTGTTCGAGAAGAACCAACCCTGCGGAAGAAATACCCATTCGAGAAGAAAACGAGGCACATGAAAACAAAGTGGACTACAACGTGCTAGCCCATCTTAGGAAACTACCGGCCAAACTGAGCATCTACGACGCTCTCATCTTATCAAAGGAGATGAGAGAAGCTCTGATCAAGGCCTTACTTGATCCAGAAATTTGCTTCAAATGACTGGAGATTCTTTAGATGAGGTTTTCTCGTTAAAGGAACAGCGAGGTGTTACCTTCACGGACAATGACCTACTACTTGGGACAGCAGACCACAACCGACCCTTGTACATTTCGATTACAATCGGGAAGTTTACGCTCTCCGAGTATTGGTGGATCCGGGAGCATCAATCAATATAATGAATCTTCGAACGCTAGCATACTTGGAAATTGATGCTCGCGAGCTCGAAGCGGACAAAATGTTATTAAGAGGATTCAACCGTAAAGGAGAAAGAGCCCTCGGATCAATAACACTCGCTAATGAAGACCGGTGACTTAGCAAAGACAACCGCGAAATTTCACATAATTGATTCGAAACATCGTTCAACGCTCTACTCGGGCCGACCGTGGATACATGAAAACCGGATGGTACCATCATCTCTACATCGTTGCATCAAATACTACAATGGAGGGGAACAAGTGCATCAAAGGTGACTTACAACCGTTCTCCGTACATGAAATTGGAATCCATGAAGATGCAGCTTATTATGCACCTCCGAAGAAAACAATCTTCTCTAGAGATACCATAACAAATGAAGCAAAGGAAATTTGGGACGACGAAGAACCTGAAGTTCTAGTCCAACAGTCACTCACCACTCCCTTACGGCGAGATGGTGAAGGTTTCTCCACAACTCACATCCGAGGTCGAGGCCGGGGACGAGGTCGTGGCAGAGACGTTAGGACGATTGGACAGAGGAAACCAGCCATCAATGTTGATTGGGAAGATAGTTCGAAGAAGAAAAAGAAATCAAACAAGAAGCGAGCGACAATAAGCTCGGAAGAAGCCGCAATTTAGAATCCCTCTAGAAGATGAAAGAAACGAAGAATATAAATCGATGTACGAGAAGATTAACCACTATGTACATACTATGACCCTGACCCCGATCCATTCTAATAAGATCGAGGGTATGGAGGTCAAAGAGGTACGTAGCGGCGGTACAAAGCCAATCAAATTCTACCGTGGTACTCCTTCCTCCAAAACTGAAAATAATGTACAATTTGAAGAGGCTACTTCATCAGAATTAATGGAATTGCCTTTTGAGTGGCACTCTCCCTGTGTTCAAAATTTAATTCAGCGTGGTTTCTTACCTCGACAATGGACAAAAGGTCAATCACAACGTTTTGAAAATTTATGGAATAACTCCGGTCGTCCACCCAATTCAAAACATGGTCTCGGATTCGGCACAGTAGGATCAGTTGACGATACTGAATTTTGCATGGTTGTCACTTGCGAGTCTAATGAAAACTGCATGGAAACTACAGAAGAACTCGAAGATTTACAAATTGGAGACGCTCCACCAGAATTCGAAGAAGAGATCAAATCTACAATAGATGATTTAACGGAAGTTAACTTAGGTACTAGCGAAGAACCTAGACCTACCTTTGTTAGCTCCTTACTCAATAAAGAAGACTCCGAAGAAATAATCAAGTTATTAATGGAATTTAAAGACTCGCTTTGCTTGGAGCTACGATGAGATGCTGTGTGTAGCTCCGCAGGTCGCAATCCATAAGTTAGGGGTGGATCCCGCCTCCGTCCCGTCCGACAAGGTCCCGTAAGAATGCGTCTAGAAATCGAACAACAAGTCATAGCCGAAGTTAAAAAGCTAATAGACGCTAAATTTGTCCGTGAAGAACAATACCCGACTTGGTTAGCCAATGTGGTACCAGCCGTGAAGAAGAATGGTCGGATCGAATTTGTGTGGATTTCGTAGATTTAAACAAGGCATGTCCAAAAGATGAATTTCCTCTACCGATCCTGCGAATTAATGATCGACATTGCTTCAACACATGAAATATTCTCATTCATGGATGGATCTTCAGGATACAACCAGATAAAAATGGCTCCGAAGATGAAAAACTTACGAGCATTCGAACGCCGATCGGAGTATATTGCTACACGTTGATGCCATTCGGACTGAAGAACGCAGGAGCAACCTACCAGAGAGCAATGAAAAGAATTTTTGATGATCTCATCCACAATCAAGTTGAATGCTACGTAGATGATGTGGTCATCAAAAGCAAAGTAAAGGAAAACCACATGTATGATTTGAGAATTGTTTTCGAACGATTAAGACAATTTAACCTTAAGATGAATCCCTTAAAATGCGCCTTCGGCGTCACCTCCGGGAAGTTCTTAGGATTCGTTGTCCGACATCGTGGAATTGCAATCGATCCGAAAAAAGATAAAAGCCATCTTAGAAATGCCGCCTCCCAAAACCTTAAAACAACTACGATCTTTTCAAGGGAAGCTGGCATATCTTCGACGCTTTATCTCGAACTTGTCAGGTAGGTGTCAGCCTTTCTCGGCATTAGTTAAAAAGGACGCCAAATTTATTTGGGAAGAGAAATGCCGGAGGGCCTTCGAGGACATTAAGCAATATTTAATGACACCTCCTGTCTTAGCAGCCTCGGCCTCGGTGTAGACCGTCGATACTTTATATCGCGGCTTTAGACGACTCTCTCGAGCCTCGTTAGCCTCAAGTCAATGATGAGGGTAAAGAAAATGCTCTTTACTACCTAAGCCATCGTTTACTTCCGACGGAAGTAAGGTATCCCGCAATCGAAAAGCACTCGTTTAGCCCCGATCTTCGCCGCTCAAAAGCTCGGGCACTACATGCTTTCTCATAAGGTCAACTCCGATCTCAAAATTTAATCCATTGCAATACTCGATGACCCGTCCAACGCTTCCGGCGGACTTGCCGGATGGTCAATGATATTATTGCAATTCGATATAACTTTCGTGCCTCTTCGTGCCGTAAAAGGACAAGTCTTAGCGTACTTCCTCGCAAAGACACCCTTTGCCGGCGAATCTCCTCTCAATGACGACTTGCCGGATGAACAAATAATGAACCTAGAATACCCCGGTGATCGACGTTGGGAATTATATTTCGACGGAGCATCTTCAGCACACAAAGACGAAGAATCGCAAGTGATAGTGCCCGGTAAGGCAGGGATCAGACTAATCTTTATAACACCAGAGCGGGGGATGTTAAGATACTCCTACCACTTAACAGAGCCGTGCACGAACAACAAAGCAGAATACGAAGCCCTCATAACAGGACTGGAATTAACTATTCAAATGGGTATAACAGA
Source organism: Papilionanthe hookeriana x Papilionanthe teres (assembly GCA_022702705.1). Lineage (NCBI taxonomy): Eukaryota > Viridiplantae > Streptophyta > Magnoliopsida > Asparagales > Orchidaceae > Papilionanthe > Papilionanthe hookeriana x Papilionanthe teres. The sequence continues at coordinate 79,392,264 of CM040421.1, read as the reverse complement.
CATCAACATCTACGGGGATTCGCAGTTAATCATTCAACAAATCGCCGGACAATACAAAATTTTAAAGCCAAGACTCGAGCAATATTTCCAGTATGCCATACAGTTGTTAGAACAGATTCCGAATGTGACAATCTACAAAATTTCCAGAAAAGAAAATGCTTTAGCAGATGCGTTAGCCCGCCTCGCAAAAGAATTTGCCTGCTTGCAAGATGAATCGATGGAAGTGTCGGTTCACGGACGTCGAGTCCTATCACAGCTCGACATAGTACACAATACACAAATCGAAAAAGGAGAAGAATCGATTGCAGCAGGATGACGGAAAATGCGGAAGATTGGCGACAGCCATTAATAGACTACCCGCAAACAGAAAACTACCGGACGATAGGTCGTTAGCCCATCGATCAAGAAAAGAACTCTGTCCTACGCATTAATAAACGATACGTTATACAGAAGGTCTTTTGATCAAATGTGGCTAAGATGCCTGAGCGGGTCCGAGGCCCGTGAAATTGTTAAAGAGGTGCATTCAGGACTCTGTGGCGCTCACCAGTCGGGTCCGAAGATGAAAATGAAAATTAAAAGACTAGGGTACTACCGGCCCTCGATGATGACCGACTGCATGAAAATCGCCAAGAGCTGTCACCAATGCCAAGTGCACGGAGTGGTTCTACACCAACCTCCAAATGTGCTACATCCGACAATTGCGTCGTGGCCATTTGAATGTTGGGGCACAGATATAGTGGGCCCAATAGAACCACCATCTTCAAAAGGACATCGCTTCATTCTTGCGGCTACAGATTACTTTTCCAAGTGGGCGTGCGGTTCCACTCAGAGAAGTGAAAGCACATCACGTGCTACAAATTTTCAAGAACCAAGTTGTCTACCGTTTCGGAGTGCCGCGCAGGATCATCTCAAATAATGGGTCAGCATTCAGAAGCACGCAAATCAACAATTTTGTCAGGAGACACGGAATCGACTGGCGGTATTCAACAATTTACTATCCAAGAGAAAACGGCCTGACTGAGGCTTTTAATAAAACTCTCGTTCAAATTTTAAAGAATACTTTGGACGATAATAAGAGAAATTGGCACGAGAAATTGTTAGAAGCCTTATGGGCTTACCGGACAACCTTCGAACTCCTACTCAAGCTACACCTTACGCTCCGGTGTATGGGTCCGAGGCAGATGTTACCTTTAGAGGTCCAGCCTTCCTTCACTCGGGATTGCAGCTTGCAAACAAAATCACGACAGAAGAGAATGCCAAATTACGACTAGAAGAATTGGAAAGCCCTGGAAGGGAAAAGACTTGCGGCAGCGAGCTGGAATTTAGAACTATACCAAGCTAAGATGGTTCAAGCCCATGACAGACTAGTCCGCCCAAGGACCTTTAAAGTTGGTGACTTAGTTCTCGTTCTCAAGAGACCTATCCTTGCACACCGCAAGATAGGAGGAAAATTTGAACCCACTTGGGAGGGACCGTTTAGTAGTCGAGGCGACCTACTCGGGAGGCTCCTACCGACTAGTAAATTGCCAAGGAGAACGACATATGCTTCCGATCAATGGACGATACTTAAAGAAGTATTACGCTACCTGATGTTTCGAAGGAATGAATTTTTCATCCCTAGAAGCACGGGTGAGGTAATTACTTATGACTGGGTCCGAACCCAAAATAATAAAAATGTACTAAAATAAATAAAATCGTGATGATAAAGTTTTCCTTGTTTTCTCTTCCATATCAAAATCTCTTTCCTGATCTTTTCCCACTTCATTCCTGTTGAATTTAAAAATATAAAAAGAATAAAAAAAAATTGTCTTTAATAAACATTTTCTTAATGTTCTTGTTCTTAGTACAGCCCCTGATCCTTTTCCTTGTCTTTTCGCAGGGAAATGTCGAACGGGCGGTTGGTCCCGAACTTTAGAAATGGCGTAAGCCTCGCACTCGACGAAAAGAGGGTGAAAGATGGAGCGATAATAGAGATTGACTCGGACTTCGCACCGGCAGGCTCGCAATACGAGGAAAGTGACCGGGTCCCACCGACCGAGAGGAACTGCCCAGTCAGACAATAATGAAAGTGGGTGGCCCAAGCCACCAATCCAGCAGCAAGAAAAGAAAACAAACACTGAAGAAGACAAGAGAATCAAGTCTGTAGTCGCTATAGCAGAGGGCAGGCTTGTCAGCGCCGTGACCATAGAAACTCAGGAAATACGAAGAGCCACTCTCACAAAGAACTCAACGAAGAAATAAAAATCGCCGTATCCGTAAGATGTTAACTAAATTAGCAGCGGACCAGCGCGACGAGGCGATGCTTACTGCCGCGTACATACACTTCAAGGACACCAATTCACCAGGAACTCGAAGAAAGGAGACCAGCTCGGAGGATAACGTAAGAAACCAGGGAAATCTCAAGAAGAACGAAGAAAGAAGGCTACTACGCCACCGGATAAAGTCACCAAGCAATGCGTGACCTTGTTGCGAAGCAACCCCGGAGGATGTCCCGACGGACATCATCCCCGTGGAGCCGAGGTATGCGGGAGAACGTGAAGGGATTGAGCCATATATCCCACAAGTACGTCACCGAGCCTCACCATTTGCAAATTATCCTGAATACGAGCTAGAAAGAATACGGAATGTCATGAAGAAAACTTTTGAATACTTCGAGAGAATCGAGGCGGGAGGATCAATATACTAGAAGGCCTCGAGTTACATACGTACGTGTTCTCGAATACGAACAACAACAAATCGTGGATCGCATCCGGGATTTGAAAAAGATGGGCCGAGCGGTGTCGCTTAAGAGAAAACACTTACTCGAACCCCGGAGATGGATGCCGTGGAAGGGGAGAATTACAATACGAGTGTGGATGCTGCTACAACTTCGCGAAGACAGAAGGGAAACCCACCGGGATACTCCGTCATGGCCAGGTGGATCCAATGCCATTAGTCATTAAAAGGATGGTAAAAAGAATGATAGCATGGAGGGTATTGCCGCAGCATTGCATACCCAACAGTTGCATCATTAACATTTACAAGAAGGGTGACCGCATACCCCCGCACATAGATCACCACGACTTTGTCGGACCTTTCGCACGGTTTCTTTTCGAACGAGTGTAATATCATGTTCGGATCCGACCTCCGGATAGCAGAGCCCGAGTGAGTTCCGAGGGCCAGTAAAGATACCATTACCGGTAGGTTCCGTCATGATACTAAAGGGCAACGGAGCGGATGTCGCTAAACATTGCATACCGGGAGTACCAAGTGAAGCGCATCTCGGTTACTTTCGAAGGATGGATGACGGAAAGCACCTTACCACTTCCAGCCGTGACCCGGAGTTAGATAGCCTCCGACCTTACGAGCCGTGAGTTGCATGGAAAATATCACACCTCCAATGTACATCCATACGGCATCCTCGCCGAGGATGACTTGGAAGGTGATGTTATCGACCATGCACCTCACTATTCGGACATGGATTTTTGACAAATGTCTTTTTGGATAGATCGACAAAGATCATACATAGTCCGTTTCGAGTCTATATGGATTGTATGAGATGTATTCCAGCATCGAGTTGTATGATGTATCTTCAACATGATTGGAATGAAAGTGACCATGTCACAATTTTGGCCTTCACCTCTTTTGTGCAAAACGACTGGGAAACGCCATTAAAGTTAAATGAACTTCGAACAAAGAACAGAAAATAAACAAAAAAAAGAATAAAAGAAAACTTTCCTTAAAAATCTAAAAAATGATAAACTCCAAATTCACGATAAAATAAAATCTGAATCGTTAAAAGACAAACAAAATGACATCAAATCAAATTTTAAATCAAATTCAAATTCGATCTTTCCAAATTCCAAATCAAATTTCAATCAAATTCAAATTCAACCTTCCAAATTTCAAATCAAATCTCAATCAAATTCAAACTCAACCTTCCAAATCTGAAATCCAATCCGTTCTACTCTCTCCTTTGTCTGGATGGAAGCGGTTGATTCCATTAACACGGATCGAATCTGATGGCGAGGAATTGTATCCAATCCAAACCAGTAACTTCCGATCAACTCTTTTGAATGGGATATGTAGCATCTACATATTCCCTCCTAATCTATTTCATTCCATGAAAGTCTTGTACAACTTTCATGAAATTCTCGAAACACCGAAATTCCACACTCTTCAAATCAACACTACAAATCTTTGCAATATCAATTACCATTCAAATTTAAACCTTTGGGGTTGAGGATTTTACATCCGAGACTGCATTGCTTTAGGATTCTTTCCCTATTGCAATGAAATACATCAAATTTAAACCTTTGGGGTTGAGGATTTTACATCCGAGACTGCATTGCTTTAGGATTCTTTCCCTATCGCAATGAAATACATCAAATTAAACCTTTGGTGTTGAGGATTTTACATCCGAGACTGCATTGCTTTAGGATTCTTTCCCTATTGCAATGAAATACATCAAATTTAAACCTTTGGGGTTGAGGATTTTACATCCGAGACTGCATTGCTTTAGGATTCTTTCTCTATTGCAATGAAATACATCAAATTTAAACCTTTGGGGTTGAGGATTTTACATCCGAGACTGCATTTCTTTAGGATTCTTTCCCTATTGCAATGAAATACATCAAATTAAACCTTTGGGGTTGAGGATTTTACATCCGAGACTGCATTGCTTTAGGATTCTTTCCCTATTGCAATGAAATACATCAAATTTAAACCTTTGGGGTTGAGGATTTTACATCCGAGACTGCATTGCTTTAGGATTCTTTCCCTATTGCAATGAAATACATCAAATTTAAACCTTTGGGGTTGAGGATTTTACATCCGAGACCGCATTGCTTTAGGATTCTTTCCCTATCGCAATGAAATACATCAAATTAAACCTTTGGGGTCGAGGATTTTACATCCGAGATCGCATCGCTTTAGGATTATTTCCCTATTGCAATGAAATACATCAAATTTAAACCTTTGGGGTTGAGGATTTTACATCCGAGACTGCATTGCTTTAGGATTCTTTCCCTATTGCAATGAAATACATCAAAATTAAACTTGCTTTAGGATTCTTTCCCTATTGCAATGAAATACATCAAATTTAAACCTTTGGGGTTGAGGATTTTACATCCGAGACTGCATTGCTTTAGGATTCTTTCCCTATTGCAATGAAATAGGGGTCGAGGAGTTTACATCCGAGACTGCATTGCTTTAGGATTCTTTCCCTATTGCAATGAAATAGGGGTCGAGGAGTTTACATCCGAGACTGCATTGCTTTAGGATTCTTTCCCTATTGCAATGAAATACATCAAAATTAAACTCTTGGGGTCGAGGATTTTACATCTGAGACTGCATTGCTTTAGGATTCTTTCCCTATTACAATGAAATACATCAAAATTAAACTCTTGGGGTCGAGGATTTTACATTCGAGACTGCATTGCTTTAGGACTCTTTCCCTATCGCAATGAAATACATCAAAATTAAACTCTTGAGGTTAAGGATTTTACATCCAATACCACATTGCTCTGAGATCTCTTCTCATTGTAATGATTCAATCCAATCAATTCAATTTTCTTTTGAGGTTGAGGATGTTACATCCAAAACCACAAAATTTCAATTTTCATTTCAAATCAAATCCCTTCAAAATTAATCTTAACAAAACTTCAATCTAAATTGAAAACTCAAAATCTAAACTTACACATCAAAACTTAAACTAAAACAAAACGAAAATCTAAATCGAAATTCCCCCAGGTCATGTGATTTGGAATTCACCTCCTTTTCCATTCCCCACCAAGAGTTCAAGAGTCTTCGGTCTTGGAAACATACTTGACACTCCCCAGCGGGAATTCTTCTACTTCGTCCTAAGTTTGTCACTTGGACATCTGTGTTGGTTTTGTTGATCTTTTCGGTCAACGCCAATACGCGCGGTGTGCTTGGTTAGCACACCACACCTATTGGGGGTCCATTTGTTGACCTCATTTTTGATGAGGTCTTCTCTCTTTCTTTTTAGTACTTAGGATCTAGCCTTAGGCTTTTCCTTTGACTATCCTAGAGGATTAGAATTGGGACCCACCACTTAGAAATTCAAACCACTTCTTAACTCCCTGCAAACTCCAAAAACTTGACTGTAGACCCCTAATCACCTAGAGGGTTGAAATCAAATGTGGAAGTTTAAAGGATGAGTTCCTATAGGATTCTTTGGCCTTAGGACTGCCCTGGGTGGCCTGGTCTGGTGAAGGGTTGACTTACACACACACTACACCTATACACTACACTTTCACACACCTCTTAGAACCACACCCACACCCAACTTGACCTCCTGACTCATAAAGGTGATTCACATGGATGGTCCTTAACCCCTAAGCCCTTGGCTAAGAGGGTTAGGAACAACATAGTGGATGCCTCAAATGAGTCCCTTCATGGCTCATGTGGGCTTGATATGGCTTCATGGCTCAACCAAAATGATTTCATTCCACTTACATTCACCCAATCTTCAATTTTACAAATTTTCAACTTTTGACCCTCGGGACCCTACACCCGCTTAGCCTACCCAAAACCCTTGAAACCACCCAAAATTTGCAAAACCACCTAAATTACCCAAAATTCCTCAAAATCAATCCTAAACATTCCCACATTACTCAAATTGATCATCCATACCCAAAAATACCAAAAATTCCAAAAATACCTCCCAATACCCTCCAAATACCCAAAATGCCCCTCTTGACCCAAAAATCCAAAAATTCATAAAATTCCCAGAAAATTCCAGAAAATCCCAAATATTCCCAATTTTATTTTGTTCAACTACACCATGGGCCAATTTTGTCAATTTACCCCACTTTTATCAAAACCCCCAATTTGACCCATTTTAACCCAAAGTGAACCCAATGTCAAACCAAACCTACCCAATTGACCCAAATTCTGGTCCAATTCGATTCTAAACTTCAATTCAACATCCCCAACACCAATATAGACCAAATCCAAGTCCAATTTGATTGATATTTGGATCCAATTTCACTTTTGGCCTTAAAGACCAATTTGGACCCATGACCCAAACTTAGCCCAAACTCACCCAATTCAACTCCAATTAACCCCAAATCTTTTCTAAACCTTCCTTAACATCCCCATAAACAAAACACTAACATTAGTTGCCCAAAATTTAGACCCAAACCCCACTCAAATTCAACCAAAAGCTAAAAGGCCCAATTTTGACCTAAACCTAAACCTAGCCCAAATAGACCCAAACCCCAAAATCAAAACCCAACCAAAGCCAAAACCTCTTTGAAACACTCCCATAAACATTTCCCAACATTAATTTTACATCAATTTCAACCCTAGCCCAACATTGGACCAAGTTAGCCCAATTTGACCTACATTTGCCCACTTACCAAATGAACCCAAATTCAAACCAATTCAATTCCAAATCACACAAAATTGACTTCAAACTATTCATGAAACATCCCTAAACCAATTGTGACATTTATTTGACATGGTCCTTCACAAAATTTTTACCCAAATGCCCATCCTAAAATCAAAAAGCCCACTTCCCTTAAACCTTCCTAAAAGCCCACTTCCTTCAAATTCAAAAGCCCAAATTCATCCAAAGCCCACATGACACTTCCCCTCATCATTCATTTAATCAAAATCACCCCTAAGTTTCAAAATCATCAATTAAACAATTCCAAATCAAGCCCCATACAAATTCCCATCAAAATACCAAAATTTTCTTAAATCCATTTCCATGAAATTGACTTAACTTTTCCCAAGCCAAAGATGAGCCATGAAGCCATGCATGAGCCACATGGAAGCCATGAGAGCCTCTTTACATGTCACCATGCCATTTTGGGCAAAAGGAGGAGACTCTTTCCTTAATTCCTAAAGGTGATTAACCACTCCCATGATTCCCCTTAACCATGCTTATGCCTAATTGTACTTGGATGGTGACCTTTCCCCACTAATCAAGCTGACCTAAACCACCTTCTCTTCAGACCCAAACTAGCCATGGGGAGGTGCACCAAGCCCAAAAGGATGGGTTGACCCAAATCAAGCCAAAATGGTCTCTTCCCCATTCCATTCCAAGCCATCCCTTTACACATGGCAAGGCCCACTGATCGCACTAAACCCCAGCCCCGACCCACCTGGACCTGAGGGTGACCCATGCCTGCCGACCAGCCACCACAGCCGCCGGAAACCACCAGGCCGAGAGCTCACATGTGAGCCCAAACTTGGAATTCTCACCTGCTAAGCTGCCCCATGCCCAATGGCCACCATGGCTGTTCTTCTCTTGCCAAGAGCAGCTGATCCCAAGCCCTAACTCCCCCTGGGAAAGCCTCCAGCCATGCCTATTTAAACACCACCCCCTCTCGGCCAAGAAGAGGTGCTGAAAAAAACCTTAAGGAAACTCTGTCAAAATTGTTCCAGACTACTCCCCACACATAGAGAACTTGATCCCCACTGAAATCCCCCTGCCATTTCCTCTCTGTGAGCTCAATTTCAGAGTTGAAATCCAAGCCCAAAACCAGGACACTTCTCCACAGTGAGCCAATCCCCAAATTTATTGGTCCTACACCTTCACCAGACCAAGGGAAGAAGTCCACCAGCAAAAGCCCCCTCTCCAGGCCACCCATCTATTCCAAACTCCAAGCTTTGTGATCGGCTGTGGTCACTTTCATAGCTAGACAATTCATCAGGCCAAGGGACTTCATCTGGAGCTTACTTGGACCCAATCGAAGGTGACACAACTCTCAGATCCAAGCTTCACTTCTCTGAGCAAAGGTATGGACTCACTCTTCTCCCCGAGCTTCCAGAGATTCTCCTTTTCATTTGAGTCAATTTAAGTACATGTTTACCGTATGGATGTGTTCGTCTCCTCAAGACGAATCCATAGAGCATAAGAACACAAAAATCCATTGAGAATCGAGTGAGAAATTAGGGTTAGAAGGTTGACGGTCACGGGTGCACACCGGCCGTAGACGATGACCGGGAGCCGTCGGATTGAGCGTGTATCGAGCGGACGGTCTGGATCGAGTCGGACGGCGCAATGGTGCATGAACCGCGGGTCCCGGACGGCCGACTCAGATGGTGGCGCCCAATCACAGCGCGACACGTACCCCCTTCGGAGCTGCCGAGGTTGACGCGGCGCCGCGTGGATAAGTAGGAAATTAGGGATTTTTCTGATTTATTTAATTCCATGAACTTTGAAAATTCATAACTTTGTGTAGAAAAATTCTAAAAATAAAATAAAAATACCCTCTTGCTCAGTGAACAGAGGAGAATAATGTGGAAAAGAAATCATTTAATTTCATCAAATATTTTATTTTTAATGATTTATTTACTGTCTGCATTGTTTTAATTCTCCATGCATATAGGAAATTCACCATGGCATGAGACCATAGGGCTTTTGAAGCCTCCGAATTTGGGAACATTCCCGAATTTTCCAAAGTCGAGGCCATCCCTATGAGAAGTTATTGATTTTTCAAATTCATGTTACTGTTTTGAGTATTTTAAATCTAATAATTAGCATGTTGTGAAATAAATTCTAGGAAAATTTGGTGATGTTTCTTATGACCAGAGGACCCTAGGAAAAATAGGTTTTGAATTAATTCACTTGGAATAACCCTAATTGGCTTAAACACCCTAAATAAGTCTTTAATTAATTAGAGCTAATCATACATCAAATTGACTTGAAATCAATTCTCCACTGATCTTTAGGATCAGAGGAACCCACCATAAAAAGTTTAAGTCAATTGGACTTGGTTAGCCCTACTAAATGGGTTGATTAAGCCATTTAGCCAATTTAAACTTTAAAAATTCATAACTTTCAAAATGTTTTTCAAAAATTCACCAAATTGGTTTTGGAGCCTCTCTGATATTAGGGGAATTTAAGAAAATTAAAATTTCAATTTTCTTAAAAAGTTGATTTCTTGTATTATTTTAATATTTTTAATAATTAAAAAATAATAAAAATCACAAAAATAATAAAATTCACCAAAATGTCACATTTTGAATTTTAATCACTTAGGAACAAACCCCATATTTTTCTTAGGTCTCTATGATGAGTTATTAAATTTAAAAGCCCTAGGGTAATTTTAAAAATAAAAAAATGTATTTCCTAGCATTTTCATTAAAATAATTCTAATAAATTAAAAAAAATAGAAAATTATAAAAAGTGATTCTCTGATTTCCTTGATATCAGAGAGATTTTTGAAAAATATAAAATTTATTTTTCAACCTTTATTTTATTTTTAAATTAATTAATATTCCAAAACTCAAAATAATTTTAATAAAAAGAATATAATTCAAAAAATCACCAAACTTAGTCCAAGTGGTTCTCTGGTCATTAGGAATGTCCCTTAATTTTCTTAAGGACAGAAACTTTTCCTTGGTCATATTATTAAATTTTCCTTGGAAATCCTTATTTTCCACCAAAAATAATTACATAAATAAATTAAATACAGAAAAATCACATTTTCTCCTCTAATGTCTTTATTGACATATGAGTGAAGTCACATAAAAATTTCAAATTCATTTGAGCTCAATTTAGTGAGTTATGAAATTATTAAGCTTGAAGGGCAAAATGGTAATTAAAATTTTAACCCTTAATTAAAACTTTAGGCTTAATAAAATGAAAGGGTAAAATATTTGATCTTAATCTGATTTGGATGATTGAAATTTAAATAATTAAAGGATAGAAACCTACTAAACACTTTAAGAATAATTAAAATAAACCTTAATAAAATAATTAATTAAATTTGGAAGAATAATCAAATTGGAATTATTAAAATAGGGATATTATTAGGAAGAGATTTATTCTTTAATTTAAAAATCCCTAAATTAATCATCTCAATAATATTTAATTCCTAATTAAAATGATAATTCAACCTTAAGATTTAAAATGCTAAAAGACTTAATCATTAAATTAAATTAAAGTTAAATTGTTTAAATCAAACCCTTTTAAAATAAAATATTAAATTAAAACTAAAGAATTAAATTAAATTAAATCGAATTAAAAATTAAATTAAATTAAATTAAATTAAATTAAATTAAATTAAATTAAATTAAATTAAATTGAAACATATTAAATTAAATTAAATTAAATCACATTAAATTAAATTAAATTAAATCAAATTAAAATTAAATTAAATTAAATTAAATTAAATTAAATTAAATTAAAATTAAATTAAAATTAAATTAAATTAAATTAAATTAAATTAAATTAAATTAAATTAAATTAAATCAAATTAAATTAAATTAAATTAAGCTAAATCATGTTATATTAAATTAACTTAAATTAAATTAAATTAAATTAAACCACATTAAATTAAATTAAGTTAAATTAAATTAAATTAAATTAAGTATAACATCACCTAAGTATGAAGAATTCAAAATAAATCTAAAATAACTTGAACACTATTCCGAACTTAAACCCATTAATTGAAATTAAGTTAAATCATAAATCACTTGAACATCCATTTGCCCTCGAAAGCTTTTGTTGTCATAACTCCTAAACGGAGCATTAAGTGAAGTGTTACTTCACTTATAGGATATTCAAATATCCTAATTCACTAAGCAAGATAACAAACTTAAATTCTCAGACGATTAATTCATTTGTATAATTAAATTCATTTGGACTTAGAATAATCCTAGAAATATTGAAAAGATGTTTAAGATTCGTCTTAAGCACTTCCTCGATATGATAGGATATTTATAAGAACAATTGAACTTAATTGTTCTTCGATGAAGAAAATCGTCCTCAAACCAAAATACAAGAACCTAGACGTCATAGGAAATGACTAGCTATAGGATTAGGAATTTGGTAGAAAGCCATAACCCTTCCCTTAGCCTTTACCTAGGAACTTACTTTAAATGCTTAAATATTCTAACCGTGTTTTAAGTGCAGCTTGGGATGACGGGAAGACCCTCCGGGTACGCTTTTATTTTATTGCAATTTACCTTATTGCAATTTATTTAATCGCATCGCACTTACTTTTCTTGCATGATAAATAACTCGTTGCATGAAAATCCACACCTTTAGGATAGTCCCTAAAACCGAAACCAAAACTAAATTAAAAGTCATTACAAGATAAAATTCACCGCCACAACATTTCAAAATATAAGACAACTCAAAATTTAATCACAAAACGAACAACAAAACTACAACTACAACTAAACTAAAACGTCTTGTTGGATGATCGGGAATACCTCGGATGATGTAACCTACGTGTTGCTAACGGGATTTCCCACGGTCTAAATGAAAGTGTGGAACTCATTCAGTTGAGTTTAGCAAATTCATCTGGACTAAGTGAATCCGATAAAAATAACGATGCCCGAAGGATGGAACCGTGGGATCTTAACCGGTGTTGTTATAATCAACTTTAAGATTTGTTTAATTAAAATATTAAAAAACACCTGGATTTTAAGATTTTCTCTAAAACCAGAACACTTTTCTCACCTCCTGACTTTTGACTTCTAAAACTAAACCTCTGCAACAACAAGGAGCTCGGAGCATGGTGGGCAGCACGGCCATCGTCATCAAGCAAAATCCGAGTCTACTCAAAGAAAACTTTCTTTAGAACTAAAAAACCAAGCCATAGGACTTCGAGGTAGTTTGCCTAGTGCAACATAAATCCTCAACTCTTCGTTAGGCATTTGCATGATCATGTCATGTAAATTAAGCCCTAACCGGTCTTAGGACTCCGAGGTAGTCGTCCGATACGACATAAACCCTCACATCTTCGAGGCTATTTGTATGATTTTATCATACAAATATAAGTCTTAATTAATTAAAATTAGCAAGATCAAAATATTAAATAAACATTAGGGCTTTCCTAAATCCAAGCCAAACAATAGGATAGTCGGGAAATTACCGAAGTTCGCTTCGAATCTGTGATTTCTCCTACCTTTCTTCCTTTGAATTCCCAAAACAGAATGTTCCAAACTTGATTCATTCCCTATCGAAATTCTAAAATTCAATCCCTCGAAAACCTACACTTTGAAATTCTTGAGAGCTGAACTACTGATTATTATCGAGAGTTTTCTTAGGTGATTCCCGTCACTTAAGATGTAATTAACTATAGGGGCTTGCCCTTATAGGGAATTTTAAGAACCCAGGTAATATAAACCCTGTTTAATGCTTTCATATTAAACAGGGGAACTTGTCGGCTTATAAAATTGGTTCGCAGACCAAACGGATGTCACAAACCTTTCTAGTTTATTTAATCGAGCCCCATTATCAAGCAGTGTGTCTATTCTTCGGGATAGATACACGGTTTGTGGTGCGGCGCTCGTTTATATAAACTATTCGGGATGTGAGATCAGCTTGATTTCATATCTTAAAATTTTCAAATTTAAAATTATTTTCAAAATCAAATACTACTTTTCAAATTATTTATTTAAATTAAATTAAAATTCGCCGACAATTTCTGTAGGCGACCCCCTTTTCCAAATAAAACACCCAACAACAAAAATAAGCCGCACAATTGCATTCCAAGCAGCTGTATAATCAACATCTATGCAGAAGGAGACTGCATTCCACCTCACGTGGACCACCACGACTTTGTGAGACCCTTTTGCACTATTTCCTTCATCATCCAATGCAACATCATGTTCGGGACAGAACTCCGGATAATCGGCCCCGGAGAATTCCAAGGGCCAGTACAGATATCTCTACCGGTAGGCTCTGTCCTCGTACTACAAGGAAATGGTGCCGATGTGGCGAAGCACTGCATCCCAAGGGTTCCCTACGAGCGGATCTACATCACCTTCAGGTGGATGGATGAGAGCAAGATCCCGGTCTACTTCAATCCAGATCCAGAATTAGAGAATTTGCAGCCCTACGAGCTGTAAGCTACATAGTAGTAGCACACCTCTAAAACACACTTACATGGTATTCTCCTCCGGAAAGTGGCTTAGAAGGTGATGTTACTACCTATGCAGTTTACTTTTCGTACATGGATGAATCGAACGATACGCTTTGTCGAATACATAATGATATCGCAGAGTCCGTGTTCGGATATACATGGATTTTGTGAAAGTCTACTTTCAGAAAGATGACATCAGAAATGTTTTGATGGAATCACCCGATGTACCTTTGACTTTTTTAATGGAAATGACTGTCGTATTTTGCCTTCAGTTTTGTGCAATCGACTACAAAGGCCACTAAATCTGAGTTTGACTCAATTTAAAGAAAAGTTGAATGAAGAACGATTTGAATGAAATAATAACAACAAAATAAAAAAACTCAAACTGAAATGAAATTTCAATCGAAACAAAACTTGAAAATCGAAATAAAATCAAATCACTAAAAGCAACAAACAGTGAAAATGAAACTCTGAATCTGAAATCCCCAGCCTCAGGCTGTTTTTGAAATCTTTTCGACCCCCTGCGATCTCTTTCCTCTTTTGAGAAGGTCGACTGAGTCTACTGACACAGGACCACAAAATTTTCGATTTGGTTCTGATGGCATGGATTCATATCCTTCGCCAAACATTCAGGCTCTGATCAACTCTCTTGGGATATGAAGCACTTTCATGTCTTATTTCAATTTTCCACGGAATTTTCAAAATTAAATCAAACGTTTACTTTTGGGATCAGTACCTAAATTCTGATTCCCACACCCTTTTGGGGCTGGTACCTAACTTCCAGTTCCCACTCTCTTCCGAGACGGGTACTTAACTTCCAGTTCCCACCCTTTCCGGGCTAGTACCTAACTTCCAGTTCCCTCTCTTCCGAGACTGGTACCTAACTTCCAGTTCTCACCCTTTCAGGGCTGGTACCTAACTTCTAGTTCCCACTCTTTCGAGGTCGGTACTTAACTTCCAACTCTCTTCCGAGACTGGTACCAAACTTCCAGTTCTCACCCTTTCGGGGCTGGTACCTAACTTCCAGTTCCCACTCTTTCGAGGTCGGTACCTAACTTCCGACTCTCTTCTGAGACTGGTTCCTAACTTCCCGTTCTCCCCCTTTTCTAGATCGAATTTTTGATTCGGTCCTTGAGGCTGGTACCTAAATTCTAGTTCTGTTTGCAATCCTGAGATTGGAACCTAGGTTCCAATCCTCATCTTAAACCCTTGAAATCAATATTAAGTCAAATTTCAACCAAAATTGAAACTCAAATCAATTCAAAACTCAAACTTAAAAACTTGAAATAAGAATGAAACAAATTTGAAATTGAATCCCTCCAGATCTTGTGATTTGGAATCACCTCCTTTTCCCTAGCGAGAGTTCTGGAATCTTCAGTCTTGGAGATTTACCTGATACTCCCTAGCAGGAATCTTCTACGCTTCGATCTAAGTGTGTCACTTGGACGTCTGTGTTGGTTTTGTTGATCTCTTTGGTCAACACCAATACGCCTGGTGTGCTTGGTTAGCACACCATGCCTATTGAGGGTCCATTTATTGACCTCATTTTGGGTGAGGTCTCTTCCTTCCTCTTAGTGCTTAAGATTTAGCCATAGGACTTCTCCTTGACTATCCTAGAAGACTAGAGATGGAACCCACCATTTAGAAATTCAAACCAAATCTTGATTCTCTTTGGAATCCTACATAGATGGTCACTAACCTCTAAATCACTTAGAAAGTTAGGACCAATGTGCAGGAATACAAGGATGAACTCCTATAGGATACTCAAGCCTTAGGACTACCCTGAGTGGCCAGGTCCTGGTGACGTCTGGCTTACACACACTGCACTCTCACACACACATTCTAAATCCTAAACTATCCTTACCCAATTCCTACCCCTGGTTCATTGGAGCACTCATGTGGCTAAGTCCAAACCCCTAGCTCTTTGGCTAAGAGGGCTAGGAACAACCCATGAGATGTTCAAAATGGACATTTCTTGGTCCATGGCTCACTTTAAGCTTTTTCACCCTCTCAACCATGATCAAATTCCACTTTTGCCAAAATTCCTGGTTTTGACATTGGGTCCTTTAAACCTACCTAAAATTACCCAAATTGCCCCTACAACCACCAAACTATCAAAATTTCCCAAAAAAATTACCCAAAATTCCCAAAAATCCTAAAAATCATTTTGAAACAATTCCCACCTCTTAAATCCACCAAAAATACCCCAATACCCTCCAAATAACCTCTAAATACCCTAAATACCCTCTTTGGCCCAAAAATCCAAAAATTCAAAAAATTCTCAAAAAACTCATGAAAATCCCAAATATTCCTAATTTCATTTTGTTCAACTACACCATGAGCTAATTTTTCCAAAATAACTCACTTTTATCAAAATCTTTAATTTGACCCATTTTTAACCTAAATGGACCGAATGTCAAACTAAATTGACCCAATTGATCCCAATTTTGCCCAATTTAAACTCTAAACTTCAATTCAACATCTCTAAAACCAATCTAAACTAAATCCAAGCCCAATTTGATTTACATTTGAATTCAATTCCAACTTGAAGCTTAAAGCTCCAATTTTGGCCCTAAACCAAAACATACCCCAAACCAACCTAATTCAACTCAACTTTCCTCAATTTCAATTTCAAACTCTTCCTAATACATTCCTACACCAAGCACAACATCAATTGGCCCTCAATTTAAACTCAAACCCTATCCAAAATCCCTTTGAAATCAAACCCCCAAATTTGCCCTAATGTTGTCACATATCCCTAATCCTCCAAATTGAAGCTCTAAATGAATTCCAATCCACCTCATGTCTTCATGAAAGTTTTTCATGGAAATCATTTCTACAATGTTTTTCAAGACTCTTGGACCTAAATCAAATCCAAACTCAAGTTAGCCTAACCTAAACCCAAGTGAGCCAATTTGAACCCATGGCCTAACCTAACCAAATTGAACCAAATGTGGCTAAACCAACTCTTCCACAGCCACCATTTGAACCCTGGGAGCCACCCTAGATCCACCTAGTCCAAGCTAAGTGAGCCATGGACCAAGCGTTCACCATTTTAAGGGATCTCATCCCTTAAGTGGATAAATCGCCTTTTGTCTCACCCCAAATCCTCTCATACCTCGTTAATCACCATTAAACCTTCCCACTTGACTCACCTGACCTAAGGTCAGCTCCCCTGTCCTTGCCGGCTGGCCTAGCCGTCGGAGGCAAACTCCACCAAATGGCCACCTCAGCCAAATTAAACATTGGAGCCTCTCTGCCCTCCACCTAAGCAACTGAATCTACCCACCAATTAAGCCCTAGCTCAGCCTAATGGCCCTGACCATTTAAGCACCACCTCTCGGCCATGAGAGAGGTGTTGAATTTTTTCTCAACAGACACCCTCCAATTTGTTTCCAGAGCTCCTCCCAGCCAAGAGAATCTCAGCTATACTACTTTCCTGCCTCCTCCCCCACTGGTTGAACTCAATTTTTGAGTTCAATCTCAGGCCAAAAAACATGACACTCTTTGAAACTTCACCAAATCCAAATTAACTCTTCCCACACCTTCACCAGAGGTAGAGAAGAAGTTCCCCAGTGGAAGCCCCCTCACCACGCCACCCAATCCTTCCCGTCGTCAAAGCTTGAAATCGGGCTTGTTCGAAGTCATAACCAGGCAATTCACCACAGCTCCAGGCTCCATCCCTAGCTTCCCTGAGCTCCAACGAACGTGCCGAGCCTCTCTGATAGAAGCCTCACTTCTCAGAGCCAAGGTATTTCCCTCTTCTTCCTCCTGAGCTTCCAGCGATTCTCCATTTTGTTTGGCTTGATTTCAATGCATGTTAGCCTTATATATGTGTTTATCTTGTCGAGACGAGTTCAAAAGGCCCAAGAACGTGTGATTTGGTTAAGTATCGAGTGAGATCTTAGAACTAGAAGCTAGACACCTCTCAGGTCACACCAGTCGGGACGATGAACGGATACCGTCGAATTGCGTGTGTATCGGATGGACGGCTAGGATCGCGTCGGATGGAGCAACGGGATATGAACCGCTGGTCGAGTGGCTACCGAGTCAGATGGCAGCGCCGAACCAGGAAGCAACGCGTGGAGCTTCGACTCGCCGTAGGTTGAGTTGGCGCTAACGTGGTTAAGTAGGAAATTAGGGATTTTCTGATTTATTTAAATACCAGAACCTTTAAAAAATCATATCTTTGCATAGAAAAATCAAAAAAATAAACTAAAAATACTCTCTTGCTCAGTGAGTAGAGGAGAATAATGTGGAAAAAGAATTAATCTATTTTGTTGAGTATTTTATTTTTAATTAATTTAATATTATTCTGAATATTTTAATTCTCCATGCATGTATACAATTCACCATGGCATGAGACTATAGGGCTTTTGTAGTCTCTGATCTTGGGAACATTTCCTAAATTTTCCAAGGCCAGAGGCTATCTCTGTGGCAAGTTAGTTATTTTCAAAGTTTATGTACCTGTTTTGGCATTTTAATGCCAATAATTATCATGTTGATTAATAAAATCTAGAAAAATTAGGGGAAGTATCTCTGGACTAGAGGACTGTAGGATAATTATAGCTTGGCTTAAATCATTCAAATGAACCTAAATTTGGTCAAAACCCTAAAACTAAGATGGAATTAATTAGGAGTAACCACTTATCAAAATAGCTTGGAATCAATTCTCCACTGATCTTTAAGATCAGAGGAAATCCCATAAACCTTTTGAAGTCAATTGAGAATGTTTTAACCCCCCAAATGAATTTTCTAAATAACATGGCTACTTTAAATTTAAAAAATTCATAAAACCTAAAATGTATTTAAAAAATTCACCAAATTAATTTTGAGGCCTCTCTGGTATTAGAGGAGTCTAAGAAAATTAAAATTGAGATTTTTCTAAAAATTTCATTTTTAACCTATTTATGAATATTTTAATAATTAAAAAATAATAAAAATCACAAAAATGCCATATTTGGTCCTCTAATCACTTAGGAACCAACCAAATATTTTTCCTATGTCCCTAGGTTGAGATATTGAATTTTTAAGGCTAAAGACAATTTTTAATATTAAAAAAATGAATTTTCAACCCTTCCCACTAAAATAATTCTAATAAATCAAAGAAAAATTAGGAAAATATAAAATTTATTTCTCTGAACTCCTAGAGGTCAGAGGGACTTACAAAAAATATAAAATCTATTTTTTGACTTTAATTTTATTTTATAATTAATTAATACCCTAAAACTTAAAATAATTATAATAAATAAAATATAATTAAAAAAATCACCAAAATTGGTCCAAGTGGTCCCCTGGTCAGTAGAAACATCCCATAATTTTCCTAAGGATAGGAACCCTACCTTGGTCATCTTGTTAAATTTTCATGGAAAATCCTTATTTTCCCTTAAAATAATTATATAAATTAAACTAAAAATGAAAAAAATCACATTTTCTCCTCCAATGTCTTAATTGACATATGAGTAAGGTGACATAATAATTTCAAGTTCATTTGAGCTTAATTTGATAAGTTATGAGATGAATGTATTTAAAAGGGCATAAAGGTCATTAAGGATTTTAACCCTAATTAATACTTTAGGTCTAATCAAGAGGGAGGGTAACATATTTGATCTTAATTTTCCTGGATGATTGAAACATAGGACATCTAAAGGGTAGAAACCTACATCAAAATGAAACCTTAATTAATTAAATCATTTAATTTTGGAGGAATAAACTAAAATTTGGATTATTAAGGTTAGGGATATGACTTAAGAAGATATCAATTCTTTAATCTAAAATCCCTAAAATGAATCACTCTAATAATAATTCTTAATGATAACTGAAATTAATAATAACTAAAAATACTAAAAAATATTTTTTAAAAAAATATAAATTAAAGCTTAAAGCATTACATGATTTAATAATTAAATCAAAAATAAATTTAAAACATTTAAAATAATTTAAAATTACTTCAAAACTAAAATTAACTAAGAATAAACTTAAAAATTTAAAACATTAAAATTAATCCCAAAACAATACATAACGAAAAGACAATGTGAAGATTAAACCAATTAAAATCAACCCAAAGTAATATGATTAATTTAAATTAAATTTAAATCATCAAAATTTAATTTAATAATTTAAACACTTCTTTCAATTTAAGTAAGATCCAAACACTTAAAAGCAAATTAACCTGGATTTTGAAACTAAATTGAATTATCTCAAATCCCCATCTCAACTTTAATTAAGGTGGTTAAATTCTTTAGTAGACTAATTTGCCCCCTAAAGATGTTCATTATTATAACTCTTAAATGAAGCATCAGATGAAATGTCACTCCACTCATAGGATAATCAAATATCCTAATTCACTGAGCAAGAGTAACCCGAGTGATTGATTCGCCACCTCAATGAAACTAACTGAACTTAAAGTAATCCAAAAAATGTTTAAGAAGATGTTCATAATTCAATTCCAAGCACTTCTCTAACTTAATGGGATGTTTCAATGAACAGTGAAACTTCATTGTTCTTTGGTGAAGAAAATCATTCTTAACAAAACACGAGAACCTAGACGTCATAGGAATTGACTAGCAATAGGATTAGGATTTTGGTAGACAACCAAAACCTTCCCTTAGCTTTACCTAGGTACTTGTTGAAAATATATAAATGTTCTGACATGTGTTTTAAGTGCAGCCGGGAATGACGAGAAGACCCTCCAGGTACATTTTTACTTTATTGCAATTTACTTACCTGTACTGCACTTTACTTTTCTTGCATGTTAAACAAAAATGTCACCCTACATGAAAACTGGAACTTTTAGGATAGCCATAAACTGAAACAAAAAACTAAATTAAAGTCACAACAAGATAAAATTCACCACCACAACACTCAAAAATATAAAACAACTCAAAATTTAACACAAACAGAACAACAAAACTACAACTACAACTAAATTAAAACGTCTCATTGGATGATCGGGAATACCTTGGATGATGTAACCTACGTGTTGATAATGAGATTTCCCACGGTCTAAATGAAAGTGTGGAATTCATTCAGTTGAGTTTAGCAAATTCATTTGGACTAAGTGAATCCGATGAAAATAGCGGTGCTGGGATAACGAAACCGTGGGATCTTAATCGGCCCTGCTTAATCAACTTTAAGATTTGTTTTAATTAAAACATTAAACCATCTCAAATTTTAACTCTTCTAAACCAAAATATTTCTCTCATCTATTGATTGACACTTTCTAAAACTAAACTTTCTGTAACAACAAGGAGCTTGGAGCATAGTGGGTAGCACGACCATCTTCGTTAGCAGAACTTGCGACTACTTCAAAGAAAACCTTTCTTAGAATTAAATAACAAAGCCATATGATTTCGAGGTAGTTTGCCTAGTGCAACATAAATCCTCAACTTTTTGTTAGGCATTTGCATAATCATGTTATGCAAATTAAGCCCTAACCGGTCTTAGGACTCCGAGGTAGTCATTTGGTACGACACAAACCCTCACATCTTCGAGGCTATTTGTACGATTATATCATATAAATATAAGTCCTAATTAATTAAAATTGGCAAGATTGCAACATTAAATAAAATCTCAAATTGAAGCCAAACAATAGGATAGTTTGGGAAGTTGCCAAGATTCCTCTAGGATCTCCAGCTTCTCCTACTTCTCTTCCATTTGACTCATAAAATAAACTGTTCCAAATTTGGTCTATTACTTATTAAAATTTCCAGAATTCAATCCTTTGAGATCATAAGCTTTGAAATTCTTGAGAGCAAAACCACTGATCATTATCGCGAGTTTTCTTAAATGATTCTCGTCATTGAAGATGTAATAAACTATAGGGGCTTGCCCTTATAGGGAACTTTAAGAACTCAGGTAATATAAACCCTGTTTAATTCCTTTATATTAAGCAGGGGAACTTGTCGACTTATAAAATTGGTTCGCGTACCAAACGGATATCACAAATCTCCTAGTTTATTTAATCGAGCCTCATCATCAAGCAATGTGTCTATTCTTCGGGATAGATACACGACTTGTGATGTGGTGCACGTTTATATAAACTATTCTGGGATGTGAGATCGGTTTGATTTCATATCTTAAAATTTTCAAACTTAAAATTATTTTCAAAATCAAATGCTACTTTCAAATTATATATATATATATATATATATAATATATATATATAAATTAAATTTAAAATTTAAAATTCGCCGACAGCTTCTATAGGCAACCCCTTTTCAAAATACATAACCTAAAAATATGTCGACAATAGTCCTAGCATTTCATCATAGCTCCAAGTGAAGCAATCCTGAAATTCTAACAGTAACCTAACCAAGTCTGTAACCTCTTCTTTGTTGAGTAATGAACTTATGAAGGTTTTTTAGGGCTGCTCCTTAGTCCCAATATTGATTTCTTTTAATTTGTCGACTGTTGATTAGATTTCTTTTTAAAACTTTGGCAGAGCATCTTCTATTAGTTGATCTTCAAATTCATCTAGAATGTCAAAGCCATCTTCTGCTAATTGACTAGTAACAACCTTGCAAAATCTCAAGTCATCGATGGGTCCGATCATACCAAACTCAGGACCTTCTTTTGAATTGTTTTTCCTTACTTTTACAATCCATAATTTTTCAAATGATTGTAATTTATCTTTTGGCATTTGCTTCGGCACATATTCTTGTTGAATCAATTTTTGTACACATAGCGAAAAGTAACCAAAATATAATTTCATTAATTCATTAGAGTCATTTTCTTGAAGAATTACACAAGGTTCAGAAGTAGAATGAGGAGCTCGATAAAAATTAATCGGTTTAAAACCATCATTATGAACTTCCTTGACCTCCATACTCTCGATCTTTTAAGGATGGATCGGAGTTAGGGTCATGGCTTGAACATAATGGTTAATCCGATCATACATTGATTCATATTCATCCTTTTCTATGTCTTCAAAAGAGATCTCGAATTGAGGCTTCTTTTGACTTATCATCATTGTTTCTTTATCCACTTTCGAGCTTCGTTCTAAATCGATGCTAATTGCAGTTTCGTCCATTCAACAATCTGATGAGTTCTCCTTCATCCGCGTCAGCAGCCTCGACCTCGGATGTATGGGCTAAAAGAACCTCCACCAACTCGTTTCAAAAGAGTGGTGGGAGATTGTTGAAGTAGAGGTGTATTGTCTCCTTCCTGTGATTTTTCTGAATCTTCAACTTTGCCTATCGTAACTTCTCTTGAAAATATTGTTTTCTTTGGAGGAGTGTAGTGGGCGGCATCTTCGTAGATGCCTACTTCATGTATTAAGAATGGTTGTAGATCTCCCTTGATGCAATGTTCTTGTCCATCTCTGTAGTTCTTAATGCATTGGTGAAGTGATGACGGGACCATATTTTATTCGAGAAGCCATAACCGACCAAGCAGGGTATTGAACAAATTATCCACATCGATGACATGGAGTTTTATGGTTGTTAATAGATCTCCAACTTTCATTTGCAGTGTTATAGATCTAAGTGCTCTTTCTCCTTTTTGATTGAATCCTCTTGGCATCATTTTATCTGTAGTGAGCTCTAGTGCGTCGATGTTCAAGTAAGCTAATGTCCATAGACTCATGATGTTAAGCAACACTCCAGGATCTAAAAACACTCTAGAAAGTATAAACCTATCGATGATGATGGAAATGTAGAGCAGACAGTTGTGATCGGATGTACCGAGTAACAAAACTTCATCGGTGAAGGTTACGCTAGGTTGTTCCTTCAAAGTATAAACTACATCTGAGGATGTGCTAACCAATTGCATTAAGAAAATATTTGGATCAAGTAGAGCCTTGATCTGATTTTCTCTTATCTCCTTTGACAGGATCGAAGCAACGTAAATGCTTAGTTTGGCTGGCAACTTCCTAAGGTGAGCTAATACGTTGTACTCCACTTTGTTTGAATTTTCCATCTCATTTCGAACTTGTACTTCTTCTGTTGTTGGAGGCACCTCTTCATAAGTAATCATCTTTTTTCTTTTATCTGTTGGAGCTATTCTTGGTAGTATTACCTTCCAGCTTCTCAAATGTACTTCTATTTTTTCTTCTTCTTCCGGACCCAGAGGTTCTCTTAATGTTGCAGTTGTCTCTTCTGGTATCCTTTCGGTATTTGAGAGATCCACGTTGATTTCAAGTGGAGTTCCTTTGCATTCAAGGACTGGCTCCTCATTCCTCGTGTTGTCGTAATCGGTATTGTTGACATTTTGCTCATTTCCATCAACATTTTTGTCGGGAGGTAACATGATTTGAGAATAATTTTTGGAATTGAGATCAGCGTTAGATAGGTTGTGATCAGGTATGTCATCACTAGAGACAGTAAGAACGTAGCTAAAACCATTTTTATTATCATTATGAGACCCTAGAGGGGCATAAAGATAATCATACAAAGTCAGGGGTTCGAGGGGCTTTACCTCCGAATCCGAGACAACCAATCTAATAGAGGTAGCCCCTATCCTACCCTTCACATTTTCATCCTTAATTTCATTTGTGATCTCTTTCTTCTTTCTCTTCCATTGTGGTAGTCTCCTTAGTGCAGTTTTCATCTTAAGCTGAGCTGGTGGAAGATTTCGGGAAGCGCCTTTCATCGAAGTAGACTGGATTTGATCCAGGACTCTCTTGAGCCCGTTCCAAATCGTACTCCATCCACCCTTACCGGCATACGGATCAATTGGAGAGATTAGCTTGGCCAAAATCACATTTATAGAACCTCTTTTAGGTCTCTCAAATATTCTTTTGGTATTGTTATATTCCCTTCTTTATAATTTTTTTCAAGCCAATTCTTAAAGTTGAAGTAGTTTTTTATGGTGTGGCCGAGCATCCTGTGGTTTGGGCAAAAGTTAGGTTGATCCTTCATATTCATTTCTTCCAGCTTCTTTGGCTCGGGCAATATGAACTCAGGTTTCATCATTAGGTTCTTGAACATCTTAGCCATGACATAATCTTTGGAGAAGTAGTTCCTGTGTACCCGTTTTGACATTTTTGGACCCTATCGTCTGTCTGTCTTGTATTACCTTTGCTGCTAACCAGACTGACTGCTCTATTGTGTACTAGGCTAACCATACTGCTGAGACTGACTGTACTGAGGGGACTGACTTTGTTGCTGCAGCGATTGTTCGACATGAATTCTCATTGGTTGTTTCCCTTTATTGACCATTGCCACTATGTCAGATCTCTTTTCGTATGCTTCAACCAGTCTCATCTTCTCTGCTTTCTCTGTAGGCTTCATATGCTTGACTTCTTGTAAATTGCTGGCCTTGCTGAGTAGCTGCTCAAAGCAGTTGATGAAAGCCACCGGACCGTGAATACTCTTATGTAGTATCCCGATTGTGTGTTGTTCCTGTAGCTAAGGCTCACACATCATGCTTAAGTTTCTCCATCTCAAGATGTAATCGACCAAAGTCTCATCGGGGTTCCGCCGCTCCACTGTGAGATCTCCTATAGTGGCATGGTGCCGCGCGCCGACGAATCTCTTCATGAAGATGTTTTCTATCTCTGTGATTGTCTTTACTGATCCATTGGGAAGCTCGACATACAAATCAAATGATATTCCTGACAAGCTGCTGATGAAATTTTGGAACAACAATGCTTCACTCCCTTCTGTGCTACAACAATTGGCTCTGAAGTGTACCACAAGCTGACAATGATTTCCTGTCCCGTCGAACAAATTAAAATTTGAGGGCATGACGTCTTTGGGGTAATGCACGACATCAAACTCCTCCGGGTAGGGTCTAACCTTTGAAACTGATGCTCCACCTTTAGACTGAGCCAAGGCCTCCCAAACTTACTATTCAACCATTTTCTTGATATCATCTTCTGATAGGCTGGGAGTTGGATCTTTCCTTGGAGGTTCATCTTCATTGACAGGAGAAATTTCTCTTCTTTTGTCTGTTATATGTATGATCTCAGGTTAGTTGACTTTCGAAGATGTTGCTGGTCGTAACTGTGACTGTGCGTGGAGTGTAGCCATGGAGGTCATAGCAGTGGTCATCTCCTCCATCTTCTTCTCTAATAGGCTAATATGTTCATCTCTTGTCAGGATGGTCTTCAAAGCTCATCTGCGGTGTTCTCCTCACTAGGAGCATCACACGCAGATGATGTGGACCTAGTTTCAACCATATTAGTTTTCATGAATTCTTTGTCCATGTAATCTGACAGGAAGTAATCCTCATCATCGATATCCAACCTTTGTTGTCTTGCTAATTCTGAAATTTCTGCTCGGAGCTTTGGAACTTTGTCATAAATTTTATTATTTTTTGTTAATTTCAAATCTATGGACCTTTCTTAACTATCAATTTTCTTTGTAACTAACTTGGAAGCAACGGTGGTAGTGGCAACGGGAACATCAAACTCATGATCCATCCGGTGGTCAACAAACTTTTCGGAATGTACTAGTGCAACGACCTTCGGTAACCACACTTTCTTTTTAAAGGTCGACACCTTAAGACGAGGTGTCTCAGCGAGGACATCAGAGTGGTGAGGAGAAGTGTACTCCCTAGGGTGCAGACCATGCACAGAGGAGAATAATCTTCTCCCATTCTTTCTCTTCCGGAGCTCCTTACAGTCATCGGTAGCTAGTACTCTCAGACCCAGCTGGGACTTCACTGATTTGCGCACCACGGGTGTCAGAGCCATAGTAGCCTCATATGTAGTAGTGGCATCAATATGTTTTCCCAAGCATTGTTTGACGGACACTCAGATGGGTCTTTCCATCTTTAGAATTTCATTCTTAATTTCAGGGGATATTGCATACCCCATCCTTTCGAGGAGCTAAGCCACAGAGCAACTTTCCTTTCAGCTAATCTTCGGAGAAGGGTGTGAACTCAGGTGATGGGTGTGGGCCTCTTCCTCACCTCATTATGGCCATGTGGTGACGGCAACGTAGCAACAATCTTTTGGAGGCTTTCTTATCTAGTAGTATCAACTAACAGGTCGATCCTACGCCCTCAAAGGAGAGGAGAGGTATCCGGTAAACTGAGTCCCTTCTGTCGAGGAATCTCATTAATCACTGACAGACTTGTATCTTGTGCCCTAGCGGCTTTGATGGTTCTATGGTTGCAGTTCCTCCTTTGAGATCTAGTTAGAGGGGGACCTCTGGAGCTAGAATCAATCTCAAAAACTGATGGCGGGGTAAGAAAGGCATTGTCAAAATCTTCTTCATGCATAATTTCTTTCCCTTTGGCAGACGAGACAGTAGGTGCGGTGATGGCAAAACTGGTAGTAGTAGGGGTGACAACACTACTAGGCACGGAGACGACTGTCTTGACGGGGGTAGTAGAAATCTTCACCTTCTTAGCATAAAGGAAATCTTGGTGGGAGCTCTAGTCGAACTCAGCAGATGGAGCTTGAACTTCTGGGGTGGCAATTTTCACGACCACGAATGGGGCCTTTCCAAGTACAACTTCAAATTCATTGAAGCCAGTCCTGAATTGAATCATTGGTGCTATAAGGCGGGTCTTACGGGAGGTGGGTAAGTTGTAGGAGAAAGTCAGTGTAGGGGTTGACATCTTTTGACTGTCTAAGGAAATGAATTCAGAAAATTAGCGATGGCTTAATCCCTTTAATCATAGTGCAAACACTATGAATAGGAAGGTTGTTCTGTGAACTGGGCACAATTTCACTTCATCTTGATATTCATTATCATTATTATCATGTTTTTATACTTTCATATGTTTGTTAGAAGAAGTCTTAAGATTTTAAGGAGGAACGGGTCATTCTGCGGATGGCAGGATTGGGCCTAGGAGGCACAAAGAGGAGGTGAAGTGTAGGACCCCGTCCGGGATCCCCTTCACGACGCACATTGCCCTGGCGAAACAAGTTCACCAACAAACCTATCGGGGGTCTGACCCCACAAAATTAAGAATATTCTTTAAAGATTCCTAAACCATTATATTTAAGGATGGTTAAACAGATGGTCCTAAAATCGAGGAGAGATGATCATACTTACCCAAGAAAGAAATGGGTAAATTATATCAACAGAAGAATAGTAATATGGTTCATGAGGGACATGAACTCATTACCGATGTATGAATATAACATTTCCTGATCTTAATGAAGAGAGAAACTAATCCCTAGTGGAGTCGCCAGAAATCTGTCGGTCGTCAAAATCATTTGGAAGATTGGAAACTATACTTTTGAAAAGTGTGAAATGTAGTTTTGTAAAATAAGGTTCCGATTTACTTTAATATATATGGATTTTTTAAAATAATATTTTAAATTTGAAAACTACAAAATCAAACTGATCTCATATAAATGATAGTTTAAACAATCAAGCACTTCACCACAAGACATGTATCTATCCAGAAGAATAGATACATTACTTTGTGGTGAGGCTCGATCAAATAAACTAAAGAGTTCATGAAATCTGTTTGGTCTGCAAACTATTGTTGATCGACAATTTCTCCTATATAATATGAAGGAATCAAATAGGGTTTATATTAATCTTGGGACTTTAAGCTTGCTATAAGGCAAAGCCCCTATAGTTATATACATCTTAGATAATCGAAATCACTTAAGAAAACTCTTGATATAGATCAAGAAATATTGTACTCATGACTTCTAAAGGTTAGGTTTCTTCAAGAAAATGTGGTGATAGGAAATCAAATAGATGAATGGCTCAAATTTCAGAACTATTTTTGTAGGAATCCAAACAAAAGAGAGACTAGAGAAAAGACATAGATCCAAGAGAGCTCTTGGTGTTTTCCCGAACTATCCTATGGTTTAGCTTTAATTTTGAAATAATTATTTGGTGTTTCATCTTGCCAATTTTATTATTTAGGGCTTACATTCGCTTGATACTGATCATGTGAATGGCCTGACAGATAGGAGGGTAGGAGGGTTTATGTCTTACCTAATGACAACCTCAGAACCTAAGACGAGTTAGGGCTTATATTGCATGAATTGTGAAAGTCTAAAGGGATAAAGTGAGGGTTTGTGCTGCACTAGGCAAGCTACCTCGAAGTCCTATTGCTTGTTGTTTTAATTTCTAAGGAGTTTTGCTGTTGAAGATGGCCGTGCTGCCCACTATGGATGATCCAAGCTCCTCGTCATAGTAGGTTTAGTTTAAAGAAGTGTTAATTAAAGAGAGAAGCATCATGTTTTTGAAATTTTCAATTTAATATGCCTTAGCATATTATTATGGGACAATGTTTAACTTGATTAAGCGAAACCGGTTAAGATCCCACTGTTTAACCATCCCGACACCACTATTTTCTTCAGATTCACTTAGTCCAGATGAATTTACTAAACCCAACTTAATGAGTTCCATAATTTCATTTAGATCGAAGGAAATCCCATTAGCAACCATAGGTTGTATCCTCCATGGTATTCCCGATTATCCGATAGAGATGCTTTAATTTAATTGCGATTGTGATTCTAATTTTGTTTGTGATTAAATTTTGAGTTGTTTTATATTTTGATTGTTGTGGCAGTGAATTTTATCTTATTTGATTTTTAATTATGATTTTTGTTTTGGTTTTGTGGTTATCCTAAAAGTTTTGGTTTTCATGGAAGGTGACATTGTTGTTTAACATGCAAGCTCGTCACTAAGAAAAAGTAAGGAAAGTTTAGGAAAAGAAAAGCGTTGTAAACTATAAAAGTGTACCTGACGAGTCTTCTCATTCCTTCACCTGAAAGTTTAGTATCTTTTTGCAATAAACATTTACAATTTGCAAGAAAGTAAAAGCCTATATATAGGTTCGTCACAGGCCTACCAAACTCTATGTCATAACTTGGTGGGTCCTATTCATCAGTTTTAAGTAATCTCTTCAATTAACAAATATGATGGATCTAGTTGTCCTACAAGGTGTCCGGAAGATTTGTGAGATTGGCCTAGGAGGTACCTAAAAATTTCACAATTCTTTTGAGCATCCTTGAGGTCATTATAGATTTATCATAATTATTAAATGACTCCTCTGTTTTATATCCTCATGCTCAGTGAGCCAATGTTTTAATTATCCCGAAAGGTAGGGTAGTTATCATTTGATATTTCACTTAAGAATTGTAAAAATGGGGCCTTTAGAGGCAAACTTAATTTATGGAAGAATTTAATCAACTTTGATGGGCTTGTAGTGTTTCAAAAATAGTTTAAGAATAGTTGTGTTTCCTTTTCTGATCTTCATTAGTTAATTTTTCAATTAAGCCTAGCCCACTACTAAGCCCTTATGGTTTTAGTGGGTATATTTTGTGATGTTTAGAAAGGTCTAACTACATAACATGATTCTTATCAAATCAATGAGATATTATTTAAACACCAAATAAAGGAGTGTTGGATTAGTGAGTTATTGATCCACTGAAAATTTGATAGCTTTTTAATATTCATTTCATACCTACTTTTGATGATATTGCACTTTAAAGAAGGGTGTTTTTCATGATTTCATGCAGGTACAATGATTTTAGGCCTTTGGAGCAAAATGAAGCAAAACAGAGCAAATTTGGAGCAAAATAAGGTAAAATACATTTTTTTGAACTAACGCTGGACAATGCTGTCACTAGCGCTGGACCTCGCTAAATTATAGAGAGTTTGGGCTATTTTCTAGAAAATAGCACCAGACGGTGCCCCATCCTGCGTCGAACCATGCCTTATCCACATTTAATTTCAGATTCGATGTATTTGGACGACTTTTGGAGGGGTACTTGAGAAAACTCTTGGCAAATCAGTTGCATACGAAATTAAAATGTTTTGGAGCCAAAAATTGAAAAGGAGAGAGTATCTTTTAATTGTTCTAGTGTGAAGATTCCATTAGAGAGAATCTAAGTTTTGTGTTTGTTCTCTTCTAAGGAGTGTAGGAGGAGAGGAAAACTGAGAGATTTCTTCTTCCTTACTTATCTAAAGAGAGAATTGTGTGTTGTTGTGAAGAAAGAAGAGGAGTCAAAGGAATTACTTGAGATTTGCTTGGGGGAAGAGTTTGAGATAAGTTGTATCTTCTTTACTTTTTTTGTATGATGTTGCTTTTTGAATGACGTAGTTCATGGGGATTGGGTGCAAATAAATAGGGAAATATATTTTGATGGGCATAGAATTGGAGATTTTAGAGTGACAGACTAATATCCCCAATTTGGTCCTAGGGTTTGGAAGCCAAAGCAAAAGTTAGCCTTCAGGCGAAGGGAAGTGGGAGCTCTGGAGTGAGAGCCAGTATCCTCCCAGCCTAACCACAGATTTGGGGACTAAACTTAGGATTAGCGAATATTCTTTATATCGCTCGGAAGAGGGTAAAGAATAGGAATGCTCTTATTTGACACAATACTATTGCATCACTGATCTATATCACTAAATCATTATATATTATTATTGGAGAGGAGAATTCTTTATTACATTTGAACATTTATTATAAATTTAGTCTTGTTTTAGTTATATGTGTTAGGAAGATAGAACATACTTTGGTAGAATTAGTAACTGCAACTGTTTATTCATCTTTTTATTATTAGTAATTATTGCAATTGTGTTGTGATTTGTGAAGTGATTTATGTACTCCATTATAGAATTAAATACCTCCTCGTGGGATCGATAACCAGAACTTCATTAGAGCCCTATATTACTTGAGTGATTCGTATACTTGCGTTTAATTGTGTGACTCAATAGAAAACTAAATTAATATATATATATAAATCTCAGTTCATACATTTTAGCAATTTAAAAAAGTCGCACCAAGTTTTTGGCGCCGTTGTTGGGGAGGTAACTTTAAAATTAATTTAATAGTATTTGAAAACGTATATTTGAATTACTAGTCATAATTTTATGTTCGTGTTTATTTTTATTGTGTTTATTGTGATTGTATGCATAGTATTAGATCTATAGGTTTAGTGCTTTACGATTCTGAATTAGAGCGTACTATTAGAAAAATTCAAAAACAACAAAAATGATCTTAAAATCCTCACAAAAAGGCGAAAAACATGAACAATCAAAATAATCAAAATGAAAATATACCAAGAACTTTAAGAGATTATGCTAATCCAACAACAGATGAAATTCATTTAATTATCCAAAACCCTTATGTTGCTGCTAATTCATTTGAACTTAAACCTGCTATTATCCCAATGGTACAGAATGATCAATTTGGTGGAACACCTAATAAAGATCCTAACTTACATCTCACTAGTTTTTTAGAACTCTGTGCTACCTTTAAATACGATGGAGTGTCGACTGATACTGTTAGGCTTAGACTTTTTTCTTTTTTGTTAAGAGATAAGGTTAAGGCGTGGTTAAATTTGTTAGCACCTGGATCTATCAGAACTTGGGGAGAACTCTCAAAAAAGTTTATGTCAAAAAATTTTCCTCCTTCAAAAACTGCTAAGCTGAGGAATGATATCACATCTTTTAGTCAGTTTGATGGAGAATCATATATGAAGCTTGGAAAAGATTTAAAGATCTTCTGAGGAAGTGTCCATATCGTGCTTTACC
The DNA here is from genome assembly GCA_022702705.1 of Papilionanthe hookeriana x Papilionanthe teres. NCBI lineage: Eukaryota > Viridiplantae > Streptophyta > Magnoliopsida > Asparagales > Orchidaceae > Papilionanthe > Papilionanthe hookeriana x Papilionanthe teres. Next base: position 79,360,028 of record CM040421.1, on the reverse strand, counting down.
AGATTGGTTAATAATTCAAACATTTTTTAATTGATTAGTGAGATCTTTGAGATCGATTATAGATGCTGTTACTGGTGGGTCATTAATGTCAAAACCTTTTGATGAAGCATATTCGTTAATAAAAGAGATGACTAATAATAATTTTCAATGACCTTATGAGCGGGTAAATTCTAAAAGAGTAGCTAGTATTCATGATTCTGATGTGATAACTATGATAGTCTCTCAAATTGTTGCCCTATCGAAGAAAATAGATCAATATGGAATGAATTATTCTCAAATACCCCCAGTGTTAAAGGAAAATTCATCAGGATAGATGATAGAATATCAAACACTTATGAAACCTTGAATGATGTAAATAATAGATACAATAATCCTTATTTGAATTATTATAATCTTGGTTGGAAGAATCACCCAAATTTCAACTTGAATAATAACAACGCTGTTGTTAACCCGTAATGGGGAAACAATTCTATGAATCTAAGTTGGAAATCTGAAGAACCAAGGAAATACTAATTATAGACTTTCTTATCCTCCTAGTTTTAATAGTAAACCACAATTTAAGGAAAATAAGTTGTCTACTAAAGAAATAATTATGAACATGGGTAACCAAATACAAGCTCAAAATGTTGCGATGAAAAACATTGAGAATCAATTGAGACATATTTTTACTACGCTTAATAATAGACCTTCTGGAAATCTTCCTAACAATGTTGAGATCAACCCAAAAGATAAAAAAAATGGGCAAATTAAGGTTATTCAATTAAGAAGTAAAAAAGAATTGGAAACAAGAGTACAAAAAGAAGTTGAAGTTGAGAGAGAGGAAGTGGATATTGAAAAAGGTTTTAATAAGCTATATCCAGACTTAGAATATCCAATTGAACCAATGAAGATTACTATTAAAAAACCACCTCCTCTATTTCTTCAAAGACTAAAAAAAACAAAACAAGGATAACAGATTTGAAAATCTTTTGGAAATTCTTAAGAAATTAACGATTAATATTCCCTTTGTCGAAACATTAGAGCAGATGTTTGATTATGTAAAGTTTATGAAGGATATTCTTAAAAAGAAAAGAAAGTTTAAAAACACTAGAATGTTGCGCTTAGCGGTGAGTGTAGTATAATTATTTAGAAGAAGCTTCCTGAAAAACTTAAGGACTCTGGTAGTTTCACTATCTCGTGTACTATAGGTGAGAAATTTTTGAAAAGAACTTTATATGATCTCGGAGCTAGTATTAATCTTATGCCTTTATCAACTTTCAAAAGATTGTGAATAGGAGAAATTTCACTTATATTTGTGACTCTTCAATTGGCTGATCGTTCAATTACTTATCTTAAAAGAGTTGTGGAAGATTTATTAGTAAAGGTGGATAAATTTATCTTTCCTGTGGACTTTATTGTATTTGATATGGAGGAAGATAAAGAAATTACAATCATTTTGGTAAGACCATTCCTTGCTACTGGGAGAGCTATGATCGATGTTTAAAAAGGAGAATTAACTATGAGAGTTAATGATCAAGAGGTGACTTTCAATATTTTGAAATCTATGAAATACCCTTTACCTGAAAAGGATGATGAGTGCTTTCGAATGGAAATATGTGATTATTTGAGAGAAGATCATTTTAAAGAAGTTTTTGAAGAAAATTTAGAATTTGAGTATGAAAGTGTGAAGATGATTTGGATGATATGAAGAATGAAGAGTTAATTATTCAGGAAAGATTTGAAAGATTGAATATTATGGAAAATAGAGATAAAAGTTTATTTCCATCTATCATAAAACCTCCTGAACTTGAGATTAAAATTCTCTCTAATCATTTGAAGTATATGTTTTTAAGAGATCATCTACCTTACCAGTAATTATATCTTCGGATTTAAATGAATACCAAGAACAAAAATTACTGGATACTGTACGACTTATTTTTATAGGTTGTGTGTTTCGAAAGAAAGGGTCGCCTACAGAAATTGTTGGCATATTTTACCTTTTTAATTTAATTTAAATATATATATAATTTGAAAGTAGTATTTGATTTTTTTAAAATAATTTTAAGTTTGAAAATTTTAAGATATAAAATCAAACCGACCTCACATCCCAAATAATTTATATAAACGAGTACCACATCGCAAACCGTATATCTATCCCGAGGAATAGACACATTGTTTGATGATGGGGCTCGATTAAATAAACTAGAAGATTTGTGACTTCCGTTTGGTCTGCGAACCAATTTTATAAGCCGACAAGTTCCCCTGCTTAATATAAAGGAATTAAGCAGAGTTTATATTACATGAGTTCTTAAAGTTCCCTATAAGCGCAAGCACCTATAGTTAATTACATCCTAAGTGAAGGGAATCGCTTAAGAAAACTCTCGATAATGATCAGTGGTTTTGCTCTCAGGAATTTCAAAGTTTGAGGTTTCAAATGAATTGAATTGTGGAAATTTCAATAGGGAATAGCTCAAATTTGGAACAGTTTGTTTTAGGAGTCTAAAGGAAGAGAAGTAGGGGATGTCACAGACCCGAAGTGAACTTCGGTGACTTCCCAACTATCCTATTGTTTGGCTTCAATTTGGGATTATATTTAATGTTTTAATCCTGCCAATTTTAGTTAATTAGGACTTATATTTATATGACATAATCAAACAAATAGCCTCGAAGATGTGAGGGTTTATATCGTACCAAACGATTACCTCGGAGTCCTAAGACGGGTTAGGGCTTAATTTGCATAATATGATTGTGCAAATGTCTAACGAAAAGTTGAGGATTTATGTTGCACTTAGCAAACTACCTCGAAATTCTATGGTTTTGTTATTTAATTCTAAGAAAGGTTTAGCTGATGTAGACATAAGTCTTGCTGATGAAGATGACCATGCTGCCCATTGTGCTTCAAGCTCCTCGTTGTTGCAGAAAGTTTAGTTTTAGAAAGCGGTAATCATGAGATGAGAGAAGTGTTCTGGTTTAGAAAAGTTGAAATTTGAGATGGCTTAGTATTTTAATTAAAACAAATCTCAAAGTTGATTAAGCAGAACCGATTAAGATCCCACAATTCCGTCATCCCGGCACCGCTATTTTCATCGGATTCACTTAGTCCAAATGAATATGCTAAACTCAACTGAATGAGTTCCACACTTTCATTTAGACCATGGAAAATCTCTTTAGCAACATGTGGGTTACATCATCCGAGGGTTTCCTGATCATCCAACGAGACTTTTTAATTTAGTTGAAGTTGTAGTTTTGTTGTTCTGTTTGTGATTAAATTTTGAGTTATCTTATATTTTGAATGTTGTGGCAGTGAGTTTTATCTTGATTTGATTTTTATTTTAGTTTTAGGTTTCAGCTTTGTAGCTATCCTAAAGGTTTCAGTTTTCATGCAGGGTGGCATTGTTGTTTAACATGCAAGAGAAGTAAAGTACAATACAGGTAAATAAATCGCCATAAAATAAAAGCGTACCTAGTGAATCTTCTCGTCATTCCCGGTTGCACTTAAAATGCATGTCAGAGCATTTATATATTTCAAAGAAAGCACCTAGGTAAAGCTAAGGGAAGGTTCTGGTTGTCTTCCAAAATCCTAATCTTTTCACTAGTCAATTCCTATGACGTCTAGGTCCTTGTGTTTTATTAAGGGTGATTTCTTCACCAAAAAACAATGAAGTTTCACTATTCTTTGAAACATCCCATCAAGTTAGAGAAGTGCTCGTAATTGAATTCTGAACATCTTCTTAAACATTTTAGGGATTATTTTATGTTCAGTTGGTTTCATTGAGATGGTGAATCAATCACCCGGATTACTCTTGCTCAGTGAATTAGGATGTTTGATTATCCTTTGAGTGAAGTGACATTTCATTTGATGCTTCATTTAAGAGTTATAATAATGAAAGCCTTTAGGGGGCAAATCAGTTTGTTAAAGAATTTAACCGTTTTGAATAAGGTTGAATTGGTGATTTAGGATAATTTAATTTAGTTTCAAAATTCGGGTTGATTTTTTATTTTTTTAAATGTTTAAATTACTTAAGTGGAAAGAGGTGTTTAAATTACTTAATTTAATTAAACTTTGATGATTTAAATTTGATTTGAGGTAATCATATTACTTTAGGTTAATTTTAATTGGTTTGATTTTCACATTTTTAATTATGAATTGTTTTGAGATTATTTAATGTTTCAAATTTGTTTTAAGTTTGTTCTCAAGTGATTTTAAATTAGTTTTAATGTCTTAAATTTATTTCAATTTGATTATTAAATAGTTTAATGTTTTAAGCTTTAATTTATTTTAAAGAAAATTATTTCCCTTTTTAATTATTAATTTCAATCATCATTTATTTTTTATAATTTAATTAAGAGTTAAATATTATTGAATTGCTCCATTTAGGGATTTTAGATTAAAGAATTGATATCTTCTTAAGTCGTATCCCTAATCTTAATAATTCAAACTTTAATTATTCTCCCAAAATTTAAATGATTTAATTAATTAAGGTTCCATTTTGATGTATTAAAAGTAATTAATAGGTTTCTACCTTTTAATTCCATATGTTTCAATCATCCAAAAGAAAATTAAGATCAGATCTTTTACCCTCCCTTTGATTAGGCTTAAAGTATTAATTAGGGTTAAAATCCTTATTTACATTTATACCCTTTCAAGCTTATTCATCTCATAACTTATTAAATCAAGCTCAAATGAATTTAAAATTTTTATGTCACCCCCGTCATATGTCAATTAAGACATTAGAGGAGAAAATGTGATTTCTCCTATTTTAATTTAATTTATATATTTATTTTTTTGAAAAATGAAGGTTTTCAATGAAAATTCAATAACATGACCAAAGTGAGGTTTCTGTCCTTAGGAAAATTATGGGATGCTTTTATTGACTAGAGGACCACTTGGACTAATTTTGGTGATTTTTTTAATTATATTTTATTTATTATAATTATCTTAATTTTTGTGGTGTTAATTAATTATCAAATAAAATTAAGGTTGAAAATTGAGTTTTATATTTTTCATAAATCTCTCTGACCTCAAGGAGTTCAGAGAAACAAATTTTATATTTTTCTAATTTTTTTTATTTATTAGAATTATTTTAGTGAAAAGGTTAAGAAAATTCATTTTTTAAATATTAAAAATTATCCTACGCCTTTAAAAATTTATATTTTAAATTAGAAACTTAGGAAAAATATTTTGATGGTTCCCAAGTGATTAGGAGACCAAATGTGATGTTTTGGTGAATTTTATATTTTTGTGATTTTTTTTATAATTTTTAATTATTAAATATTTAAAAAAATATTAAGAATCAAATTTTTATGAAAAATACAATTTTATTTTTCTTGGACTCCTTTAATCACAGAGAACTCCCAAAATTAATTTGGTGAATTTTTTAAATGTATTTTGGGTTTTATGAATTTTTTAATTTTCAAAATGGCTATGTCAATTAATTAATTCGTTTAATAGGTTTAATTTGTTCCAATTGACTTGAAATTTTTATGTGATGTTCTTTGTATCTTAATTGACAATGGAGAATTGATTTCAAGTGATTTTAATGTGTGGTTACTCCTAATTAATTAAAATCCAATTTTAGGTATTTAGGCTAATTAGGGTTATTTTTAAGGAGTTAAGCCAAACCATAATTTTCGTAGGGTCCTCTGGTCATAAGATACCTTTCCTAATTTTTTCTAGAATTTTCCATGCAATATGCAAATTATTGGAATTAAAATACCAAAACAGACACATAAATTTGAAAAATAGATAACTTGTCATAGAGGTGGTCTCTGGCCTTGAAAAATTCAGGGAATGTTTCCAAGAATAGAGGCTACAAAAGCCCTATGGTCTCATTCCATGGTGAAATGTGTGTCTGAATGGAGAATTAAAATTATCAATTCAGTGTTTAATTAATTAAAAATCAAATACTCAACAAAGTAGACCAATTCTTTTTTCACATTATTCTCCTCTTCTCATTGAGCAAGAGGGTATTTTTAGTTTATTTTTGTGATTTTTCTATGCAAAGATATCAATTTTTAATATTTTGGGCATTAATTAAATAGGAAAATAGCCTAATTTCCTGCTTAACCACGCGGCACCATGTCAGTCTAGGCAGATCCGAAGCTCCATGCGACGCGTCCTCATTCGACACCGCTGTCTGACTCAGCAGCCACGCGGCCCGCGGTTTCGTTCCATCTCCTCGCCCGGCTTCATCTCCACCGTTCATCCGATACACGCGCGAATGGATGACATCCGTTCATTGTCCCTAAGCGTCCTAACCTGAGAACCATCCACGCTCAAACCTTAAGATCTCCCTCATTTCGCAACCAAAATATGTGATCTTGGGCTCTATGAACTCGTCTCAAATAGACAAACACATCTATAATGCTATGATGCTTTGAAATTGACTCAAACAAAATGGAGAATCAAAACAAGCTCTCGGGAAAGAGGAGTTCAATACCTTGGCTCTGAGAAGTGAGGCTTCGATCAGAGGAGCTTGGCACATTCGTTGGAGTCTGGGGAAGCTAGGGATGAAGCCTCTAGTTGTGGTGAAATGTCTAGGTACGAATTCCACCAAACCCGATTTCAAGCTTTGGTCTTCAAAGACAAATGGGTGGCCTGGTGAGAGGGCTTCTACTGGGGAACTTCCTCTCTTGGTCTGGTGATGGTGTAGGGTTGATCAATTTGAGGTTTTACTCACTGTGGTGAAGTTTCCTGTTTTGTCCTGAGAATTGAACTCTGAAATTGAGCTCAATCAATGGGGATGAGGTCAGGAGAACAGTGGGGAACTTCTTCTCTGTGTTAGGGGAAGAATCTAAGCCACTTGGATGGAGGTTTTGAGAGACTTGATTTTAGCCAACCTTTTGGCCGTGGAGGATGGCTGTTTAAATAGCCATGGCTATGGGGCTTCACAGGACTGGCTAGGGGTTGGGATCAACTGCTCAGGGAAGGAGAAGAAGAGCTCAAGTGACCAGTAACAATGGGACAGCTCAGCAATCAAGATTTGGATTTTTAGATTGATTTTAAGCCTCTCGGCCTGGTGGTTTCCGGTGGCTAGGGTGGTGGTCCGGCCAGAGTCAGGTCAGGCTCAAAGTCAGGTGAGCCAGGGAGGTTGAGTGGTGGCATCAATTTGAGTATTTGATGGCTTGGAGGGGAGATTTAATGGTTATTTGGAGTTTGGGTTAATTTGGATTAAGCTTGGGTTTATCCATTCGTTCATGGCTTGGTTCCTTGCCCAAAATGTTTAGGGCTGGTTTTAAGGTCCATGAGGAGGTTTGGGTGAGTTCAAATGGCTAGTTTGGGAGTTTGGGTATGAGATTTGATGGTTTGGAAGTGGGGGAAATCTAAAGTGAAGGGGGAGAAAGAGAGGTCACCTCCACTTGCCAAATTTGGCAAAATTTTACTTTGGATGGATATGGGATGATCCATGGGGTATGTTATGCCATGCATGATGCCATGTGAAAGTTTCATTGAAATGGGATTAATGATTTTCATGATTTTTGGATTTTTATGACCACATGCCTAATTTAGTATGATGCCATGTATGCATGCATTATTTTGGGTATGATGCCATGAAATGATGAGTTAAATGCCATGGAAAGATAAAAATATGGAATTATGACATGTGGGCTCAATTTTGGGCTTTTGAACCTAGTGAGGTGGGCTTTTCAAAATGCATAAGGGAAATGGGCTTTTAACATGCATGTAATTATTTTGATTTTTGAAATTGATTGCGGGTTCATCAAAATGAATTGAAAATGATTGAAATTGATTTTGGACATGTTAAAAATTGATTGAAAATTGTTTTGGGGCATTTCAATGGGTCATGGGTCTTAATTTGAGGAAATTTGGGCTTATGGGCCATAATTGGGCTTTTTGGCCCAAATGAATTTTTGGTGGAATTTGGTCAAAATTTGTGTCAAATAAATGCTTTATTTGGTATAAGAATGTGTCATGCAAGTTTTAGAGCAATTTTGAAGAGAATTTGAGTTGAATTGGATTGGATTTGGACATGTTTGGGTTAGTGGGTAATTTAGGGCAAAAATTGGGGTTTTGGGTTTAAGTTGAAATTGGATTCAAATGTGGACCAAATTGAGCTTTGATTTAATTTAGATTTTGATTAGGGATGTTGAATTGAAGTTTGTAATTGAAATTGGGCAAGATTGAGGTCAAATGGGTTGGTTTGGTTTGACATTGGGTCCTTTTAGGTTAAAAAAAAGGGTCAAATTGGGAGTTTTGGTAAAAGTGGGCTAAATTGGCAAAATTAGGTTATGGTGTAGTTAAATAAAATGAAATTAGGAATATTTGGGATTTTTGGGAATTTTTTGGGAATTTTTGGAATTTTTGGAATTTTGGGCTAAAAGGGTATTTTAGGGTATTTGAAGGTTATTTTGAGGGTATTAGGGTATTTTGGTGGATTTAAGAGGTGGGAATTGTTTCAAAATGATTCTTAGGATTTTTGGGAATTTTGGGTAATTTCAAGAGTATTTGGTAGGTTTAGTGGTTGTAGGGGCAATTTGGGTAATTTTAGGTAGGTTTAAGGACCCAATGTCAAAACTAGGAATTTTGGCAAAATGAACTTTGGTTATGGTTAAGTAGTGTGGAGAAGCTTAGAGTGAGCCATGGACCAAGAAATGTCCATTTTGAACATCTCATAGGTTGTTTCTAACCCTCTTAGCAAAGGAGCTAGGGGTTTGGACTTAACCACATGAGTATCCAATGGACTCGGAGTCAAGATTGGGTAAGGATGGTTCAGGGTTTAGGATGGGTGTAGGAGTGCAGTGTGTGCAAGCTAGACCTCACCAAGACCAGGCCACCTAGGGTTGTCCTAAGGCTTGACCATCCTATAGGAATTCATCCTTGTCTTCCTGCACATTGGTCCTAACCTTCCAAGTGACTTAGAGGTTAATGACCATCCATGTAGGATTCCAAAGAGAGTCAAGATTTAGCTTGAATTTCTAAATGGTGGGTTCCAACTCTAGTCTTTTAGGATAGTCAAGAAGAATTCCTATGGCTAGACCCTAAGCACTAAGAGGAAAGAAAAGACCTCACCAAAAATGAGGTCAACAGATACCTTAAAGAATAAAAAAAGGCTTTTGGTTGGTCCTTAGCAGATATTAAAGGAATTAGTCCATTGATCTGTATGCACAGAATTTTGTTGGATGAACAACACAAACCTAGAGTTGATTTGCAAAGGAGACTGAACCCAATGATGAAAGATGTGGTTAAAAAAGAGATTTTAAAGTGGTTAGATGCTGGAATTATTTATCCCATTTCTGATAGTGTTTGGGTAAGTCCAATTCATTGTGTTCCTAAGAAAGGAGGAGTAACTGTTGATGTAAATGAATGAAATGAAATCATACCGACAAGAAAAGTCACTGGTTGGTGAATATGTATTGATTATAGAAAATTAAATGCCGCTACCAGAAAAGATCATTTCCCTTTACCTTTTTAGACCGAATGTTAGACAGTCTTGCTGGACACAAGTATTATTGCTTTTTGGATGGATATACCGGTTATCACCAAATACCTATTGCTTCTGAGGATCAAGAGAATACTACATTTACTAGCCCTTACAGAACTTTTGCTTTTAGAAGGTGCCCTTTGGATTATGTAATGCACCTGAAACATTTCAAAGAAGTATGATGCTCATACTTAGCAAATTAGTAGATGACGGAATATAAGTGTTTATGGATGATTTCTCTGTATTTGGAGATTCATTTGATGCATGCCTATGCAACTAGGAAAAAGTTTTAGAGGTATGTGAAAGAACAAATTTAGTCCTAAACTGGGAAAAGTGCCAATTTATGGTTGCAGGAGGAATTATGCTTGGGCATAAAATATTTGAATATGGCGTGGATGTAGATCTTATGAAGATTCAAATTATAGAAAAATTACCACCTCCAACCACTGTGAGAAGGGTAAGAAGTTTTTTAGGATATGTTGGATTCTACAGGCGATATATTAAAGATTTTTCAAAAATAACTAAGCCTCTATGCCAACTTTTTAGAAAAAGATAAGAAGTTTAATTTTAATGATAAATGCTTAAAAGCTTTCAATTTAAAGGAAAAATTAATCGCTGCTCCTATAATAGTTTTACCTAACTGGGAGAAACCATTTGAATTAATGTGTGATGCGAGCGATTATGTTATTGGAGTGGTTTTAGGACAAAGATATGAGAAAATGTTTAAAGTTATATAGTACGCTAGTAAAACTCTTACTAATGCTTAAATTAATTACACTACTAAATAATGAGAGTTATTAGCTATCGTTTATGCCTTTGAAAAATCTAGATCTTACTTAATTGGAGCCAAATGTATAGTGCATACTGATTATTCTACTATTAAATATTTAATGCAAAAGAAGGATGTTAAACCAAGATTAATTCGACGGATTCAATGCAAGAATTTGATTTTGAGATTGTCAATAGAAAAGGGGTCGATAACCAAATAGCTGATCATTTATCTAGACCTGAACAACCTAATTAGCTTATTTTGAAAAGGAAAGAATCGAAACATTCCCTGATAAGCAGCTGTATAATATTATAGAAGGAAATATACCGTGGTATGCTGATATTGTAAAGTACAACGTTAGTAATATTTTACCATGGGAATTAACAATGCAACAACGGAAGAAATTCAAACATAATGATAAGTTTATTTTTGCGATGATCTTTATCTGTATAAGCAATGTAAAGATTTTTTTATTAGAAGATGTGTGACTTATGAAGAAACTGAACAAAATATTCGAGGATGTCATGATTTTGAATTCGGAGAACATTTCAGAATTGGTAGAACAATGCATAAGATTTTACAATATGTATTTTATTGGCCTACTATTTTTAGAGATGTTTATAAATTTATCAAAACTTGTGATCGATGTCAGAGAATAGGTAATATATCTAAAAAATGAAATACATCTTAATTTTACTTTGGAAGTTAAGATTTTTGATGCTTGAGGATTAGATTTTTTGGGACCATTTATACCTTCATTTGGGAATTTATATATATTAATTGTTGTTGATTATGTATCAAAACAGATTGAAGCAATAGATTTACCTATGTGTGATGCTAGAAGTGTTTCGACGTTTTTTATGAAAATTATTTTCACAAGATACGGAATACCTAGAGTAATCATCACTGATGGAGGATCCCGTTTTAAGAATAATTTGATTCATAGATTGGTATAATATTATGCATAGAATCTCTACAGCTTATCAATCACAAACTAATGGCTTAGCTGAGGTATCTAACTGTAAAATTAAATGAATTTTAGAAAAATTCATAAATGCCAAGAAATTAGATTGGTTTGCTAGATTAGACACCGCTTTATGGGCATACAGAACTGCTTATAAAACTTCTATAGGAATGTTCCCTTATCGATTAATTTTTGGAAAGACTTATTCATTGCCAGTTGAATTAGAATATAAAGCATATTGGGCTATAAAAAAATTGAATTTTAATTTGAAAGATGCTGGTGAGAAAAGACTGTTGCAATTGAATAAGTTGGAAGAAATCAGAAATGAATCATATGATAATGATAGAATATACAAGGAGAGAGGAAACATATGGCATGATCAGAAAATTTTAAAAAGGAATTTGAATCAGGACAAAAATTTTTATTATACAATACAAGATTAAAATTATTTCCTGGGAGACTGAAATCTAGATGGATAGGAACTTTCACCGTCGTAAAAATATATCAATTTGGAGCTGTGATTATTGAAGACCCTAAATCTGTAAGAATTTTCAAAGTTAATAACAAATATTAAAACCATATTTTTAAGGCAATAGACCTAATTTTAAAGAGGATTTAATGTTGGATCAACCTGAGGTTATGTCAGGCTGACGACGTTAAAAAGCGCTTTATGGGGGCAACCCATAGTTATTGAGTGTTTTGCTTGTTTGATGGGTTATTTTTGTTTGATTATCACTTAATTAATTCCCAATCTTCCTTAAATATCAGAAACAACATTAAAAAAATGAATTGAATCAAAGTTTGGAAAGAATTTGAACAAAATGGAAGTTTAGACAAAAAGGAAGTTTATGTGTTTCTGTGTTTGAACTTATTAATTAATTTTCTTTGCTTGAACGTTATGCTTGAACTTGCTTTCTTGTTTAGTTTTCAGCGTTAGTGTGTCTTGGTTGTGAGCGACGCTGAAATTTAGTGTTTTGTGGCTTGACGATGTGTAGAGTTTAGTGTTACTTATGTGTGTTTCTAATTTGAATTTTATATATATCAAAGTGATGTTTTGTGTTGTTTATGTAAATAAATATTATTTACCATGGCTTTTGTATGATATTCAATGCTTAAATGGACTAATTAGACGTTGGTGTGGGCTTGAAATGATTGAAATTGCAAAAGAAAGTTAGAAGCCCAGAATTTAAACTGGCACTGAACGGCGCTGTCACCAGCACAGGACCTCGCCCAACAGACAAAAGGCCCTTAAACCCTCAAATTTTGCTATTTAACCCTGGGACCCACCATTTTTACCCAAACCATCATCTTCTACCTCCAGCCAAGGTCAATTTTCACACCTAGGGCTCACTTACATTTGGATTTGAAGCGATTTCGTGGTTGGAAAAGTTTGGATTTCATCTTCTCTCGGTAAGAGCTTCACTTTAAACTATTTTTTTTTTATTTAACCATGAAAATCTCCTACATTAGGAAGATCTGAAGGTTTGAGGTTTTTAGAGAAAAATTGGATAATTTTCATGGTATTAAAGTTCTTATTTACTTAAATTTACTTTGGAGTCTATTATATTGCAATTTTGAAATTGATTTGGATTAATTTGATAGTTTTAGAAAAATGGCTCCAAGAATGGAAAAAAACTAAAAGAAAATTTGAATATGATGAGAGGAAATTTGTAAATTTCAAGGCTTATTCTCGCTTTAGTACATTTCTTAATAATAAGAAGTGTATTCAAGAGAAAGCCTTTGAAAATCTTGGAAGTGTGATCGAAGAATTAATTGCGAATCGTTAGTGGGAAATTTTCTGCTATTTTATTGTTGAAGCGATGCTGGGGATTGTGAGAGAATTTTATGCTAATTTATACTATTTTGAGAGTGATTATATCCTTGTTAGAGGATAAATGGTAGAGTTTACTAGTAGAGAGAAACTTTCTTCTGTGAATATGAGAATTTTCCTCTTAATAATGAGGCACTTGGTATGGATATGAATTATTTGAGTGATTGAAAAAGGGGAATGGAAGATTAAATAGAGGAAAAAGTTTAACATCCCCTTTCTACATTGAATCTTTTATCGAAAGCACAGTATTTCATTTCTGCAAGACTTATGCCTACTAGCCATCATAGTGAAGTAACTGTAGAGAGCTGTTCTGAATTACTATATTCAGAACATGAAGAATATCAATATTGGGGCTATCATTCATAAAAATATTTTGACTAATTCAAAAGGCGAGACTATAAGTAGATTAGGACACCCCAGCCTGATTCATGCCTTGTGTATTCAGTCAGGTGTAACAACTGAAGATAATGATGAGGTAGTCCACCCCCTAAAGCCCATAAGTAAATTAAACCTGGAGACTTATGAAGCCCATGTAGGATGGAAATGGAGTAAGAAAGCTTATGTACCTTCTTCTAATCAGGAGAGACCATCTACATCTAGGGAACCTACTCTGTATGATGTTATGGATAAGTTACAAAAGTTGAATACCAGAGTAGAGGGACTAGAAGCAAGGAACAAGATAAATGATTATTATCAAGTGAGGCGGCGAGAATATGATATAGCTTATCATGACGCACAGATGAGATTTATCAGGGGAGACACTAGTGTTGTATTCCCTACAAACCCTGAGTAAACACCATACTAGCCTGATGAACCTGATGATGGTGGAGCTCTTACAGATAATGATTAATAGTTTAGTATTTTTATTTTCATTGCATCTAGTATCTGTTGATGTATTTGTGATGTACTTGAGACTGTGATTTGTATTGGTGATGTAATAATGTGTATTTGGATGTATTTGTTGTGAACTTTAAGTTGGTAATATGTTGAATTGTGGTGGATGTGATGTGATAATGGAGTTTACATGTATTTAGTTTATTAGTTTAATCTGTCATTGTAACAGTTGGATGTTAATGTGTTATGTGTTTAGTTTATGTTTTATGTTTTGAGATTTTAAACTTCTTCATCTTGTAAATTTTTAACATATATTTGTGAGTAGAAATGCTCTTAATTATTTCAGGCCTACTGTTCTAAATTTATAAAGAATACCTGCCTAAACTCAAATGTATGAAAAGCCCAACATATTGAGATATGAGTTACATATATGTTTAGATTTTTTTTCTTTTTACCTATGTTAATCTTATTGATATTCAAAAAATCTAAGTTTGGGGAAGGAAAGAATTAACTGTTAGTTGTTCTCATTTAAAAGTATTTTCACAATTATTAACATGATATCTTGTCATAGAGCTCAATTTCAGATAACTGTATTTTGATTTTATTTTAGTACTTTAGTGGACTTGAATGAAAGATTTTGGGAATGAAAAGTAATTTTTTTGGCTAGGAGATTTGGTATAAGAGAATATGACCATAGTCAACTATTTAAAGTAAGAAAAACTGTATGTTTGAAATATTAAGAATCTTAAAACTTTATGTGAAATAAAAGGATTGGGACTCTGTGATGAATCAATAATAAGCTAAAAAAATGCTTTTAAGGTAAAGGAATTGTGATAAGTTCCAAATTTAGGATGAAATTCAAAATTATTAAAGGCTATCTAGATATAGTAATCCTCACTTGAAAAAGTAAAAAAGAAAAATAAAAGAAAAATAATAAAAAGAGAAAATAAAGAAAAATAAAAGAAAAAGTGAGGAGAAGCTTGAGGAGATGCCTAATCAAAAATTGGCTTCACTTGGATCAACCTAAAGGGGAGAAATTAATTACTTTCTTGAACTTATATGTATGGATTAACATCTTTACTAGTAGTGTTCTCATAAATATCTTTTCATGTAATCCTTTTAATTGCCTTAATAGGACAATCTCCAGTCATTTTTGAAATGAATAAGTAGGTTAGAACTCTTAGACTTGATGACTGTATATAGCCTTACACCTGCAGAATTTACTTGAATTATTTAAAGATCTTTCTCAAAATTTTACTACTGTATTTATCTAAGTCAAAATCATGGTATTCTAGAAAGAATTTTGTTGCGGTGGATCATTATTTTATGTATTAACTAAATTACTTGAGGACAAGTAATAGTTAAGTTTGGGGGATCTTGATCCACTGAAAATTTGATAGCTTATTAATGTCCATTTCATACCTATTTTTAATGATATTGCACTTTAAAGAAGAGTATTTTTCATGATTTTATGCAGGTATAATGATTTTAGGCCTTTGGAGCAAAAGGAAGCAAAAATGAGCGAATTTGGAGCAAAATGAGACAAAAAGCATTTTTTTTTGAACTAGCGCTGGACGGCGCTGTCACCAGCACTGGATTGCGCTAATCTACAGAGTTTGGGCTACTTTCCATAAAATAGCATCGGACGGTGCCCTATCCTATGCTGGACCACGCCCTATCCCAATTTAATTCCATATTCAATTTATTTGGATGAATTTTGGAGGGGTGCTTGAGGAAACGCTTGGCAAAATCAGTTGCATATGAATTTAAAATTTTGGAGCCAAAGATTGAAAAGGAGAGAGTGTCTTTTCATTATTCTAGTGTGAAGCTTCCATTAGAGAGAATCTAGGTTCTATGTTTGTTCTCTTTTAAAAAGTGTAGGAGGAGAGGAAAAAGTGAGAGATTTCTTCTTCCTTACTTATTTAAAGAGAGAATTGTGTGTTGTTGTGAACAAAGAAGAGGAGTCAAAGGAATTCCTTGAGATTCGCTTCGGGAAGAGTTTGAGATAAGTTGTATTTTCTTTACTCTGTTTGTATGACGTTGCTTTTATATATAAAATCCTTCTTTTACGGTCTTTTCCTCATGAGTCTTGAGTAGGTTTCTTTATCTTCCTCCTTTTCATGTGATGTGTTGATGCTGTGATATGGAAATGAAGTGTTGATTTATCATGGTGAATTTGTGATGACCTTTTCACTTCGTACTTCATTACTTTTTAATTTGGCCAATTGAATTGTTAAAAATTGTTGGGAAACATATGTTTTGAAAGAATTATAAGTTCCACAACAAAAGTGAAGGCCATATTCAATGTCCATGAATGAGTGACGTAGTTCATGGGGCTTGGGTGCAAATAAATAGAGAAATATAATTTGATGGGCTTAGTATTAGAGATTTTAGAGTGACAAACTGAAATCCCCAATGTGGTACTAGGGTTTGGAAACCAAAGCAAGAGTTAGCCTTCAAGCGAAGGGAAGTGGGAGCTCTGGAGTGAGAGCCAGTATCCTCTCAGTCTAACCACGGATTTGGAGACTAAACTTAGAATTAGCCAATGTTCTTTATATCGCTTTGAAGAGGGTAAAGAATACAAATGCTCCAATTTGGCACAATAATATTGCCTTACTGATCTATATCACTAAATCGTCACATTATTATTGGAGAGGAGGAGGATTCTTTATTACATTTGAACTTTTGTTATAAATTTAGTCTTGTTTTAGATAATTGTGTTAGGAAATTAGAAGGTACTTTGGTAGAATTAGTAACAACAACTGTTTATTCATCTTATTATTTTTAGTAACTACTATAATTGTGCTATGGTTCGTAAAGTTATGTCTGTGCTTCATTATAGAATTGAATACCTCCTCATTGGATCGATAACCAGGATTCTATTAGAGCCTTGTTATACTTAAGCGATATGTATACTTGCGTTTAATTGTGTGACTCAATGAAAACTATATATATATATATATATATATATATATATATATATATATATATATATATATATATATCATAAATTTTGGCAATTTTAAAAAGTCGCACTAGTTATCATCTTCTAAGACCAACCACTAACCTTAAGGATCATTTAATTTAATTTTCCTCCAAGTTATAATGATTAATTAAATTATGAACTTTATCTTTTAATATGACAAAATTAGATGGGTTCCTACCATATATTATTTTATGTTTCATTCATTCAAGCATAATGATTAAGATCATGTATTTCCCTTTTCCCAGTTTGATTAAGCCTAAACATTGATTAAGGCTAAATTCTTCAAAATTACACTTTTGCCCTTAAAGGCCTTTATCACTTCATAACTCTTTATATTTGACTTAAAGGACTTTGAAATTTTTATGTTGCCCCACTTATGGGCCAATTAAAACATCATAGGAGAAACATGTGATTTTTCAAATTTTAATTTAATTTATATATTTATTTTAATGCAAAAATAGGGATTTTTAATAAAATTCAATAACTTGACCAAAACAAGACCTTTGGGTTTAAAATTTTTATTGGAGGTAGACCTAGAGAAGAGAACCACTTGGACCAAATTTCATGATTTTTTTAGCTTTAATTTAATTATTAGAATTATTTTATTTTCTAGAGTATTAATTAATTATAAAATATTTTAGAGGTTTAAAATTAAGTTTTATATTTTTCTTGGATCTCTCTAAGGTCAGGGAACCTAGAGAAACAAACTTTATATTTTTATGATTTTTCTTTTAATTTTTAGAATTATTTTGGTGGGAAGTTAAGGAAAGTCATTCTTTAGCTTTCAAAAATTAATTTAAGCCTTTGAAAATTAATACCTTGACACAAAGGATTGGGAATATTATTTGGATGGTTCCTAAATGGTTAGGAGACCAAATGTGACAATTTAGTGAATTTTAATATTTTAGTGATTTTTATCATTTTTAATTATTTTTAAATTCACTTTTAGGCTTAAAAATGAAATATTTATTTTAATTGTCATTTTATTTTCATAAAATTCCACTGGTCATGAGGAACTCCCAAAACCATTTTTATAAATTGTTTACTTGTATTTAATTACTAAAAGTCATTTTAGTGGTAAAAAAGTCTTTTAATTTAGAAAATTCAATTAGGTGGTTAAATGAATTCTAGATGACTTTAAAAATTTTAAGGGAGTCCCTCTGACCCTAAACCACAATGGAGTATTATTTTTGACCCATTTAAATATCTATTTTGTTCAAATTAATTCCACTTTAGTTTTCAGTTAAAATGATAATTCGGTGAATTCTTAAGGGTTTAGCTCAATTTAAATATTTCCTAGGGTCCTCTGGTCACAAGTAACCTACAAAAATTTATCTTGCATTTTTCTGATCAATATTTTAATTATTATAATTATTTTACCAAAACAGACACAATATTTTTGAAAAATAGGGATCTCTTCATTGATATCTCCCCTAGTCTTAGAAAAATCAGAGAAGATCCCTCATGATAGAGAGATCAAACCCCTATGTTTCATGACATGGTGAAATGTCTAAGCCAATGGAGAATTGAAATACTCCAGACTGTATTTAATTAATTAAAAAGAAAACATGCATCAAATAAACTTCAAACCATTTCCAAATTATTCTCCTCTGTTCATTGAGCACCATGGTATTTTTTTTTTTTTTATTTTTCTACACCAAGTTATGGATTTTAAAAGTTAACTAAATTTAAATTAATAAAAAATAACACAAATTTCCTACTTAAACATGTGATGCCACCTCATCCTCGACAGCTCCGAAGCACTACGCGTCGCTCCGCCATTTGATGTCTCCTTCTGACTCAGCTGCCACACGGCCGCACTTTATGTTAAGATCTCCTGTCAGGCACAATCTCAGCACTCCATTTGATACACGCATAATTGAATGGTTGTGGGTCATCATCTTCATTTGGTTCTTCCCATGAGCCCTCCATCTTCTATACTTAAGAACTCTAGCTAGAATCAACTAAGGGGTTTGTTCCTAGAGCTTCATCTGACCTAGACGAAACTATCTATACAGCTAAACTACCCTAAAATTTACCCAACGTGCATGGAGAATCAAAATAAGCTCGATTGGAAAGTGAAGTTTAATACCTTTGTTTGAGAGGGGAGGCCTCAATCAGATGGTTGTGGCAGATTCGACTGAACCCAACGAACCTCCAGATGAAGCATTTTACTGTGGTGAAATGTCTAGACCCATGTTCGACTAGATCTGATTTTAGGTGTTGATTAAAGTCTGGTGCAGAGGCTCTCTGTGATGGGGCTTTGATGGGAGATCTTCTTCTTTTAGTGTTGTGAAGGTGTGGGTAGAATTAATTTGAATTTGGTGCACTGTGGAATTGTGTTGAATTGTGTCGTGGTTTCGGCCGGATTTTCATGGAGAAATTGGCTCTAGAAAGTGAGGTTCAATGGTTGAGGATGGTGGGCTTGCACTTAGGAGGTCTCAAAGAAGCTCTGGTGAGGTTTTGGCGGGGTTTCCTTGAGAAAATTTCAGCACCCCTTCTTAGTTATGAAAGATGGCTTTTATAGCCATGGCCAATGGTTAGAGCTTAGGGTGTCAATGTTGGTGCTTTAGGTTGCTCATAGGGAGAGCTCAACATTGGCATTGATCACAGAGGTGATGCATCACTGACAAGGCTCAATTTTGAGTTCAGAGGGTCTGGGTGCGCTCGGGCTTAACCATTTCGATAGCTATGGCGGCCGGCAAGGACAGAGAAGGTGGCTGCCAGGCTGATGGGAGGTAAGAGAGGTTTAAATGATGCTTAATAGGCTACCATGATGAGTAGTTTGCTTGGAGTAATGGTTTAACCAAAAGGGTGAGGTCCATTGGTTTTAAGTGAGGGAACTTTGGTCCATGGCTCAATGGGCTTGGGTTTGGTTGGTCTTGGCTGGTCCCTGGGGTCTCAAGGTGAACTGTGGAGGAGCCAATTTAGTTCAATTTGGTGACATTCAATTTAGGTCATGTTTGGTTTAGGTTGGGCTAGGTTTGGTTTGAGCTTGGTTTAGACCCAATTGATTGTTCGAAATGATGTATATGATTTTCACAATGTGTTTGAAAGGGGATCAGAGTGGTTTTGAATAGGTTTGGGGGTTCAATTTTGCTTCATTTGGGATTTTGATCAATTTGGGGCAAATTGGGTTAGCTTCAGTTTAGGTTAGGCTAGGGCAAGGCTAATTGAAGGTTCCAAATGGTCATTGGGGATGTGGTTAAGTGTTCTTGATATTAATTGGGTGGAAATTATAGGGTTAGGGTATCCAATTTGGTGACATTTGGACATGTGCTCAATTTGGGTCAAAATTGGGGGTTTTAGTTTAAATTGGGTTTGGGTGAGACTTGAGCTCAAATTGGAGGCAATTGAATGTTATATTTGGTTTAAGGGAGTTTCATGAGAGTTTTAGAATTCAAATTGAGGGGAAATTGGTTGACATTAGATTTAATTTGGGTGAAATGGGTCACTTGGTCAAAATTAGGGATTTTGGGATTTAAGTGAAATTGAGCTCAAATGTGGATCAAATTAGGTTTAAATTTGGTTTAGATTGAGGCTAGAGATGTTGAATTAAAGTTTGGAATTAAAATTGAGGAAGGTTGGTGGAAATTGGGTGGACATTAGGTTTAATTTAGTTATTTTTGTGTTAAATGAGTCAAATTGGGGCTTTTGGTTAAATTGGGATAAATTGGTCAAATTAGGTCATGTGGTAGTTGAGAGAATAAAAGCATACCTATTCTTTACCTTTGTTCCAGACATAAAGAATATTGACTAATCTAAAGGTTGGTGCAAGAGTTTTATTATTATTATTGGGTAAGTTCTAGTCTCTCACTTCTAGATACCTACTCTGCCCTCTCTATAGGACCTACCAATGACCCTTTTTCCTCCCTTTAGACCAAATTAATGAATCTAGTCTGTCACTCTATAAACATCAATTCTACGCCCATCACATCTTATCTCCCTTTCTATTTGCACTCCCCCTCGGACAATCGCCACTGCCTTTTCTAAAGTGAAATGTGGTACTCACTAGTTAGGAAATTTTAGCCCATGGTTAGATCTATAAATTTTCTCCACAATTTTTAATAATACAAGTGATCAGTTTGTAAAGTAAATTAAGATCACATTAATAAAATAAGAGAATATCTAAGAAAATATAGATTCCTAAACATGCATCTATTTCATTGCATAAGAAAGGTAAAATGAAGATAATGACATAAGAAGTAAAAGAATTGACAGATATGTAACAAATTAAGTGCTAACAATAAACATATGTCTTTAGTATTATATTAATTTATGCAACTATCTATCACCTAGAAACATCTAATAGAAACAGATTATTAAATTATATTTCCTTAAAAAACTGTATTGCCACCTAACTATTTTACAAGCAAACCGGTCAATGTTAGTGCACTTAAGTTGCGAGATCACCACTCTCTCATGTTTTAGTTTCACTTACAACAGATTTTAACATAACCTATTGTCACCTAAGTTATGTCGATGAAGCAAAAGAGATATTACTCATCACATTAAAATAAAAAATAATTCTATCATAAAAATAATTTTCCTACCAATGCCACTACTTCATATTAAAAGAAAAGAGTAAAGGAAATTACTTATGAAGCATGGATAAAACACAACAGAAAACATTTTTTATATCAAAGAAAATCCACTAGAAAGTGTTTACAACAACTACAAGATAATGAAAAACACAATATTTAACTTTTTCCCTCTGAAAGAAAGAAGAAAATCTCTCCTCCAAAGTCTCCTACCAGTCCATGCGCCCCTCGTACATTCCTTACATATATCTCTCAAAATCCCTCACAAATCTCCAGAAAATGTAGAATTCTACATCTTTTACTCACACACTCTAAGACATGCCCTATGGAATTTATGTAAAATGACTCTAGAATGACCTCAAAATGACTCCCGTAGGCTATAGAATTAATCCATGTTTATAGAACTTTGAAAAAGACCAAGGGTTGCTTCATGAACCTCTTCAAAGTTTGACCACATTCAACGAATCTTCTAGAAAATAACTGTGGCGCCTTGACACCAGTCATTTTGCTCCAAGAGACACATCTTTTCATTCAAATGTGTCTAGATTTATTGAATACCTAATTGTGGTGTGCATTGCTATCTAGGACCTTCTATAACATCTTAAAACCACCAAAAAACTGTCCAAAACTATCCCCAACCAAATTTGGCACCTAGGTGCCAGTTTTGGCACCTAATTGTTATTCTCTCATTTTGGATGGCGCCAACGTGTCAGTTTGGTGCCTAGGCACCGCTCTGTGGGCAGCTTCACTGTTTTACTCCGTTTGGCTCTATTTCCGCTCCATTTTGCCCCGTTTTAGTTTCGCATTGCTCCTAACATTTAGACCTACAAAATAAGCATGAAAATAACCTTTCTTTAAAGTATAATTTTATTCAAAAACATGTGAGAAATGTAAAATATATTAAGCATAGAAAGACATATCGATATGTGCCAGATCAGAATTTTCTTCCTTGCTCAGTTTGGTTCCAAATTGCATCATTTTTGCTTCATTTTCTCCAAAAGTCATTTTCTTGCTCCTAAAATAAAAAACATGCAAAATCTCTTCCTTTAAAGTGTAATATCATCAAAAATATGCATACAAAATGATCATAAAATGTACACAAAAAATAGATAATTTTAGGTGGACCATAAATCACCTCTATTTTAATTAAAAAATTATAAAAATTAAAATTTAAAAAAAGTACAAAATGTGTTTGGTGAGTTCACTCTGGTCAGATGACATATGAAAAATATAAAATGGATTTGATTAATTTAAAATAATACTCTATGTATTTAACTCATTAAAACTTAATAAAAATTAAATAATTAAAATATAATTAAAAAAATCACAATAATCAATCCACACTAAAGATAATTGTCATAAAAATCCCTTATAAAAATGTGAAATTAATATTAAATGATTTAATCACTAAATTTCATTTTTCAAGTAAAATAGCATTTTTTACATTAAAATAATTATAAAGATTAAAATATAATTAATAAAGTTATAAAAAGTGGTTTTGGGAGTTCCTTGTAATCAGGGACACCTAGGAAAAATAAAATTAATATTAAAATAAATACTCCATTTTAAGCTATTTTTAAATTTAAAATAATTAAAAAAACTCTAAATATCAAAAAAATATAAAAAATACACTAAATTTTTCCTAATTAATTGGGAGTAATTAGGATGTTTTTCATGAATTTCTAAAAATAGATATGAATTTTTAAAGGCTTAAAATGTATTTTCTTTAATTTTGCACTATAATAATTACTATAAATAAAATATAAGTCATAAAAAAATTCAGTATTTGTTTTTTCGGGTTCCCTCAATTTAGAGGGATTTAGGAAAAATATAAAAAGCAATGTTCAAGTTAAATAACATTTTATATTTAATTAATACTCCAAATAAACAAATAAATCTAATAATTAAAATAAAATTCAAAAAATCATGAAAATTGACCTATGTGTCCTCTTATCTAAGAGAACCTCCCATAATTTTCCTAAGAATAGACCGTATACTTTTTGATAAGTTAATAAATTAACTTAGAAAACACCTAATTTTGCATTAAAAAATAATTATAAAAAATAAAATCAAAATAAAAAAAAAAAATTGTTTTCTTCTCTCATATTTTAATTGACCCATGAGTGTGGTAACTATGAAATTTTAAAGTTAGTTGAGTTAAACTTAAGAAATTATGAAGTGTTAATGAATTTGAGGGCAAAAATAGTAATTATGAGATATTAGCTCTAATTAATATTTAGGCTAAGTTAAAGGATAAAAGGGTGAATGATCATAATCAACATCTCTAGATGATCGAAATATAAGGGACTGAGAGGTAGAAACCAATTCTTCACTTCTTCATAACAATGGTAAAATTGCAACTTCCTAAATTATTGTAATTTAGAAGTTAATAAAATTGAATGATCCTAGAATGAGGGCTTTGATTTTGGAAGGTTATAATTCACTAATTCAAAACCCTTAATTAAAGGTTTGATTATAATGTAATCTTAATCATGATTAAGCTCACCTAATTTAACATTCATATAATTAGAAATCTTCCCATTTAATCTTAAGGGCTTAGTAGTGAGCTAGGCTTAATCCAAATTTGCTTAATGAGGTTTAGAAAATTAAAATAATTGACAGTAAAACACTTTGAAAACACTACTAGCCCGACTTTAATTAAAGTGTTTAAGTTCATTAGTAAATAAATTTTTCCTTTAAGGGCCTTCACCCACTTAATTCATAAGTGAAACATCAAATGGATAAATAGTTATCCCACTCGTAGGGATGATTAAAACATCAAGGTTCATTGAGAACAAGTTAAAAGATCTTCATTAAGCTTTGAACCACTTGTGGATGAATGATTTAGTAACATAATGAGCTCAGAAGAACTCGAGATGATTCAAAGGGTCATAAATGTCATTTAGGGTTACACCCTGAACACTTTTATAAACTTTTAGATGTCATGGGGGACAATTGAACTACTATGTTTTTTATCAAGAAATTCATCCTTAAAACAAATAAATTGGGACCCACCAAGTTATGACCTAGGACTCGGAAGGCATACACCTTAAATTATTTTTCCAGCTTTTCTTTCTAACAAGTAATTTACATTCCTTGAAATATATACACTACAAAAGCTAACATTTCAGTGGATATATGAGAAGATGACAGGCAAGAATTTACAAACTTTGTACTGTAATTTCTTGCATTTTATTTTACCTCACTTTCTTATCTACATTTGTTTACTTTACTTGGAACAAACTCAAGACAAACCTACATGTTAAACCAAAACAAAACAAAATAATTTCAAAAGTTAAATATATTTTTCAAATAAAAAAAGGAAAACTAAATTTAATATACCCTCTTTGGATGATCGAGAATCCCTCAAATGAGGTAACCTACGACTACTAACGAAATTTCCCCGGTTTAAATGAGCCTAACAACTTGTTTAGACTAAGTGAATCCAAATAAAATAGTGGTATTTGAATGAGGGAACTGTGGGATCCTAATCAGTATCGCTTAATCAACTTCAATTCCCCCATAAGACATTTAAAAAACAATTATAACAACAAAACCTGGCATGCATACTTTAAACCTCTTTGAACTTCTTTGAACCACTTGAAATTTACGCTTCAAACTTAAAACCTTCTATAACGAGGAGCTCAAAGCAAATACCGTGGGCGGCATGACCATCTTCAATAGCAAAAGAAATCTCAACTAAAACATTCCCTAGAAATAAATAATAAGTCATTGGACTTTATGGTGGTTTGCCTAGCATAACATAAACCATCACCTTATCTTTTAGGCCTTTGCACACCGTGCAATATAAGCTATAACCCATCTTACGATTCTGATGTTGTCGTTCGATATGACATAAACCCTCTTATCTTCCTGGTTATTTGCATGATCGGTGTCATACAAATGTAAGCCCTACATAATAAAATTGGCAGAATGAAACATCAAATAATATGTCCTCTAAATAGAAGCCAAACCCTAGGATAGTTTGGGAAGCCACATAAGTTTTCCTCCTAATCCGTGACATCCTTAAGATTTTCTTCCTTTGGATTCCACAATAACTATTCCAAATTTGATCCATTTCTTTTTGAAATTTCTATGTCTGACCTTGAAAATCTTAAACTTTGGAGTTCATGAAACAATATTTCCTGATACAATTAGAGAGTTTTCTTAAGTGACTTCAGTCATTTTAGATGTAATTAATTATAGGGAATTTCCCTTATAGGAAACTTTAAGAACCCAGATAAAATAAATCCTATCTAATTCATTTATATTAGATAGAGGAACTTGTCTTTCATTATAACAGATTCACAGACCAAAATGGATGTCATAAATTTATTAGTCTCACTATCAAACATTGTGTCTATTCCTTGGGATAGGTGGTGGCTTATGGCATAGTGCTCGTTTACTTAAACTATTAAGGATATAAGATCAGTTTGATTTCGTATTTTTAGATTAAAAAATATTTTCCAAATTATATATATATATATATATATATATATATATATATATATATTAAATTAAATTTTATTTTTAAAAGCGTGAAGGGATTTCCATTCCGGCGACCAACAATTTCAAATGAACGAGAAATATGCACCTTGACTTCTCTTAATGACACTGCTTCTACCTATTTTGAGAAGTAATCTATAGTTGCGAGAATGAATCAGTGTTCTTTTTAAGACGAATGGTCTATAGGTCACACTATATTTGTGCCCCAACACTCGATTGAACACGTTGCTATCATCAGATATAACACATTCAAAGGTTGATGTAGAACCACTCTGTGTATCTGGCACTGGTGATAGCTTCTGACACTTCCAAGTAGTCTTTATTATCGTCGGCCAGTAGTACCTAAGCCTCTTAATTTTCATTTTTGTTTTCTGGCCAGACTGGTGGGCACCGCACAGTTTTGCATGTACTTCTTTGAGAATTTGCTGTGCTTCTACCCTGCTTAAGCATCTTAATCACATATAGTTAATGGTTCTTCTATATAATACATTGTTTACCAGAACATATGACAATGCTCTTTTCTTTATGTGATGCGATGAGGAATTTACTTTTGGTGGTTTCCCGACCTTCAAATATTCGACAAACGGATAATGTCAATGTTTTGTGTCTTCGGCTACTACCACTACTGGCTCCTCATTTTCCAACTTATGCGGAGTGTCCATGTCGATTTAAGATAACACTTGACGCCTTTTTATATTAATGTCGATGGAACTTTTCAACAGACATGTGAATTTTTAATGAGCATAGCTAAGGCATATGCTTGGGCATTATCTCCTCTAGGGATTCAGCGCAACGTCACATTGGGAATTTGTTCCAATAACGTCATCCTATAACGGTGGTATTGTTCTAATCTTGGCTTCAAAATCTTGTATTGTATGACCGCTTGCTGGATGGTAAGTTATGAGTCACTGTAGATGTCGATGTTTGTTACTTGCATTAGTATTGTCAAATCTAACTTTGTTATTAGAGCCTCATATTTGACTTCATTATTCGTACACAACTCTAATAGATGGTAGGAATGCCTTAACATCCCTCCTTCAGGTGTAATGAAGACCAAACCAATTTCTGCCTTCCCGAGAATTATCGCTCGTGAGTCTTCATCTTTCCGTGCTGACAATGCTCCATCGAAGTACATTTCCCAATGTTGAGCATTGGAATTCCCTACGTTGATCACTTGTTCATCCGACAGGTCTTCATTGAGAGGGGAATCAGCTAGCAACAATTGCATTGCGAGATAGTCTGCTAAGGTCTATCCTTTGACGGCGTGAAGTGGTACCAAGATTATATCCAATTGCAATGATATCATCAACCACCATGCTGAACTACCAGAAAGAGTTGGTCGAGTCATCAAGTATTGTAAAAGATTAAACATCGAGATAAGGTTAAGTTTATGAGAAAGTATGTAATGTCTGAGCTTCTGGCTGACAAAGATTAAAGTCGGACAATGCTTCTCGATAAAAGGATACTTTACCTCTGCTGGTAATAGACGACAACTAAAGTAGTAGAGGGAATTTTCATTACCCTCGTCATTAAATTGAGCTAACAGGGCTCCGAAGGAGTCTCTAAAGCTGTGATTGTTAACCTCAATTTTGAGGTCTTTCTTTCCCTCTTCTTAGAGCCTAGGACCTAGCCTTAGAATTCTCTTATTTTGACTCTCATAGAGGATTAGATTGAGGCTCGCGATATTTAGAAATTAAAGCCATCTCTTCCTTTATTGAAGTTTCATATGGACAGTTCTAGATCCGCAGCATCCAGTTGAGTCGATTAAAGCAGACATATTAAAGTTCTTGTTGAGTTCTTATAAGGAGTTGAAAGCCATAGGCAGACCTCACGATGAGAGAAATATGTTTGATTATGGTTGTCATTTAAGTGAGGATCAATCATAAATTTGCTCACTAAACGACATCGATCAGACAAAAATATTTTTATTTGTCGCATAGCACAAATTAAATTTAAATTGGTACGCTTGTCGACGAATTTTTCCGGGTGACTCCGGATGACGGAACATGCCACATCGGTGCGTTCAAAACTTTAATTTTGGCTGGAAGGACATATAATTTGATAGGGTTTCGAGTTAGGTCAAATCATGCACCAATTGACAAATCTAAGTGAAATAATAATATTAAACATTATACAATGAAAAATTCCTTTTGTAAAATAAATACTCACGCACACCTCTCACGGTTTTTTATTCGGCACCCACCCTTCCGAAGTCCTAACCGAACCTCGCCTCTCCTCCTTCCTCGGCACCGAACGAACCTCACACCAAGCTCAAGTACCGAAACCCACTTCCCCTCTTCCTTACAGTTGGAACGACTGAAATGATTCCCCCGTTCGGCTGCGATTCACGAAACATCCCCGGTAATCCTCTCCCCCGACAACCATAACCGATTCCTGCGGTCGAATATGGCTGTCGGCCACTTCCCCACTTCTTGTAACCATTTTTCTCGCTCAACCTTTACCACTGGTAAACTTATTTCCCCTCAAAACTTTAATTTCGGAGTTAGCATTTTTCATTTCATACACTGCTAGCGATTCATTTGTGAAATTTGGGATTTCTCTTTCGTCATTGCTTTCGAGTTTTCAGAATTTTTTGGAGGTATGTTTATTCTTCTTCTTCTTCTTCTTCTTCTTCTTCTTCTTCTTTCTTTAGTCGTTTAATGGGTAATATTTCATTTATAATTTTATGTTCATAATTGAGAATTAAATGGAAATTCTCAGATGTAATTTGGTAAAACATCCAGTTATTTCATGATATCATTTTATGCTCTTAATAGATGAGAATTGAATCACCATTAGCAGGAATTTCTTTTTACAACTTCTTTGATTCAAGATCAATGAGGGTGTAAGTCTCATTTCTTGATATGCCTGGAGACATACTTTAATATATGGGCTGTTTGGGGATGATTAGATTGTTATCACACTTAAGTATACAAAAAAATTTCAATTCAGTTATGTGAATTACTCCTATCTTACGCTATTATTTTTTCAGCATTTATGATGCATAGTTTGCAATTATTGTGTATTTACATATCTAATACTTCGATTTAGAAAGTGAAACTGTAGATCCTTTAAATCATAGCATATTTATACATCTAACGCTTATGTTTATAAGCAAGTTATAGTATTTCATAATTCGTAAATCTTTATATGTTCATCATTTCAAATCCTTGAATATTTACATATCAAACACCTGAAAAAATATGTGTAGCTGTATGGAATTGTCATAACTAAATGTATTTGTCCTGTTCACAAGCAAATATAATTGAATGTGTAGAATTTTTTCTTAGAATCTGGATGTATTTGAATATGGAAAGTATAAAATGGATGTTTATTTAATCATTCATAAGTACGTACATGTGTAATATCCAAATCATTAATGAGGGGTTGTTAACTTGTTCTAATCATTGCATACTTATGTATCACTTAGTTGAGGGTTAAGAATTTTATTTATTTACATATGCAACACCTAAACTTAATCTTTACATTCATACCACTTCACTAAGTCCATCGTTGTCGAGATTGGCCTACTATTCATTGGCTATGTTCATTAGTTAAGCTTGCTTTGTAAAACTTTTAGCGGAATACAATTACTGTTTTATGGAATATTTTAATGCCAGATTCTTGAAGTCTAATCCAAGCTTTAAAAATGATTTATACTTGCCCTGAATTAGTGAAAGAGAAAGAGAGAGCGACTACTTTGTAAATAGCAAAGTTTTGAATGTTCTATATAAAATTGCCTTTCTCTTCTTTTAGTATTCTTCTTTCTAAAATTGTGTATAAAATCTATCTGTTCAATCTCCCTTTGTGCTCTTGTTTGATTAGCATTCTATATATTTAATGACAAAAATTGTTGAACTAGCTAAATGAACAGCTATCTATTTTTTTTATGAGATATTATATTTCTCAGGGTTTGCTTGTGTGATATTTAAATGTCGCTAGAAGGTTTGAATGATTCTGAAATGCTTGATTGTGGCCTTTAAACATATTTTCGTGCTTTTTTGAGAAATTGGTTTCGTGGGAAGAATTATTTACCAAGGTTTAATCTCCTCAAATTCTACTAAACTTGGATTCTTAAGATTCATTAAATCTATTTTAAAAGGCTGCCATTCTACAAGATGAACGGTGTACAATTTAAATGCATAAAAATCTTCTTTCATGTTAAAGTGTTTCTGACAATATTTTAACTAGAATGAGCATTGCATGATTCTTCTATATAACCCTATGGGAACATCTCCTATCTTGTGCTATTGTACTTTCAACATTTATAATCTTGATCTATAGTATATGGTTCTCGTAGTTGTTTTAGTTGGGAAAATTTATATACATACCATTTAATTACTTGAGAATTCACATATTTAATACTTGAATTTAAAATGAATTTATAAAATCTGTAATTCTTAAGAATTCACATGCCTAAAACTTGAAATACTTGAATATTTACATATTTAACACCTGAATTTAAATGTGAGTCTATAGATATTTTAATTCATTAAATTATGGTGTATTTTGATGCATAGCATTGAAGTTTTTGCTGAATAATTTCAGATTTTTGTAATTTGAGTGTATTTACACATATAACATCTTTTTTTTTTTTATCAAATATGTGCTTTCAAATGGTTAATCCTCATATATACATTTGTATAACATGCCATTCTATTAATATATAATATATGTATAAATTGTTTGGGTTGAATACATTTACATGTTTTTTCTTTTTGCTTAATTTAAAAATAAGTTTACTGGTTATGTTTATTAATGTGTATTTATATACTTAGAGCTTAACTTTGGACATAAACTTATAGATTTAATAGAATCTAATGTGCTTATCTAAATAAAACTTAATTTATGGATGTAACATTATTGATTCATATGAAACACCATAAACAACATATATAACATCTATACTTTAATTTGACAGTATAAATTTCATACCGTTAAGTGCTTGCATATCGCTAACTAATCCATTAAAACCCAATTTTGTGCATAAAGATTTCTTTGATTGTAAAGTCCACTCGCTTGCAATATTTAAGCCATGAATTTATTTAAATACTTAATATTATATTTAAGTATTTAAATTTAATTCCATTTAATGTGAAATTCTACAATCAGGTATGTATTTACATAATAAATACTTAAAATTATAACTTAAATTTCAAACTTTATTAAATTTAATATTATTTAAAAATATAATGTGGTGTTGATATTCTAAATTTCAGATTTTATTTTTTTATGCCCCGTACAGAGTTATTATATATAAGAGATCAACGCATTACTTGATTTTTTCTTTTCAAGAGAATTAGTCAAGTACGTCTTAATTCTTTCTTTTCAAAACTTTACTGCATAGTTCTTTCCTTTTTTTATTGTGTATACTGTACAGCTCATTTCTTTTCTTTATTGTAATTTTTTGCACCGTTTCATTTCCTTTCTATACTACATTACACTGCATAACTATTTCTTATTATTGCATAGTCTTTTATTTCCTTTACTGTACGTTCTTATATAGCTTCCTTTTATTGCACTCAACTCTACATATATTTTTAATTACTGCTTTTCTAGCATGTTTATACAGTATCTCGTTAGGATATTCAAGGTATAATACATATTTAGGATTTTAACCTTATAACACACTTTTAACTTCAATACTTATTTAAAATTCAATAATACACATTAATATGATCACATAACAATATTTTAAACTTCATTTAACATATAATAGGTTAGTTACATGTTCTATCTTCATTCCTCTCTTCTCGGAACGACACGGCGATGCGTTCGATTGACGATTCTTCATCGGCGCGATGGAGACGACAATAGCAAGAGGAAAGAATTGCTTCAACTGAATATTCGATGATTTAAATAACACACCCATAGGACGTCGAGGTTATTTGTTTGGTATGACGTAAATCTTCACAATATCTTTTAAGACTTTATATGATTGCACATCATATAATTAAGTCCTAAAAACTTTTTAGGATTTCGAAGTTATCGTTCGGTACGACATAAATCATACTCTTTTCACGGGTCAATTGCATATAATATGCAAATATAAATCGCGAATATCTAAATAATTTATAGGATTAAAACATTAAAGATAATTTCCCTTTAAAAAATGTAAAGTCAAATTATAGGTTACTTTGAGATGTCACTGAAGCTTCTTCACTATCTTCGACATCTCACTCTTCACTCCTTTGAATTCTGAAAAAAATAATTCACATTGAGCATTTCCCATCTG
The DNA here is from genome assembly GCA_022702705.1 of Papilionanthe hookeriana x Papilionanthe teres. NCBI lineage: Eukaryota > Viridiplantae > Streptophyta > Magnoliopsida > Asparagales > Orchidaceae > Papilionanthe > Papilionanthe hookeriana x Papilionanthe teres. Next base: position 79,327,940 of record CM040421.1, on the reverse strand, counting down.
ATATTACTATAAGCAATCATGGAAATTTAAACGTTAATTTTTTTGAAAACAAAACCCCGATCTTAATCGAGAGTTTTTTTAGGTGACTTCGGCTGCCTAAGATGTAATTAATTATAGGAGCTTACCCCTATAGGGAATTAAGAACACATATTAATCTAAACCCTATTTGAAATGGATATTAAAAAAGCTTTTGATACTATCAGCTGAGAGTTCTTACTTATGTTATTAAAGTTGTTGCTTTCAATAATGATTTCTGCAATATTGTCAAAAAGGATTTTAGAAAATAACTATTACTATGTTTTTATTAATGGTACTTCTTGTGGTTATTTTTTGACTTCCAAATGAATTAAACAAGGAGATCCACTTTCTCCTTACATCTTTATTATTGTTTTCGATTATATTTCTAAGTTTTAATAACCTTTTTGTCAAGTATCCTAGTCTTAACTATAAACATAAAGGGAGTATTAACATTTCTCATATTTGTTTTGCTGATGATCTTATTCTTTTAACTAATTCAAATAAGAGAACCATAAAAAATGTTTGGAAAGTCATCTCTCATTTTCAGGATGTATCTGGTTTATGTTTTAACACTGCTAAATGTTATTTCTATTGCTCTAAGTATATATCTACTGCTAAAATAAATTGGATTGCTGATTATACTTATTGTGTTAAGGCTTTACCCATGAAGTATCTGGTTTTATTCTTCACAAAAAAAGTTAAGAAGAATTATCTTTTCTCTAATTTATTTGAAAAAATTAGAAAGAAAATCCTCTCTTAGGAGCATAAATTCCTATCTTTTTGAAGCAGTGTTACTATACTCAAGAGCATCCTTACCTCTTTTCCTCTTTATTCTAGGCAGGTTATGTGTATGCCTCATGTTTTTATAAGGAAAGTTGAGATTTTGTTTAATAAATTTCATTGGGATGGTTTTGGTAAAAAGAATGTTCATTGGAAGAATCGGGAGAAGTTGTGCAAACTAATTGATAGGGTGGCTTGGTTTTTTGTAGACTTGCTGATTATGTTAAAATTAACTTTATGAAATTGTGGTTTCGTTTTAGAATAATTCTATATGGGCTTATCTTTAAGTGCTAAATATTGTTCTCATGCTCACCCTCTTGCAGTTACTCCTTCAAAAAGTGATTCTTTTATTTGAAAAGAGATGCTTAAGTAGGGTTGTAAACGAGCCGAGCTTGAGCGAGCTCAGGCTTGGCTCATGTTCGACTCATTCAAAATTAGCTAGTCTCGAAATCGGCTCGTGTTCGAAATGGCTCGTGAACAACTTGTTCGTGTTCGGCTTAAAAAACTTATTCATGTTCGTGTTCGGCTTGAAAAATTTACAAATAAAATTTCAAATAAAAATTAAGATCCTAAAAAACAAATGTATTGAATATTTCAATAAAATTTACATTTAATTTTTACATAAACTTAAAAAAATAAAAAATACATGAAATTTAAACGATGAGTTTGACGATCCAATGATGGTGGGGAGCAGGGGAGGTTTGGAAAGGTAAAGAATTCCGACCTGAAATAGAACCAATTTATTAATATTAAGACAAGAAAATATTTATTAATATTAGGTCAAAACCAAGAAAACAAAAAAAGATCTTAGGATAACTTACAAAAAATATGGATACCAGTCTCGTAAAAATCTCCATCTTCGTCTTTCCAAATTCCAAGCAACAATCTGAAACTAATTTTCTGTAAGAATATACAATATGAAAATATTGATCCCTCTATGCTACAGGTTGTATCACAACATACCCTGCAAGAATGTCTCTATGACATCAACCCAAACTAATTTTCTGTAAACTCATAGTTTTATATTCATTTCCCTGAAACTTAATTATGATCTACCAGGTACTGATTTCAACAAAGCTCACATCTCACTTTCTAAATAAAGCATTAGAAATAGTGAAACATCATGCACATTGGAAGAAAAAAATCCTTATATAAAGTACCAGACATATTAAGGTGATGTCGACACTTCATCTTTTTGCAAAGGGTGTGGCAAGCAACATTTTATGCTCTACCACGAAGCTGCCTTACGTCATCATGAATGCACATTTGCTCCCGAGAACCTAATATCCCCATTCGAGGCCTACAAATCTATTAATAATCTCAGAAGGATATAGTTCTGGCATTCAAAATTCCTATAGGTGCATTGGAATTATGATTATATTTATGTATGATATTCAAACAATTGCAAAAGAAAGGTAGAAATTATATTCAACATGTAATTGGTTGCCTTTAGTTCCCGGATGACTTGCTTCAATTGATTATGAGTACGAGAACTATAAATAATGACAGGAAATTCTGATATTTTCCAATATCAAAGTTTAAGTGTAACACTGTCAATGTTAAAGATTTCTGTGTTATGTGTGTAAATATGAATATTTTGGTGATGGATATGTAAATACAACAGAATTGTATACATGTATGTAAATGCCTTGAACAAAAAACATACCCTATAGATGGATAAGAGCTCAATCGAGGTCCCAACTCCCAAGGAATAATCTAAGCATACCTATTCATATACAATAATGAAAATATACAAAGTGACACAATTGGAGTCCACACACAGTACCAAATCAATTGGTACCATCTTTGATTGAGATATTGGCAATAAAGAAAAATAAAAATAAATAGAATAGATATCAAATAGATTATATGTATATATATATATATATATATATATATATATATATATATATATATATATATATATATATATGTACAACCGGATGAGATAAAATGGAGTTGTAAAGAACCACTTGTAAAGCTATAAACAAATGCATTATATTCTTTTATATATGCATCCATCATCATCGAGTCCAAGCTCCATTGCTTCCGTATTAGTTACAAAGAAGCCAGGAATTTTTACAAAGACTTAAATAGCAATGGAGCAGAAGAAATATTCTGATACAGTGCAGTCTGAGCCCCATCCATTGGAGCGAAAACTGAACATTATGAAGAAACTATTGTGAAAATGAGTAGTAAAACCTGCAGAGAGTAAGTGATACCTTTTCTTCTGCATTCATCATTATTCATACATGGATAAAAAAGGAAAATTTACATCATGCCTCACAATTCTTATGTACTTCTAACACTCAAACTTTGATATTTACATTTATAACACTTTGGTAAAAATGAATTCTGAAGTACGTAAATTTTGCAATCCCAAAATCTGCACTAGTAATACAATAGAAAATGTATAGCCTAAAATTCAATCAAGCAGCAATTAGAGCAACAAGAATTCCTTAGTCCTTACACAATAAATAAAGATTAGCAAATAAATCTTCAAAACATGACAGCTAAGCACAAGTTGAACATCATTACCCTCAAATATAAAACTTTATTTCTAAAATATGCTAATTATAAAACTTTATTTCTAAAAAGAAAATCATTACTTGTATGAGCTCCTGATTTCATGCCACAAAGACCATCAAGACAAAGCAGTATCCTCATCCTAGTAGTTCAAATTGGATATTCAATATTCATGAGCTTCTGCAGGTCATACGAGCTACAACAGAAAACAGAGAAGGAAGCTAACAAGAAATAGAAATAACTGACTCCACGTTGGAGTCAAGATTCAGTATTACCAAGTATTATCTCAGAAATATGTGACTATTGATCTAATATTCTAAGATGAGCTTCATTTAGTGTCTCATATTCCAAACCAAATTCATTCATTGGACCCTAATTTAACGCTCAAATCCACATCATAACCAAAAATCTCCATATGCACTAGAAGAGCTTGGGCACATCGAAGAAAACCTTAATTTTCAATTCCATGAACAAACAAATAGAGCTAAACAAATAAAGGCAATTGTCTTCAAAGAAAAAGCTACCTCAAAAAATAATAATAATAATTGACTGGTATTGTTAGTAGCAGATTTTATTTTTTCTGAAATGATGTTAACGTATTAAATAAATGATAGTGATAAAGCTCAAACCATCATTCGAAACAGCAACATTGCTACGAAGAAATGACCTATTATGATAAAAATGCTACCTTCCTGGTTTTTCATCTCCAACAAATAATCTAATGGTTCACCTTTCAAGCTCTTCCTGTGCAGTAGGAGAAATTTAGATGCTCTGTCATCGTGCCCAGCCAACATTTGTTCAGCTGCACAGCAAAATTCAAACCCCACACATTTATGACCCAACAGATCCTTAAAAACCACAAGTTGGCAAAACTAAACTGTATTATAAGCCATCAATGCTCACAATGCCACCTCAATATACTTTCCACCTGCTCACACTGCCACCTCAATGCACATAATATTAACAAGGATAACTTTTAAAGGTAATGCCACCTCAATGCTCACAATATCAAGCATTGCAAATTTAAAAATCATCATATATGTAGTAAAAATCTATAACAGTATCCAAATTACCACCTATTTTTTTGTCATTTTCAAATGTAGAAAGTAAACAAAGTACTATATAAAGAGGCAGTAAACATGATGGACAACTATATACTTTGTTATCTCAAAATGGTTGCAAACAGATGTTGCCTTCCAATTTTAAGATTAACAATAATCACTTAGGTAACTTTATATACTCTTATCTTAAAATGGTTGCAAACTTATGTTGCCTTCTAAAATTAAGATTAAGAATAATCATCTTAGGCAACTTTAAATATTATTAAGGCACTAAACTTGTGTTGCACCTGCTTAATAAATTAAGAAAATGAATGCATTCAAATCAGAAAAAACATCTTCCAATGCATCTTCCTCATGCCACATAAGATTCTTGATTTTAGAGCTTAAAAAAACAACAAAACACCTCCATGAATAAAATTCAGTAATGAAGTCCAGCAAAAATAAAATTTAGCAATGAAGTCCAACAAAAATAAAATTCAGCAAAAATAAAGTTCAGCCTGCATGAATGTAAAAACATATACAAGCCTTTAACAATTAGGCATAATGTTTATTAATAAAAGATCACTTAAAAGAATCCTATTAACAAAGCATGTCTGAAGGTGTTTCTCTTCTATCAATTTACTTGGGTAAAGTCACCTGTAGGTGTTCCTCTTCCATTAATTCTTGCTGACACAAAAGATATGTAAATAATAAGTGAAAAAAATATTACATGAAAAGGTGCACATAAGCTAACAACTAATTCTTGAGAAAAATTACCAATGAAGTTTTAAAATTAGTCGTGGAAGATCTAATCCAACTGGAGGAGCATATTAAGACGTTCACAATTTTTGTCGATAGTGAACTTCTGTAATCACTAAGAACTCTTCCACCCATACTAAATGCTGACTCTGAAGCAATTGTTGTAATTGGAATTGACAATATATCCCGAGCCATTTTAGACAAGCAAGGATACTTCAGAGTGTTGAACTTCCACCACTCAAGAATATCAAATATTTTATTATCAGCCAAATAAAGACCCTCCTCAAGATAGACTTGTAGGTCTGATTTTGTTGGCTGAATTGAACCAGATGTAACAACAAAATCAGTAAATGCAAGCATGCAATTAAAACTTTCTAAAGTACCATACACTTGGCAACTTTGATGAACCATTGTCACTTGTACCACTGAAACTAGCAATATCACTCGCATAACTATTGTAAATTTCCTATAGAACATCTTCAACTTGTTCAATTTTAGTGCCTGATTCGACAGATGTGTACATATTGGAGAAACTAAACTGAATGAATTTTATTTTCAAGCGATGGTCCAAAACAGCTGTGACAAACATTAAATGATTGCACTCACCCCAATATTTATCAAATTTACCTCTCATGGCAAGAGCCATGTTTATGTTAAACTCATCAGAAGAGGTCGATTCATCTAGCAACAATTTCTTTATATGCATTACAACGGTAGAAAAATATTTGAAGTTGGGTAGGAAGAACCTGAAATCATTTTTGTCGCATTATTAAAAACAAAAAGAAATTTTCTGATTTTATCATATTTCTTCCAATCTAAATCTGAAGACAACCAACTTAAATTGTTATCTCGATTTGCGAAGTGAAGGAACACACTCCGAAAAACAAGAGCAGATTCAATCATAAAGAATGTTGAGTTCTATCTTGTTGGAACATCAATGCACAAACCCTTTGTTGTTGATATCCCTAATTGCTTGGATATCTCAACAAACTTATGTAACCTTGCTGGTGACTTCTTTATATACTTGATAGCCTCTCTAATATTATAAATAATGTCCTGAATCTCTTTTAAGCCAACTTGAACCATAATATTTAAAATATGAGCACAACAACGAACATGAAAAAAATATCCCTTAAAATGTAGTTTTCCTCTTACCATAAAATTTGATTGGAGCAAGCTGACAACAACATCATTATTACTAACATTGTCTAAAGTGATTGTAGATACTTTGTCATGTATCTTCCAATCTAACAAGCATTGACAAATGACATCACAAATGAATGTACTGACATGAGGTGGATCTAGTTCAATGAAATTAATGATTCATTTTTGAATTTTCCAAGATTGATCAATGTAATGAACAATTATGCACATATATCCGATAGTTTGATTGGAAGTCCAACAATCAGAGGTTAATGAAAACATGTGAATATCCCTAAATTGTTTTTTCAACTTCTCTTTCTCAAACTCATAAACCTTAAGGCAATAATTTTTTATTGTATTCATTGAAACTTTTTCATAATTTGGGTTCAAGGATTTCAATAGAATATTAAACCATGTATTTTCAACAATACTAAACAGATACTTATGCATTATAATCATTTTAGAAATTGTCTCTCTAACTTTATGATGATCTTAGCTTACTCATGCACTATAATCTAGTGGCATAAAATTTAGCTTTTTTTGCTTTCTTTCAGAATCAATGACTTTACTTTCGCTTTGATTTGCCCACATTCTTTAACATGACGTAAAAGTTTAGAAGTAGTTCCTGTTTTAGATTTCTGAAATTTAGAACGACAACATGTGCATTGCCAAAAAGAAGTTGGGACACCCTTAATCGGAAATGTTGTCTCCATAAAATAATGCCACACTGCTGACTTCCTCTTCCTACCCTTTTTAATTAAGGTTTCTTCACTGCTATTATCAATGACAACTTGAGGTACTTCTTCTGTCTCCGTGTTTTGTAAAGTAAGATCGATATTTTTGTTGCTAGTACGAGCTTATGCTAGCATCTTATTACTGGATTATTCAGATTGTGAAAGATCTATTTCAGAATATTTGCACACTAAATGAAATCAAAACAACAGAATTAATATTATTTTAAATTTATTATGTTGAATAGGGTTAACACCCATTAAAGAGGCAAATAAGTATTGCAACATATGTAAAAAGAGAGAGATTGATATGGTAGAAGCACATCATTATAAGCACAACCCATGTATCTAAAATTTCACAAGTCAGGGGTACTAAATTGAAGCCCTACAAAATTTTGTTACAAAATTGGCCACAATTGAAAGGTCCAGAGACATCTAAAATTTAATTCTTATACAGCAATGGAACAATACTCTTGACACAGTATAATTTATAGTGACCAAACCAAACAAACACTATAGTTCCAATGACAACTAAACCAGTCTCAACATCATACAATAATTAATCAGCTTACACAGCCAGGTTATCAAACAGATTAACCCATTCACCAAAAAAAAAAATAATAACAAAACCAAAAAGCAAATTCTGCTTAAGTGTACTTGAATTTAGTACAAAGATCCATTGATGATAAATTATTATGCAACATTATCAAAATGCATCACTAAAACACATCACATTTGAATTCTGCAGGTTTGCTGCAGCACATAATATTTTGTAGGAGCTAAAATTGCATTACCAAAACACATAACATTTGAAATATGGATGATTGGTACCATAATACCCCAACTTGAAAGTGATGCTTGGTTCATGTACCCATAAGAATACATTATTGATTTTCATCTCAATTTCCCTCCATGTTTTAAGAAATGATAATAGCAAGCTCATGACATGAATGCCATTACAAAATTTATCATTTGATCTTCATTTACATATGGGAAGATAAAATTCTTTATTATGTGTATTGCAAAGATCCCAAAACAGATTCTAAGTATTCCCTAAGAATACTTAGAATCTTTGCAATAAAATTCTTTGTTATATATTGTATCCATTTATAAGATGTTAATCAAATTATGCATAGAGTAATGTGCAAGGCAACCATCCATTGAGAACTACATTTGAGACAAACACTTATATTGAGAGAAAAACTTAAATATTGAGCTGCTCAGAGTAGTGTACATTCTCTTTTAGTATTGTACTTTCTCTTTTAAAGATTGAGCCAAACACTTTATAGGATGTTGTCAAACTAATATCATATAAGCACAACCCATACATCATTATCAACAACAATGAGATATGAATCATATCTAGCATTCCCATAAAAATAGAAAGTAAAGAAGAGATATTATGAGTACTTTTGTCACTTTTGCTCTTAAACAAAGTAAGCCCATGCACTCCACAAAGATGTATGCCTATAAAAATAGAATAATACTTTCAAGTGCATGCACTCCAGTACTCCACATATATGCATGCCCATAAAAAAAGAACCATATGATATATCTAGCATGCAAATAGAGAGATGTCCAAGGTAACCATCCTTTGAGAAATACATTTGAGTAGGAGAAAGTAAAGAAGAGATGAGTTAAAAACATTTGTCATTTCTCCTCTCAAACAACACATGACAGATCTAGAACTTTTTTTCTAACGACAACAAAGAAATAAAGAATCTAAGGAAAGACATTCAGCTTCAATAAATGCTCTTCCAAAGTTATGCATAAATATAACAAGCTATTAGCTATGTGTAAAGCCTTAAACCAGAGTACTCAAGCTATTAGTTATGCGTAAAACCATGTATCTGACTATCTGTATGAATAACAGCAGGTAGCAGCCAACAAACGCTTAACTATGCGTAAAGCCTTAAATCATGTATCTGTATGAATCACCGCACAAAAAAAATCTAAAGAACACTTAAAGGAAATATAAGAAAATGCAAGATTTATCTGCCAAAACCCTACAAAACACCTAAAGAAATTTAAGAAAACTTAAGATAAGAGACGAACCGAAGATAAATATGAATTTTTAGATAAAATATACTCAGAGATAACACCTAGCAAGAAGATCAAGCAACCAATGAACCGAGCAAGAAGATCGAGCACCCAAGCAAGAACACCAAACAATCGAGCCACACTATCCGAGTAGAAGAGAAGTAGATGTTACCGCAAGAACACGGACGACAGACCGTAAGCCGTCGCGAAGCAGATCAGACAAGACGAGAAGAGCAGAAGAGGAAACGGGAGAGGTAAGCGCAGCCGAACCCTAGAAGTTTCGAGAGGCGTAAAGAGGCGAATGGGGATTGGGAGGACGCGGTTAGGGTTATTACTTATTAGATATTTAGATTATTAGATATCTTATAATAATATAACTTATATTTTAAATTTATATAAATATATAATATTTTAAATTTAATAAGTAATATTAATATATTATAGTAAGATTTAATTTTATAAAATATGCTTATTATTTTAAAAAAAATTATTTACTTAAAATTCATTATATTTAATTTTATGAATATTTATTATATTATATTATTTATTTATTTATTTTCGAGCCAATTCGAGCCGAACACGAGTGAACAAATAGTTGTTCGTGTTTGACTCGTTTACATTTCGAGCTTAAAACTTGTTCGTGTTCGGCTCGTTAGGCTTAACGAACGAGCCGAACACGAGCTGTTCGCGAACAACGAGCCAAATTGCCAGCCCTTTGCTTAAGGTTTCTTCTCAGGTTGAAGAATTGTTTTCCTGGGATGTGGGCTCTGGTAATGTGACTTTCTGGTATGAATACTGGCTTGGTAAGGGTCCCCTTTGAGACTTCTATGGTGGTCCTAATGATATTAACATTAAAGTAAAAGATTTTTGGGATGACCATAATTGATATTTGTCTAAACTTAATACTCTGGTTCATTCTAATGATGCGAATTTCACTGCTCAGATTCCTTTTATCCCTTATAAGAAGGATGTTCCTAGAGTTAAGGGGAAGCTTGGTGATTTTGTTACTAAGACCTTTGCTAATCATACATCTTCTTATCAGGGTTTGGATCTTAGCTGGAATTGGAATAAATGGATTAAGCCTTCTATTTCTTTTTTTGTTTGGAGAATTTTTCATGAGATATTACCTACTGATAATATTCTTAAGCTTATGGGTTTATGACTTCCTTTCAAGTGTGTTCTTTGCAATAATGCTGAAGAATCTCTTACTCATATTTTTTGTGCTTGACCTTTTGCAATTGATACATGGAATAGAGTTTATGTTTTCTGTAATAGGCAGGATATTTTTTCTAGTTATTCTTCTATTAATGATATTTATGATGATTGGAAGAACAAGGGACATTATTTTCTATCCAACTTCCCTTGTATTGTAATTTGGTTTATATGGGTCTCTAGGAACACTATGAGATTTTCTAATGAACATCTTCATACTAAAACCACTTTCATTCAAAGTTGTTCTTATATGGCTAAATGTCTTTCTCAGCATGGTATGAAGTATATTAGCAATATGCTTATGAAGGCCATGCTTACTAATCTTTCTATTACTCTTATTGATAATAATCATTCTTTTTGTGGTAGTATTTGGTGCAAGCCTTCTGTACCTTTTATTAAAATAAACTCTGATGGTAGTTAGGAGTTGAATAATGATGGTAATAGTGGAGTTTGTAGGGATTGGAATTATTTTGTTCTTTCTTGGTTTGCTGCTCCTTCTGTTTCTCCTTTAGTTGTTGAGGCTGATGCTCTAGTATTTGCTTTGCTGTTAGCTCAGAAGATGACACGGAAAAATATTAACTTAGAGACTGATTCTATTACATTATAGAAGATTTGCAGGGCTAATTCAGTTTGTCATTGAAGTATTCTACTGCAAGTTAAAAGGAATCTTTATACGGCTAAAGATTTTAATGTGCTGTACTCTTATACTAAAAGAGATGGGAATGCTGCTGCTAACTGGGCTGCAAAGTTGGGATCCTTTTTAAGAGCTCGTGATCTGCATAACTTAGTCTTGTTGGATTTTTAGTTAGTGTGGTCTGTCGGGTGGGTTGAATTGTATTTTTCTTCTTGGGAAGATGACTTTTTCTTTTATTTTTTCTTTTTTTGGTGATTGTAGGGTGTGTGCGTAAGACATCTTTCCCATTTTTGTAATTTTTTCTTTTATGGAATAAAATGCGAAGCAATAATGCTCCTTTATAAAAAAAACTAAACCTTATTTAATCCATGTATTAGATAGGAGAATTTATCGGATATAAAATTCACAGACCAAAATAGAGTCATAAACTTTTAAGTTTAGATAGTTAATCCTACTAACAAGTGATACGCTCGTCTTTCAAGATGATATATATCGTTGTAGTATCGTGCTTAGCTATTTAAACTATTAGATATATGGGATTCATCCAGTGTTGTTTTTTTTAAATAAAATAATAATAATAAAATGCCATTTTCAAAAAAGTCAAAACACTACTTTCAAAATCAAATTTACATTATATTAAATTTAAATTTAAATTTTTATTTTCAAAAATAAACTAGTCGACAACGATATAAAGTATCAACGGTCAACACGAGAATGAAGCTGCTAATATGAAAGGTGTCATTAAGTATTGCTTCATACTTTTGAATGTCTGTTGACATTTCACGTTGTAAGTAAACTTGACATCCATTTTAGTAAATGCAAAAAAGGGTTGATAATGTCCTGACATATTAGATATAAAACATCTTAAGTATGCCAGTTTTACTTTAAAAAAGTGTAATTGTTTCAAGCTTTTAGGGAGTGGCATTTCTAAAATAGCTTTAATCTTTTCTAAATTGATTTCAACTCCACAGTGACAGAACAATATTTAAAATTTCCTGGAGTTGACACTGAATGTGTACTTTAAGGAATTCATTTTAAAATAAAATTGTCATAACTGTTCAAAGCCATACCTCAAATCATACTGGTTGTCCTCCCGCTATTTACTTTTGATGACAAAATCATCCAAGTAACATTCAACTTGGTTGTCGATGAGGTAAATGAAAATTCTCGTCATGGTGTCGTTCGGAGGATTGGAATGTTGTCCGTTGCTTTAAAAATATTACTTAAATATTTATATATATGTATATATATATATATATATATATATATATATATATATATATATATATATATATATATATATATATATATATATATATATATACACATACAATTTCATCGAACTAATTTCATATATTCAATAGTTTAAATAAATGAGCACCACGTCATAAGCCACACATCTACTCTGAAGAATAAACACATTGCCTAATAATGAGGCTCGATTAAATAAACTATAAAAATTATGACATCTGTTTTCATCTGTAAGAAACTTTTATGTTGACGGACAAGTTCCCTAATCTAATATAATAAAAAAAATAGATATGGTTTTTATTAAGTTGTGTCCTTTAAGTTTCTTATAAGGGCAAACCCCTATAGTTAATTATATCTTAGACAACCGAAGTCACCTAAGAAAACTCTTAATTTAGATTAGAGATATTCTCTTAATGAATTTCAAAGTATATGATCTTTAAGGTATGGCATAGAAAATTTAAATGGGAAATGATCAAATTGGAATAGTTTTTAGTGAATCATGTTTTCCTGGCAACGGCGCTAAAAACTTGATTGTTGCTGTCTTAAATATGTATTTAAAAGTATTTTCAGTTCAGTCACAAAATATAAGTATAATAAGAAAGCAACCAATCTATACACAATTACACGTTTTCCTCAAGTAATACAGCGCTCTAGTGAAGTCCTGGTTATCGATCCCATAGGGAGGAAGCAAATCTTTAAAGAACAGCACAAAAATCCAAAATTCAAATTACAATGCACATAAAGTAAATACTAAAGTTACTAAAGTTTAAAAATGCTAGAGATTTTAAGATCACTAAAGTAATTTCTAAACTTTAAATTAAAGTTAACTAGTACTAAACTAAGTTTTGTATTAAAATGATCAAATTTTGAGAAATTGTGCTCCCCTTACAATGATGTTATGATGAGTGAATGATAAAGATTAGTGAAAATCTTCTATTGTGCCAAATAGGAGCATACTTATTACCCTCTTCCGAGTGCTATAAAAAACATTGTCTAATCCTAGGTTTAGTCCCTAAATCTGTGGTTAGGTTGGGATGATTCTCGCTCTCACTCTAGAGCTCCCACTATCCTTCGTCTGAAGGCTAACCATCACTTTAGTTTCCAAACACTGGGACCAAATTGGGGATTTTAGTCTGTCACTCTAAAATCTACAATTCTACGCCCACTAAACTATATTTTCCTATTTATTTGCACCCAGACATTGAATGTAATCTTCACTTTTATTGTAGAACGCATAATCTTTTCGTGTCGTATGTTTCACAACATATTTTAACAATTCAATTGGCTAGATCGAAATGAAAATGAAGTACGAAGTAAAAAATCATCACAATTTCTTAACATTCATATGAAACATCCAATCTAATTTATTATTTTTTCGTTTATCATTGTAAGGAGAAAGACGAAGAAATTACTCAGAATTCTTGAGAAAGATACGACCGGATAATAATTATATATATAAAATCAAAGTCATACAAACAATAAGAAGTAACCACAACTTATCTCATTTTCTTCCCTAGGTAAATCCCTTGAAGTTCCTTTGAATCTTCTTCTTTCTTCACAACAACACAGAATTCTCTCTTAAAATAGTAGGGAAGAAGCAATCTCTCATTTTTCTTCTCCTCCCACAACTCATTTTAGAAGAATCACTCATAAAACAACACTTTTACACCAAACCCTACACTCTAGGCTCTCTACCCAAAAAGCACTCACACACTAATCTACTCACTATTTTCTGGCGCCAAATTTATTTTAAAATAGCCTAGGGACGAATTTCTCAAGAGATGCCTTAAGAATCCCTCCAAAAATCATCCACAAACATTGAATCTGGTCTCCACTGACATTGGGCATCGTCAGCGCCTTATCGCGCCTAATATTCTGATGCTCTCTGGAAAATGGCACCGTCGGCGCCCATTCTGACGCCGTCGGCGCCAGAACACAGTTTTCTGGTTTTTATTTTTTTTGCTCGAAATTCATTTTTTTCTTTCTTTTTGCTCCAATTGCCTAAAATCATCATACTTGTAGCAAAATATGAATAATATATTCTTTTAAAGTGCAATATCACAAAAAATGAGTACAAAATATCTATAAAAAATCCAACATATTTTTGGTGCATCAAAATCCCTAAAATTTAACTATTACTAGTCCTCAAGTAATCTTTTTACTACATAAAGATATGACTCATAATAGTGAACTTTACTTAAATAATACTATGATTTTTAATTTAAATGAATATAATAGTGAGACTTTTAGAAAGATTTTCAATAACTTAAGTCAAAACTATATGTGTAAAAATATTTAGTAATCAAGTCTAAGAGTTCTAGTCTCATATTCATTTAAAAAATAATCATAAATTGTCACATTATGGGTGCTTTGAAGGATCATATGAAAAAGAAGCTAATGATATCTCTATTAGTAATGATGCTAATACTTAAATATAAATTCAGAAATGCAACTAAACTCTTCCCTTAAGTTGATTCATGTGAAGCCAGTTTTTTATTAGATATCTCCTGAAGCTTCTCCTCACATATATTTCTTTTTTTTTTTATCTTGGATTGCTTTTCAATCTTCTTTTTCTTTTTCACTTTTTCTTTTCTTGTGAGGATTACTATATCTAAATAGCATTTAATAATTTTGAACTTCTCTCTCCCGTCCCTATAGTTAGAACTTAAAACATCCCTTTACTTTATAGATATATATTCGGTTTTAACTGATTCATCATAGCATCTCAATCTTTTCTCCTCACATAAATCTGCAAGACTTTTAATATTTCAAAAATACAGTTTTCCTTACTTTAAATAATCCATTATAGTCTAATTCTCTTATACTAAATATCTTAGCCCAATAAATTTAACCTTCATTACTAAAAACTTTTATTCAAATCTACTATGATATTTAAACAAAATAAAAAAATTTTGTTATCTAAAGTTAAGCTCAACTACTTTAAGTCATGTTAAAATAATTTTGAAAATATGTTTTAATTAAGAAAAAATAAAAGTTAATTTTTCCTCCCTTAAACCAAAATTTTTCAGTGTATATCAAATTAATAAATAAGAAAGAAAAGCAAAAAGAAACTAACTTTTTGTGCTGGGCTTTTGATACTTCTGAATATGCTTGTACTAATATAAAATTTAACTAGCGAGCATAAAACAGTTAGAAGCATTGTTTCACATAATATCAGAGATTTGCAGGGTGAATAAAATTTGAAAACATAATTTTAAACATCTAATACAAACATACATCCATTACAATTTCAATACAACTAATAAACAAACCAACACAAGCTTCATTACAACTTAACTAACATAACAGTGTACAATCACTATACACATCAACTACATAAAAGCAAATAACAAACACATATGTTTTTTACATCAATAACAAAGTAAAAGTATACTACTCTACCAATCATCTTCTCTTTTTTCTTATTTTGTTTCTTCCTCTTCAAGCTGGTATGAAATATAGCGGGGGTAAGTAGGAAATATCACACCAGATTCTCCCTTCATGAATCTCATATGAGCATCATGATAAATTATATCATATTTCACTCTTCTCCTCTGATATTCATCATTAATACTATTTTTTGTTTCTAATCCTTCAATTCTGTTATGAAGCCTCGCAATATCACCATGTTGTATCATCAACCACTCCTTAACATCAGATATAGTAGAAGTTTTAGAGGTAGAAGGTATATCATGACTAGTAGAGGGAACCTCACTACTCTTACTTCCAGCTCTCCATCCTACATGAGATTCATAAATGCGAAAGTTGGCCTTACCGATAGACTTTAAACGATGGACCAACTCTTCACTATTATCAACCTCATCTCTTGATTGTACGCATGATGTGTAAATCAGGGAAGGATGTCCAAATCCTCCAGTGGTCTCTCCTTTAGTTATGGTCTGAATACTATTATAAATAATAACACCAATGTTATACATCATCATACTTTGAATATAAAAATTCAGAACAGCTCTATCTCTTGAAACTTCACTATGATGATAGATATGTAGTAATCTTGCAGAAATAAAATAATGTCAGGCTTTAGATGTGACATTTAATTGGAAGCATGAAAATTTATCTTTTGCCATTATTTGTTTTCCACTCCCTTTTCCATCAGTAAGAAAAGTAATTACTTCTTTTAATTCAGCATCCATAGTACCAAAAGATTTATAGTCACAAAATGTATTATCTCTCAATTGGTTTAAAGCATTGATTCATTCAGGAGTGAATTCTACCATCTGTCCTCGAATAACACACATATTTTGCTTCAGTCTATCGCAGGTTATAGCATAAAATTCACGGACTACATCTGTAACTGCATCAACAAGAAAATAAGCAAATGTTTCCAAGTGCCGATCAGCAATTACTAGTTACACAACTCCGCCCAGATTTTCAAATCCTCGATCCTGTATACACTTTTTACTTCGGATGCTAGATTTGAAATGGTATTGCACTTTGATATTTACAAACTTCTTTTCATCAAAATTCACCTTCTTCTTCCCCTTATACATGCTTGGAGCCATTTCAAAATTTCTAGAAAATGTGGAAATAAATTCCAATAAATTCCAAAAATTGCAATGTAGTAGAATCCAAAGTCAAATCTAATGAGTAAGAACATTTCACCATGGATCATCTCAAAGCTTTCTTTAAAAAAAAAAAAAAAAAATCAAATTTTCAGATCTCCCCAATGTAAGTGACTCCATGTAGGGCTATCAAAAAAGCTCGTTGTTCGCGAACAGTTCGTGTTCGGTTCGCCAAGAAGTTTGTGTTCGATTCGTTCGATGAGCAAACAAGACGAACACAAATAATTTTTTTCGTTCGGTTTGTTAAACGAACCAAACACGAACAGAGATGTGTTCGTTCGTGTTCGATTCGTTATTGTTCGAAATATAAAATAATTTAAAATAATTATATATAAAAATTTATGATATTTTAAAAATAATTATATATTATAAAAATTTATCATATTTTAAATAATTAAACTTCTATAAATTATAATATATGATAAATTATTAATAATAATAATAATATTATAATATTAATTATATTAATATAAATATTATAATATTATAATTAATATACTATACTATATATTAAAATAAAACCCTAAACAAAACCCTAAACATCTTATTCGGTTTGCTATATTTTGAGAAAGTATGGATTACCTGATGTGTACATAATACCCGATCAATTTGCTTCATTTTGAGGAAGTATGCTATCAAAGCTAGGGCTGCCAAACAAGCTCATTGTTCGCGAACCGTTCGTGTTCGGTTCGCCAGGAAGCTTGTGTTCGATTCATTCCATAAGCAAACGAGACGAACACAAACAATTTTTTTCGTTCGGTTTGTTAAACGAATCAAACACGAATAGTGATGTGTTCGAACATTTCAAACACGAACACTAGCACTGTTCGTGTTTACACCCCTAACTCCATGGTGAAAATAAAAAATATTTAGTTTAAAGTAGAGCTCTTACCAAGAGAAGATGAGATCCAACCTCTAAAAACCATGAAATCGCCTCAAATCCAAATGCTAGCAAGCCCTAGGAGCAAATTTTGGCCTTGGTTGGAGGTTAAGGTGGTTAAATAGGGTCAACTCCTCAAAATCACGACTTTAAAAGGTTTAGGTTATTTTTCGGGTTTTGGACCTTTTAAAATCACGATTTTGAGCAATTGACCCTATTTGATGTCGGCATATTTTTAGGTTATGTGTTTTATTTTGAAAAGGGGGTCGCCTACAGAAATTGTCGGCGAATTTTTAATTTAATTTAAATAAATAATTTGAAAAGTAGTATTTGATTTTGAAAAAAAATTTTTTTTTTAAATTTGAAGATTTTAAGATATGAAATCAAGTCGATCTCGCATCCCGAATAGTTTATATAAACGAGCACGCACTCATAGCTTGTGTATCTATCCCGAAGAATAGACACGATACTTGATGATGGGGCTCGATTAAATAAACTAGGAGATTTGTGACATCCGTTTGGTCGCGAACCAATTTTATAAGCCGATAAGTTCCCCAGCTTAATATAAATGAATTAAGCGGGGTTTATATTACTCAGGTTCTTAAAATTCCTTATAAGAGGCGAAGCCACTATAGTTAATTACATCTTAAGTGACGGGAATCACCTAGAAAACTCTCGATAATAATCGGTAGTTACTGCTCTCAAGAATTTCAAAGTTTAAGTTTTCAAGGGATTGAGTTTTGAAATTTCGATAGGGAATAGATCAAATTTGGAACATTTTATTTTAGGAGTCCAAAGGAAGAGAAGTAGGAGAAAGTCGAGGATCCGAGAGGAATCTTGGCGACTTCCCGACTATCCTATTTGTTTGGCTTGGATTTAGGAAAGTCCTAATGTTTATTTAATATTTTGATCTTGCCAATTTTTAATTAATTAGGACTTATATTCGTATGATAAAATCATACAAATAGCCTCGAAGATGTGAGGGTTTATGTCGTATCAGGCGACTACCTCGAAGTCCTAAGACCGGTTAGGGCTTAATTTACATGATATGATCATGCAAATGCCTAACGAAGAGTTGAGGATTTATGTTGCACTAGGCAAACTATCTCGAAGTCCTATGGCTTGGTTATTTAATTCTAAGAAAGTTTCGTTGAAGTAGACTCGGGTTTTCTTGATGACGATGGTCGTCATTGCCCACCATGCTCCGAGCTCCTTGTTGTTGCAGAGGTTTAGTTTTAGAAGTCATAAATCAGGAGATGAGAGAAGTGTTCTGGTTTAGAGAAGGTCTTAGTTTCCAAATGTTTTTATGTTTTAATTAAAACAAATCTTAAAGTTGTTTATAACAACACCGGTTAAGATCCCACGGTTCCATCCTTCCGGCATCGTTATTTTTATCGGATTCACTTAGTCCGGATGAATTTGCTAAACTCGACTAAATGAGTTCCACACTTTCATTTAGACCGTGGGAAATCCAGTTAGCAACACGTAGGTTACATCATCCGAGGTATTCCAGATCATCCAACAAGACGTTTTAATTTATTTGTAATTGTAATTTTGTTGTTATGTTTGTGATTAAATTTTGAGTTGTTTTATATTTTGAAATGTTGTGGCGGTGAATTTTATCTTGTAATGACTTTTAATTTAGTTTTGGTTTCGGTTTTAGGGACTATCCTAAAGGTTTTGGTTTTCATGCAACGGTTGTTTATCATGCAGAAAGGTAAGTGCGATGCGATTAAATAAATTGCAATAAGGTAAATTGCAATAAAATAAAAGCGTACCTGGAGGGTCTTCCCGTCATCCCAAGCTGCACTTAAAACACATGTTAGAGCATTTAAGTATTCCAACAAGTACCTAGGTAAAGCTAAGGGAAGGGTTATGGTTTTCTACCAAGTTCCTAATCCTATAGCTAGTCATCTCTTATGACGTACTAGGTTCTTGTATTTTGGTTTGAGGACGATTTTCTTCATCGAAGAACAATTAAGTTCGATTGTTCTTATAAACATCCTATCATATCGAGGAAGTGCTTAAGACGAATCTTAAACATCTTTTCGATATTTCTAGGATTATTTTAAGTCGAGAGAATTTAATTATACAAATGAATTAATCGTCCGGGAGTTCAAGTTTTGTTATCTTGCTCAGTGAACTAGGACATTTGAATATCCCATAAGTGAAGTAACACTTCACTTAATACTCCATTCAGGAGTTATGACAACAAAAGCTTTCGAGGGCAAATTGATGTTCAAGTGATTTATGATTTAATTTAATTTCAGTTAATGGATTTAAGTTTGGAATAGTGTTCGAGTTGTTTTTTTAGATTTATTCTTGAATTTTTTATGTCTTAGGTGATGTTATTTTTAATTCATTTTAACTTAACTTAGTTCGATTTAATTTAATTTAATTTAATTTTAATTTAATGTGGTTTAATTTAATTTAATTTAATTTAAGTTAATTTAATATAATATGATTTAATTTAATTTAATTTAATTTAATTTGATTTAATTTAATTTAATATTTTATTTTAAAAGGGTTTAATTTAAATAATTTAATTTAATTCAATTTAATGATTAAGTCTTTTAGACGTTTTTAAATCTTAAATTTGAATTATCATTTTAATTAGGAATTAAATATTATTGAGATGATTAATTTAGGGATTCTTAAATTAAAGAATAAATTTCTTCCTAATAATATCCCTATTTTAATAATCCCGATTTTATTATTCCTCCAAATTTAATCAATTATTTAATTAAAGTTCACTTGATTATTTTTAAATTGTTTAATAGGTTTCTACCATTTAATTATTTAAATTTCAATCATCCAAGTCAGATTAGAATAAAATATTTTACTCTTTAATTTTATTAAACCTAAAGTTTTAATTAAGGGTTAAAATTTTAATTACCATTTTGCCCTTCAAGCTTAATAATTTCATAACTCACTAAATTGAGCTTAAATGAACTTGAAATTTTTATGTGACTTCACTCATATGTCAATAAAGACATGAGAGGAGAAAATGTGATTTTTCTGTATTTAATTTATTTATGTAATTATTTTTGGTGGAAAATAGGGATTTCCAAGGAAAATTCAATAACATGACCAAGGGAAAGTTTCATCCTTAAGAAAATTATGGGACATTCCTGATGACCAGAAGACCACTTGAACCAATTTTGGTGATTTTTTGAATTATATTATTTTTATTATAATTATTTTGAATTTTGGAGCATTAATTAATTTAAAAATAAAATAAAATTTGAAAAATGAATTTTATATTTTTCAAAAATCTCTCTAATATCAAGGAAATCAGAGAATCAATTTTGTAATTTTCTGATTTTTCTTTGATTTATTAAAATTATTTTAATGGAAATGCTTAGAAAATACATTTTTTCTTTATTTTAAAATTACCCTAGGGCTTTAAAATTTAATAACTCATCATAGGGACTTAAGAAAAATATGGGGTTTGTTCCTAAGTGATTAAAATTCAAAATGTGACATTTTGGTGAATTTTATTATTTTTGTGATTTTTATTATTTTTTAATTATTAAAATACTAAAATAATACAAAAAATCAACTTTTTTCGAAAATTGAAATTTTAATTTTCTTGAATTCTCTTAAAATCAGAGAGGTTCCAAAACCAATTTGGTGAATTTTTGAAAAGTATTTTGAAAGTTATGAATTTTTAAAGTTTAAATTGGCTAAATGGCTTAATCGACCCATTTAGTAGGGCTAACCAAATCCAATTGACTTCAAATTTTTATGGTGGGTTCCTCCGATCCTAAAGGTCAGTGGAGAATTGATTTCAAGTCAATTTGATGCATGATTAGCTCTAATTAATTAAAGACTTATTTTGAGTGTTTAAGCCGATTAGGGTTATTCAAGTGAATTAATTCAAAACCTATTTTTTCTAGGGTCCTCTGATCATAAGAAACATCACCAAATTTTCCTAGAATTTATTTCACAACATGCTAATTATTGGATTTAAAATACTCAAAATAGTAACATGAATTTGAAAATTCAATAACTTCTCATAGGGATGGCCTCGACTTTGGAAAATTCGGGGAATGTTCCCAAATTCAGAGGCTTCAAAGCCTATGGTCTCATGCCATGGTGAATTTCCTATATGCATGGAGAATTAAAACAATGCGAGAGGGTAAATAAATCATTAAAAATAAAATAATTGATGAAATTAAATGATTTCTTTTCCACATTATTCTCCTACATTCACTTCGAGCAAGAGGGTATTTTTATTTTATTTTTCGATTTTTCTACACAAAGTTATGCATTTTTGAAGTTTAGGGAATTAAATAAATAAGAAAATACCCTAATTTTCTATTTAAAACGGCGGCGCGACTCATCCTAGGCGGCTCCGGAGCGCCGCGTGGCGCTTTCGATTCGACGCCGCCATCCGACTCGGCGCTCCGGGGGCCCGCCGTATCGTTCGCATCTCCTCGTCCGGCGCGATCCTGGCGCGTCCGTCCGCGCGTGTATTAAATGAACGGCATCCGTTCATCGTCCCCAAGCCTCCTAACCGAGAACCGTCCACACTAAATCCCTAATATCTCACTCAATACTTAACGGATTTTCGTGTTCTTGTGCTCTATGGATTCGTCTTGAAGAGACGAACACATCTATGCGGTGATCATGCATTGAAATTAAGACATTTGAAATGGAGAATCTTCAGAAGCTCGGGATAAAGAGTTAGCTCGTACCTTTGCTCAGAGAAGTGTGGCTTCAATCGAGGGTTGTGTCACCTTCGATTGGATCCCGGCAAGCTCCGGATGAAGTCTCTGAGTGCGGTGAATTGCTAGGTATGATTTCGACCAAGCCCGATCACAAAGCTTGGAGTACGGAACGGATGGGTGGCTCGGAGAGGGGGCTTTCTTTGGTGGACTTCTTCCCTTGGTGCAGTGAAGGTGTAGGACCAATCGATTTAAGGATTGATCCATTGTGGAGAAGTGTCCTGGTTTTGGGTGGAATTTTGGTGAGAAATTGGGCTCTGTTGGTGGGGATTAGGGCAAATTGACGCTTGGGGATCAAGCTGCTCTAAGTATGGAGAGTGATGCAGAGCAATTTTGGCGAGTTTCGGTAAGGTGCGGTTCGGCACCTCCCATGGCCGAGAGGGGGTGGTGTTTAAATAGGAGAGGGTGGAGGGCCTCCCGGGGGAGTTAGGGCTTGGGATCGGTTGCTTAGGTCGAGGGCGAACGGCCATGGTGGCCATTGGGCATGGGGCGACTCGGCAGGGTGGAATTCCAAGTTTGGCTCCTCCCGAGGTCTCGGCCATGGTGTTTTCCGGCGACCCGGGCGGGTGGCCGGCGAGGCATGGGTCACCCTCGGAGTCCGGGTGGGTCGGGGCTGGAGATTTGTGCGATCGATTGGCCATGGACATGTGTAAAGGATTTGAATCGAAGTGGAATGGGAAAGGGCTAGTTTTGGGTCTAAATGGGTCGACCCTTGGTTTTGGGTTAGGTTCACCCCCGAGGCCAATTTGGGTGAAGGGAAAGTCACTTGGATCGGCTTGATTAGTGGGGTCAAGTCACAATCCAAGTACAATTAAGCTTAAGCGAGAGTTAGGGGAGACATGGGAGTGGTTAATCACTCTTAAGAGAATCATTAAAGGGTCCCCTCTTCTTGCCATTTTGGGTATGGTGAAGTGTCAAAGGCTTTCATGGCTCACATGTGGCTCATGCATGACTTCATGGCTCACCTTTGGCTTGGAAAAAGCTAAGTCAACTTTCATGAAAGAGGTTTTTATGAATTTTGGTAATTTAGGAGTGATTTGATGGAATTTGGCACATGGCTTGATTTGGAACCATTTGATGATTGATTTGAACTTAGGGATGATTTTAATTAAGGGTATGATGAGAAGAATTTGTCATATGGGCTTTGGCATGAAGTTTGGGCTTTTAGGAAGGTTTAAGAAAGTGGGCTTTTGGTTTGAAAATAAATTTATGGATGTGAATTTTGTGAAGGATTGGGCCAAACAAATGTTGGGTTTAGCTCATGGGTGTGTCATGAGTGAATTGAAGCAAGTTGGGAGTGATTTGGGTTTGAATTGGGTTCAATTTGGGCTTCCTTGGTGAATGGACCAATATAGGTCAAATTGGGCTAACTTGGGCCAATGTTGGGCTAGGGTTGAAATTGATGTAAAATAAATGTTGGGAAATGTTTATGGGAGTGTTTCAAAGAGGTTTTGGCTTTGGTTGGGTTTTGATTTTGGGGTTTGGGCTTATTTGGGTTAGGTTTGGGTTTAGGTCGAAATTGGGCCTTTTAGCTTTGGGTTGAATTTGAGTGGGGTTTGGGTCCAAATTTTGGGCAAATCATGTTAGTGTTTTGTTTGTGGGAATGTTAAGGAAGGTTTAGAAAAGATTTGGGGTTAATTGGAGTTGAATTGGGTTAGTTTGGGTTAGGTTTGGGTCATGGGTCCAAATTGGGCTTTAAGGCCAAAAGTGAAATTGGATCCAAATGCCAATCAAATTGGGCTTGGATTTGGTCTATATTGGTGTTGGGGATGTTGAATTGAAGTCTAGAATTGAATTGGACCAGAATTTGAGTCAATTGGGTAGGTTTGGTTTGACATTGGGTTCACTTTGGGTTAAAATGGGTTAAATTGGGGGTTTTGATAAAAGTGGGGTAAATCGACAAAATTGGCCCATGGTGTAGTTGAACAAAATGAAATTGGGAATATTTGGGATTTTCTGGAATTTTCTAGGAATTTTCTGAATTTTTGGATTTTTTGGCTAACAGGGGCATTTTGGGTATTTGGAGGGTATTGAGAGGTATTTTTGGAATTTTTGGTACTTTTGACTATGAATGATCAATTTGAGTAATGTGGGAATGTTTGGGATTGTTTTTGAGGAATTTTGGGTGATTTTGGAGAATTTTGAAAATTTTGGGTAATTTCAAGGGTTTTGGGTAGGGTAGGCTAGGCGGGTGTAGGGTCCCGGGGGTCAAAAATTGAAAATTTGGAAAATTGAAGATTGGGTGAATGTAAGTGGAATGAAATCATTTTGGTTGAGCCATGAAGCCATATCAAGCCCACATGAGTCATGAAGGGACTCATTTGAGGCACACATTATGTTGTTCCTAACCTCTTAGCCGAGGGCTTAGGGGTTAAGGACCATCCATGTGAATCACCTTCATGAGTCGGGAGATCGAGTTGGGTATGGGTGTGGTTTTAGAAGGTGTGTGAAAGTGGAGTGTATAAATGTAGTGTGTGTGTAAATCGGCCCTCACCGGACCGGGCCACCGAGGGCGATCTAAGGCCGAAGAGTCACATAGGAACTCATCCTTTAAACTTCCACATTTGATTTCGACCCTCTAGGTGATTAGGGGTCTACGATCGAGTTTGTGGAGTTTGCGGGGAGTTAAGAAGTGGTTTGAAATTTCTAAAGGGTGGGTCCCACTTCTAGTCCTCTAAGATTAGTCAAAGGAAAAGCCTAAGGCTAGATCCTAAGTACTAAAGAGAAGAAGAGGAGACCTCATCAAAAATGGGGTCAACAAATGGACCCCGATAGGTGTGGTGAGTGACGGAGCACACGCGCGTATTGGTGTTGGCCGAAGCGATCAACGAAACCAACACAAAAGTCCGAGTGACAAACTTAGGACGAGTAGGAGAGTTTCCTGCAGGGAGTGTCGAGTATCTCTCCGAGGCCGGAGATTCCTGAACTCTCGGCGGGGAAAGGAAAAGGAGGTGAATCCCAAATCATATGACACAGGAGAATTCCAATTTAGATTTCGTTTTGTTTCGGTTTAAGTTTTGATGTGTGAGCTCAGATTTTAGTTTGAGTTTCAATTTAAATTGAATTTTTGTCAAAATTAATTTGAAGGGATTTAAACTTGAAATGAAAATTGGAATTTTGTGGTTTTAGATGTAACATCTTTAACCTCAAAAGAAAGTTGAATTGATTAGATTTGAATCATTACAATGAGGAGAGTTCTCAGAGCAATGCGGTATCGGATGTAAAATCCTTAACCTCAAGAGTTTGATTTTTGATGTATTTCATTGCGATAGGGAAAGAATCCTAAAGCAATGCAGTCTCGGATGTAAAATCCTCGACCCCAAGAATTTGATTTTGATGTATTTCATTGCGATAGGGAAAGAATCCTAAAGCGATACGGTCTCGGATGTAAAATCCTCAACTCCAAAAGTTTGATTTTGATGTATTTCATTGCGATAGGGAAAGAATCCTAAAGCGATACGGTCTCGGATGTAAAATCCTCGACCACAAAAATTTGATTTTGATGTATTTCATTGCGATAGGGAAAGAATCCTAAAGCGATACGGTCTCGGATGTAAAATCCTCGACTCAAAAGTTTGAATTTGATGTATTTCATTGCTATAGGGAAAGAATCCTAAAGCAATGCGGTCTCGGATGTAAAATCCTCGACTCCAAAAGTTTGAATTTTGATGTATTTCATTGCGATAGGGAAAGAATCCTAAAGCAATGCGGTCTCGGATGTAAAATCCTCGACCCCAAGAATTTGATTTTGATGTATTTCATTGCGATAGGGAAAGAATCCTAAAGCAATGCGATCTCGGATGTAAAATCCTCGACCTCGAAAATTTGAATTTTGATGTATTTCATTGCGATAGGGAAAGAATCCTAAAGCGATGCGGTCTCGGATGTAAAATCCTCGACCCCAAGAATTTGATTTTGATGTATTTCATTGCGATAGGGAAAGAATCCTAAAGCAATGCAGTTTCGGATGTAAAATCCTCAACCCCAAAAGTTTGATTTTGATGTATTTCATTGCGATAGGGAAAGAACCTAAAGCAATGCAGTCTCGGATGTAAAATCCTCAACCCCAAGAATTTGAGTTTTGAATGGTAATTGATTTTGCAAAGATTTGTAGTGTTGATTTGAAAAGTGTGGAATTTTGGTGTTTCGAGAATTTCATGAAAGTTGTAAAGGACTTTCATGGAAGGAGATAGATTAGGAGGGAATATGTAGATGCTACATATCCCATTCAAGAGAGTTGATTGAAAGTTGCTGGTTTGGATTAGATACAATTCCTCGCCATTAGATCCGAATCGAAAACCTCGTAGCTCCATGTCAATGGAATCGACCGCTTCCATCCCAGACAAAGGAGAGAGTAGAACGGATTGGATTTCAGATTTGGAAGGTTGAGTTTGAATTTGATTGAGATTTGATTTGAGATCTGGAAGATCGGATTTGAATTTGATTTAAAATTTGTGGTCATTTTGTTTGTCCTTTAACGATTCAAATTTTATTTTATCATTCGTTTAATGTTCATGTGAATTTGGTGTTCATCATTTTTTTCTTTAGATTTTTAAGGAAAGTTTTCTTTTATTCTCTTTTTTTCTTTTCTGTTCTTTGTTCGAAGTTCATTTAACTTTAATGGCGTTTCTCAGTCAACTTGCACAAAAGAGGTGAAGGCCAAAAATGTGACATGGTCACTTTCATTCCAATCATGTTGAAGATACATCATACAACTCGATCCGGAATACATCTCATACAATCCATATAGACTCGAAACGGACTATGTATGATCTTTGTCGATCTATCCAAAAAGGCATCTCGTCGAAAATCCATGTACGAATAGTGAGGTACATGGTCGATAACATCACCTTCCAAGCCATCCTTGGCAAGGATGCCGTATGGATGTACGTTGGAGGTGTGATACTTTCCATGTAACTCACGGCTCGTAAGGCCGGAGGCTCTCTAGCTCCGGTCCGGCTGGAAGTGGTAAGGTGCTTTCTGTCGTCCATCCTTCGAAAGTAGCCGAGATCCGCTTCATTGGTACTCCGGTATGCAATGTTTAGCGACATCTGCTCCGTTGCCCTTCAATATCATGATGGAACCTACCGGTAATGGTATCTTTACTGGCCCTCGGAACTCACCTGGGCCCGCTATCCGGAGGTCAGATCCGAACATGATATTACACTCGTTCGAAAAGAAGCTGTGCGAAAGGTCCGACAAAATCGTGGTGATCTATGTGCGGGGGTATGCAGTCACCCTTCTTATAAATGTTAATGATGCAACTGTTGGGTATGCGATATGCTGGCAGTACCCTCCATGTCATCATTCTTTTTACCATCCTTTTGATGACTAATGGCATTGGATCCACCTGGCCATGACGGAGTATTCCCGGTGGGTTTCCTTTCCTGTCCTCTGCGAAGTTGTAGCAGCATCCACACTGTATGGTAATTCTACCTTTCCACGGCATCCATCTCCGGGGTTCGAGTAAGTGTTTTCTCTTAGGCGACCCGCTCGGCCCATTCTTTTCAAATCCGGATGCGATCTACGATTTGTTGTTGTTCGTGCTGCGAGAACACGTACGTATGTAGCTCGAGGCCTTCTAGTATATTGATCCTCCTGCCTCGATTCTCTCGAAGTATTCAAAAGTTTTCTTCTCGACATTACGCATCCTTTCTAGCTCGTATTACGGAATAATTTGCAAATGGCGAGGCACAGTGACGTATTATGGGATATATGGTTCAATCCCTTCACGTTCTCCTGCATACCTCGGCTCCTCGGGGATGGTGTCCGTCGGGACATCCTCCGGGGTTGCTACGCAACAAGGTTATGCATTACCGGTGGCTTTGTCTGGTGGCGTTGTAGCCTTCTTTCCTCTGTTCTTCTTAAGATTTCCCTGGTCTCTTCTGTTATCCTCGGAGCTGACCTCCTTTCTTCAGGTCCTTGGTGAACTGGTGTCCTTGAAGTGTATGTGCTGCGTGATAGGCTCGCCTCGTCGCGTCGATCCGTTTGCTAGTTTGGTTAACATCTTGCGGATACGGCGATTTTTGTTTCTTCGTTGAGTTCTTGTGAGAGTAGCTCTTCGTACTTCCTGAATCTCTGTGGGCGCGGCGTCGACAAGCTCGCCCTCTGCCGTAGCGACTACGGATTTGATTCTCTTGTCTTCTTCGGTGTTTGTTTTCCTTTTCTTCTGCTTTGGATTGGTGGCTTGGGCCACCCACTTTCATTCTTGTCCGGTCGGGCGGTTCCTCTCGGTCAGCTGGGACCCGGTCACTTTCCTCGTATTGCGAGCCTGCGGTGCGAAGTCCGAGTCGATCTTCGATTATCGCTCCATCTTTCACCCTCTTTTCGTCGAGTGCAAGTCTTACGCCATTTCTAAAGTTCAGGACCAACCGCCCGTTCGACATTTCCTTGCGAAAAGACAAGGAAAAGGATCAGGAGCTGTACTAAGAACAAGAACATTAAGAAAATATTTATTAAAGACAGTTTTTTTTTTTTATTATTATTACTTTTGTACTTTTAAATTCAACAGGAATGAAGTGGGATAAGATTAGGAAAGAGATTTTGATTTGGAAAAGAAAACAAGGAAAACTTTATTGTCATGATTTTATTTATTTTAGCACATTTTTTATTATTTTTGGGTTCGGACCCGGTCATAAGTAACTACTTCGCCCGTGCTTCTAGGGATGAAGAATTCATTCCTTCGAAACATCAGGTAGCGTAATACTTTTTCAAGTATCGTCCGTTGATCGGAAGCATATGTCGTTCCCCTTGGCAGTTCACTAGCTGGTAGGAGCCTCCTGAGTAGACTGCCTCAACAACAAACGGTCCTTCCCAAGTGGGTTCAAATTTTCCTCCTATCTTGCGGTGTGCAAGGATAGGTCTCTTGAGAACGAGAACTAAGTCACCAACTTTGAAGGTTCTTGGGCGGACCAGTCTGTCATGAGCTTGAACCATCTTAGCTTGGTATAGTTCTAAATTCCAGCTGCGCTGCAAGTCTTTTCCCTTCCGGGCTTTCCAATTCTTCTAGTCGTAATTTGGCATTCTCTTCTGTCGTGATTTTGTTTGCAACCGCAATTCTGAGTGAAGGAAGCTGGACCTCTAAAGGTAACACTGCCTCGGACCCATACACCAGAGCGTAAGGCGTAGCTTGAGTAGGAGTTCTGAAGGTTGTCCGGTAGGCCCACAAGGCTTCTAACAACTTCTCGTGCCAATTTCTCTTATTGTCGTCCAAAGTTTTCTTTAAAATTTGAACGAGAGTTTTATTAAAAGCCTCGACTGAGCCGTTTGCTCTCGGGTAGTAAATTGTTGAATAGCGCCGGTCGATTCCGTGTCTCCTGACAAAATTGTTGATTTGTGTGCTTCTGAATGCTGACCCATTATCTGAGATGATCCTGCGCGGCACTCCAAAACGGTAGACAACTTGGTTCTTGAAAAACTGTAGCACGTGGTGTGCTTTCACTTCTCTGAGTGAAACTGCCTCGGCCCACTTTGAAAAGTAATCTGTAGCCGCAAGAATGAAGCGATGTCCTTTTGAAGATGGTGGTTCTATTGGACCCACTATATCTGTGCCCCAACATTCAAATGGCCACGACGCAATTGTCGGATGCAAGACATTTGGAGGTTGGTGTAGAACCACTCCGTGTACTTGGCATTGGTGACGGCTCTTGGCGATTTTCATGCGGTCGGTCATCATCGAGGGCCGGCAGTACCCTAGTCTTTTAATTTTCATTTTCATCTTCGGACCCGATCGGTGAGCGCCACGCAGTCCTGAATGCACCTCTTTAACAATTTCATGGGCCTCGGACCCGCTTAGGCACCTTAGCCACATTTGATCAAAAGACCTTCTGTATAACGTGTTGTTTATTAATGCGTAGGACAAAGTTCTTTTCTTGATCTGATGGGCTAACGACCTATCGTCTGGTAGTTTTCCTGTTTGCAGGTAGTCTATTAATGGCTGTCGCCAATCTTCCATGTTTTCTGTCACTGTTGCAACTGATTCTTCTTCTTTTTCTGATTTGTGTATTGTGTCTATGTCGAGCTGTGATAAGACCTGACGTCCGCGAAATGACACTTCCATTGATTCATCTTGCAAGCAGGCAAATTCTTTTACGAGGCGGGGTAACGCATCTGCTAAAGCGTTTTCTTTTCTGGGAATTTTGTAGATTGTCACATTTGGAATCTGTTCTAACAACTGTATGGCATACTGGAAGTATTGCTCGAGTCTTGGTTTTAAAATTCTGTATTGTCCGGCGATCTGTTGAATGATTAACTGCGAATCCCCGTAGATGTTGATGTCTGTTATCCCCATTTGAATAGTTAATTCCAATCATGTTATGAGGGCTTCGTATTCTGCTTCGTTGTTTGTACACGGCTCTGTTAAGTGGTAGGCATATCTTAACATCCCCCGCTCCGGTGTTATAAAGATTAGTCCGATCCCTGCCTTACCGGGCACTATCACTTGCGATTCTTCGTCTTTGTGTGTCGAAGATGCTCCGTCGAAATATAATTCCCAACGTCGATCATCGGGGTCTTCTAAGCTCATTATTTGTTCGTCTGGCAAGTCGTCATTGAGAGGAGATTCTGCCGGCAAAGGGTGTGCTGCGAGGAAGTCTGCTAGGACTTGTCCCTTTACGGCACGAAGAGGCATGAAAGTTATATCGAATTGCAATAATATCATCGACCATCTGGCAAGTCTGCCGGAAAGCATTGGACGGGTCATCAAGTATTGCAATGGATTAAATTTCGAGATCAGGTTGACCTTATGAGAAAGCATGTAGTGCCTGAGCTTTTGAGCGGCGAAGATCGTGGCCAAACAATGCTTTTCAATTGCGGGATACCTTATTTCCGTCGGAAGTAAACGACGGCTTAGGTAGTAAAGAGCATTTTCTTTACCCTCATCATCGACCCGGCTAACGAGGCTCCGAGAGAGTCGTCTAAGGCCGCAGTATAAAGTATCAATGGTCTACTCCGAGACCGGGGTCGCTAAGACGGGAGGTGTCATTAAATATTGTTTAATGTCCTCAAAGTCCTCTCGGCATTTCTCTTCCCAAATAAATTTGGCGTCCTTTTTAATTAATGCCGAGAAAGGCCGACACCTTCCCGACAAGTTCGAGATAAAGCGTCGAAGATATGCCAACTTCCTCGAAAAGATCGTAGTTGTTTTAAGGTTCTGGGAGGTGGCATTTCTAAGATAGCTTTAATCTTTTCCGGGTCGATTTCAATTCCGCGATGTCGGACAACGAATCCTAAGAATTTCCCGGAGGTGACGCCGAAGGCGCATTTTAAGGGATTCATCTTAAGGTTAAATTGTCTTAATCGTTCGAAAACAATTCTCAAATCATACGGGTGGTTTTCCTTTACTTTGCTTTTGATGACCACATCATCCACTTAGCATTCGACTTGATTGTGGATGAGATCATAAAAATTCTTGTCATCGCTCTCGGTATGTTGCTCCTGCGTTCTTCGGTCCGAATGGCATCACCGTGTAGCAATATACTCCGATCGGCGTTCGAATGCTCGTAAGTTTTTCATCTTCTGGAGCCATTTTTATCCGGTTGTATCCCGAAGATCCATCCATGAATGAGAATATTTCATGTGTTGAAGCAATGTCGATCATTAATTCGGGATCGGTAGATGGAATTCATCTTTCGGACATGCCTTGTTTAAATCTCTCGAAATCCACACAAATTCCGATCCGACCATTCTTCTTCCTCGATCGGTACCACATTGGCTAACCAAGTCGGGTATTGTTCTTCACGGATAAATTTAGCATCTATTAGCTTTTTAACTTCAGCTATGACTTGTTGTTCTATTTCTAGACGCATTCTTCCGGGACCTCGTCCGACCGGGACGAAGTAGGATCCACTCCTAGCTTATGATCGCAACCTCCGGAGCTAATCCCGGCATCTCATCGTAGCTCCAAGCAAAACAGATCTTTAAATTCCATTAATAACTTGATTATTTCTTCGGAGTCTTTTTTATTGAGTAAGGAGCTAACAAAGGTAGGTCTAGGTTCTTCGCTAGTACCTAAGTTAACTTCCGTTAACTCATCTATCGTAGATTTGATCTCTTCTTCGAACTCGGTGGAGCGTTTCCAATTTGTAAATCTTCAAGTTCTTCCGTAGCTTCCATGCGGTTTTCATTAGACTCGCAAGTGACAACCAAGCAAAATTCAGCATCGTCAATCGATCCTATCGTGCCGAATCCGAGACCATGCTTTGAATTGGGTGGACGACCGGAGTTATTCCATAAATTTTCAAAATGTTGTGATCGCCCTTCTGTCCATTGTCGAGGTAAGAAACCACGCCGAATTAAATTTTGAACACAGGGAGAGTACCACTCAAAAGGTAATTCCATTAATTCTGATGAAGTAGCATCTTCAAATTGTACATTGTTTTCAGTTTTGGAGGAAGGAGCACCACGGTAGAACTTGATGGGCTTTGTACTGCCGCTGCGTACTCTTTGACCACCATACCCTCGATCTTATTAGAATGGATCGGGGTCAGGGTCATAGTATGTACATAGTGGTTAATCTTCTCGTACATCGGTTTATATTCTTCGTTCTTTTCATCTTCGAGAGATATCCTGAATTGCGGCTTCTTCCGACTTATTGTCGCTGCTTCTTGCTTGATTTCTTTTTCTTCTTCGGAACTATCTTCCCATTCAACATTGATGGCTGGTTTTCTCTGTCCAACTGTCCTAACGTCTCTGCCACGACCTC
Source organism: Papilionanthe hookeriana x Papilionanthe teres (assembly GCA_022702705.1). Classification (NCBI taxonomy): domain Eukaryota; kingdom Viridiplantae; phylum Streptophyta; class Magnoliopsida; order Asparagales; family Orchidaceae; genus Papilionanthe; species Papilionanthe hookeriana x Papilionanthe teres. Next base: position 79,294,911 of record CM040421.1, on the reverse strand, counting down.
GTCCCCGGCCTCGACCTCGGATGCGAGTTGTGGAGAAACCTTCACCATCTCGCCGTAAGGGAGTGGTGAGTGATCGTTGGACTAGAACTTCGGGTTCTTCGTCGTCCCAAATTTCCTTTGCTTCATTTGTTATGGTATCTCCGGAGAAGATTGTTTTCTTCGGGGGTGCGTAATAAGCCGCATCTTCATGGATTCCAATTTCATGTACGGAGAATGGTTGTAAGTCACCTTTGATGCACTGTTCCCCTCCATCGTAGTATTTGATGCACTGATGTAGAGATGATGGTACCATCCTATTTTCATGTATCCATGGTCGGCCCAGTAGAGCGTTGAATGACGTTTCTGAATCAATTATGTGAAATTTCGCGGTTGTCTTTGCCAAGTCACCGGTCTTCATTAGCAGTGTTATCGATCCGAGGGCTCTTTCTCCTTTCTGGTTGAATCCTCTTAATAACATTTTGTCTGCTTCGAGCTCGCGAGCATCAATTTCCAAGTATGCTAGCGTTCGGAGATTCATTATATTAATTGATGCTCCCGGATCCACCAATACCCCGGAGAGTGTAAACTTCCCAATTGTAATCGAAATGTACAACGGTCGTTTGTGGTCCGTCGTCCCAAGTAGTAGGTCATTGTCCGTGAAGGTGACACCTCGCTGTTCTTTTAACGAACAAACCTCATCTAGGGAATCTCCGGCCATTTGAGCTAAGCAAATTTCTGGATCAAGTAAGGCCTTGATCAGAGTTTCTCTCATCTCCTTTGATATGATGAGAGCGTCGTAGATGCTCAATTTGGCTGGTAGTTTCCTAAGATGGGCTAGCACGTTGTAGTCCACTTTATTTCCATGTGTCTCGTTTTCTTCCCGAATGGGTATTTCCTCTGCCGGGGTTGGTTCTTCCTGAACAACCACCTGCTTTCCCTTGTCCTTTGGACCCATTCTCGGAGGTAGAACTCTTCCACTTCTTAAGTTGACTTCTGTGATTTCTTCTGAATCTAGTATTGAGTTTGCTGATGTCTCCTTCGAATCGGAATGACGGAGTTCTTCCGGATTAGCTTCGGAGTCTGAAGGCTCTAACTCTATTGTGACTGGAGCTCCTCGGAACTCCCAAATAGATTCGTTGCTTGTTGAACTTTCGTAGCCTCCTTGGTGGATGTCTTCTTTGTCATTGTGATCGTCGAGATTGTGTATGATTTGAGAATTGTTATTTGTATCGGAATCGACGTCCGGATTAGGTTGATTGTCGCTAGTTACGTAATCGTTAAAAACAGTCAAAACGTAGCCAACGCCATAACCCTCATCATTATAAGATCCCACCGGAGTGAGCAGATAATCATACAGAGTCAGAAGTTCGAGGGATTTCTCCCCCGAATCGGAAACAACTATCCTAGGATAAGCAGCCCCTAGTCTAGCCTTAAGGGCCTCAGTCTTCTCTTCTTCGTTGATTTTCTTCTTTTCTTCAGTCGTCTCTTGTTGAGGTGGTTCTTCTATCGCAAGTGATAGTGTCGACTTTACAGGTTTCGAACTCTGAATTGAGGCTCGCTCCGAAGTGGTTTGGATGCGATCTAAAATCTTCTTCGAAGACTTTGTCAAGCGGTAGTCCATCCATCATCAATCGCATAGGGATCTATTGGAACAATGAGATCCGTCGAGATAACATTGACGGAACCTCCTTTCTGGGGTTCCTTCATGTATTCCTTCGGGATCGTTATATTCCCTTTCCAAAGATTGTCTTTGAGCCAACTCTTGAAGGTAATACAATCTTCTATCTTATGCCCAAGCATCCGGTGGTAAGGGCAAAAGTTGGGATCACCTTTCTTGTCGACTTCCTCTGGTCTCTTAGGTTCTGGTAGTTGGAAATCTGGAGTCTTCATCAAACTGCGGAACATTTTCGCATCGCCTCATTCTTGAACGGATACTCCTCGCTCGAAGTTCCCTTAACGTACGTTGCGGACGAGGCGGTTGTTCATACCGTTGAGATGACCGATAGCCGGGTCGGGGTTGCCGGTAATTCGTCGAGGTTGTCGCGGCCGTTCGACGATATTTGTATCGGTTGCTTGCCTTCGTCGATCGCTGCAACGATCCCGGACTTCTTTTCAAAAGTTTTCACGGCTTCGTTTGTCTGTTTTGTCGGTGAAACTTAATTGCTTCGCCTCCTCTTGCAGGCTTCCGGCCTTGCTTAACAACTTCTCAAAAGTCTTAATAGTAAATCCCTTGAGGAGAAGTGCTATCGGGCCATGGATGCTCTTTAGTAAAATGCCGATCGCATGTCGTTCTCGTAGGCCGCGGCTCACACTTCATACTTAGGTTCCTCCATCGAAGTATGTAATCCACCAATGTTTCGTTCGGTTTCCGCTTCTCTACCACTAAATCACCTATAGTGATGTGGTGCTGAGCTCCGGCAAATCGCTTGATGAAGAGGTTCTCTAGTTCTGAAAATGTCTTCACCGAACCGTTCGGTAATTCCGCATACCAATCCCTTTTTTGGAATCATGCTTTGTGTTGTATCCTTCTTTAATTGATCATCCCCGTTGACGGATGTAATCTCCTTTCCTCCGTCTACGATGTGAATGACCTCTAGGGGTGTCTCTCTTTGGGGTTGAACCTGACTCTGGAGAGTGGCTAGGGCTACGACCATCTCTTCCATCCTTTTGCCATTCGGGCGATCGTATCATCTTTCTCTTGAAGCCGCCTCCTCATTACTTCCGGCTCCTCTCTTTCGCGGCTGCAGGAGCACCTCGTGAAGCCGACGAAGCTCGCGTTTCAACCATGTTAATTTTCGCATATTCATCATCCATGAACTTTGACGAGTCAACTTCATCTCCGAATTTCTCTTCTCTTTCCCTTGCTAGTTGCCGAATATCAGTTCTTAGCTTTTCCATAGCATCTTCTAGTGGTCTTTTCTGTGTATCCTTGCATTTGTCATGTGATAATTGTCGGGTTTCCTTCTCATGAGTCCCCTTCATCGCGGTAAGCACTTTCTTCGGACTCAAGTCTCCCGACGAGACTTTCCTTTTCGTGTCGCTGTTTCGGTCTTAATCGTCGGTAGTGGGACGCCATACCATCCTTCTAGCAGAAGGCCTAGGACCAGATGGTCTGTCGGCTGAATGCTGGAAGGTGGTATCCTCCCTAATCTGTAAACCTGAAACAACAACAGGTGGACTAGCCTTCATCTTCTTATTCGGCTCTTCTGCAGCGATAACAGGTTCTACTCGTAGTCCAAGACGGGATTTGGCCGGCACCCGCCCTATCCTTCTTAAAATCTCCGATACAGGGCATTTTTCTTTCTTTGCTAACTTCTCAATCACGATCCGTAGTCGGGCAAATGGTGTAATCCTTGCCCTTTTCTTTCTGTTGTCGCTATAAGTATGCGGGTCGTGGTAATGTGGAGGCAATCCCGCGGACATTTTCCTCGTCACCGCGGCGGAAAGGGGATGGAATCTACTTTCTTCCAAAAGGGGTGTATATTCGAGCAATGGTATGTATTCGAGTAATGGTGTGTACTCGTGGATTTCTTCTAAGAAAGCGACTTCAGCAGCTCCGGCCTTCCTAGCAATCTTCCTACCTCGTTTCTTCTCCGAGTCCGTGTTAGGGGTGGAACCCTCGAGCCGGACCCAATTTCAAAAATGAAGGTCTTGCACGGAAATCCGTACCCTCCACGGTAACATGCTCGTTACAAATTCGAACTTCCTTCCCCTTCAGTTCGGCGGAAGCCGGGGTAGGTGCAGAGACGACTAGACCAGCTGGGGGTAGAGATAACTGGTCCTCCTTTGGACGGTAGTATTCCTCTCACTGGAACCCTTTGCAGAGGAGGAAACTCTGAGTCGACTTAAGGTTGAACTCGATCAAAGGTCTTTCAATTTCGTATACTTTGTCCGTCGGTGCGAAAAGGGTAACGTCGGTGATCTCGACATTTGTGTTCTCGAATCCTCGTCCAAACCGGATGATCCCATTGTCGGGCAGCTCATCCTTGTAAACATCGAAGTCCAGTCCATTGGTGAAGGAGAAAATCGGCTTAGGGGCTTCCATTTCTGTAGGTAGATTCCGATTGTCGATCCCAAGTTATGCTTCTTCTCATCGTGACGAAAAGAAAGGAATCGAAAAGTGTCCGAACACATTCTTGTTCATGTATTTATAAGAAGGAGTTATTTGTTAAAAGAGTCATTCATTAGAGGGTTTGTTTATTTAGAACGGAATGTTCAAAGGTGTAGAGAAGGTAATGAATCTGATTCAGAGTTGGAAAGGAAAAGAAAGTCTTATGCAAGACTTCTCGACTCGAAGGATCACTCCTAAACTAACACCTATTGGGGGTCCACCCCAACTTAGAAATGAGGTAAAAGGATCTCGGAACCTCTCTGTTTAGGGGTGTCTAAACAGTGGCTCCTAAATCCGAGAGAATGTTGGCCATACTCGTTCAAGGTAGAAATGAACATAGTATTCCAACGGAAAGAAGGGTAGTTTGATCCACTAGGGACATGGATACACTACCGATTTTGAAAGCAGAACTATCTGATTAAAAATGGAGAGAGGAACTATCCCCAGCGGAGTCGCCAGAAGTTGTCGGCATATTTTTAGGTTGTGTTTTATTTTGAAAAGGTGGTCGCCTACAGAAATTGTCGGCGAATTTTTAATTTAATTTAAATAAATAATTTGAAAAGTAGTATTTGATTTTGAAAAAATTTTTTTTTTTTAAATTTGAAGATTTTAAGATATGAAATCAAACTGATCTCACATCCCGAATAGTTTATATAAACGAGCATTGCACCACAAACCGTGTATCTATCCCGAAGAATAGACACCATCGCTTGATGATGGGGCTCGATTAAATAAACTAGGAGATTTGTGACATCCGTTCGTCTCGCGAACCAATTTTATAAGCCGACAAGTTCCCCGCTTAATATAAATGAATTAAGCGGGGTTTATATTACTCGGGTTCTTAAAATTCCCTATAAGGGCAAGCCCCTATAGTTAATTACATCTTAAGTGACGGGAATCACCTAAGAAAACTCTCGATAATAATCAGTAGTTCGCTCTCAAGAATTTCAAAGTTTAAGTTTTCAAGGGATCGAGTTTTGAAATTTCAATGGGAATAGATTAAATTTGGAACATTTTATTTTAGGAGTCCAAAGGAAGAGAAGTAGGAGAAGCTGAGGATCCAAGAGGAATCTTGGCAACTTCCCGACTATCCTATTTGTTTGGCTTGGATTTAGGAAAGTCCTAATGTTTATTTAATATTTTGATCTTGCCAATTTTTAATTAATTAGGACTTATATTCGTATGATAAAATCATACAAATAGCCTCGAAGATGTGAGGGTTTATGTCGTATCGACGACTACCTCGAAGTCCTAAGACCGGTTAGGGCTTAATTTACATGATATGATCATGCAAATGCCTAACGAAGAGTTGAGGATTTATGTTGCACTGAGCAAACTACCTCGAAGTCCTATGGCTTGGTTATTTAATTCTAAGAAAGTTTTGCTGAAGTAGACTCGGGTTTTGCTTGATGACGATGGTCGTGCCGCCCACCATGCTCCAAGCTCCTTGTTGTTGCAGAGGTTTAGTTTTAGAAGTCATAAATCGGGAGATGAGAGAAGTGTTCGGTTTAGAGAAGGTCTTAGTTTCCAAATGTTTTTATGTTTTAATTAAAACAAATCTTAAAGTTGTTTATAACAACACCGGTTAAGATCCCACGGTTCCATCCTTCCGGCATCGTTATTTTTATCGGATTCACTTAGTCCAGATGAATTTGCTAAACTCAACTAAATGAGTTCCACACTTTCATTTAGACCGTGGGAAATCCCGTTAGCAACACGTAGGTTACATCATCCGAGGTATTCCCGATCATCCAACAAGACGTTTTAATTTAGTTGTAATTGTAATTTTGTTGTTCTGTTTGTGATTAAATTTTGAGTTGTTTTATATTTTGAAATGTTGTGGCGGTGAATTTTATCGTGTAATGACTTTTAATTTAGTTTTGGTTTCAGTTTTAGGGACTATCCTAAAGGTTTTGATTTTCATGCAACAGTTGTTTATCATGCAAGAAAGGTAAGTGCGATGCGATTAAATAAATTGCAATAAGGTAAATTGCAATAAAATAAAAGCGTACCTGGAGGGTCTTCCCGTCATCCCTAGCTGCACTTAAAACACATGTTAGAGCATTTAAGTATTCCAACAAGTACCTAGGTAAAGCTAAGGGAAGGGTTATGGTTTTCTACCAAGTTCCTAATCCTATAGCTAGTCATCTCCTATGACGTCTAGGTTCTTGTATTTTGGTTTGAGGACGATTTTCTTCATCAAAGAACAATTAAGTTCAATTGTTCTTATAAACATCCTATCATATCGAGGAAGTGCTTAAGACAAATCTTAAACATCTTTTCAATATTTCTAGGATTATTTTAAGTCAAAGAGAATTTAATTATACAAATGAATTAATCGTCCGGGAGTTCAAGTTTTGTTATCTTGCTCAGTGAACTAGGACATTTGAATATCCCATAAGTGAAGTAACACTTCACTTAATACTCCATTCAGGAGTTATGACAATAAAAGCTTTCGAAAGCAAATTGATGTTCAAGTGATTTATGATTTAATTTAATTTCAGTTAATGGATTTAAGTTTGGAATAGTGTTCAAGTTGTTTTTTTAGATTTATTCTTGAATTTTTTATGTCTTAGGTGATGTTATTTTTAATTCAATTTAACTTAACTTAGTTCAATTTAATTTAATTTAATTTAATTTTAATTTAATGTGGTTTAATTTAATTTAATTTAATTTAAGTTAATTTAATATAATATGATTTAATTTAATTTAATTTAATTTAATTTAATTTAATTTGATTTAATTTAATTTAATATTTTATTTTAAAAGGGTTTAATTTAAATAATTTAATTTAATTCAATTTAATGATTAAGTCTTTTAGCATTTTTAAATCTTAAATTTGAATTATCATTTTAATTAGGAATTAAATATTATTGAGATGATTAATTTAGGGATTCTTAAATTAAAGAATAAATTTCTTCCTAATAATATCCCTATTTTAATAATCCCAATTTTATTATTCCTCCAAATTTAATCAATTATTTAATTAAAGTTCACTTCGATTATTTTTAAATTGTTTAATAGGTTTCTACCCTTTAATTATTTAAATTTCAATCATCCAAGTCGATTAGAATCAAATATTTTACTCTTTAATTTTATTAAACCTAAAGTTTTAATTAAGGGTTAAAATTTTAATTACCATTTTGCCCTTCAAGCTTAATAATTTCATAACTCACTAAATTGAGCTTAAATGAACTTGAAATTTTTATGTGACTTCACTCATATGTCAATAAAGACATGAGAGGAGAAAATGTGATTTTTACTGTATTTAATTTATTTATGTAATTATTTTTGGTGGAAAATAGGGATTTCCAAGGAAAATTCAATAACATGACCAAGGGAAAGTTTTTGTCCTTAAGAAAATTATGGGACATTCCTAATGACTGGAAGACCACTTGGACCAATTTTGGTGATTTTTTGAATTATATTATTTTTATTATAATTATTTTGAATTTTGGAGCATTAATTAATTTAAAAATAAAATAAAGTTTGAAAAATGAATTTTATATTTTTCAAAAATCTCTCTAATATCAAGGAAATCAGAGAATCAATTTTGTAATTTTCTGATTTTTCTTTGATTTATTAGAATTATTTTAATGGAAATGCTAGAAAATACATTTTTTTCTTTATTTTAAAATTACCCTAGGGCTTTAAAATTTAATAACTCATCATAGGGACTTAAGAAAAATATGGGGTTTGTTCCTAAGTGATTAAAATTCAAAATGTGACATTTTGGTAAATTTTATTATTTTTTAATTATTAAAATACTAAAATAATACAAAAAATCAACTTTTTTAGAAAATTGAAATTTTAATTTTCTTGAATTCTCATAATATCAGAGAGGTTCCAAAACCAATTTGGTGAATTTTTGAAAAGTATTTTGAAAGTTATGAATTTTTAAAGTTTAAATTGGCTAAATGGCTTAATCAACCCATTTAGTAGGGCTAACCAAATCCAATTGACTCCAAATTTTTATGGTGGGTTCCTCCGATCCTAAAGGTCGATGGAGAATTGATTTCAAGTCAATTTGATGCATGATTAGCTTCTAATTAATTAAAGACCTATTTTGGGTGTTTAAGCCAATTAGGGTTATTCCAAGTGAATTAATTCAAAACCTATTTTTCCTAGAGTCCTACGATCATAAGAAACATCACCAAATTTTCCTAGAATTTATTTCACAACATCGCTAATTATTGGATTTAAAATACTCAAAACGATAACATGAATTTAAAAAATCAATAACTTCTCATAGGGATGGCCTCGACTTTGGAAAATTCGGGGAATGTTCCCAAATTCGGAGGCTTCAAAAGCCCTATGGTCTCATGCCATGGTGAATTTCCTATATGCATGGAGAATTAAAAAATGCGAGAGGGTAAATAAATCATTAAAAATAAAATAATTGATGAAATTAAATGATTTCTTTTCCACATTATTCTCCTCCGTTCACCGAGCAAGAGGGTATTTTTATTTTATTTTTTCGATTTTTCTACACAAAGTTATGCATTTTTGAAGTTTAGGGAATTAAATAAATAAGAAAATACCCTAATTTTCTATTTAAAACGGCGGCGCCGACTCATCCTAGGCGGCTCCGAAGCACCGCGTGGCGCTTTCGATTCGACGCCGCCATCCGACTCGGCGCTCCGGGGGCCCGCCGTATCGTTCCGTCTCCTCATCCGGCGCGATCCCGGCCGTCCGTCCGCGCGTGTATTAAATGAACGGCATCCGTTCATCGTCCCCAAGCCTCCTAACCCGAGAACCGTCCACACTAAATCCCTAATATCTCACTCAATACTTAACGGATTTTCGTGTTCTTGTGCTTCTATGGATTCGTCTCGAAGAGACGAACACATCTATACGGTGATCATGCATCGAAATTAAGGCATTTGAAATGGAGAATCTTCAGAAGCTCGGGATAAAGAGTTAGCTCATACCTTTGCTCAGAGAAGTGTGGCTTCAATCTAAGGGTTGTGTCACCTTCGATTGGATCGCAGCAAGCTCCAGATGAAGTCTCCTGGTCTGGTGAATTGCCTAGGTATGATTTCGACCAAGCTCGATCACAAAGCTTGGAGTCTGGAACAGATGGGTGGCCTGGAGAGGTGGCTTTTGCTGGTGGACTTCTTCCCTTGGTCTGGTGAAGGTGTAGGACCAATCAATTTAAGGATTGATCCACTGTGGAGAAGTGTCCTGGTTTTGGGTGGAATTTTGGCTGAGAAATCGGGCTCTGTTGGTGGGGATTAGGGCAAATTGGCACTGGGGATCAACTGCTCTAAGTATGGAGAGTGATCTAGAGCAATTTTGGCAGAGTTTCAGTAAGGTCTGGTTCAGCACCTCCCATGGCCGAGAGGGGGTGGTGTTTAAATAGGAGAGGGTGGAGGGCCTCCTAGGGGGAGTTAGGGCTTGGGATCAGCCGCTAGGTCGAGGGCGTAACGCCCATGGTGGCCATTGGGCATGGGGCAACTCAACAAGGTGGAATTCCAAAGTTCGGCTCCTCCCAAGGTCTCGGCCATGGTGTTTTCCGGCGACCCGGGCGGCTGGCCGGCAGGCATGGGTCACCCTCGAGTCCGAGTGGGTCGGGGCGGAGATTTGTGCGATCAATTGGCCATGGACATGTGTAAAGGATTTGAATCAAAGTGGAATGGGAAAGGGCTAGTTTTGGGTCTAAATGGGTCAACCCTTGGTTTTGGGTTAGGTTCACCCCCAAAGGCCAATTTGGGTCGAAGGGAAAGTCACTTGGATCGGCTTGATTAGTGGGGTCAAGTCACAATCCAAGTACAATTAAGCTTAAGCAAGAGTTAGGGGAGACATGGGAGTGGTTAATCACTCTTAAGAGAATCATTAAAGGGTCCCCTCTTCTTGCCATTTTGGGTATGGTGAAGTGTCCAAGGCTTTCATGGCTCACATGTGGCTCATGCATGACTTCATGGCTCACCTTTGGCTTGGAAAAAGCTAAGTCAACTTTCATGAAAAAGGTTTTTATGAATTTTGGTAATTTAGGAGTGATTTGATGGAATTTGGCACATGGCTTGATTTGGAACCATTTGATGATTGATTTGAACTTAGGGATGATTTTAATTAAGGGTATGATGAGAAGAATTTGTCATATGGGCTTTGGCATGAAGTTTGGGCTTTTATGAAGGTTTAAGAAAGTGGGCTTTTGGTTTGAAAATAAATTTATGGATGGGAATTTTGTGAAGGATTGGGCCAAACAAATGTTGGGTTTATCTCATGGGTGTGTCATGAATGAATTGAAGCAAGTTGGGAGTGATTTGGGTTTGAATTGGGTTGAATTTGGGCTTCCTTGGTGAATGGGCCAATATAGGTCAAATTGGGCTAACTTGGGCCAATGTTGGGCTAAGGTTGAAATTGATGTAAAATAAATGTTGGGAAATGTTTATGGGAGTGTTTCAAAGAGGTTTTGGCTTTGGTTGGGTTTTGATTTTGGGGTTTGGGCTTATTTGGGTTAGGTTTGGGTTTAGGTCAAAATTGGGCCTTTTAGATTTGGGTTGAATTTGAGTGGGGTTTGGGTCCAAATTTTGGGCAAATCATGTTAGTGTTTTGTTTGTGGGAATGTTAAGGAAGGTTTAGAAAAGATTTGGGGTTAATTGGAGTTGAATTGGGTTAGTTTGGGTTAGGTTTGGGTCATGGGTCCAAATTGGGCTTTAAGGCCAAAAGTGAAATTGGATCCAAATGCCAATCAAATTGGGCTTGGATTTGGTCTAGATTGGTGTTGGGGATGTTGAATTGAAGTCTAGAATTGAATTGGACCAGAATTTGAGTCAATCGGGTAGGTTTGGTTTGACATTGGGTTCACTTTGGGTTAAAATGGGTCAAATTGGGGGTTTTGATAAAAGTGGGGTAAATCGACAAAATTGGCCCATGGTGTAGTTGAACAAAATGAAATTGGGAATATTTGGGATTTTCTGGAATTTTCTGGGAATTTTCTGAATTTTTGGATTTTTTGGCTAAGAGGGGCATTTTGGGTATTTGGAGGGTATTGAGAGGTATTTTTGGAATTTTTGGTACTTTTGACTATGAATGATCAATTTGAGTAATGTGGGAATGTTTGGGATTGTTTTTGAGGAATTTTGGGTGATTTTGGAGAATTTTGAAAAATTTGGGTAATTTCAAGGGTTTTGGGTAGGGGTGTAGGGTCCCGGGGGTCAAAAATTGAAAATTTGGAAAATTGAAGATTGGGTGAATGTAAGTGGAATGAAATCATTTTGGTTGAGCCATGAAGCCATATCAAGCCCACATGAGTCATGAAGGGACTCATTTGAGGCACCCACTATGTTGTTCCTAACCCTCTTAGCCAAGGGCTTAGGGGTTAAGGACCATCCATGTGAATCACCTTCATGAGTCAGGAGATCAAGTTGGGTATGGGTGTGGTTTTAGAAGGTGTGTGAAAGTGGAGTGTATAAATATAGTGTGTGTAAATCAGCCCTCACCAGACCAGGCCACCCAGGGCAGTCCTAAGGCCAAAGAGTCCTATAGGAACTCATCCTTTAAACTTCCACATTTGATTTCAACCCTCTAGGTGATTAGGGGTCTACAGTCAAGTTTGTGGAGTTTTCAGGGAGTTAAGAAGTGGTTTGAAATTTCTAAAGGGTGGGTCCCACTTCTAGTCCTCTAAGATTAGTCAAAGGAAAAGCCTAAGGCTAGATCCTAAGTACTAAAGAGAAGAAGAGGAGACCTCATCAAAAATGAGGTCAACATTTGACAACCTTCAACCTTCAGCTAAGGTCAAAAACTGCTCCTAGGGCTTGCTAGCATTTAGATTTGAGGCGATTTCAAGTCTTTTAAAGGTTGGATCTCATCTTCTCTTGGTAAGAGCTGTACTTTTAAACTAAAAATTTATTATTTTCACCATGAAATTTTCCTACTTTGGGGAGATCCGAAAATTCGATTTTTTTGTGAAGAAAGCTTTGAGATGATCTATAGTGAATTGTTCTTACCAATTAGATTCTACTTTGGAGTCTACTACATTGCAAATTTTGGAATTTATTGGGATTTATTTGCACATTTTCGAGAAATTTTGAAATGGCTTCATGGATGTTAAAGGGGAAGAGGAAGGTGGATATTGATGTAAAGAAGTTTGTAAATATCAAAGCACAATAGCATTTCAACTCTAGCATCTGAAGTAAAAAGTATAAACATGATCGAGGATTTGAAAATCCGAGCAGTGTTGTGGAATAGATAATTGCTAATCGGAACTGGGAAACATTTTGTTATTTTTCTGCCAATGTAGTTGCATATGTAATTCGTGAATTTTATGCTAACCTGCGGTGGACTGAAGAAGAAGATGTTTTTGTTCGAGGACAATGGTAGAATTCACTCTTGAATGAATCAATGCTTTCTACCAATTGTGGGATAATACATTATGTGACTATAAATCTTTTGGTACAATGGATGCTGACTTAAAAGAAGTAATTACTTTTCTTACTCATGAAAAAGGAGAGTGGAAAACAAAACAAAGACAAAAATTAAATTTTCTTGCTTCTACTTTAAATGTTGCATCTAAATCGAACATTATTTTATTTCTGCAAGATTACTACCTACCTTTCATCATAGTGAAGTTTTAAGAGATAGAGCTATTCTAAATTTATGTATTCAAAATATGAAGATGATTAACATTGATGCTATTATTTATAATAGTATTTAGATCATGGCTAAAGGAGAGACCACTTGAGGATTATGACATCCTGCCCTGATTTACACATTATGTGTACAGTCAAGAGTTGAGGTTGATAATTGTGAAGATTTGGTCCATCCTTTAAAGCCTATCAGTATGAATAACATTCGCACTTATGAATCTCATGTAGGATGGAGAGCTGGAAGTAAGAGTAGTGAGATTTACTTTACTAGTCATGATATACCTTTTACCTCTAGAACTCCTACTATTTCTGATGTTTTGAAGCGGTTGATGATACAATAAGGTGATATTGTGAGGCTTCATAGCACAATTGATTGGATTTGAAACAAGAAATAATGTTAATGATTATTATCAGAGGAGAAGAGTGGAGTATGATATAACTTATCATGATGCTCAGATGAGATTCATGAGGGAAGAATCTGGTGTGATGTTTCCTACTTGCCCCCGCTATATTCCATACTAGCTTGAAGTGGAACAAAATGTAGAAGAAGAAAGAGAAGATGATTGGTAGAGTAATATTCTTCTGATTTGTTATTGATATATAAACTTATGTGTTTGTTATTTGCTTTTATGTAATTGATGTGTGTCGTGATTGTACTATGTTATGTTAGTTAAGTTGTAATGATACTCGTGTTGGTTTATTTATTAGTCGTATTGAAATTGTAATGGATGTATGTTTGTATTAGATGTTTAAACTTATGTCTCTAAATTTTCTTCACCCTGTAAATCTCTGATATTATGTGAAACAATGCTTCTAACTGTTTTAAGCCTGCTTGTTAAATTTTTTGTTCATACTTGCATGCATCAGAAGTATCAAAAGCCCGACATAAAAATGTTAGTTTTCTTTTTGTTTTTCTCGCTCATTTATTAATTTGATATAAATTGAAAAATTTAAGTTTGGAGGAGAAAAATTAAGTTTTATTTGTTCTCAATTAAAAGATATTTTCAAAATTATTTTAACATGACTTAAAGTAGCTTAGCTTAACTTTATATAACTAAATTTTTGATTTTATTTAAATAACATAGTATATTTGAATGAAAGTCTTTGTTAATGAAGGCTAACTTTATGGGGCTCAGATATTTAATATAAGAGGATTAGACTATAGTTGACTATTTAAAGTAAGGAAAACTGTATCTTTAAAATATTAAGAGTCTTAGAGGTTTATGTGAGGAGAAAAGATTGGGGCTCTATGATGAATCATTTAAAAGCTAATATATATCTATAAAGTAAAGAGACGTTTCAACTTCCAACTTTAGGGGGAGGAGAGTGAAGTTCAAAATTATTAAAGGCTATCAAGATATAGTAATCCCCACAAGAAAAAAAAAGAGAAAAAGGAAAAAAAGATTGAAAAGCAATCCAAAATGAAAAGAGAAAAGAAAGAAAAATAAAATATATGTGAGGAGAAGTTTGATGAGATGCCTAATAAAAAATTAGCTTCACTTGAATCAATTTGAGGAAAGAACTTAGTTGCATTTCTGAATTTATATTTAAGTATTTGCATCCTTTCTAATCGAGTTCTCATGAGCTTCTTTTTCATATGATTATTCAAAGAACCCATAATGTGACAAATTACAGTTATTCTTGAAATGAATAGGAGATTGGAACTCTTTGACTTGATTACTAAATATTCTTACATATAGTTTTGACCTAAATTACTGAAAATCTTTCTAATAGTCTCACTATTATATTCATTTAAATAAAAAGTCATTGTATTCTTTAAGTAAAATTCCTTATTATAAGTCATCGTTATATAGTAAAATGATTACTTTAGGACAAGTAATAGGAAAGTTTGAGAGATTTTGATGCAAAAAAAATATATTGAATTTTTCATATATATATTTTGTACTCATTATGGTGATATTATACTTTAAAGAAATGTAATTTTTATGTTTTACTACAGGTATGATGAGTTTAGGCAATTGGAGCAAAAGAAAGAAAAAAAGAACGAATTTGTAGTGAAAAAAAATAAAAACCATAAAACTGTGTTTTGCCGTTGATAGCACTAGAATGGGTGCCGATGGCGCCATTTTCTAGAGAGCATCAAAATTTTAAGCGCGATAAGGCGCTGACGGCGCCTAATTTCGGTGTAGGCCAGATTTAATGTATTTGGATGACTTTTGGAGGGATTCTTGAGGCATCTCTTAGGGATTTTCCCTAAGCTATTTTAAAATAAATTTGGCACAAAAAATCAGTGAGTAGATTAGTGTGTGTGTGTGCTTTGTGAGTAGCGCGAGTGTGTTGTTTAAAGTCTAGTGTTTGGTGTAAAAGTGTTGTTTTGTGAGGGATTCTTCTCAAAAGAGCTGTAGAAGGAGAGAAAAAATGAGAGATTGCTTCTTCCCTACTATTCTAAGAGAGAATTGTGTGTTTTTGTGAAGAGAGAAGGGGATTCAAAGGAACTTCAAAGGATTTTCTTGGGAAAGAAATTAAGATAAGTTGTGTTTACTTCTTATTGTTTGTATGACTTTGCTTTTATATATAAAATATTTGTTTTGTCGTATATTTCTCATGAATTCTAAGTAGATTTCCTCGTTTTTCTCTTTGTAATGATAAATGGTGATATGATGATTTTAGATTGGATGTGTCATATGAATATTAAGAAATTGTGATGATTTTTCACTTCGTACTTCATTTACTTTTCGTTCTGGGCAATTGAAGTATTAAAATATGTTGTGAAAAATACGATCTGAAAGAAATATGCATTCTACAACAAAAGTGAAGATTTCAATCAATGTCCATGAATGAGTGATTTTGTTTATGGGGGTTGGGTGCAAATAAATAGGAAAATAAGGTTTATTAGGCGTAGAATTGGATATTTTAGGGTTACAAACAAAAATTCCTAATTTGGTCCTAGAATTTGGAAACTAAAGCGAGAGTTAGTTTTTAAGAGAAATTAAATGGGAGCTCTGGAGTGAGTCAGTATCCTCTCAGCATAACCACGAATTTATGGACTAAATATAGGACTGACCAACGTTTTTTATAGCACTAGGAAGAGGGTAAAGAATATGTATGCTCTTATTTGACACAATACAAGATTTTCACTAATATTTATCATTTACTCACCATAACATCATTGTAAGGACACTTTCTCCAAATTTGAACATTTCAATACAAAACTTAGTGTAGTTGCAGTTAACTTTAATTTGAAGTTTAGAAAGTATTTTAGTGATCTTAAAATCTCTAGCATCTTTAAACTTTTGTAGCTTTAGTATTTAGTTTACATGCATTGTACTTTCAATATTGGATTTCTGTGTGCTACGTTTTAAAGAATTGCTTTCTTAATGTGGGATCAATAACTAGAACTCCACTATAGCCCTATGTTACTTAAGCGATATGTATACTTGCGTATAGATTGACTGCTTTCTAATTAAACTATTATATTTTGTGATTAAACTGAAAATACTTATAAATACTTATTTAAGATAGTCGCAATCAAGTTTTTGGCGCCATTGCCAGGGAGAATAGTAGGGAAGAAGCAATCTCTCACTTTCCCTCTCCTCTTACAACTCTTTTGAGAAGAATCCCTCACAAAATAACACTTCTACACTAAACCCTAGACTCTATAATATCTCTACACACTTTCTCTCTACTCGCAAAACACTCACACACTAATCTATTCTCTGATTTCTAGCACCAAATTTGTTTTAAAATAGCATAGGGATGAATTCCGCAAGAGATGCCTCAAGAATCCCTTCAAAAGTCGTCTAAATACATTGAATCTGGCCTTCACCGACATTGGATTTTTCATATATATTTTGATGCACAAAAAATATTGATGCACCAAAAATATGTTAGATTTTTCATGTATATTTTATACTCATTTTTAGTGATATTACACTTTAAAGGAATATATTTTTCATGCTTTATTGTAGGTATGATGATTTTAGATAATTGGAGTAAAAAGTAGCAAAAAGGAACGAAGTTGGAGCGAAAAAAGTCAATAACCAGAAAACTATGTTCTAGCGCTGATGGCGTCAAAATGGGCATCGACCGTGTCATTTTCCAGAGACCCTCAAAATATTAAGCGCAATAGGGCTCCGACGGTGCCCAATATCGGTGAAGGCCAGATTTAATGTATTTGGACGAATTTTGGAGAGATTATTGAGGCATCTCTTTGGGAATTCATCCCTAGACTATTTTAAATAAATTTGGTGCCAAAAATTAATGAGTAGATTAGTGTGTGAGTGCTTTGTGAGTAGAGAAAAATTGTGTAGAGAGTTTATAGTCTAGGGTTTGGTGTAAAAGTGTTGTTTTGTGAGGGATTCAGCTAAAAAGAGTTATAGGAGGAGAGAAATTGAGAGATTGCTTCCTTACTATTGTTGGTGCATTTTAGTTCATATTTTTAAAATAGGTCGTCTAGTAGAAGCTGTCGGCCGCCGGAATCGAAATCCCGTCTCTTGATTCGGAAGGACTTCCAATTTATAAATAAGAATATAATTTTAATATTAAAATTTGAAATCAAACTGATTTCATACTTTGAACAGTTTAAATAAATGAGCACTCGTATCAAGCCATGCATCTACTCTGAGGACCATATACATTGCTTAATAATAGAGGCTCAGTTAAGTAAACTAATCAAATATGACATCTGTTTGGTCTGCAGAACCTGTTATGTTGACCGACAGGTTCCCCTATTTAATACAAAATAGATTAAATAGGGTTTATATTAATCTGGAGTCGTTTTAGTTTCCTATAAGGGCAAGCCCCTATAGTTAATTACATCTTAGATAACCGAATTTACCAATTGGTGAAAGATGCAAATTTCAGATCATTTGATTGTAAAGAATCCAAAGGAGGAAGACTTAGGGGATATCACGGATCCAAGAGGATATCTCGGTGACTTCTCAATCTATCTTATTGTTTGGCTTCGATTTGAGAAAATTATTCATATTTCATCCTGTCAATTTTAATTAATTAGGGCTTACATTCACTTAACATCGATCATGTGAATAGCCTGAAAGATATGACTTATGTCATATTGGATGACGACCTCAGAAATCTAAGACGGGTTGGGGCTTATATCGCAGCAAATGCAAAGGCCCAAAAGTTCATGTGAGGGTTTGTGCTGCACTAGGCAGACTACCTGGAAGTCCTATGATATGTTGTTTAATTCTGAGGAAAGGTTTTGTTGATGTAGAATATGTTTTGCTGTTGAAGATGGCCGTGCTGCCCACCCTGCATGCCCCATGCTCCTCGTCATATCGAGTTTAGTTTTAGAAGTTACAATTGAAGATGTGAGAAAAATATCAGGTTCTGGAAAGTTTAAAATTGAGGCGGCTTAGTGTTTTAATTAAATGTTCAAGTTAATTATGATGACCCATGGGTTACCTTTTCCGAGGGATTCCCGGTCGTCCAAGAGTCGTTTTACTTTAGTTAAGGTTGTAAGTTCATTTTGGTTGGTGATTAAGTTTTGAGTTATTTAAACATGCGAGGTTCAATCATTTTTCACAGTTTAAAAGTATGCAGGAAGGTAAAGCTCGTAAATTGAACTCAAGCAGACATGTGTGTGTGTGCTGAAGTGTCTGCAGGGAAAGCAGAATATAAAATTTGTGTAATAAACCAAGGGAAAATCAAAAGAGCAAAAAATAACAACTCGTAGGAAATCTGTAGAAAAATCCGTAGGAAATTCGTAGGAAACCCGAAAAAGGTAAATCCGTGAAACAAGCTCGTAGGAAATCCATAGAAAATTTGTTGGAAGCTTCATAGAAAATTTCGTAGGAGATCCGAAAAAGAAAATCCGTGGAGAACATTTATAAGGAATTCGTAGAAAAGCTGTAGAAAGCTCTGTAGGAAAAATTACAAAAACGGACTACAAGTCTAGGGCAATCATAAGCACGGTGGGGCGGAGGACTCAGAGTTGTGCTGTATATCCCGCCTTAAGTGAGAACTACCAAACCGTCACCTTATAAGAGGCAGTTCTAACTCGATCTGAATAGTCAACCGTGGACCTTTGTAAAATTTTCATACATTTCAATTTGGATTGCATGCAGATGAAAAATTTATGGGTAGGGAGGCTATTTTTGTTGTGGATGTAGTTTTGTAATTTTCTTTTAAAAAGGTATATATATATATATACATATATACATATATATTATATATATCTTTATACATACATATTATAAAAGTAGTAGGACCCACTGGTTGACTATCCTAATCGAACTAGGATTACTAGCAACCTAAGAGTGACAACAGCATAAATTCCTAAGGATGGGTGAATAGTATCGTAAATTCCTTCGTCTACCCTCTCCAGGATCTCTGAGTCAGAAGACACTATTCAAGAAGTCTCTTATATCCCTCTTTTACTGCAATGTCATCGTCGCCCTCCCCCTTCCAGCCCACTTACAGCCTTACTTGATGACCCTACATATAGCAGAAAGGCTATACATGCATGCTCATGTGTCCTGCCTAAGCACGAAAATTAGGCCAAGAAGTAAGAAGACACAAAGGACTAGGGGTCAAGGAAAAGAAAGAGGAGATGACGATTCACCCAAAACAATATTGTAAAGGGGATGAATTGACTCTCAAAGCCACATGAGGTAATAGGCATGAACTGGTGTAAAGGAAAAAAGTAAACTCGATATGTGATGCAAAAGAGGGAGCCACAGAGCGAGAATATATATGAAGGTAAACCCCTACGAATGAGTGTAGGGGAGAGGATGACTGTAAAGCATCCAGGATAAGTAAGCCGAACCTCTCCCAACATGGTGCGGAGAGGTGGTCACAAGCTATATGAAGAGCAGGAGACAAACCCCTCCAACATGGTGCGAGGGGAGTGACTTATCAAACATGTTAAAGAGAAAAGGCAAACCCCTCCAACATGGTGCGAGGGGGATAATTTATAAAGTATATAAAGGAAAAGATCAAATCCGATAAAACATATAAAGCAGAGAAGGTCAGTCCCCTTCAACATGGTGCAAGGGGATTAATTTATCGAGCTAATGAATCAGCAATAGAGGAAGACTCAAGATCACCATGTAAAATACTCTTCCTAGCATTCATATTTACTTAATGCATTCATGTCTTCCAAAAGACATAAATCCTTTTCATATATATAATAACAAAATGGCTACACCATGTGATATATCAAAACAATGCATTATAGCGAGTAAAGAATTCATAGAGAAAACAAACGTGCAAACAAGAAAGACATAACTTCTAACATCAGCATGTAAACCAAGAGAGCGAGTTGAACATGTATAATACTTCCAAAATTTTCAACACTAGCATGTAGATAAAGAGAGTAAACTACACATGTATGACACTTCCAAATTTCCAACACTAGCATGTAAATAAAGAGAGTAAGCTACACATGTATAACACTTCCAAATTTTCAACATTGAAGTGGTAGACACACCACATTCCTTCCTCCCCTTTTTTTATTCTTGCAAGCAAATATATAGATCATATCCATATGAATTTTATGATAGGGGCAGCAAAGAGCTATTTAAACCAACTTAGAACATGCAAAGCAATAAGATTTCCATGTAGAGACCTCATAGGAAGGATCTAAACCCATCCCGAGCAAATAAAACATTGCATATTTGCACATAAAGATGAGATAGAAGTGATTTAAAACAACCCCAAGCAAGTACATAGGTGTAGATTTTTAATTTAACATAGCATAGAATCATTCCAAACTCATTCCCTACAAGCAAGCATGTGCAGATTTTTTTTTTAACATAGCATAGAATCATTCCAAACTCATCCCCTACAAGCTAGCATGTGCAGATTTTTTATTTAACATAGCATTTAAGTGATAGCATTCTTTCCGAGTAAGCATATGAGTGTCAATTTTCACTTTGGCATAGCATAGGCATGATAGCCTCTTTTCCAAATGAGCATAACAATAACTAAGAGAAGTGTATTAAATATACATGGGAAGAAAGTCAAGTTTCATATTATAAGCATGCGAAAACTTATTCACCATAGGCTGATTCATGTAGAGAAAGGGAATTTCAAAATCCCATGAGGAAAACAGCATTTTCATGCTTGGGATGAGGTGAAAAATATGTAAAATCAAAGCTTAGATGCTATACATGTGAAAACTTAGTAAAATAAATGAGAAACAAGCACATATAGCGTCATTTGGAAGTGTTTCCAAAGTGGTGAAATTCCAATCCGAAAATCGCACTTAAACTTTTCAAATATATTTTCATGTGAAATAACGAACTTCAAACAACTTTAAAGTATTAAATGAGGTGTGAGACATGTGGAATTAAAGACTAAGTGATGTACACATGAAATCTTAGTGAAATAGATGAAAAACAAGTTCATATGACCTCACTTGGAAGTGTTTCACAAGTGGCGAAATTCCAATCCCAAAATTGCATTTAAATTCACCAAATCATGCCAAATATTTCAAATTGACTTGCCACTCTTTTCAAATGATCACATTGATGCAAAACCCTCATTTTATAGCCACATAAGTTTGGTTTAAACCAATCCTAATTAAAGAGGTAAGTGTAAATCTTTTTTTTCTTGTAAGTATGAAGTTGATACAAAATAATTCCAAAAGACATGAATGCAAAATTTTATTCTTAGATGACATAAAATTGATACAAAGCAATCCCAAAGCATTCCATGAGTATAGAATTTGTGTTTAAGCTAGCATAAAGATGATATAAATTATTTCTGAGAGAGTGCATAAGTGTAGATTTTTCACTTCGAATGACACGAAATTGATTTTAAACATTCCTAAAACATCACATAGGTGTAAAATTTATGTTTAGGCAAATAAAAAGATGATATAAACCATTTTCGAGAGATTATATATGTGCAAATTTTTCACTTTGAATGACACCAAATTAATATGAAACATTCCCAAAACATCACATGGGTCATGTGGACTGTCAAACTACTAATATGCAATTTGGACTATCTATAAAAAGAGGAAAAAATGCCTTCCAAATACCTTATGAGACTATCCAAGCTCTTAATTATAAACATGCAACTTTAACCTTCCATAAAGAGAGCAAAAATGGATTTTTGACCACCTCATAAAGCAAGCTAAAAACTTAATTATAAATATGAATTCTAACCATTCATAAAGAGAGCAAAATGGGTTTTTGAATACTTCATAAAGTGAGCTAAGTACTTAGCTATAAACATAAAATTATTAGCCATCAAAGAGGTGTCAAACAAGCCTCTTATATCTCACATATAGCAAACTAAACACTTACACATTAAAACAAAGTTCTATCCATCAAGGAGATGTAAAGAGACTTCATAGGATTTCCATGAAACTAACTAAATATTTAAACATGAACATGAAGCTTTTATCAAAGAGGTATAAAGAGAAACCCTTTTAAACTTCGCATAAAGAAAAGACTAACATAAAGTCAAGCTAAATGTCAAGCATGAGCATTACTCTTAAGCCACCAAACATAAACTTTTAACCACTAAAGCATGAATACTATTAGCCATAAAAAAAATAGAACCCTTAGCCATCGAAAATATGAACTCTTAGCCATCAAAGAGGCATGAATGGACCTTCCCAAACATCATGTATAGCAAAAATTAATTTGGATCCCCATACATGGATTTTCGGCCAAGCATGGGGGATCAAAAAATACTCCATGAAATCTCATAAAAATGAATCGAACTATGAAATCTCATAAAAATGAATCGAACTTAAGACTTTCAAATAAAAAAGTTTAAATTAAGCATGAGGGGCAAAGGACATTCCATCACAATATGAGAACTATCCATAAATTAAGCCATAAAGCATGCAATATATTTCTACCAACATAAGGCACAAACCGGCAATGATTGGAGCAAGCGAGGAGGTTGAAGAGTGGAGAATCCGGCAGCACCTCCCCTGTAAATTTTGGCCTTACCCCTTGGAGCAAGAAGAAAGCACTATTCTTATAAAAAAATGAAGATAGAAGAGAAAAAAAAAACAAACCAGAGCATAATCATCACAACCAAATTAAAAAAAAATACTTATCCTTGATGGTAGGTCTTAGACTATGATGAGAAAACATGGATGAAACTTCAATGACAGCTATGAACTTCTCCAAATTTGCCACCCAAGCAAAGCTAGCTACAATAGGATGGATTGAGGCATGGAGAGAGTCTCCTTAATGCCTCTCATGCCACATAAGGACACGGGGAAGGAGTGAAGAGCGCAAGCATGGGGAGGGAGCAAGGAAGTTTCGGCCAAGCTCCCTCTTGGCCGAAAAAATTTTGCATTGGGGGGGGGGGGGCGGGGCGGGGGGATGAGCGATGGCTGTTATTGGGGGAGATAAAGAGGGAAAAGCTAGGTTAAATGGAGAGGGAAAATGAAATTTTTAATTATTTTGACGCGAAACGCGCCAAATTTCGGACTTTTTCGACGTGCTTCTAACTATAGCAAATTATATATCAATTCCAAATAATTTCGGCATTCCGGACGCAACGGCGAAGTCCGTTTGACGATCCGAGGTCGTTCAAACAACCTCGTCGTCAAAATAATCAAAAGTAAGTCAAATTAAGATTTTTGGCTTAAATTGAAATTGAGTAAGGTTTGGGCTCAAATTGAAGGCAATCAAATGTTGCATTTAGTTTATAAAAGTGTTATGAAGAGTTTGAAATTCAAATTGAGTGGAAATTTATCAACATTGGGTCCAATTTGGGTCAAATCTGAATTTAGTTCAAAATTGAGGCTTTTGGTAAAATTGGGTAAAATTGATCAAATTGGGCAAAATTGATGGTTGCAAAGTGATGTTGGGCATTTTTGGAGGGTTTTAAGAATTTTTGGAGATTTATGGAATTTTTTTGGCTAGCAGGGGCATTTTGGTAATTTTGGAGGTTTTTCAGGAAAGTGGCCAAAAAGCCGAACCGAAGGCTCGAGGTCTTTACAAATGAAATTTGTAGTCAAACGACAGTGTCCGGATGCACTTCTGATCAATATGGAGGATTTTACGAATCCCGGAGCACTTCTCAAGTATTGGCTACATAAGTGTCGAAGGGTTCAAAAGTAGCTCGGAAGTATGACATGTTTACAGTCAAACTTCATCATTTGACGAGAGAAACGTCCTCTAATGATTTTTGAGGAGTTCGAACAACTCTGGACAAACTTGAGATTTTGGGCTAAAAATGACATTTTGGGGATTTTAGGAATTTCGGGGTTATTTTGGGAAATTTGGCAAATTTGGGTGGTTTTGGTTATTTTGAGTGGTGGGAAGTATTTTGGAATTATTTTTGTAGAATTTGGGTAATTTTGGTCAGTTTCAAGATTTTGAGATTTTCAGGGGTAATTTGGTAATTTAAGCAAATTTCAGGGCCAGAGGGTTAAAAGTTGAAATTCAAGAAAATTGGAATGGCTTCAAAGAGAATGGGACCAAAGGTAACCTTCTTTCGGTCCTCTATGTGTCGGTGCTTACCACCTTAGCTATGAGCTTAGGGTTAGGTGAGACCAACACTTGAGTGTCCGAAAGACAGGGGAAATAAAGTTGGATATGGTAGATTTGGAGTTATGAGTGGGTGATATGTGTGTGGGTGCAGGGTGTGAGCTTTGGATCTCCCAGGGTCACTCCTAAGGTCTGATCACATATAGGAATCCCACTTGGTGTTCCTTATGTTTAGGTCTTTCCTCCTAAATATTAGTGGTTGAGCCCTAACATGTGAAAGCCCCAAGTAAGGAAAAACAAGCATGTAGAATTTCTATGTGGTGGGGTTTTAGTTGCTAGTCCTCTAAGAAACGTCACCAGAAAAGTCCTATGGCTAGACCCTAGGCTATCTAAGGAGAGAGTAGACCTCAACCAAAAGTGAGGTCAACAACTATTCTAAGAGAGAATTGTGTGTTTTTGTGAAGAGAGAGAGAAATTCAAAGGAACCTCAAGCGATTTGCTTGGGGAAGAAATTGGGATAAGTTGTATTTACTTCTTTTTATTTATATGACTTTGCTTTTATCAATAAGATCTTTATTTTGTCGTATCATAAATTCTGAGTAGATTTCTTCGTCTTTCTCCTTGCAATGATAAATAACGAAGTAATGATTTAGATTGGATGTTCCAAATGAATGTTAAGAAATAGTGATGATTTTCACTTCATATTTCATTTACTTTTCGATCTGGCCAATTGAATTGTTATAATATGTTGTGAAACATATGATCCAAAAGGACTATGCGTTCTATAATAAAAGTGAAGATTACATTCAATGTCCATGAATGAGTGATGTAGTTCATTGGGGTTGGGTCTAAATAAATAGGGAAATATGATTTATTGAGTGTAGAATTAAAGATTTTGGGGTGACACACTAGAATCCCCAATTTGGTCCTAGTGTTTGGAATTAAAGCGAGGGTTAGCCTTCAGGCGAAGGGAAGTGAGAGCTCATGAGTGAGAGCCAGTATCATGCTAGCCTAACAACGGATCTAGGGACTAAACCTAGGATTAGCCAATATTCTTCATAGCACTCGAAAGAGTGTAAAGAATGAGTATGCTCTTATTCGACACGATGCAAGACTTTCACTAATTTTTATTATTCACTCACTATAACAACATTGTAAGGGGGATGACCCTTTTTCCAAATTTGAACTCGTCAATACAAAACTTTGTGTAGTAGTAGTTAACTTTACTTTAAAGTTTAGAAAGTACTTTAGTGATTTTAAAATCTCTAGCATCTTTAAACTTTAGTAACTTTAGTGTTTACTTTACGTGCATTGTCATTTGAATATTGGATTTATGTGTTACGCTTTAAAGATTTGCTTCCTCCTTGTGGGATCGATAACCAGGACTCCACTAGAGCCCTGCAATACTTGAGTGATACGTAAACTTACGTATAAATTGGTTGCTTTCTTATTAGACTTGTTATTCTTTGTAACTGAACTTAAAATACTTATTTAAGACAACCACGATAAAATTTTTTGCGTCGTTGCCGGGGATGCAATTGTAAAATTAGTAGTAACTGAAAATCTTTGTTTTATAAGTTGCAATTGTGTGTGTTTACTTGCTTTTAAGTGTTCCTATTGTATTAATGTATGTGTATTATTGTATCTAAAGGTTTAGTACCTTACGATTCAGGTTCGAACATACAGTTAGAAAAATTCGAAAACAACAAAAAGGATCTAAAAATTTGAACAAAATGACAAACAATTTAGATAATCAAAGAAATGAAATTGAACATCAACCTAAATGTTTAAGAGATTATGCTAACCTTACAACAGATGAAATTCACTTAACTATTCAAAATTATGATGTAGATGTTAATTCATTTGAGTTTACACCTGCTATTATCTAAATGATACAAAACAATTAATTCGTGGAACATCGAATGAAGATCTTAACTTACATCTTGCTAGTTTTTAGAATTGTGTGCTACATTAAAATATGACGGAGTGTCAAAAAACACTGCGAGGCTTAGATTTTTTTCCTTTTTCATTAAAGAATAAAGCTAAGGCGTGGTTCCATTCGTTAGCATCTGGATCTATCAGAACTTGGGGAGAACTATCACAAAATTTTTTGTCAAAATATTTCCCTCCCTAAAAATCTGCTAAGCTTAGAAACGATATTACATCTTTTTGTCAGTTTGAAGGGGAAACAATATATAAAACTTGAGAAAGATTTGACGATCTCCTTAGTTTGTGTCCACATCATGTTTTACCAGATTGGTTGATAATTCAAATATTTTTAATGGATTAGTGAGATCTCTTACATCGATTATTGACACTACTACTGCTGGATCATTAATGTCAAAACTATTTGATAAGGCATGTTCTTTAATAGAAGAGATCACTACTAATAATTTTTAATGGCTCACTGAATGAGTGAATTCAAAAAGAGTAGCTAGTATTCATGATTCTGATGCAATAAAAAATGTGACCCAACCGCAATTACGTAAGTAAAATAGCTTATAAAATTATTACCAAACTTGACCCCAAATCTGATTAAGCCACTAATGTACGATAATTAAAGACTTAAGTATTTATAAATAAATATAAATCACACACTAGGGGTACTACGTAAGTATACATATCGTTTCAAGTAATATAGAGTTTTCTTTTTAAAACCCCAGATATCGATCCCACGAGGATTAATAAAGTTAAAAGAAAGAAAACTATTAATTAAAATCTTTTAATTTAAAACTAATTAAAATATGCAGAATACGAAAATTGGCAAGTGATAAAACAATAATAAAAAGACTCTTTCCTCATACAAAATATTCCATTATTAATAAGTAGTTAAAATTAGTTGAGAACTTTAAAAATGTGGTTTTGTGACAAATAGGAGCATATATATCCTTTACCCTTTGATCCAGGTCATAAAGAACATTAGCTAGTTTTTAAAGATTGGATTATGATATATTATTAGTAGAAATGGATGAATTTCTAAACTCTCACTTCTAGGTTCCTCCCAAATGATTGTCTATGGTCTGGCCTACTAGTGACCCGTCACCTCTTTTGCAAAGCCAAATTGATTGAATTTAGCCTGTCACACTAAAAACAAAAATCAATTCTACGCCCATTAAAGATTATCTCCTTATTTATTTGCACCTCCCCTTTAAGAGAAATGTGATACATACAAGTTAAGAATTCTTAGCCCACGGTCAGATCTTAAGAATTCTCCACAGTTTTTAACAATACAAGAGGCCAATTTGTAAAGTAAATTAAGATTAGGTACAGTATCATCACAAATTTTTAGAAAATAGGAAATTTAGTTCTCAAATCTGATTTAAATCTGTTACTAATTCAATTCATATTCGTAGGGAGAAAGAAAAGAAGACTACACAGAAAACATAGAAATTACACCACAAATTATATTCATATAACTCAAATCCAAAGCATTAAACTTAAGAAATAAGATATAAATACTTATCTGGAATGTAATCCAAGCAATTCTTTGAAGTTTCTCTGACTCCACAGACTCTAACAGGACTTTGACTTTCAAATTCACACTAAACTCTAACTAAATAAAGAAGAAGAAAAGAAGAAGACACTTTACTTAACAACTCTTAATTAATTATTTGCTAATTAATTCTCCTCTCCCCCATTACTGTAGAAATGGTCCTCTATTTATAGATCTCCAGAAATGACCAAGAGTTGCTTAAGGCACCTCTTAAAAATTTGTCCACATTCGATGAATGTTCTAGAAATAATTGTGGCGCCTAGGCACCAGGATCTTTGCACGAATGGACACATCCCTTCACATTTAGGTCGCACCTCTTTGTTTAATAACTGCTCTACCGTGTCTATATTCATTGTACCTTGTTTATAACATGTGGGAATATGTCCAGAGGCTTCCAGATTGGTTCGGAAGCGTCAATAACCATCCAATAACTGTCAAGAAATCTCTAGAATTAATCTGCTGTGTCTGGCGCCTAGGCGCCAAAATCAGCCTCTTTGCATTTTTACTCTATTTTGGTTCATCTTTGTTTCTTTTTAACTCTTTTTCTTCATAAACTCATTTTTTTGTACCTGCAACCAAAACATAACAAATACCTTTCATTAAATCGTAATATCTTTAAAATATTAATAAAAATTTGATATAAAATTCCAAGTAATTTATAGGCGGATCAATTCCCCCAAACTTAAACGTTACTTGTCCTCAAGTAACCTTTTACTACTAAAAATATAATCTATGGAGAAAAATTTCTTTAAGACTTCTATAACTTTTTGTTTTATAAATAATGCAATGAAACTTAAAAAGTTTTTAAATAACTTTAGCTAAAACCAAAATATGCAAAGTATTTAATATGCAAGTGTTAAGAATTTTCTTTTCCTATCTATTTCAAAAAATAATTGCAATTTGTCATATTAAGAATATGTAGATAATTTAGAGGAAAAATTTTTTCATGATAACTCTACTAGTAAGGAATCTTATGCATAAGATTTTAAGTAAAAATTTGCATTAGGTCTCTTTCTATAAGATAATTCAAGTGAAACAGATTTTAGATTTAGGCTTTTCCTCAAGCTTCTCCTCACTTTTCTTTTTCTTTTTCTTTTTATATTTTGGATTGCTTTCCAATCCTATATATTTTTCTTTTCTTTTTCAGGGATTGTTTTCAATCCTTTTTCTTTCTGTTTTTTTTTAAGTGAGGATTACTATATCTAGATAACTTGTTAATGATTTTGAACTTCACTATCCTTAACTTATATTTAAAGACTTAACACATTTTTCACTTAATAATTATGTGTTTAACAAAAATATTTTTCATAGAGTTTCAATTCCATCTTCTCAAGTAAACATCTAGATTCCTTAATACATTCAAAAATACAACATTTTTAATTTAGATATTTGAATCAAAATTCTAATACATTTTTTATTAAATAACTACAATTTTTAGAATTATCCCTGGTTATTTAAAAATACTTTTATAAGTTTATTATAACATTCATGAAAACAATAATATATCTATCCTAAATCTACTTTTATTCCATAGGTTATGTTATTAATTTTGAAATATTGTTTACTAAGGACAAGTAAAATATAAATTTAAGTTCATTTCCCTCCCCCAAACTTAGTTCTTTTAATAAGGTTTTAAAACATTTTTCACTATGAAATATTAAACTAAGCAGGAAGAAAAGGTATAACATTTAAGGTATTTAAAACAGTAAATAATACAAGTATAAGTAGCAATATAAAAGAGTAGCAAAGTAAATAACAATAAGAAAATTAACACCCTTTTACATTTTTAAACATTTAACAAAACAACAGGAGCATAAAAAGGACTGAGTCTAAGCAATCCAACAACAGAAAGCATAAAATAGAGTTACTACAAGTTCTCAATCAGTACAATAAGACATGAAAAGTAATAAACACGCATAACAAGCACATCAGCAAAGCAAAGCAAATATAAGTCTAATCATCCTCAGTTGCCTCTTCATTGTCAGAAGAATCATCAGGAATAGGACTTCTGGGGTTGATCCATGGGGTGAAATTAAGACATGTAAGAAATTCAATATTCCTATCACCCTTCAAAAATTTTACCAGTGCTTCATTATACTCCCCATCGTAGTCACTCTTCCTCTGTATATAGTCTGATACATGATCTAATTTGCTATCCATCTCATCTACTCTGCATTGCATTAAGAATATATCACTTTGATGTTCCAAATATCTCTGACAAACAGTGTTCCACACATCAGGTGGAGGCTCAGATGTAGAAGTAGATAGCCTAGAAGCAGAAGTAGAAGGCACAGAAGAAGGATATGCTCCAGTACTTTGACTCCTAGTCTTCTCATAAATATAAACATGAGATTTCCCTATCAGCTTTAGCGGCTTAAGCTGCTCTTCAGAAATAGAATAAGAAACACCAGCATTCTTGCAAATTGAGAAAATGAGATCCGGAAAGCCTAAACAAAAAATAACACTTCCTCTAGCAGAAGTGCTGATCGCATCATAAATAATGGCTTCCACGTCTATTGGCTTTATTTTATTGTATGCAGTAGTTTAAAACAGCTCTCTCTTTCGTCACCTCACTCAAGTGGTTTGACGGAAGGAGACGAGCAGAAATAAAATAATGTCAGGCTTTAGAAGTAGCATTAAGCTTCGAAGAAGAGAAATTTACCCGTTTATTATTTCTTATTTTCCAGGCTCCTCTTCCATCAGTCAAATAATTTAGAATCTCATCGAGTTCTCCCTCAGAAGGAGTAAAAATATCACAGAAATAGTCTGTCACTGGAGGTAGGCCATATAACATGTTGATCACTTACGGAGTGAATTCAACTGTTGTCCCCCTCAAATAAACTTCAAAATCGGTCATTTCGGGAAAATTTGCATAGAACTCCCTAACTAAAGAACCGCTACCACAGAAAGTAGTAGAACTGCTCCCACTGTGTGGCAGCAATAATATGCTCGATCGATCCACCGGGATGATAAAAATTTCTTTCCACTATGAATCTGCGAGCAATAACAAATTTGTTGTAACGAACTTGTGCACTCGCACTAGCAAACCTTGTTTGATCAAATTCGCTATGCTCCTACCCGCTTTGATTTAGGTGCCATTCCTAAAATTTTCAAATAATTCCTAATAAATCTCAAGAAATATAAAATCACACTAAATAAAAGCTCACTTCACTAAATCAAACTTAAATCCATGGATTTTCCTCCCAAAAATCAAAAATTTTTTTTCTTCCAAAATTTCGGCACTATGCAAAAGTAGAATAATCCATGGTGAAAGTAAAATTAAAACGTAGATTTAACCTCGAGAAATTGAAATCTGAAGTTAATACACGTCGAAATCCTTCAAATCTTGCTCAAAATAAAACCTTAGATCTGATTTTCTCGAAAATGGAGGAAGAAGATAAAGCTTAGGCGTGAAAATGGAGTTGGGTAGGTTTTAAAGGCCAAAATTCGGTCTTGTTAAACCAGCGCTTAGGCGCCAGATCTGGTGCCTAGGGGCCAGAATCACCAAACATTTCGATTTTTTTAGATTTTTATATTTTGTAGTTTAGGTGATTTTAACATCTGTAAGCCTAAAATCAACTGTTAATCTTCATCAAAACATCTTCCAGAAAATAATATTAAAAAAATCCAAAATGTTCTAAATTTAAAGATAACATTCCAAATATCTAACACATAACAATCCAAACTTTACTTCATTTCATTTCATTAGATATCTTCAAGTTAAGGCTAAAAAAATACAGAAAATATTCAACAACAATAAACACTAACATCTCACAAACACATAAAACACTCATAAACATCTGCACATAAAACAATTTCAAATCACAACACACTTAACAATTACATTCATTCTCTCCACCTATTTCTCCTTAATTTTATGGATTCACGTCAGAACCTTCATTAGTTCCACAAGGTAATTCACTAAGAACGAAGGAAAGGAAGAAAGGGACTTGAGGAAATTCCAATGTCGTTTTTTCATTGATCCAATTATTCTTAGCGTACATTGTTACCTGATAATCTTTAAAGCATGCCAAATGATCTGATTGAACTTTCATTTCCATTCAATATGCTCAATTTGGTGGAACATCTCTTGCAATCTCCCTCCAACTAGAATTAACTCTTCTTTAATCTTGTCAAGGCGAATGCATAACTTCTCCAGAGTCATGGATAGATAGCTATTAAAATAAGTTTGTGAATCCTTGTGTACAAACTTCTCCCCATTAATTCCAATGTTTAATCTCTCCATGGAAGCAATAAAAAATCTTTCTTTTCTCTAAAGGAATGTTTCAGTCAAAAATTTTGATGGCTTGATGGTTTGGGATGAAGATATGGTGGTTTAAATGGATTAGAATGTGCAAAAACTGCTTTGGGGCGGTTTTTCCACGATCCAGAAACTGTGGTGCCTAGGCTCCAATTTGGGCGCTTAGGCGCCAGGATCACAGGTATCTGGCGCTTAGGCACCATTTCTGGCGCCAGAATCCTAAAAATCACAAGTTCGCTATTTGTCGAATTCTCATAAGTTCCATACTCAATTTAGGTTTAAAAAGGTTGGTCGAAGGTATGTAATTAAGTGTAGTCACATACAACACACATTCAAACATAAAATAAAATCATACTATGGGTTGTCTCCCATAAAGCGCTTGGTTTAACGTCGTCAGCTTGACATAAACAACATTTTACTTCGAGTGGGTCAAAAATAGCACAACTTTAAAAGATGGCACACTTTCTTCATAATAGGGCTTCAATCTATGTCTGTTCACCTTAATTACTGAATATGTTTTTAAATCATTAATGTCCACAGCTCCATAAGGGTAAACTTTCTCAACCACATATGACCCTATCCATTTAGATTTTAATTTTCTTGGAAAAGATTTTAATCTTGAATTGTATAATAAAACTTGTTGTCCAGGCTCAAAATTCTTTCTTAATATTCTTTTATCGTGCATAATCTTCATTTTCTCTTTATAAATTCAAGCACTTTCATAAGAATCATTTCTCATCTCATCCATTTCATTTAATTGTAATAATCTTTTATCTCCGGCATCTCTTAAATTATAATTAAACTCTTTAATTGCCCAATAAGCTTTATGGTCCAGTTCAACAGGCAAGTGATAAGGGTTTCCATAAATGAGCCTATAAGGTGACATTCCAATAGGAGTTTTATAAGCAGTTCTATAAGCCCATAATGCATCATCAAGTCTATCAGTCCAATTAGTTCACTTTGGATTAACCATTTTTTCTAAAATTCTTTTAATCTCCAAATTTGATATTTCCACTAATCCACTAGTTTGGGGATGATAGGCTATTGAAATTTTTTGCTTGATTCCAAATTTGCTCAATATTCTCTGAATCAGAAAATTCTTAAAGTGACTTCCCCCAACCATGATGATTATTTGTGACATTCCAAATCTAGTGAGAATATTTTTAGTTAAAAATTTTTCCACACTTTTAGCAGCACATTGAGATAAAGCAATTGCTTCAATCCATTTCGAAACATAATCAACAGCTAATTAAATATACATTTTTCCTGAAGAAGGTAAAAACGGTCCCATGAAATCTAAACACCAGACATCAAAAATTTCCACTTCCAGAGTGAAATTTAGCGGCATTTCGTTTCTTCTAGAAATATTGTCTATGCGTTGACATCGATCACAAGATTTAACAAAATTGTTAACATCCCTAAATAATGTAGGCCAATAAAAATCAGATTGTAAAATTTTGAAATCAATTTTAGCAATTCCAAAATGTCCACCAAATTCAGAGTTATGGTATTTTTGAATAATCTCATAAGTTTCTTCATAAGGAGCACATCTTCGTATAATAGAATCCTTACATTGTTTAAAAAGATAGGGATTATCTCAAAATAAAAATTTAACATCATGTAAGTGTTTCTTTTTCTGACACTGATCTAATCCATACGGCATAATGCTACTAGCTAAATAATTAACTATATCAGCATACCATTGGATTAATCCGGCAAAAACAGTATAAAGTTGTTCATCAAGAAAATATTCGTTTATTTCTCCCTTATCATTCATTTCATTATTTTCAATTCTAGATAAATGATCGACAATTTGATTATCAGATCCTTTTCTATCGACTATTTGAAAGTCAAATTCTTGCAACAGAAGAATCCATCTAATCAATCTTGGTTTAGTTTCTTTTTTAGTCATTAGATATTTAATAGCAGTGTGATCTGTATGCACTATACATTTATTCCCAACTAAATATAATCGAAATTTGTCAAAAGCATATACTATAGCCAATATCTCTTTCTCAGTAGTAGTGTAATTAATTTGAGTTTTATTAAGAGTTTTACTGGCATAATATATAACTTTAAACCTCTTATCATACCGTTGTCCTAAAGCGGCCCCAATAGCATAATCACTTGCATCACACATTAATTTTTCTTAATTAGGTGCAATAATGATTAGTGCAGTAATTAATTTCTCTTTTAAAAATTTATAGGCTTTTAGGCAAATTTCACCAAATTCGAATTTAGTATCTTTTTCTAAAAGATGGCATAGAGGTTTTGTAATCTTGGAAAATTCTTTAATATATCTCCTATAAAATCCAGAATGCCCAAGAAAACTTCGTATACCAATAATAGAAGATGAGGGTTATAATCCAACAATAACTTGAATTTTTGCTTGATCAACTTCGATACCATTTTTAGAAATTTTATGACATAGTACAATTCCTTCTGTGACCATAAATTAGCACTTCT
The DNA here is from genome assembly GCA_022702705.1 of Papilionanthe hookeriana x Papilionanthe teres. Lineage (NCBI taxonomy): Eukaryota > Viridiplantae > Streptophyta > Magnoliopsida > Asparagales > Orchidaceae > Papilionanthe > Papilionanthe hookeriana x Papilionanthe teres. The sequence goes on along the minus strand of CM040421.1, from coordinate 79,260,623 downwards.
CCCAGTTCAGAACTAAATTTGTTTCTTGACAGCATTTCAACACTTTTGACAAATTGTATAAGCAAGAATCAAAAGAAATTCCAAATACCGAGAAATCATCCATAAAAATTGCAATTCCTTTTTTAGTTAAGTCACAAGAAATTGCCATCATACACCTTTGAAAAGTAGCAGGTGCATTGCATAATCCAAAAAACATTCTTCGGAAAGTAAAAGTTCCATACGGACTTGTAAATGTAGTATTTTCTTGATCTTCAGGAGCAATATATATTTGATGATACCCAGAATATCCATTCAGAAAGCAAAAATAAGAATGTCCAGCTAATCTATCCAGCATTTGATCTAAGACTGGAAGAGGAAAATGACCTTTCCTGTTGGCATCATTTAGTTTTCTATAATCAATACAAATCCGCCAACTAGTAACTTGTCTAGTAGGTATTAATTTATTATTCTCATTTTTAACAATAGTTACTTCTCTTTTGTTTGGAACACAGTGAATAGGACTTACCCAAGGACTATCTGATATTGGATATATAATACCAACATCCAGCCATTTAAGCATTTCCTTCTTAACAATTTCTTTCATAACTGGATTTAATCTTTTTTAAGGATCAACTCTGGGTTTACTGTCCTCTTCTAGTAATATTCTATGCATAAAAATTGAATGACTGATTCATTTAATGTCTGCTATAGTCCACCCAAAAGCTCTTTTATATTCTCTTAATACTTCAAGCAGTTTTAATTCTTGATCAGCAGTCAATTCAGAAGATATAATAATAGGTAAAGTTAATGAATTCCCTAAAAAGGCATATTTCAAATGAGAGGGTAATTCTTTTAATTCCAATTCAGGAGCCTTTTCAATAGATGGTTTGAATTCATTACTTTCAGTAGTATCTAATATCTCCCAATTATCATTAATGTAATGAACTTCTCTTACTTCTATTTCTTCAGAATCGCTTTCATCACTTAAATTTTCAGGGTCTGTAAATTCTTCTTCTTTAAAATGAATTTGACATTTTTCTTGAAAATGTTGTTCAATAATGTAATCCAAATTGTCCATTCTATAACACTTTTCTTTGTTAGGATACCTCATTGATTTAAGAACATTAAATGTTACTTATTGATCATTAACTCTCATGGTTAACTCCCCTTTTTGCACATCAATCATAGCACGTCCGGTAGCAAGAAAAGGTCTTCCTAAGATAATAGGAATTTCTTTATCTTCTTCCATATATAGAATTATAAAGTCAACTGGGAAAATAAATTTATCCACCTTTACCAAAACATCTTCTATTACTCCTCTAGGGTGAGTAATAGATCGGTCTGCTAATTGCAAGATTACAGTTGTAGGAGAAATTTCTCCTAGATCCAATCTCTTATATATGGATAAAGACATGAGATAAATACTCGCTCCTAAATCACATAAGGCTTTTCCTTGAAGTTTATCTCCTATAGCACAAGGTATTGTTAAACTTCCAGGATCTTTTAGTTTTTGTGGAAGTTTTTTTCTGAATAATTGCACTGCATTCTTCACTTAGTGCTACAGTTTCAAAAGCTTCAAATTTTCTTTCCTTGTTAAGAATGTCTTTCATAAATTTTGCATATTTAGACATTTGTTCCAGAGCTTCAGCGAATGGGATATTAATAGTAAGCTTTTTTAATACCATGAAAAATTTAGAAAATTGTTGATCCAGTTTTTGCTGCTTAAGTCGTTGTGGAAATGGAGGTGGAAATTTTTCATATTCATCTTGAGATTGCAGTTGTTTCTCTGTTTCAGGTAGTTGTTCTTTAGGTTTATCAATTTCTACCTCTTCAGTTTCTTTCTGAATCTTACTCTCTTTTCCATCCCTTAGTTCTTTTCCATTTCTAAGTAACACAGCTTTGATTTGCTCAGGATCTTTTCCATTTTCTCTTGGATTTAATTCAACAGTGCTATGTAGTGTTCCTTGTGGTCTACTATTTATAACATTTGCAATTTGCCTCATTTGATTTTGAATATTTCTTATTGCAGCATTTTGACTTTGCAATTGACTACCCATTTGTAAAATCAATTCTTCTATCAAAAATTTCTTTTCTTTAACTTTCTGATTATTAAAGCCAGGAGGATAAGAAGGTCGATAATTAGAATTATTTTGATTATTCCAATTTCCAGTTGTGATAGGTTGGTTGTTACCCCATTGATGATTTGCATTATTCCAATTAAAATTAGGGTGATTCTTCCACTGTGGATTATAATAATTAGAATATGGGTTATTAGTTTTGCTAGTAATAGCTTGCAATGTTTCTAAAGTTTGATATTCATCAGTATTTCCCGAATTATCATTTAAGTGTGATAAATGAGACAAGTTATCCAATTTCTTTGATATAGCAGGCACTTGAGAAACTAAATCGAAAAGACTTCATTTTCTTGAATACTAGCCTCTCTTTTAGGATTAATCTTATCAGAAGGCCACTGAAAATTATTAATTGTCATTTCTTTAATTAAAGAATAAGCTTCATCAATTGATTTAGACATTAAAGAACCACCAGCAGCAACATCAATAATAGATTTAAGAGAACCTATTAATCCATTATAAAATATTTGTATATTTAACCAGTCTGGTAAAGAGTGATGTTGGCATTTTCAAAGAAGTTCTTTGAATCGTTTCCATGCTTCATAAATAGTTTCCCCATCAAGTTGAGTAAATGAAGTTATATCAGTTCTATGTTTTGTAGTTTTCGATGGCGGAAAATATTTAGCTAAATATTTTTGAGTCATTTCTCCCCAAGTCTTAATAGATTCTGTTGCTAACGAATTTAACCAAATCTTAGCCTTATCCCTTAAAGAAAAAGGAAAAAGCCTAAGTCTAATAGCATCATCAGAAACACGATCACATTTAAAGGTGGCACAAAGTTCTTGAAAACTAGCTAGGTGTAAATTTGGATCTTCAGTAGGAGACCTTCCAAACTGATTATTTTGAACCATTTGTATAATTGCAGGTTTTAATTCGAAAGAATTTGCAGCTACAACAGGTAATTGAATGCTTAGATGAATTTCATCAGTTGTAGGGTTAGCATATTCTCTTAAAGGTCTTTGCTGATTCTGATTTTCATTTTCAATATTTTGATCAATATTATTTTGAGATATATTAGCCATTTCTTGAAAATTACGAAATCTATTCTCCTTTCTAATTTTTCTTATAATACGCTCTAATTCAGAATTATAAGGTTTTAAAACTTCAGTTCCTGAACTTCTCATAAAAATATGAGAAATATATTTAATTTATTTAAATATATTTTTTTGTTTGTTTATATTTTTTTAATATTTTTTTTATATTATATATATATATATATATATTTATATTTATATTATAATTTGCTTTCTTTTAATTAGTTGTAGTCCCCGGCAGCAACGCCAAAAACTTGACCCAACGGCAATTATGTAAGTAACATAGCTTATAAAATTATGGGCAAATTTGACCCCAAATTTGATTAAGCGGCTAATGTACAATAATTAAAGACTAAAGTTTTTATAAATAAATATAAATTGCACACTAGGGGTACTACGCAAGTATACATATCGTTTCAAGTAATATAGAGTTTTCTTTTTAAAACCTCAAATATCGATCCCACGAGGATTAATAAAGTTAAAAGAAAGAAAACTATTAATTAAATCTTTTAATTTAAAACTAATTAAAATATGCAGAATACGAAAATTGGCAAGTGATAAAACAATAAACAAAGATTCTTTCCTCATACAAAATATTCCATGATTAATAAGCAGTTAAAATTAGTTGAGAACTTTAAAAATGTGGTTTTGTGACAAATAGGAGCAAATATATCCTTAACTCTTTGGTCCAGGTCACAAAGAACATTAGTTTGTTTTTAAAGATTGGATTAGGATGTATTATTAGTAGAAAGGGATGAATTACTAGACTCTCACTTCTAGGTTCCCCCAAATGGTTGTCTATGGTCTGGCCTACTAGTGACCCTTCACCTCTTTTGTAAAAGCAAATTGATTGAATTTAGCCTGTCACACTAAAAACAAAAATCAATTCTACGCCCATTAAAGATTATCTCCCTATTTATTTGCACATCCCCTTTAAGAGAAATGTGATACATACAAATTAAGAATTCTTAGCCCGCGGTCAGATCTTAATAATTCTCAACAATTTTTAACAATACAAGAGGCCAATTTGTAAAGTAAATTAAGATTAGGTACACTATCATCACAAATTTTTAGAAAATAGGAAATTAAGTTCTCAAATCTGATTTAAATCTGTTATTAATTCATTTCATATTCGTAGGGAGAAAGAAAAGAAGACTACTCAGAAATCATAGAAATTACACCACAAATCATATTCATATAACTCAAATCTAAAACATTAAAATTAAGAAACAAGATATAAATACTTATCTAGAATGTAATCGAAGCAATCCTTTGAAGTTTCTCTGACTTTACAGACTCTAACAAGACTTTGACTCTCGAATTCACACTAAACTCTCACTAAAATAAAAAAGAAGAAAAGAAGAAGACACTTTACTTAACAACTCTTAATTAATTATTTGCTAATTAATTCTCCTCTCCCCCCTTGCTGTAGAAATGGTGCTCTATTTATAGATCTTCAGAAATGACCAAGAGTTGCTTAAGACACCTCTTCAAAATTCGTCCACATTCAATGAATGTTCTAGAAATTAACTGTGGTGCCTAGACGCCAGTTCTGGTGCCTAGACGTTAGGATCTCTACGCGAATGGACGCATCCCTTCACATTTAGGTCGCACCTCTTCGTTTAATAACTGCTCTCCCGTGTTTATATTCATTGTATCTTATTTTTAACATGTGGGAATATGTCCAGAGGCTTCTAGATTGGTTCAGAAGCGTTAATAACCATCCAATAACCGTCAAGAAATCTCTAGAATCAATCTGCTGTGTCTGGCGCCTAAGTGCCAGATTTGGCTCCTAGGCGCCAAAATCAGCCTCTTTGCATTTTTTACTCTTTTTGGTTCATTTTTACTCCTTTTTCACTCTTTTTCTTCATAAACTCATTTTGTTGTACCTGCAACGAAAACATAAGAAATACCATTCATTAAAGCTTAATATCCTTAAAATATTAGTAAAAATTTGATATAAAATTCTAAGTAATTTTAAGGTGGATCAAATATCTATGTTGACTTCTCAAATTGATGTTTTTCCAAAGAAAATAGATCAATTCGGAATGAACCTTTCTCAAACGCTTCAGGTGTTAGAGGAAAATTCTTTGGAACAAATACTAGATTCTTAATCATCTTATGAGACTTTAAATGCTATAAATAATAGACCCAACAATCCTTATTCTAATTATTATAATTCAGATTGGAAAACCACCGAAACATAAACTGGAATAATAACACCTCTATAGTTAATCCGCAGTGGGGGAACGATTCTGTGAATCCATTGAGAAATTCGAACAACCAAGGAAACATTAACTATAGACCTTCTTATGCTACAGGTTTCAATAGTAACCTGCAATTTAAGGAAAATAAATTGTCTATGGATGAATTAATATTAAGCACGAGTAATTAGTTACAAAGTCAAGGGAATCAATTACAAAGTCAAGGTAACCAATTACAAAGTCAGGGAGCTGCTATTAAAAATATTGAAAATCAATTATGACCTATTGCTACATCTCTTAGTAATGGAACTTCAGGAACCTTTTCTAGTAATGTTGAAATTAAACCAAATGATCAAAGTAATGAACAAATTAAGGCTATACAGTTAAGAAGTGGAAAAGAATTAGAATCAAGAGTACAAAAGATGCTTAAGTTGAAAAAGAGAAGGTGGAAACTAAAAAAGATGATAATATATATCCAGATTTAAAATATTCACTTAAACTGATGAAAATTACTGTAGAAAGACCACCACCTTCATTTCCTCAAAGACTGAAACAATAAAAGAGATAAACAATTCTCAAAATTCTTAGAAATCCTTAAAAAATTAACTATAAACATTCCCTTAGTTGAAGCCTTATAACAAATGTCTAACTATGTGAAGTTTATGAAGGTTATACTAAATAAAAAAGATGTTTTATAGATAATGAGATAGTTGCACTTAGTGAAAAGCTTAGCGTAATTATTCAGAAAAAATTTCCTAAAAGCTCAAAGATCCTGGTAGCTTTACTATTGCTTGTGCTATATGAGAAAAAAGTTCTGGATGAGCCTTATGTGATATGGGAACCAATATTAATCTTATGCCTCTATCAACTTTCAAAAGATTGAGAATATGAGAAATTTTCCTTACTTCAGTAACCCTTCAATTAGCTGATCGTTCTATTACTTATCCTAATGGAGTTGTAGAAGACGTTTTAGTAAAGGTTGATAAATTTATCTTTCATGTAGAGTTTATTGTTTTAGATATGGAGGGATAAAGAAATTCCTATCGTTTGGGATGACCATTCATTGTAACTGGAAGAGCTATGATAGATGATCAATAAGTGACATTTAATGTATCAAAAGCTATAAAATACCTTGCAACATAAAAAGATGAATGCTTTTGTATGGAAATTTGTGACTATTTAAAAAATGAGCATTTTAAGGAAATGTTTGAAGAAGAAAAAGAACAAGAAGATTTGAAATGTGAGGGTGAAAATGAAATGGAACATAAATATGATGAGATAGATAATGAAGAACTGTATTATGTTCAGGAAAAATTTGGGATGTTGTATATTACATTTAATTACATCTATCATAAAACCTCATGAACTTGAGATGAAAATACTTCCTAACTTTTTAAAGTATGTGTTCTTAGGAGAATTATCTATATTACCAGTTATTATATCCTCAGATTTAAATGATTTACAAGAGCAAAAATTACTAGATATATTAAAGAGATACAAAAAAACTTTTGGTTGAACTTTAGCTGATATGAAAGGAATCACTCATTCGATCTGTATGCATAGAATTGTTTTGGATGAACAACATAACTAAAAGCTGATCCGCAAAAGAGATTAAATCCATTGATAAAGAAAGTAGTAAAATAAAATTTTTTAAAATGGTTGGCTGTTAGAATTATATATCCTATTTTAGACAGTGCGTGGGTAAATCTAATTCATTGTGTTCCTAAGAAATGAAGACTGACAGTTGAGACGAATGAAAGAAATAAATTAATATTCACGAGACAAGTCACTGGTTGACGAATCAGTTTTTATTATAGAAAATAAAATGCCGTCACTAGAAAAGATCATTTTCCTTTACCTTTTCTATACCAAATGTTGGATATGCTTGCTGGGCATAAATATTTTTGTTTTTTAGATGAATATATCACCTATCATCAAATACCAATTGCTTCTGAGGATCGTGAAAAGACCACATTTACAAGTTTTTGTGGAGCATTTTTCTTTCGAAGAATGCCCTTTGGATTATGTAACGCACCCGCAACATTTTAAAGATGTATGATGTCAATTTTTAGTAATATGATTGATAATGAAATATAAGTTTTTATAGACAATTTTTTCATATTTGGAACTTCATTTGATGCTTGTTTAAATAATTTAAACAAAGTTTTGAAGCTATGCGAAAATACAAATTAGTTCTAAATTGGGAGGAAAATGTCAATTTATGGATGCAGGAGGAATTGTACTTTGGCATAAAATTTCTGAATATGGAATGAAGGTATGCCCTGCAAAGATTCAAATCATCGCAAAACTACCACCTCTTACTACTGTGAGATGTGATAGAAGTTTTTTAGGGCATGTTGGTTTTATAGGTGATATATTAAAGATTTTTCAAAAATTATTAAGCCTCTGTGCCAACTTTTAGAAAAAAGATAAGAAATTTGATTTTAATGAAGAATGTTTAAATGCCTTTGAATTTTTGATAGAAAAATTAATCATTGCTCCTATAATAGTTTCACCTGATTGGAATAAACTTTTTGAACTAATGTGTGATGCCAGTGATTATGCGATTGGAGCTGCTTTAGGACAAATATATGATAAAATTTTTAAAGTTATATACTATGCTAGTAAAACTCTTAATGAAACTCAAATTAATTATAACACTACTGAAAGAGAGTTATTGGCGATTGTATATGCTTTTGAAAATTTTAGATCATATTTAATTGGGACTAAATTATAATGCATATAAACCACTATGCTATCAAAAACTTAATGCAAAAGAATGATGCTAAACTAAGATTAATCAAATGGGTGCTTCAAATGCAAGAATTTGACCTCATGATAGTGGATATAAATGGAACTGAAAATCAAATAGTTGATCATTTATCTAGGCTAGAACAATCGAGTTATCTGATTTTGAAGATGAAAGTACAAAAACTTTTCGTGATAAACAACTTTATAATATTAAAGAATGAAATTTACCATGATATGCTGATATTGTGAACTATCTTGTAAGTGATATTTTATCACCTGAATTACCAAAGTAACAACAAAAAAAAATTATGTATGATGCCAAATTTTACTTTTGTGATGACCCATATTTATATAAACAATGTAAGGATCTAGTTATTAGAAGATTTGTGCCTTATGAAGAAATTAAGTCAATTATTCAAAGATGTCATGATTTTGAATTCAATAGACATTTTGGAACTAACAAAACTGTACATAAAATTTACAATCTGAATTCTATTAGTCTACTCTTTTTTAAGGATGTTAATAGATATATTACAACATATAATCGATGTTAGCGAGTAGGTAATATTGAATAAATGAAATACCTCTAAATTTTAAATTGGAAGTTGAGATCTTTGATGTTTGGGGATTAGATTTTATGGGACCATTCATTCCTTCATTTGAGAATATAGATATATATATATATATATATATATATATATATATATATATATATATATATATATATATATATATATATTGTAGTGGATTATATATCAAAATGGATTGAACCAATAACTTTACCCATAAGTGATGCTCGAAGTGTTTCAAAATTTTTAATGAAAAATATTTTTACAAGATATGGAATGTCGGGAGTTATCATTACTTATAGTGGATCTCATTTTAGAAATAATCTTATTCAGAGACTGACTGATTCACAGATTGACCATCTAATGATCCAATTAGGAGAGTAGATGTTTAGATTCAACTTATGTTAAGAATGACAAAGGTAGACCTAAGAAGACTTGTGCTTATTGTATAAAAAATGATCATAATTTATTTGAACAAAGTAATAGTATGACACTAAATATGACGCATTGGAGAAAAAAGATTCATGTAGCTGACCCCACATAGTGGGACAAAGGCTTTGTTGTTGTTGTTGTAAAGATTGACTGAAAAATATAATATTATGCGTAGAATCTCAACCGCTTATCATCCCTAGAATATTGGTTTAGTTGAAGTATCTAATCGTGAAATTAAACAAATTTTGGAGAAATCTGTAAATCCACATAAATTAGATTAGTCTGCTAAATTATATACTTCATTATGGGCATTTAGGACTGCTTATAAAACTCTTATAGGAATGTCTCCTAATAGACTGATTTTTGGAAATACTTGTTATTTACTAATAGAACTGGAACATAAATCATATTTGACGATAAAAGAGTTTAATTTCATTTTAAAGGATGCTGGTGGTAAAAAATATTACAACTTAATGAAATGAAAGAAATTAGAAATGAATCATATGATCATAATAGAATTTATAAGGAGAGAATGAAGATATGGCATGATGGAAGATTATAAAAAAAAATGTGAACCTGGAAAGGAAGTTTTGTTATATAATATAAGATTGAGATTATTTCCTGGAAAACTGAAGTCTAGGTGAGCATTTCACTATTATAAAAGCTTATCTAATTGGAGTTGGTGATATTGAATATCTTAAAACTGTAAGAATATTTAAAGTTAATGGACATCGATTAAAACCATATTTTGAGTGGTTGCGACCAAATTTTAAAGAGGTTTTAATGTTAAATCATCATGAATAAAATTCTATTTGTTGGGCTGACGATGTTAAACCAAGCACTTTATGGGAGGCAACCCATAGTTATCTTTGTTGTTTAGTTTGTTTGAATTGGTTATAGTTGATTTTATTATTATTTAATTGTATATAGAGTCCTACTCATAAATATCTTTAATGGTGATAATTATTGGATTGTATCGAAGATTCAGAGTTTATTTGGACCAAAATGAGGTTGGACCAAAGCTGTGTTCTGGCGCTGAATGCGCCAGAGTGGGCGCTGACGGTGCGTTTTTCCATAGAGCATTGTCTAATTGCAGGTCTTGGGCTCCGACGACGCTGATGGATCAATTTATGCTTTTTGGAGTTTCAAATGGTGGATTTGGCAGTTTGGAGCGGGAGTTTCACCCCCAAAACTCATTTTAAAACCCATTAACTCTAGGAAAACGAGAAGTTAGTTCCAAAATTTGCATTCCATGGCTTCCAACTCTTTAGAATCTCCAAGCTTTAGAGTTTTCAACAGGATAAAGTTCATCAGTTTCGAAGCGCAGAGAATTTGTGACAAAGTTCTTATAAAGAGGACGCTAATCAAGGAACGAGGCTTTGTCAATCAAGGTATGAATGTTCCTAGTACTCGAGTAGATGAAATTATTATGCAGGGGCAATGAGAAGTGTTTTTCTACACTACTGCCGAGTAGTCATTCCTGTGGTGAAGGAATTTTATGCAAATATTCATAGAATCAACCAAGGAGTCGTCTATATGTGAGTGAGGTTATACCATTCACTCCTACAAAGATTAATAAACTTTACATGATAGATAATATGCTAATTTGTCATTACAAAAATTTTGCCCCTATGAGAAATAATATGAATGAAATCTATCGATATTTGATGGATGAAACTGAAGATTGGGAGATAAGAGACAACAGGTATGCATATTTCTCTACTACCTTATTGAATCCTGAAGTGACGAAGGAAAGTGCATTACTGAACTATTGTATTCAAACTGGAAGGCCTGTTGATATTGGCATCATAATTGTGAAATCTATTTTGGGCTTGATTATGCATGGATCAAATTATAGTTTGGGACATCCTTCCACTATCTTTCTTCTTTGCAGCCAATCACATGTGTCATATGAAAGCTAGGAAAAAAGTGCTTCTTCCTTGGAAGCCCATGGACCGAACTAATATTTATGACTATCCAGCAATTGGGGATGAAAATGATCTGAGCATAATTGTAGACCAACCATCTCAGAGTTGGCTACATATTCAACCCTACTTTTCTGAAAGTTGGCAGTTGATTCTGATGAAGATCAAGAAATTGGAGAAAGAGGTACAAAATCATATGAATGCAATTAATAATATTTCTGAATTATTTAATCATCTGGATTAGAAGATGAATGAACAATTCGATCATACTGGGCATATTGACGAATGCTTGATACGTTTGATGAAGAAAAATACTTGGATTGAAGAGGATTCGACTGATGAATTCCCATATCGACCCTTCTACAATTTGTTCGTGCACCACCAATTCATGGGAGATATTAGAGAAGATAACATTGACATTGATGAGGAGTAGTGATACTCTATTTTATATTTAGTATTTAGTATTTGGACTTTATATGCTTAAGCGTGTTTTGTATTTGGCTTGCTTTATGGTGTGATTTTAGAATTTTTATGCTTGAGATTTGACTTTATGTTTATGTTTTCACCGTTGTAGAGTTGTAGTTTGGTTGTGACACTGAATTATTGTTGTGGTAGCGTGATTTAAATGGGTATGTTTGTAATTGTGGATTTTATATATAAAAGTGATGTTTTGTGTGTTTTATGTAAAATTTTTATTTGTTTATCACTTAATTGTGATAATAGATGCTTAAAAAGGCTAATTAGATGTTGTTGTAACTTAGGAATGATCAAAATCTCAAAACATTTTGAAACCCTAAAAATCGGTCTAGCGCCGACGGCGCCATAATAGTCGCAAATGACGCCCAAAACTCGAAACATAATCTGGACCTTTTAAAGTCGCGATTTTGAGCAGTTCACACTGTTTGACAACCTTAACCTCCAGCCAAAGCCGAAAACTGCTCCTAGAGCTTGCTAGCATTTGGATTTGAGGCGATTTCAAGGCTTTTAGAGGTTGGATCTCATCTCTCGTTGTAAGAGCTCAACTTTAAACTAATTTTTTTTTCCACCAAGGAATCATCTACATTGGGGAGATCCGAAAATTTGATCTTTTTTGAAGAATGCTTGAGATGATCCATGGTAAAATATTCTTACCTATTAGATTTAACTTTGGAGTCTACTACATTGTAAATTTTGAAATTTATTGTGATTTATTTGAACATTTTATAGAAATTTTGAAATGGCTCAAAGGATGTTGAAGGGGAAGAAGAAGGTGCATTTTGATGAAAAAAAGTTTGTAAATATCAAACACAATACCATTTCAACTCTAGCCTCCGAAGTAAAAAGTGTATCCAAGATCAAGGATCAAAAAATCTGGACGGAGTTGTGGAACATGTAATTGTTGATCGACACTCGGAAACATTTTGTTATTTTTTCGGTCGATGCAGTTTCAGATATAGTCCGTGAATTTTATGCTTATCTGTGGTGGACTAAAGAAGAATATGTGTTTGTTCGAGGAAAATTGATAGAATTCACTCCTAAATGAATCAATGATTTATACTAATTGAGGGATAATCCTTTCATTGAGTATATATCTTTTGGTACTATTGATGCTGACTTAAAAGAAGTAATTACTTTTCTTACTGATGGAAATAGGGAGTGGAAAACAAAGCAAAGGGAAAAAGATAAATTTTCCTGCTTCCACTTTAAATGTCACATCTAAAGCCTAACATTATTTTATTTATGCAAGATTACTACCTACATATCATCATAGTAAAGTTTTAAGAGATAGAGCTATTCTGAATTTTAATATTCAAAGTATGAAGATGATTAACATTGGTATTATTATTTAAAATAGTATCCAAACCATGGCTAAAGGAGAGACCACTGGAGGATTAGGACATTCGGTCATGATTTACACATTACATGTACAATCAGGAGTTGAGGTTGATAATAGTGAAGAGTTGGTCCATCCTTTTAAGCCTATATGTAAGGCCAACATTCGCATTTATGAATCTCAAGTAGGATGGAGAGCTGGAAGTAAGAGTAGTGAGGTTCCTCTACTAGTCATGATATACCTTTTACCTTCGAAACTCCTACTATTTCTGATGTTATGGAGATTTGATGATTCAACTGGGTTATATTGTGAGGCTTCATAGAAAAACTGGTTGATTAGGAACAAGAAATAATATTAATGATGATTATCAGAGGAGAAGAGTGGAGTATGATTTAGCTTATCATGCTGCTCGGATGAGATTAATGAGGGGAGAATCTGGTGTGATATTTCCTACTGACCCCTGCTATATTTCATACCAGCCTGAAGAGGAAGAAGCTGAAGAAGAAAGAGAGAAGTTGATTGGTATAGAAGTATTCTTTTAGTTTATTATTGATGTGAAAACTTATGTGTTTTTTATTTGGTTTTATGTAGTTGATGTGTATAGTGATTGTACTTTGTTATGTTAGTTAAGTCGTAATGAAACTTGTGTTTGTTTGCTTATTAGTTGTATTGAAATTGTAATGGATGTATGTTTGTATTAAATGTTTAAAATTATGTTTTTAAATTTTCTTCATCCTGCAAATCTCTAATATTATGTGAAATAATGCTTCTAAATGTTTTAGGTCTGTCATTTAAATTTTTTATTAATACCTGCATGCTTCAAAATTATCAAAAGCACAACACAAAAATGTTAGTTTTCTTTTTGTTTTTCTCTCTTATTTATTAATTTGATATACACTGAAAAACTTAAGTTTAGGGGAGGAAAAATTAACTTTTATTTGTTCTTAATTAAGATATGTTTTCAAAATTATTTTAACATGATTTAAAGTACTTTAGCATAACTTTAGATAACTAAATTTTTTATTTTTTTTAAAAATATCATAGTAGATTTGAATGAAAGTTTTCAGTAATGAAAGTTAACATTGTGGGGTTAAGATATTTAATATAAGATTATTAGAATATAGTTGAATATTTAAAGTAAAGAAAACTATATTTTTAAAATATTAAGAGTCTTAGAGGTTTATGTGAGGAGAAAAGATTAGGGCTCTAAGATGAATCATTTAAAAGCTAATATATATCTATAAAGTAAATATATTTGAAGTTCCAACTTTAGGGGGAGGGGAGTGAAGTTAAAAATTATTAAATATTATCCAGATATAGTAATCCTCACAAGAAAAAAGAAAGAGAAAAAGAAAAAGAGGATTGAAAAGTAATCCCAAATAGAAAAGAAAAAAAAAAAAAGAAAAGAAAATTTATGTGAGGAGAAGTTTGAGGAGCTGTCTAATAAAAAATTGGCTTCACTTGAATCAACTTTAGGGAAGAGCTTAACTGCATTTCTGAATTTATATTTAAGTATTAGCATCCTTACTAAAAGAGTTCTCATGAACTTCTTTTTTATATGATCCTTCAAATCACCCATAATGTGATAAATTATGGTTATCTTGAAATGAATAGGAGACTAGAACTCTTAGATTTAATTACTAAATATTCTTACACCTATAATATTGATCTAAGTTACTGAAAATCTTTCTAAAAGTCTCACTGTTATATTCATTTAAGTAAAAAGTCTTAGTATTCTTTAAGTAAAATTCACTACTATGAATCATATCTTTATGTAGTAAAATGATTACTTAAGGACAAGTAATAGTTAAGCTTGGGGATTTTAATGCACCAAAAAATATGTTAGGTTTTTATATATATTTTTTACCTATTTTTGGTGAAATTGCACTTTAAAGGAAGGTATTTTTATGTTTTGCTGCAGGTATGATGATTTTAAGCAATTGGAGCAAAAAGAAGCAAAAAAGGAACAAATTTAGAGCGAAAAAGGCAAAAACCAGAAAACTATGTTCTGGCCCGACAACGTCAAAATAGGCGCCGACAGCGCCATATTCCAGAGAGCATCAGAATATTAAGCGTGATAGGGCGTAGATGGTGCCTAATGTTAGTGGAGGCCAGATTCAAAGTATTTGGATGACTTTTGGAGGGATTCTTGAGGCATCTTTTGGAGAATTTGTCGCTAGGCTATTTTAAAATGAATTTAGCACCAGAATAAATGATTAGAATAGTGTATGAGTGCTTTGTGAGTAGAGAAAATGTGTGTAGAAAGTTTAAAGTCAAGGATTTGGTGTAAAAGTGTTGTTTTGTGAGGGATTATTCTCAAAAGAGTTGTAGGAGGAGAGGGAAAGTGAGAGATTGCTTCTTCCCCACTATTCTAAGAGAGAATTGTGTGTTGTTGTGAAGTGATAAGGAGAGTCAAAGGAACTTCAAGGGATTTGCTTAGGGAAGAAATTGAGATAAGTCTTGTTTACTTTTTATTGTTTGTATGCCTTTGTTTTTATATATAGAATCCTTGTTTTGTTGTATTTTCCTCATGAATTCTGAGTAGATTTCATTTGTCTTTCTCCTTGCAATGATAAATAGTGAAGTGATAATTTTGATTGGATGTTCTATATGAATGTCAAGAAATTATGATGATTTTTCACTTTGTACTTCAGTTACTTTTCGATCTAACCAATTTAATTGTTAAAATATGTTATGAAACATACGATCCGAAAGGACTATGCATTCTACAACAAAAGTGAAGATTACATTCAATATCCATGAATAAGTGATGTAGTTCATGGGGGTTGGGTGCAAATAAATAGAGAAATATGGTTTATTAGGCGTAGAATT
Source organism: Papilionanthe hookeriana x Papilionanthe teres (assembly GCA_022702705.1). Lineage (NCBI taxonomy): Eukaryota > Viridiplantae > Streptophyta > Magnoliopsida > Asparagales > Orchidaceae > Papilionanthe > Papilionanthe hookeriana x Papilionanthe teres. The sequence continues at coordinate 79,244,952 of CM040421.1, read as the reverse complement.
GGAGATTTTATATGACAGACTAAAATCCCTAATTTGGTCATAGTTTTTGGAAACTAAAGCGAGAGTTAGCCTTCAGGCGAAGGGAAGTGGACCTCTGGAGTGAGAGCCAGTATCCTGCCAGCCTAACCACAAATTTAAGGACTAAACTTAGGATTAGCCAATGTTCTTTATAGCACTTGGAAGAGGGTAAAGATTAAGTATGCTTCTATTTGACACATTACAAGATTTTCACTAATCTTTATCATTCACTCACCATAACATCATTGTAAGGGGGAAGACACTTTCTTTAAATTTTAACATTTTAATACAAAACTTAATGTAGTAGTAGTTCACTTTAATTTGAAGTTTAGAAAATACTTTAGTGATCTTATAATCTCTAGCATCTTTAAACTTAATAACTTTAGTTTTACTTTACATGCATTGTAATTTGAATATTAGAATTTTGTGCTATGCTTTAAAGATTTGCTTCCTCTCTATGGTATCGATAACCAGAACTCCACTAGAGTCATGTTTGACTTGAGCGATATGTATACTTGCGTATGAATTGACTGCTTTCTTATTAGACTGATTATACTTTGTAGTTGAACTGAAAATACTTATAAATACTTATTTAAGACAGTCGCGATCAACATCCGAAGTCACCTAAGAAAACTCTTGATTTATATCTGAGGTATTATTTTAATGAATTTCAAAGTTTAGGTCCTTCAAGGTCGGGCATAGAAAATTCAAATGGGAAATAATCAAATTAGAATATTTATTATGGAATTCAATTGAAGAAAGGTAGGGGATGTCACGGATCTTGAGGAGAATCTTGGTGATTTCCCAAACTAACCTATGGTTTGGCTTCGATTTTGGAGAGATATTATTTAATGTTTCATCCTACCAATTTTGTTATGTAGGACTTACATTTGCATGATACCGATCATACAAACAGCCTGAAGAATATGTTACGTCGTACCGAACAATGACTTTAAAATCCTAAGGCGAGTTAGGACTTATATCGTACAATATGACTGAACAAAAGCCTAAAAGATAAGTTGAGTATTTATGTCGCGCTAGGAAGACAAACTCGAAGTCTATGGCTTGTTAATTAGGCTAATGAAAAGATTCGCTATTGTAGATTAGTTCTCGAAGATGTCCTTCTGTAGGTCCTCATCGTGCTTCCCATTGTGTATGCTCCAAGCTTCTCGCTGAGGTAGTAGTCCTAAAGTCTAAGAATCAAGAGGTTTTACCGAGTATGTTTCAATGTTTTTAGTTTTGGTTGTGGTTTTGGTTTTATTACAAAAAACTTTAATTTAATTAAAGCAACACCAGTTAGGATCCCACGGTTCCCTCATTCTGGTAACACAATTTTCTTTCAGATTTACTTAGTCTAAACAACCTCTTACACTCATTTAAACCGTGGAAATCTCATTAGCCACCGTAGGTTGCCTCATCCGAGGGATTCCCGTAATCCAAAAGGTGTGATTAAGGGTGTTCCCTAGGTTTAATGTTTATGTTTAATTTTTGAAAATGTGTTTTTATTCCATTTGTTTTGTCCTACAAGTAGGCATGGTAAATTAAATTGCAGGTAAATGAAGTGTACTGAAAAATATAGTGCAGTGAAGTAAAGTGCTGTAAATAAACTGTAAAAGCGTACCTGGGGTTCTGCTACCACTGCTTAGTCAGTTCATAAAACATAATATAATTTATAGGAAATTTAAATAGCATGCAAGAAAAGTAAATAAAGCAAAATAAAAGACTGAGAACCCAGTACAAAAGTCGAAAAAACGAGTCGTAAAAAAAACACGAAAAAAAATCCCATAAACACATATGGAAGACCAGGATTAGGTGTAAGAATTTGGTGAAAGTAGGGGCTCAGAGTTGGACTGTGTGCTTCCCGCCCTTGGGTAAGAGCTATCAACCCATGAACCTACAAATGAGAGTCCTAACCTCGATCTAAGTGACTAACTGTGGTCCTTTATGAATTTTTCATCATAATTCTTTAAGTTTTATTTGAAAACTTTCATGCAAAGTTTGCTTTAGCAGGCGAAATAATTTTTTTTTTTAATTTTGCAAAGTGATGTAGTCCACATGTTAATAACTCTAATTAAGCTAGGACTACTAATAACCAAAGAGCGTTGGTGGCAACAATCCCACCAAGATTCGGCGAATTGTATCATCAGTCCTTTCCCCTCCCATATTAAAAGTCTTTGAGGTAGGGGATACTATTATAAAAATTTCCACATCATTTTGTATCCCTTGTTTCAGCGTACAATAGTATTATCGTCATTGCCCTTGCCACCTAGACCTCAGACTTGTACCAGTTTGATGCATATCTGGCAAGAAAAATATCCAGATACTCACAAGAACTTAAAAACCTTAGTGAAGAATCAAATCCTTGAGCATTGGGTTATAAATGTAGAATAAGGTCCTGTTTGGATGCACTTTTTATCGCGCGGCACGAAAATTTGCCTTGAATTTTCGCCGGCGTCTTTGTTTGGGGTGGAACTTCGCGGTGAATAGTTGCAAAGTTAAGGCGGAAGCGGGCCGTGGGGTTTACCCCGTGGTCTCAGCTTTCGTTCTGCTTTCCCATTTTATTTTCTTGCCCAGCCCCTGGAGCTTTCTTGCAGCTGAACTCGATGCATCCTCTTCTGCCCTAGCGTTTTGCAGGTATCCTGCAGATCATCTCCTTCTCTTCTCCCCTGCCCCTCGAGCTTCCTTGTACCCGACCTCAACGACTCCTCTTCTGCCTTTTTGAAGGTAATTTGAAGATTAATGTGCGACTCTTCTCCTCCTATAGAGCTATTTCTACTGCTCGATCTTCTCTTCTCCTCAATGCTCCTCTCTTCTCCTTCCAGTTTTTATGTGTCTATCTTTCTTCTCAAACATGAATCTGTCAGTTTTTATTCGTGAAGAATATACAAATCATAGTATGTTTTTATCCAATAATAGAGATGGAGTAGAGGAATTGAAGTAAAAAGAGGGTTGAGAAATTCCACCTATCATTAGTATTGTTAGGACCTGTTTGAATGCGTTTTTATCGGTATTTCTATCAGTATCTTTCTTCTGTCTTTCCATCCAATTTCACTTGAGGCACATTATGTACAATATTTTTTGTCTTTACATTTCTATCAGTAGCAAATCATTATATAACAATCTTTTATTTGAAACATAAATCTGACAGTTTTATTTTCAAGCAGAAAATTCAATTCATAATATGTATTTTTCCATCCAACCAATGAAATAGAGTAGAAGAATTGAAAAGTAGTTGAAGGATTGAAGTTAAAGGAGAATAAAGAAATTTTCCCCATCAGTGAGGCATAGTATGCAAAATATATTCTGCCATTTTATTTCTATCAGTAGCACCTCATTGTGTAGCTATCTCTCTTTGCATACATTAATCTGCCAGTTTTTATTCAAGCAGAATATGCAAATCATGAATAGTATTTTTTGTTGTTTACTTACATTCCAGCCATCATTATGTAGCCATCTCTCTTTTCGAACATGTATCTGGCACTTTTGTATGCATCAGTGGTTAATTTCATGAAGAATTTACTTATGATATAAAGACCCAAGAATAACGGATGTAGAAATAGTGGAGCCATTCCAGCCATCACTATGCTGGTTATATTGATTTTAGGCAGATGTTTCAAATTTTTTCTATCAGGATATTTCTATCATTACCACATCAATTTGTATCTACCTTTTTTTCGAACATGTATCTGCCAGATTTGTATGCATCACTGGTTAATTTCTTGAATAATTTAGTAATGATAGAAAGTATTTTTCAATAATAGAAAGACACGATTCTAACTGAAGTGGAAGGAGAGTCCAGAAATTTCAGCTATCATTATGCTGGTTATATTCACTTTAAGCAAATGATGCATAATATATTCTGTCAGGTTGTTTCTATCATTAGCAATTCAATATGTAGCTACATTTCTTTTCAAACATGAATCTGCCAGTTTTGTTTGTAGCACTGGTTAATTTCACTAAGAATTTACTATTGATAGAAAGTATATTTCATCAATACAAAGACTTGAGAAAAAACTGAAGTAGATGAGGAGGATTGATTTTTCGGCCATCACTATGCTGGTTATATTCACTTTAGGAATGTGATGTGAAATATATTCTGCCAGGAAATACTTTCAACATACATATCATCAGATGGAAACTGTGTTGAAATGAAATAATACAGATTTTCTTGCCTCAATTTTGCAGTACAAATGAAACAATAGAGATGAAATGAAGTAGCAGTAGAGGATAGAAATTGCAGGGTACGATTTTCCAGCAAGTTTTTTAATTTGTTATAGATTTTCTTGTTGTCTGCATTGTGCATCAAATATTGTACACAACAAGCCTTGTATCTTATTGTCATTCAGAAAATAAAAAGTGTCAAATGCCTTCCCCGTGGATATAGGTCATTATGATCGAACCACGTAAATTACTATTGTCTCTCTGTGGTTATTTTTTTATGGATATTCGCAATACGTACTTTTTAAAAAAATTTTACGAATATTAAAATTCTAAACAGATAAATATATTAAAAATGTAAAACAGATTTAACAAACAGGGGCAGTTTGGTCATTTATGCAGAAAAAGCTGCCCAGCAGCTGTTTTCACACAGTTGAACCAAACAGACAACCAGCTTCCCCACAGCTGCTTCCCCATAGAAGCTTCCTGGGCAGACGCGATTGCAGTGTAAAAGTTCGAGAAGCTACAGCTGCACCAAATAGGCCCTAAGTAGTTTAGGGCATTTATATTGATTTAGGTGAATTAACGGGTCCCGAGGCATAACTTAGTGGGTCCCTAAAAGATTTTAAGGATTATTTTATTCATTAAAACATAATAGGTTCAATTTTCCTTCATAATATACAAAAAAATCATAAAAGTGCTCAGGGCATATAGAAATTTTAAAATCATTTGAATTGTTTTAAGTTCCTCTGAATTTATTTTGTTGATTAATCATTCATTACCAATTAAAATAAGGTTTAGTGAAAGTAATATTTTAATCTATGCTCAATGGGCCTCATTGTTTTAATCATCCCATTAGCAGAATAATTATATATTCACTTGATGTTTTATTTAGGAATTATGTGGGTGGATGCCCCTAAGGGCAATTTAAATTATTATGAACTTATGTACTTTCAATTAAGATCGGGATCATAGTGTTTTAAGGGTGTTTAGGACTACTTATGTTCCATTTCCTAAATCTCATCAAACGAGTTAGATTAAACCTAGCTCACGACTAAGCCCTTAAAGTTTCATGTATAAATTTACAATCATTAGAAGTGTTAAATTAAATGAGTCTAACTCCTATCAAAAGATTGCACTTTATTATTTGATCTCCAATTATGGGGGCCTCAAATTAGTGAATTATTATCTTTCTACCATAAGCACACTACTCTAAAATCATCCAATTAGATTAATCTCTGAGTCATAATAATTCAGGAAATAACACATTTACCTTTGCTATAAATGGTGAGGGATTGGTTTCTACTACCTAAATTCTTTATGGTTCAATCATAAAAAATAGTTAATTATGATCATTATTACCCATTTACCCTTTGATTAAACCTAAATTTATTAGAACATAAAATTTATATTTACCACTTTGCCCTTAATTATTTCCACTTCATAATCCTTTAAATTTAACTCAAATAATTTTGTAATTTCATACTTAACCTACTAATGGTTCAATTAGAACTTTAGAGGAGAAATCAGATATTTTATGATTTCTATTTAATTTTAAAGATTATTTTAATTTAAAAATAGATTTCTTTTAAAATAAATAAAATAACTAAGTAAAATAAACATTTTATATTTAAGAAATTTATTGGAGGTTCAATTAAGTAGAGGACTACTAGGAACACTTTTATTGATTTTTCTTTAATTGTATTTTAATTTTTATAATTATTAAATGGCTATTTTATGAACAAACAAATAAAAAAAATGTAATTTTATTATTAAAAAATTCTTTATATTTTTTATAAATCACTCTGACCTAAAAGAGCTCATAGAAAATTATTTTTATATTTTCCTCAAATTTATTTTTATTTTTATCAATTTTTAAATGAAAAATAGGTAAAAAAGTAATTATTTTAACACTAATTTTATTTTTCATAAGTGCCTCTAGTTACAAGGAGTAACCCAAACTATTTTTATTATTTTTCTAATTTTTCTTTTAATTTATATAATAATTTTAATAAAAAATACATATTTATTTAGAATATTTATTCTCCTATCAGAAATAATTTTAATGGCGTTGAGATTTTTATAAGAGCCATATGAAGTGGTAAGCTTCAATTTTGCCCAATTGACGATTATTTGAATTATTTTTATATTTTTCCATTTTTGATGTTTTTCTTAATTTTAAAATAGAAAAATAGATTTTAAATTAAAAATATAATCTTTATTTTTCCTAGGGTTCTCTGACTACATTGAACCTATCAAACACATTTTTATACTTTTTTTTTATTTTCTACTTATTTATTATAATTATTTTAAGCAGAAAATAGTGTTTACTTTGAAATAAGGTTCCCTATATTTTAGATGCTCTCTAACATTAGAAAAATTGGAGAATGTAAATATGAGATGAATGAATCCCTAAAATTTCACAATTTTTTTTTATTTAATTATTTATAATTAAAATAAGGTTATAAATAATTAAAAAATAAAATTTAAATTTTTACTCCATAATTTTTTCCTTTGTTCATTGAGCTTAGGGGTATTTTTATGATTTTTCTGCACCAAGTTATGATTTTTAAAGTTTCAGTATTTAAATAAATCAATAATGCGCTATTTTCCTACTTATCCAAGTGTCTGCCAGCGCATCCTAGAAGTCTTCAAAGCTACGCGTGTCACGCTTTGGTTATACACCGCCATCCACATAGCCACCAACTCAGCCCGCGCTTTATGCTCCATTCCTTCGTCCGGCGTGATCCAAACCATCAAAACAATACATACGCGATCTAAAAGCCCTCTGTCTTCATCCACAACTGGTGCAAACCGAGAACTGTTCACACTCAAACCCTAATATCTCACTCAATACTTAACCAAATCACATGAGGTTTGTTCATACACCTTCATCTAGTCCAGAAAAACAAATACATGCGGTTGATCAAGCTGAAATTAAACTTCTCTTCATAAAAGCCCAGATCGAGCTTGGTTTAGGGGAAGTGGTGTATACCTTAGCCCAAGAGGTGTAGCCTTAATTGGGTACTTACATAAGGTTCAGTGGAGTCCAGCAAGCCTCCTCGAAGTGTCACATTACTCTGGGAATGGGTTTGAGTAGAACTTCCTCGGACAGGGAGTGTGGCCTTGATCAAAGTCTTGTGTAGAGAGCTTGGAAGATGGGGGTTTTAATGGGGAACCTTTTCGTTTGGTCTAGGGAAGGTTAAAGTTCAATGAATTTGAAGCTTTGTGGAGGTTTATGGTGTGACCAAAAAATGTCCTATTTTGGGTGAAGAAATTAGCCTCAAGTAGTCGGGGAGATGGCTAGAAAATGGTGGGCTTGTACTCAGGAAGGTTTGGAGAAGCTCCAAAAAGATTTTAGCAGAGTCTCCCTAAGGAATTTTATCTTCTCTATACTTAGGCATTATTGGGTGGTGTTTAAATAGAGGGGGAAAGGGTAAACAATTGGCTGGTTAGTGAGTGCAAAGGGTTACTTAGGTCGAGGGGTGAACAACACAAGTGATAATGGGGGTGAGCCACATTGGATGGGTGCAATTAGGTTCAATCCATGGGGATGACTCTCTCTCAGGTTTGAGCTTCAAAGTGACTAAGCCGGCTGACTAGGGCTGAGCTGGTGACTAGTTGGGTCAGGGGAGTTAGAGGAAGTTTAAATGTGATTAGGATGGAGGTTTAGTCATATGATGCAAAGATTGGGTCATTTGGAAAATTTTGGGAATATGCTACCCTATTTGAGGAACCTTTTTCCTATGGCTCATCTAGGATAGGCTAGGTGAATCTAGACTAGATCATAGGGTCCAAATGGCTATTGTAGTAGCTAAGGTTGGCCTAAACCAAGTGGCTTGGGGTGAATTTAAGATTTGGGTTCAAAACATGGGCTTTGGCTTAGACTTGGGTTTGGGCTGGCTAGAGTTTGGATTTAGGTCATTTGATTATTCAAATTGGTGTAGGATATTGTCATGAGGCATTTGGAAGTCAATTGGATAGAAATTGAGAGGTCATGGAGTTCAATTTTGGTGAAATTTAGATTTTTGGGCAAATTTGGGGGTTTTTATTTAGGTCTGATTTAGGCTAGGTTTGGGTTTAGGTCTAGACCAATTGAGGGTTCAAATTGATCTAGAGGAATGTTATAAAGAATTTAGGATAAAAAATTAGGGAGATCGAATTGGTAAAGTGTTTTATTTGATGGAATTTTGAATTTGGGTCAAATTAAAGCAATTCATTTGGGCTTGGAATTTGAGTTGGAAATTGGGTTTAATTAGGCTAGGATTTAGTTAAATTGGGTTTGGACAAAATGAATTTGAGTTTAGACTTGAAATTGGGGGAGTTTGAAATCAAATTAGTGGAAATTATGGGTGATTTGGAGAATTTGGGCACTTAGGGGAAAATTGTGAATTTTGGCTAATCTTGGTGGATTTGTATGAAATTGAAGGTTTGGGGTGCTTCAAATTGATTTTGGGAACATTTAGAGTGAATTTAGGACTTTTTGGGATTTTTTTTGGCATGAGTGGTATTTTGGTAATTTTAACAAATTTGGGGGTATTTTGGGTAAATTGAGTGGTTTAGAATGGTTTGAAATGATTTTTGAAGAGAATTTGAGAATTTGAATAATTTTCAGAAGTTTAGGGGTTCATGGACATTTTGGTAATTTTGGAAAAGTTTAGGAGTTAAAGGGCAAAATTGGGAATTTGGAAAAATTGGGATCAATTGAGGATGCTAATCATAGAATAACCCCTTATTGAGCTATGAGACCAATGGAGATCTCTATTTTTTGTATCCTCCATGTGTTGATTCTAGCCAAACCCTAGCCTAGGGCTAAGGGTTTGGGGGACCACCCATATGAGTTTCCAAAAGAGTGGGGAACCGTACTAAGCATGATTGGTTTAGGGTAATGAGTAAAGGTAAAGGGTTCAAGTGTGGTGCAAGACTGACAAAGGCCACACCAGCCAGGGCTAACCCTAAGGCCAAGCAATCCTCTGGGATCCCTCTTGAGCTCCCTCGTGTTTGGCTCCATCCTACTAAATGCTAGAGGTTAGAACTAAACATGTGGAACTCCAAAAAGAGTAACAAAGTTTTTAGAATTTCTAATGGGGTAGGGTTCCATCACTAGTTCTCTAGGATAGTCAACAGGAAAGTCTTATGGCTAGATCATATACTCCTAAGAAAGAAAGACTACACCTCAACAAAAGTGAGGTCAATAAATAGACTTCCAATAGCATGTATTGGCACTGACCGAAGAGATCAACAAAACCAACACAAACGTCTAAGCCCACATGCTTAGAACAAAGCGTACTGCCAAGTGAGAATTATTTTCACTGAGGAGTTAGCAGAAGTATTTTCAAATTGTAGTTGTGAATTCAAGTTTCCAAATTTTAGTGTGACTTTCATGTTTTATGTCATGATTTTTTCTTTTTCATTTATCTTTGTGAAGGGTGTTTTATGAATTTATGGAGGCAACCATCAGGATTTCTTATTGAAAACCTGACAGTCGAAGTGAGCTCAATTAAATTGGATTTTGCTTCAATTTCCATTTGGAATTCAATTTTAATTTTAATGCGGAATTTTTTAAATTTGAATTAATGTGAGACCAGGTCGAGGTGGAAAGCATGGAGACTGACATCCAACTCAAGAAACAACGGTGGTGTAGAGAAGAGAATCAGGTGCCTTACTCCATGTAAGGGAACTTACACTGATCTTAAAGTGCGGAGAATGTCACATTAGGAATGAAAGATCGTGGACTCACATCCAACATAAGGCTTGATGAACTACATTGGGTAGGAAAGTTCAGAATTCACATCCAATCCAAGAGGTAGGGGAAGGAAATCAGAATTTAGGTACTCACCCCGAGACTTGAACTGGAATTTAGGTACCAGCCCGGAAATGAGAATCAAAATTCAGGCACCAATCTCGAAGAAGGGAATGTCACATAAGGAAGGAAAGCTCAGAGACTCACATCTAATATAAGAGGTGACGAGTTACATCGGGAAGGAAAGCTCAGAGAGTCAGATCCAACCTAAGAGGTAGCAGAACGGAATCATAATATAGGCACTGACCCCGAGATGGGACCCGAATTACGTAGCAGCTGATCGGGCTGTGACTGTGAACTGCTTTAAACGTCAATATTCAAAATATAGTTTCAATTTAGTTTTGCAAATAGATTAATTTAATAATTAAGCAGTCACCCGTATACACCAGTATACGCATCGTTCAAGTAATACAGGACTCTAGTGGAGTCCTGGTTATCGATCCCACGAGGAAGGTAGGAACTCTTCAAAATATAGCAAAGATGTTGAAATCTGACACTCAATTCACAACGCAAGTTCAAGTACTATTCAATTTGCTAATACAAAGATAACAACTAGATTTACTACAAGTTACTTCTAAATTTTTATAGCATGATTAACTAACACACACACTAAGTTTTGTAATTCAAAGGTTTATATATGGAAAAGTGACTTTCCTTTTGTAATGATTATATGGAGAGTGATTGATATAGATTGATAATAGATTTGTATTGTGCCAAATAGGAGCATTCATATTCTTTACCCTCGTCAGAGTACCCCCTCTTCCAAGTATGAAAAGAACATTGGCAAAGCCTATGCTTAGTAACTAAATTTGTGGTTAGGCTGGGAGGATACTGGCTGTCACTTCAAAGCTCCCACTCCCCTTCACATGAAGGATAACCCTAGCTTTAGTTACCAAACTCTAGGACCAAATTGGGGATTTCAGCCTGTCACTCTAAAATCTCCAATTTGACGCCCATTAAATCATATTTCCCTATTTATTTGCACTCAATTCCCATTAACTACACAACTCATTCATTTACATTGAATGAATTCTCCACTATTGTTGTAGAACACTTAGTCCTTTCGGATTTGATGTTTCACAATAGATTTTAACAATTCAATTAACCAGATCGAAAAGTAAATGAAGTTTGAAATGGAAAACCATCACAATTTCTTTAACATTTTTATGGCACATCAAATCTACATAAACACTTCACCACATCTCATTGCAAGAGGAAAGACAAAGAAATCTACTCAGAACTCGTGAGGAAGATACAACAAAACATAGATTTTATATTTAAAAGCAAAGTTATATAAACACAAAAGTAAATACAACTTATCTCTTTCTCTTCCCCAATCAAATCTCTTGTAGTTCCTTTGAATCCTTTTCTCTCTTCTCTTCAACACTGAATTCCCTCTTTAGAATGGTAAGGAAGAAGCAATATCTTGCTTTACTCCTTCTCCTACACTCCTTAGAGAAGAATCCTTCATAATACAAGACTTCTATACGCTTTCCTGACACTTACTATAAACCCTAACACACTCTCTTCACTTCTTTCTAACACACCCCTCACAATTCCCCCTCTTTTTAGAGACCAAAATGGTCTAAAATAAGTTAGAAACGAATTCCCTAAGAGTTCATTCGAGCACCCCTTCAAAAAATCATCCAAATACATTGAATTTGAGTTCCACCAACTTTGGGCGCCGGCGGCACTAGATAGGGCGCTGACGGCGCTGGGTCGCCAAATAATTGTTTGAAGCCGGTGGCACCAGAAGCCAATTTTCTTCATTTTGCTCATTTTTGCTCTAAATTCATTCATTTTCACTTCCTTTGCTCCAGTCACCTAAAATCATCATACTTGCAACAAAACATGAAAAATACCTTCTTTTAAAGTGCAATATCACAAAAAATGAGTAAAATTGTATAGCAAAAACCTAATATATTTTTTGTGCATCAAAATCCCCCAAACTTAAAATATTATTTGTCCTCAAGTAATCCTTTTACTACATAAAAATATAACTCAAAGTAGTGAACTTCTCACTTATAGAATATTATGACTATTGATTTAAATGAATGTAAAAGCAAGACTCTTAGAAAGAAGTTCAGTAACTCGGGTTAAAACTATAGGTATACAAACATTCAGTAGCTAATTCTAAAATTTCTATTCTCCTATTCATTTCAAGATGAACCATAATTTGTCACATTAAGGGTGCCTTAAAAGACTATATGAAAAAGAAGCTCATGCAAACTTCATTAGAAAGTAGGCTAATACTTTAAATATAAATTCATTAATGTAACTAAGTTCTTCCTTTAGGTTGATTCAAGTGAAACCAATTTTTGATTAGACATCTCCTCAAGATTCTCCTCACATATATCGTTTCTTCTTTTTGTTTTTCTCTTTTGGGATTGTTTTGCAATCCTTCTTTTCACTCTTTTCCCCTTTCTTATGTGAGGATTACTATATCTGAATAGTCTATATTGGTTTTGAACTCCACTCTCCTTTTTCTAAAGTTCAAATCTGAAACACCTCTGTACTTTATAAATATATATCAGCTTTACAATGTCACAATCATTTCTTCACACATAGTTCTTTAAGTCTCTTAACATTTCAAAAATACAGTTTTCTTTATTTTAAATAGTCAACTATAATCAAATCCTTTCATACTAAATATCTCAACCTATAAAATTAACCTTTATTACTAAAAGTTTTTATCCAAATCTACCATAATATTTAAATGAAATAAAAAATTTAGCTATCTAAAGTTAGGTTCATCTACCAAAAGTTATGCCAATAATTTTTGAAAATATATTAATTGAAAAAAAATAAGAGTTATTACTTTTACCCTCCCCTAAACTTAAGTTTTTCAATAAATTTGAAATGGTAAAGAGTAAAAGAAAACTTACATTTTTGTGTTGGGATTTTGAAATCTTCTGAAGCTATGCTGGTATTAATCAAAATTAAGCTAGCAAGCATGAAACCGTTAGATGCAGTGATATATATAACATTAAACATTTGCTAGGGTGAAGAAATATTAAACATTAAAACATTAAACATCCAACATAACATCACAAATCACATCAAATTACTAAACAAACTAACACAAAGTTCATTACATTTTCATTTTTTTAACACAAATACATAAAACACAGAAAAGAAAATAACTAATGCAAATAGTACTACAACACACAACAGAAAACAAAAATCATATTACTACCAATTATCATCACCGGCTTCATCAGCAATATCAGGTCGATATGGAATATAGCTGGGGCGGGTAGGAAATATCACTCCAAAGTCTCCCCTCATAAATCTGACTTAAGCATCATGATAGGCAATATCATACTCGACTCTCCTCCTCATTTAATCTTCATTAACATCACTTCTAGCCTCAAATACATCTATTATGTTATGAAGTCTATCCATACTAACACTCTGAATTTTCAACTGCTCCTTAACATCAGATAGTGTAGGTGGCTCAGAAGTAGATGGAATGTCTTGACTGGTAGTAGGAATATCAGTACTCCTACTCTCTTCTCTTCCTATCACATGAGACTCATAAGTCCAAATAATAGTCTTGGTAATAGGCCTCAGTGGTATGGCTACCTCTTCAGAACTATCATATTCAACTTCAGACTGTGCACAAAGTGAATGAATCAAGGCAGGATGTCCTAATCTACCAATGGTTTCTCCTCTAGCAATAGTCTAAATGTTCTTGTAAATGATAGATCCAATATCAATCTTCTTCATGGTCTGAATATAATAATTCAGAATTACTCTAACCTTTGTAACTTCACTGTGGTGAAATGAAGGTAGTAGTCTCGTAGAGATGAAACAGTGTCATGTTTTAGAAGCTACATTTAACTTAGAAGCAGAGAAATTAATCATAAGTTTTTGTTTTGCCTTCCATTCCCCTCTTTTGTCAGTCAGAAAAGCAATCACTTCTTTCATAAAAGGTTCTCTCATATCAAAATTCTCATATTCACAAAACCTCACCCCCTGTAACTGATAAAAATCATTAATACGCCGAGGGGTGAATTTTACCATTTTTCTTCGAACTAGCACATATTCCGTTTCGGTCCAGGGCAGATTTACATAAAATTCTAGCACAGTACCCATAATAGTATTAGCAGTGAAATAACAAAATCTTTCCCTGTTTCTATCAAAAATCAACTGCTCAATAGATCCGCCCAGACTTTCAAAAGCTCGATCATGTATACACTTTTTATTATGCAGGACAGAATTGAAACAAAACTACGCTTTAACAATAATAAATCTATCTTCATCAAAATCCAACTTTCTCTTGCCTTTGCTTGTTCTAGGAGCCATTCAGAATTTATAAATTTTGCAATAAAATCTGTAAATTCCAAAATCACAATGTAGGAAACTCCTAAAACAAATCTAAGTAAATAAGAGCCTAAAACATCATGGAAAATCCCAAAATATCTTTAAAAATTCCAAATTTTGGTTCCAAGTAATGTGAGAAATTCCCATGGTGAAAATAAAAAAATAATTAGGTTAAAGTGAAGCTCTTACCAAGAGAAGTCTAGATCCACTCTCAAAAAGCTTTGAAAATGTTCCAAATCCTTGATCTAGCAAGCCTTAGATCCAATTTTTGCGAAAGATGGAGGAAGAAGACGAAGGAAACGACTAGATTTACGAATCCCAGGATAAAAATCGCGATTTTAGAGGGGTTTAGCCTTTTTCTATTGGGTGTCGACGGCGCTGATTTAAGCTCTGGCAGTGCTCTATTTAAACTAAATGGCTTAACACTGTGTTTGGGTGCCAGCGGCGCCCATTCTGGCACCGGCGGTGCCAGTTCAATTTTTAGGTCTGAAAATTTTTCACAATTTCAATCATTTCAATGTTCCTCTATCTCATCAATAGCCTCTTTAAGTATCTATTTCATCAAGTAAGCAACTACTTAACATCAAAATTATAAAAACAACACAAAACATCACTTTAATATATAAAATCCATGCTACAAACATACACACTAAACATTCACTAAATAAGTTCATCCAGTCATAGATATTCAGCGTTACAAGCATACTATGATACTCTAACGCTAAATACTAAGCACCAACACAAAATTCAAGCATAACAAGTCCAAATACATAATACAAAGTAATTCAAGTTAACACTAAATCACAAAAATTCTAAATACTAAATACTAAGCATAGTCACTACTCCTCTTCAGTCTCTGAACTATCATCTCCTCTGATATCTCCCAGAGATTGACAACTCACAAACAGATTGTAGAAGGGACAATACGGGAATTCATCAGATGAATCCTTAGCAATCATAGCATTCATGTTCAACAGATTTATCAAATTTACTTCAATTTTCCCAGTATGGTCAAACTGTTCTTTCATCCTCAAATCCAAGTGATCAAATAAATCAAAGATATTGTTAATAGCATTCATAAGATTTTGTACCTCTTTCTCCAACTTCTTGATCTTTGTCAGAACCATTCTGGAACTTTCATGAAAGTACGGATGAATAGGTCATGAACTCTGAGATGGTTGATCAGCAATGAGGTTCATATCACTCTCTTCTCCTATTGTCTGACAGTCATAAAAATTGATTGGATCAATAGGCCTCCAGGGAATAAGCACTTTTTCCCAACTCTCATATGGAACTTGTGACTAGCTTCAAAGAAGAAATATGATGGAAGGATGCCAAGCCCATATTTAGATCTATGAACGATCAATCCCAATACATATTTCATGATGATTGTACCAACATCGATCGGCCTTCCAGTTTGAATACAGTAATTTAAATTAGCACTCTCCTTCATCACTTTACTAATTTTTGTTGGAGGCAACTTTGCAGAAACGAAGTAATGTCATTGCTTTGACACCAGATTTAAAAATGTAGAAGAAAAACATATTTGTTGTCTCAAATCTCCCAATCTTCACTTCGTCCGTCAAATAGCGATATACTTCATTCATATTATCTCTCATCACATCGAAGTTTAAATAATGGTAGATAAGCACATTCTCAATCATAAATAAGTCATTTATCTTTGAAGAAGTGAATGGTACAAACCTACCTCGCACAAAGACGAATCCTTGATTGATCCCATTAAGATTTGCATATAATTCTTTCACAACAAGAACAACAACAGCGGTGGTAGTGTAGCATAACACTTCCCAACGTCTCTGCACAATTATCTCTTCACTCTTGGAGTAGGATTATCCATACCTTGATTTACAAATCCTCTTTCCTTGATAATCCTTCTCTTCATCATCACCTTGTTGAATAAACGTTGCGTCTCCAAACTGATGAACTTTTGACCATTGAAAACTCTAAATCTTGGGGTTTCTACGGAGTTGGAATCCATTGGATGCGAATTAGGAATGGAAGTTTTTGTTTTTCTGGAGTTTGAGGAGTTAGAAACATGTATTGGGGAGTTATTAGGAAGAAATCCCGCCTAAAACCGCCAAAAAATGCATTTTAAAACTTCAGGAACAGTCAATTAGATCTCAGCGCGGACGGCGCTTGATAGGGCGTTGGCGGTGTTCTATCAAAATAAATTGTGCATCTTCTCTGGAATTGGACGTCAGCGGCGCTGGCGACGCCAGTGTTCAAAAATGAACTGAACTTCGTTTTGGTCCGAAATATTCCAATTTTTCAACACCATCCAATATTTTTCATTCTTTCATGATATTTTAGAATAAGTAGGACTCCAATATGACTTTCTAAAAGCACAACTACTAAAAACAAGCACACAAACATAACGAAAATAAATATGGGTTACCTCCCATAAAGCGCTTGGTTTAATGTCGTCAGCGCAACAAACCATTCAGTTATTAAGGGTGACTTAACATTAAAACATCTTTAAAATATGATCGAAACCCTTCAAAATATGGTTTTAATCTGTGCCCATTAACTTTGAATATCTTTCCAGTTTTAGGATCCTCAATATCAACAGCTCCAAAAGAATTCACTTTTTTAGCAGTAAGAGATCTTATCCACCTAGACTTAAGTTTTCCAGGAAATAATTTCAATCTATTATTGTATAACAAAACTTTCTGTCCAGGTTTAAATTTCTTTCTTAATATCTTCTGATCATGCCATAATTTTATTTTCTCCTTATAAATGTTGTCATTCTGATATGATTCATTTTTAATTTCTTCCAATTCATTCAATTGCACATATCTCTTCAGCTGCATTCTTCAAACTAAAATTCACCTGTTTTATCGCCCAATATGCTTTATGCTCCAATTCAACAGGTAAGTGGCAAGTCTTTCTAAATACTAGTCTATAAGGAGACATTCCAATATGAGTCTTAAAAATAGTCTTGTATGCCCATAATGCAATATCTAATCTCACAGACCAATCTAATTTGTGAAGATCCATAGTTGTCTCTAAAATTCTATTAATTTAATGATTTGACACTTCTGCTAAACCACTAGTCTGAGGATGATAGGAAGTAGAGATTCTATGAATAATATTATATTTTTCAACCAATCTCTAAATCTGATTATTCCTAAAATGAGATCCACCATCAGTTATAATTACTCTCGGCATTCCATATCTTGTAAAAATATTTTTCATTAAAAATTTTGAAACACTCTGAGCATCACATCTGGGTAAAGCAAATGCATCAATCCATTTCGAGACATAATCAACAACAACCAATATATATGTATTTCCAAATGAAGGAGTAAATGGTCCCATAAAATCTAATCCACATACATCAAAGATTTCAACTTTTAATGTAAAATTTAGAGGCTTTTCATTTCTTCTAGAAATAATACCTACTCTCTGACGTCGATCACATGTTTTTATATATTTGTATACATACCTAAAAAGAGTAGGCTAATAAAATCTAAATTGCAAAATTTTATAAGCATTTTTATCAACACCAAAATATCCTCCAAATTCAGAAACATGGCATCTCTGAATAATTAGTTCAGTTTCTTCATATAACACATATCTTCTAATAATATGATCCTTACACTGTTTATATAGTTAGGGCTCATCCCAAAAATAAAATTTAGCATCATATCTAAATTTCTTTTGTTATTGTCTTTTTAAATCAGGTGGTATAATATCACTTACAATATAATTCACAATATCAGCATACCAAGGCAAATTCCTTTCTATAATAGTATAAAGTTGCTCATCAGGGATGGTTTCTTTAATTTCCTTCTCAAATTTAGATAATTTACAATACTTTAGTATAGACAAATGGTCAGCAATTTGGTTATCAGATCCTTTCCTATCAACTATCACAAAGTCAAATTCTTGAACTAGAAGTATCCATCTGATCATTTTTTTTTTGGCATCCTTCTTTTACATTAAATATTTGATAGCTGAAAGGTCAGTATGCACTATGCATTTAGTTTTAATCAAACACGGTCTAAAATTTTCAAAAACATACACTATAGCTAATAATTCTTTTTCAGTAGTGATATAATTAATCTGAGCTTCATTAAGAGTTTTACTAGCATAGTAAATAATGTTAAACATTTTATCAAACCATTGCCGTAAAGCAATTTCAATTGCATAATCACTAGCATCACACATAAGTTCAAATGTTTTCTCCCAATCAGGCGAAACAATTATAATGTAATTATTTTTTCTTTTAAGAGTTCAAAAGATTCAAACATTCTTCATTAAAATCAAATCTCTTATCTTTTTCTAAAAGTTGGCACAAAGGTTTAGTAATCTTTGAAAAATCTTTATTATAACGCCTGTAAAATCTAGCATGTCCTAAGAAACTTCTTACCTCTCTCACAGTAGTAGGAGGTGGTAATTTCTCAATAACCTGAATTTTCGCAGGGTCTACCTCCATACCAAGTTCTGAAATTTTATGCCCAAGCACAATTCCTCTTACAACCATAAATTGACATTTTTCTCAACTCAGAACTAAATTTAGTTTCTCGCAAAGCTTCAAAATGTTTTCTAAATTATTCAGACATTGCCAAATGAAGTTTCGAATATAAAAAAATCATCCATGAATACTTATATTCCATTATCAACCAGATTACTAAAAATAGACATCATGCATCTTTGAAACGTTGCAGGTGCATTACATAATCCGAAGGGCATTCTTCGAAAAGCAAAAGTTCCATAAAGGCTAGTAAATGTAGTCTTCTCTTGATCCTCATGAGTAATAATTAGTTTATGATAACTATTATATCCATCCAAAAAGCAATGGTACTTGTGTCCGACAAGTCTATCCAACATTTAATCTAGAAAAGGAAGAGGAAAGTGATCTTTCCTAGTGGCGGCATTTAATTTTCTTTAGTCAATAAAAATTCGCCAACCATTAATTTGTCTTGTTGGTATAATTTCATTCCATTCATTCACATGAACAGTCACTCCCTCCTTAAGAACACAATGAATTGGACTTATCCAAGCATTGTCTGGAATTGGATAAATATCTCCAGCATCAAGCAATTTTAAAATTTCCTTTTTAACTACTTCTTTCATCATCGGATTCAGTCTCCTTTGCGGATAAGCTCTAGTTCTATGTTTTTCATCCAAAAAAATTTTGTTCATACAGATCAAATGACTAGTTACTTTAATATCTGCTAAGGTTCAACCAAAAGCCTTTTTGTATCTTTTAAAATCTTAAAAAATTTTTGTTCTTGATGTTCATTCAAATCCAAAGATTGAATGACTGGTAAGGTAGATGATTCTCCTAAAAACATATACTTCAAAAGATTAGGAAGAATTTTCATCTCAAGTTCATGATGTTTTATGATAGATGGAATTAAACTTTTATCACATTTTCCTTAGTATTCAACATTTCAGATCTTTCCTGAACATAGTCTAACTCTTCATTCTCAATATCATCAAAATCATTTTCTATTTCACTTTCATCCTCACACTCCACATTTTCATATTCTAATTTCTCTTCTAACACTTCTTTAAAATAATCATCTCTCAAATAATCGCAGATTTCCATTCGAAAGATTCATCATCTTTTTCTGCTGAGGGATATTTCATAGATTTCAGAATATTAAAGGTCACCTCTTGATCAGTAAGCATCATAGTTAATTTTCCTTTTTGAACATCAATCATAGCTCTCCCAGTAACAAAGAATGATCTTCTCAAAATAATTGCAATTTCTTTATCTTCCTCCATATCTAATACAATAAAATCCATAGGAAAGAGAAATTTATTCACTTTCACTAACACATCTTCCACCACTCCTTTAGGTAAAATAATGGAACGATCAACCAACTGAAGTGTCACAAATATAGGTGAAATTTCTCCTATTCCTAATCTTTTGAAAGTTGATAAAGGAATAAGATTAATACTAGCTCTTATATCACATAAAGCTCTTCGAAAAAATTTCTCACCTATAGCACACGGGATAGTGAAACTAACAGGGTTTTTAAGTTTTTTGGGAAGCTTCTTCTGAATAATTACACTACACTCCGTTATGTGCAACAATCTAGTATCTGTGAACTTTCTTTTCCTTTAAAGAATATCCTTCATAAACTTCGCATAATCAGGCATCTGCTCTAATGCTTCAACAAAGGGAATATTTACCGTTAATTTCTTAAGGATTTCAAAAAATTTCGAAAATCTATTATCCCTATTTTGTTTTTTCAATCATTGAGGAAACAGAGGAGGTGCAACAGTAATCTTCATTGGTTCAAGCAGATATTCTAAGTCTGGATAAATCTTATTAGAACTTTTTTTCAATATCCACCTCCACTTTCTCAACTTCAACTTCTTTTTGCACTCGTGTTTCTAATTCCTTTCGACTTCTTAATTGATTAGTCTTAATTTGCTCCTTATTTTGATCTTTTTGATTGATCTCAACATTACTGGGAAGAGCTTCAGAAGGTCTATCATTAAGCGCAGTGAAAATATTTCCTAATTGATTATCAATGTTCTTAATCACAACACCACGAGCTTGTAATTAATTACCCAAGTTCAACATTAATTATTTAGTAGATGATTCACTAAAAATTTGATAGCTTTTAATGCCTATTTCATACCTATTTTTGATGATATTGTAGTTTAAAGAAAGGTATTTTTCATGGGTTCATACAGATACAATGATTTCAAGCCTTTAGAGTAAAAGGAAGAAAAAAGGAGCGAATTTGGAGCAAAACGAGGCAAATTAGACATTTGGACCTAGAGTGTCGGACAGCGCCCTATCCAATGTTGGACCGGGCCCAAATCCAAAGAGTTTGGGCAGAACAATGGAAAATGACGCCAGACGGTGCCCTATCAAGTGTCAGACCGCGCCTTATCGCAAATTCACTCAAATTCAATGTACTTGGCCAGATTTTGTAGGGGTGCTTGAGGGAACTCTTGGGAAAATCAATTCTAGTCAAATTTAAATGAATTTGGAGCAAAAAATAGAGTCTCTTCAGTGTTTCTCAGGGTCTTTTCATTGTCCTGGAGTGGAGAGTCCATTAGAGAGAGTTTAGGAATTAGTGTTTAGTGTGTTTTCTCTACTAAGGAGTGTAGGAGGAGAGGAAAAGTGAGAGTTTTCTTCTTCTTTTCTCATCTCATGAGAGAATTGTGTTTTATTGTGGAGGAAGAAGATGAGTCAAAGGAATTTCAAGAGATTCGCTTGGGGAAGAAATTGAGATAAGTTGTATTTACTTTTCTTTGTTTGTATGACGTTGCTTTTATATATATAATACATCTTTTGTCGTACTTTCCTCATGATTCTTGAGTAGATTTCTTTGTCTTCCTACTTTTCATGTGATGTGTTCATGTCATGATTTGAAATGATGTGCTAATTTAATATGGAAAATTTGTGAAGACCTTTTCACTTTGAACTTCATTTGCATTTTCATCTGGCCAATTGAATTGTTAAAATTTGTTGTGAGACATATGTTCCAAAAGGACTATGAGTTTTACAACAAAAGTAAAGTTCACATTCAATGTCCATGAATGAGTGACGTAGTTCATGGGGGTTGGGTGAAAATAAAAAGGGAAATATGTTTTGATGAGCGTAGAATTGGAGATTTGAGAGTGACAGGTTGAAGTCCCCAATTTGGTCCTATGGTTTGAAACTAAAGCGAGAGTTAGCCTTCAGGCGAAGGGAAGTGAAAGCTCCGTAGTGACAGCTGGTATCCTCCCACCCTAACCACAGATTTATAGATTAAACCTAGGATTAGCCAATGTTCTTTATATTGCTCGGAAGAGAGTAAAGAATAGCAATGCTCCTATTTGGCACAGTAAAGTTATATCACTGATCTATGTCACTAAATCTTCACAATATCATTGGAAAGGAGGAGGATTCTTTCTTGCAATTTGAACTTTTGTTATAAAATTTATTCTTGTGTTTGTTAATTGTGGTAGAAGAGATACTTTGGTAGAATTTGTAACTGCTACTGTTTGAACATCCTTAAATTATGAGTAATTGTGTCGACATATTTTTAGGTTAGGTGTTTTATTTTGGAAAAAGGGGTCGCCTATAGAAGTTGTCGGTGAATTTTAGATTTAAATTTAATTTAAGTAAGTATATATGGTTTAGAAAGTAGTATTTGATTTTGAAAAATAATTTTAAGTATAAAGGTTTTAAGATATGAAATCAAACCGATGTCACATCCCAAATAGTTTATATAAACGAGCACCGCACCACAAACCGTGTATCTATTCCGAAGAATTGACACACTGCTTGATGATGGGGCTCGATTAAATAAACTAGGAAATTTGTGACATCCGTTTGGTCTGCGAACCAATTTTATAAGCCGACATGAGTTCTTACGCTTAATATAAATGAATTAAGCGAGGGTTTATATTACACGGGTTCTTAAAGTTCCCTATAAGGGCAAGCCCCTATAGTTAATTACATCTTAAATGACGGGAATCATTTAAGAAAACTCTCGATAATGATCGGTGGTTTTGCTCTCGAGAATTTCAAAGTTTAAGGTTTTCAAAGGACTAGAGTTTGGAAATTCGAAAGGGAATGACTCAAAATTTGGAACAATTTATTTTTGAGAATCCAAAGGAAGAGAAGTAGGAGAAGCTGAGGATCCAAGAAGAATCTTGGCAACTTCCCAAACTATCCTATTGTTTGGCTTAGATTTGAGAAAATCCTAATATTATCTGATATTTCAATCTTGCCAATTTTAGTTAATTAGGACTTATATTCGTATGACATAATCATACAATCAGCCTCGAAGATGTGAGGGTTTATGTCGTACCGAACGATCACCTCGAAGTCCTAAGACCGGTTAGGGCTTAATTTACATGATATGATCATGCAAATGCCTAACAAAGAGTTGAGGATTTATGTTGCACTAGGCAAACTACCTCGAAATCCTATGGTTTTGGTTATTTAATTCTAAGAAAGTTTAGCTGAAGTAGATCAGGATTTTGCTGATGACGATGGCCGTGCTGCCTACCATGCTCCGAGCTCCTTGTTGTTGCAGAGGTTTAGTTTTAGAAGTCATAAATCAGGAGATGAGAGAAGTGTTTTGGTTTAGAGAAAATCTTAAAATTCAAGTGTTTTTTAATATTTTAATTAAAACAAATCTTAAAGTTGATTAAACAGAACCGATTAAGATCCCACGGTTCCGTCATCCCGGCACCGTTATTTTGATCGAATTCACATAGTCCAGATGAATTTGCTAAACTCAACTGAATGAGTTCCACACCTTCATTTAGACCGTGGGAAATCCCGTTAACAACACGTGGGTTACATCATCAGAGGTATTCCCGATCATTCAACGAGACGTTTTAATTTAGTTGCAATTGTAGTTTTGTGTTCTGTTTGTGATTAAATTTTGAGTTGTTTTATATTTTGGAATGTTGTGGCGGTGATTTTTATCTTGTAATGACTTTTAATTTAGTTTTGGTTTCAGTTCAGGGACTATCCTAAAGGTTTTGGTTTTCATGCAACAATTGTTTATCATGCAAGAAAAGTACGGTAAGTTGCAATAAAGTAAATTGCAATAAAATAAAAGCGTACTGGAGGGTCTTCCCGTCATCCCAAGCTGCACTTAAAACACATGTTAAGGCATTTAAATATTCCAACAAGTACCTAGGTAAAGCTAAGGGAAAGGTTTTTTTGTTGTCTACCAAAGTCCTAATCCTATAACTAGTCATCTCCTATGACGTCTAGGTTCTTGTGTTTTGGTTTAAAGACGATTTTCTTCATCAAAGAATAATTAAATTCAATTGTTCTTATAAACATCCTATCATATTGAGGAAGTGCTTAAGACGAGTCTTAAACATCTTTTCAATACCTCAGGATTGTTTTAAGTCCAAGAGAATTTAATTATACAAGTGAATTAATCATCCGGGAGTTTAAGTTTTGTTCTTTTTGCTCAGTGAACTAGGGCATTTGAATATCCTATAAGTGAGGTAACAATTCACTTGACACCTCATTCAAGAGTTATAATAATAAGAGCGTTAAAAAAGGGCAAATCAAATTATTAAATACTTTGATGATTTAAACTTAATGATTTAATTTTAATTTTGATTTAATTATAGAAAATTAGTTTAAGTTTGGAATAGTGTTCAAGTTACTTTAGATTTAATTCTTAATGATTTCATTTAGGTTTGTTATTAAATGGTTTTAATTTAATTTAATTCAACTTAATTTAATTTTTTATTTAATTTAATTTAATTTAATTTAATTTAATTTAATTATATTTCAATTTAATTTTAATTTAATTCAATTTAGTTTTATTTTTAATTTAATTTAATTTAATTTAATTTAATTTAATTTAATTTAATTTAATATAGTTTTAATTTAATTTAATTTCAATTTAATTTTAATTTAATTTCAATTTTAATTTAATTGAGATTATTCTTTTAATTTTCTTTTTAAGGATTATTAAAGTGATTTATTTAGGGATTTTTAAATTAAAGAATAAATATCTTCTTAAATAATATCCCTACTTTAATAATTTCAATTTTCCATTAATCTTCCAAATTTAATTAATTAATTAATTAAGGTTTACTTTGATTATTCTTAAAATGATTGGTGGATTTCTACCCTTAACCATTTAAGTTTCAATCATCCAAAATCAGTTTAAATCAAATATTTTACCCTCCCCTTTTTGATTAATCATAAAATTTTAATTAAAGGTTGAAAATTTTAATTACCATTTTGCCCTTCAAGCTTAATAAATCTATAACTCACTAAATTAAGCTCAAATGAACTTGAAATTTTTATTTGACCTCACTTACATGTCAATTAAGACATTAGAGGAGAAAATGTGATTTTTCTGTATTTAATTTATTTATGTGATTATTTTTTATGAAAAATAGGGATTTTCAAGGAAAATTCAATAACATGACCAAGGAAATGTTTCTGTCTTTAAGAAAGTTATGGGATATTCCTAATGACCAGAGGACCATTTGGACCAATTTTGGTGATTTTTAGAATTATATTTTATTTAATAGAATTATTTTGAGTTTTGGAGTATTAATTAATTTTAAAATAAAATTAAAGTTGAAAAATGGATTTTATATTTTTCATAAATCTCTCTGACCTCAAGGAGTTCAGAGAAATAAATTTTATATTTTTCTTATTTTTCTTTGATTTATTAGAATTATTTTAGTGAAAAGGTTGGAAAATACATTTTTTTAATATTAAAAATTACATTAAGCCTTTAAAATTCAATATCTTACCCTAGGGACTTAGAAAAAATATTTGGTTTGTTCCTAAATGATTAGGAGTCAAAATGTGAC